>OY253752.1:24348247-25000696 GCA_958009045.1 Oxytorus armatus
TATTGTTTTAAAAAAAAATAGGCACGCCTTTGAAATTAACATTAATTTCAAAGGCGTGCCTATTTTTTTTAAAACAATATTTTTCCAAATCCCTATGTACTTCTCTTCAAAATATCATATTATTAACGAAAACACTCGGTATTTTTTTTCAGATCGACGTTGAAGAGAGTTCTGCTGGAAAAATATTAAAAAAAAAAAAAATAGGCACGCCTTTGAAATTAACTTTAATTTCAAAGGCGTGCCTATTTTTTTTAAAACAATATTTTTCCAAATCCCTATGTACTTCTCTTCAAAATATCATATTATTAACGAAAACACTCGGTATTTTTTTTCAGATCGACGTTGAAGAGAGTTCTGCTGGAAAAATATTAAAAAAAAAAAAAATAGGCACGCCTTTGAAATTAACTTTAATTTCAAAGGCGTGCCTATTTTTTTTAAAACAATATTTTTCCAAATCCCTATGTACTTCTCTTCAAAATATCATATTATTAACGAAAACACTCGGTATTTTTTTTCAGATCGACGTTGAAGAGAGTTCTGCTGCGTGCCGCGAACCACTGCGAAGATGACAGCACCTGACGCGAGAGCTTTCCCAGCGCCACCATGCGGCGTGAAAAATATGAAAAAAATGTTTTTTGATACATTAATAAACAAGGAACAAAACCCAACAAATTTTTTCGAATATCTCTTTTTTTTCCCACAAAAAAAAATTCTTGAAAAATGTGAAAAAAAAACAGGGGGTCACAGTGGTGTTCACCTTCAAAAGACTTTTTTTAAATTACTTGCACCGACCGCTATTTAGTAACGATAAAAAAGAAAATGTTACGTTAAACAAAAGTTGATTTAACGTGGAATACTTCACAGATAGCAGGAATGATGTTGAAGTTTGCATCGTTGGAACGCAACGAAAATAGCCTCTTCAAATTTTTATTTTCAGTACTGCTCTCGCTTCTTTTGCCCATTTAGGCCCAACTCCTTAAAGAACACCCCAAAGAAAAGGTTTTAACGTTTTTGTCTTCGAAAATTTAACCCCAAGGAGGAATGTTATAAAAAAAATCTATTTTCGTTGCATTCCAACGACGGAAACTTCAACGTCATTAGCAGGATGGGATATTCAGCGAGAAGTAGGAGGAAAAAATAATAATAATCTGGGTCATCGCAGGCTCTCTGAAATCGGGGGAGGTTTGTTATAACGATAAAAATAATAATCTCGTACAAAATTGCAAATATTTTTCTCGTCAGATTCTCGACAACTTCCAGTGAGGGAAATTATAATCCGAACGCACTCGTTGTGCGAGATTCTCGAGTGAATTTACCTTTGTGGATTGGAAACTAATGGTCAGACGGGACGGATTATTCGCGAAAATTTAATACGAGGAAATATGAAGCCTGGTGGAAAAATACGTAAGAGCTGATTGTGTATATAGATGTGGCAAAGTAGGTTCAAAGTAGTGATAGAACGATCTGGGTCAGTCGCAAGCGACCCAGGAGTCCCTGTTGGGCTTTCTGGCTCGAATTCGCTCGCGATTCGCTTCTGTGTATACCATCAGTTATATCTAATAACTATATGGCTCACGACCGTTTGCAAGAGTAAAACCTCTCGCTACTTTTTATTTTTTATTTCTTCTGCCCAGACGATGAATCCATATAGATATATCCATGTTTTTTTGTACGAAGAGTCCACGGTAATATCACGAGTTCGAGATTAAAAAGCTATCGGTCGACCGCACGGTTTTCTCAGCACTTCCGGCTTTTCTCTCCGTCTCCCTCTCTCTCTTTCTCGACGAGACTATTTCCGATTCTGGATTAAAGTCGCTCGAATTTGTTCCATGGCGAAAAGAACACATCGGAAATGTTTACGCAAACTGAAAAAGAACGAATGAACAGCATGTTATTTCGTTGAGAAAAACCGAGCGAACGGAAATGTCGAGTTGTTTGCGTGCTAGATCGCGTTAAATACCGACCGATGGTAACAATAGAAGTTCAAATTTTTCTAAAGCGTTGATTTTCGGGGATAGGACTAAATCCTAGATTGTTTTCATTGATTCTATGTCCTAGATATTATCCTTTTTTTCTCGAAAGATCAATGATCTTTTGAAAAAAAAAAAAAAAAAGAACAAGCACCAAGAAACAGGAGGAGCGTTGATAAGTTTTTGCTGATGAAATCTTGAACGTTTATTTTTAACTGCAACGACGAACGGAGTTGAAAATCTTGCAATTTGGGAATTTACGACTCTCGGTCGTTAAAGTGAAAAAAAATTTATTCTCCAAGGGTGACCGTAACTTTTAAGAGACAAAGTATAATGTCTACTTCGACATTGAACGTTCGACCCTCGTGTTGCCATGAACCCCGTCTGTTGAGAGAGTTAAAACTAACGTGGAAAGATAGCTCCTGGTTCACGAGCGAAAACCCCTTTTGCATGGCCCTTTGTCTCGAACGAGAGAGCGAATCCCTCGGTACATTTCCAACCCACCCTTATTTTTTTTTTTCGCAGTATCGTCGTCACAGACCCTGACGCAATCCGTTCGTTCCGCGCGACGTTGTAACGGCTTTCCAGACACTGGCACGGAACTCAGTGACCAGAAAAATTATCTGTTCTTAGATTGGGGTGATTCAATATGACTCTCCACGCATTTTTTAATTTTTTTTTAATAAAAAAAAAAAAGATACACAAATTTCGATAAAGAATGAGATAGAAAAAAAATGCCATTTCTACACCATCCTTGCATCGAATCAATTTGGAAAGTACTCTGTAATTTTCTTTTCATCATTTCTTTTTGACTTTTGTTCGATAATCCGTTTTAGCAGAGAATTTTTTTTTGTTACGTGAAAGAACAAAAAAAGGATGTGTGTTCGGAGAGTCAGTCTCTTGATGTTCGATTCGACGACCCTGTTTTCGGTTTTCGACCCGGGGCTCGTTCGTAACAAGTGCGGAAACGTGTCAGAGTGTCGGTATCGCTTGCGCGTCAGTTAAAATACTTTTTCTTTCAACCTCGGTATATCGCCGGTTGAATTTAATCGCGAGTACAATGAGGCACGTGCCATCCAGGCTTCGCAGCTCGACGTACTCGCCTTCTTGGCCTCTTTCTAAGGAACATTAAAGAAAAAAAAAAAAAAAAAGTGAGAGACACAAAGTCTCAGGATATTCCAAAGAAACTATACATCTTTGTGCAATATTTCTCGTTTGACTTTTAGTCATTCGCGAGAAAAAAAAACTTTACGAATTATTAACTGGACGAGCCAAGAGAAAATGTTCGCTTCAGCCTGGTCCCAGGAGGGGCTGAAAAGTTTGAGAGTTAGAATATAGTAGCAGCGATGACGTCAAGCTAAGAGAGGAATAGGGGATAAAAGCAGAAGGTAGTCGACGTATCAGGTTGATATCAGCGTCTGCAGAAGCTACGAGGACACTTATCCAGTCTGCTGTCCCTCTCTCTCTCTCTCTCTCTCTCTCTCCCTCTCGTACACGTACACACACACATACTGTACTCGACACGTCGTTATTCTTCTTCTCTGCTCCGTACACTCTGTACCATCGACAACGAGAAAGTATAATACACTGATGCACAAAAGTATTTTATCAACTAGAAAAATCGAGATATTTGATTAAACAATTGACAATGGCTTCAATATAGATTTTTTTTTTTAACGAAAAAAAGATAAACGTTAGCTTAGACATAGATCTCATTTCAATAACAAAAACTGTACATTCACGTACCGAAAATTCATTGAGGTAGTGGTCTGGTAACTTAAGGGAGAACACCACTGTGACCCCCTGTTTTTTTTTTCACATTTTTCGAGAATTTTTTTTTGTGGGAAAAAAAAGGAGATATTCGAAAAATTTTTTTGGGTTTTGTTCCTTGTTTATTAATGTATCAAAAAAATGTAGCAGAACTCTCTTCAACGTCGATCTGAAAAAAAATACTGAGTGTTTTCGTTAATAATATGATATTTTGAAGAGAAGTACATAGGGATTTGGAAAAATATTGTTTTAAAAAAAATAGGCACGCCTTTGAAATTAAAGTTAATTTCAAAGGCGTGCCTATTTTTTTTTAAACAATATTTTTCCAAATCCCTATGTACTTCTCTTCAAAATATCATATTATTAACGAAAACACTCGGTATTTTTTTTCAGATCGACGTTGAAGAGAGTTCTGCTGCGTGCCGCGGAAATGACAGCACCTGACGCGAGAGCTTCTCCAGCGCCACCATGCGGCGTGAAAAATGTGAAAAAAATGTTTTTTGATACATTAATAAACAAGAAACAAAACCCAAAAAAATTTTTCAAATATCTCTTTTTTTTTCCACAAAAAAAAATTCTTGAAAAATGTGAAAAAAAACAGGGGGTCACAGTGGTGTTCTCCCTTAAGCCGATTTTCATGTCTTTTTTGGAGGGCGTTTTTTTGTCGGAAAGTAAAAATGAATCGTTTTGGATATTTAGGATGTTTTTATTTACATATTAAAGATACAAAAAAAAAATTTGTTCGAACAAATTTAATAGTTTATTATTATTATTATTATTGATCGAAGTTGACACCTCGAAGTTGGCAGCCCGGGTCATAACTTTTTTTCTACCGAACCGATTGCTTTCAAATTTTAAGAGGCTACTCTACACACTTATAGTTCTCGTCGGAACCGCCGAGAAATTTTTTCGCCCCTAACTTTTTATTTTACAACCCCTTCTTTGCTAAAGTCCTTTTATTTCAGCAAAGAAGGGGTTGTAAAATAAAAAGTTAGGGGCGAAAAAATTTCTCGGTGGTTTCGACGAGAACTATAAGTGCGTAGAGTAGCCTGTTCAAATTTGAAAGCAATCGGTTCGGTAGAAAAAAAAGTTAGGAGCCGGGCTGCCAACTTCGAGGTGCCAACTTCGATCAATAATTATAATAATAATGAACTATTACATTTTTTCAAACAAATTTTTTTCTGTATCTTTAATATGTAAATAAAAACATCCTAAATATCCAAAACGATTCATTTTTATTTTCCTACAAAAAAACGCCCTCCAAAAAAGACATGAAAATCGGCTTAAGTTACCAGACTACTACCTTAAAATATTCATTATCATCAATGGCAATCCCAGTTATTCATAGTTTATTTTGTTTCTTGAAAATTTCTTTTATAAATTCGACGAAGCGGATGTTGAATAATGTTCTGCTTGTATTGTATGATCATTTTTATTCCTTTACTTCCGTAAAATCATTAAAAATCTTTCGTAAGTCGAACGAGCTATGAAACATTGAAATATAAAAATTGTAATCTATTTTTTTAATGAAAAAACTTAGTGAACATTTTTGTTAAACTACTCGAGGTAAATTAGGTAATGTCTAGGTGAATTAATAATTATTTGTTTTGTTTTTTTTATGTAAAATTCATTGGAACGCACAAAAACGAGGTAAAGTCGTTATTAAAATATTAGTAGAGGCAATTTTATAAAATTACACATTTTTACCATTACCGGTTACCAGCGTCAGATTTTCTAATTTTCGTTCCACAATATTCTCTCATTTTTCTCACATTCCCAATTATTCATAGTTTATTTTATTTCTTGAAAGTTTTTATCATGAATTCGCCGTAGTGGATGTTGAACAGAGTTCTACTTGCATTATATGATCATTTTTATTGCTTTATTTTAGTAAAAATTATCAAAAGTCTTTCATAAGTCGAACGAGCTACGAAACATTGAAATATAAAAATTTTAATCGATTTTTTAAATGAATAAACTTAGTGAACATTTTTATTGAACCACTTGAGGCAAATTAGGTAATATCTAGGTGAAATAATAATAATAATTATTATTTTTTCTATCTAAAACTCATTGGAGCGAACAAAGACGAACTGAAGTCGTCATGAAAAGTATTAGTAGAAGCAATTTTATAAAATGACACATTTTTACCATTACCGATTATCAGCTTCAGATGTTTTAACTTTCGTTCTATGATATTCTCTCATTTTTTTCCCATATTTTATAATAATTCAAACATTTGAACGTGCTATTCGTCCATTGGTGTTTCTCGACGAAAATAACGGCTACGTAAAACGAGGGTATTAATTAAAAACGGATATTCTCCTATTGCGGTCTTTGGAATTTTTGCTCAAAATACTTTTGACCATTAGTGTATATCCCGTTGTTGGTGCACGCAGTAAGCACGAGCCATTCGGTCCATTCTCGATCCGATGCACTCTCTGTAACATCTCTAAGTGTGGACCCGGCGCGCAGTCGAGCAAAGTCGTTGTGTGCTTCTGGTTTGCACCTGCCTTACGCCAACATACATACACACACACACACACACACACACACCCAGACGCATTTAATCTACAAAATGTATGACTTGAACATGGGAAATATAGCGTCGTAACTTGCTCGTAAGCTTCAAAGCTGAAATTCGTTCTCTCTTGTGTCCCCAAGTCGAATTTGTTTTGGAGTTCGTTGGAATTGCTAAGAAAATGTTGAATGTTGCATTCGCGAGTGCATAAAGAGAGACAGAACGAGAGAGAGCTAGTTCTAGCGTTGGATTCAACTTTGCAGAGCTTAAACTTTGAGAAAAACACTCACAGTTCTGTTTGCTTAGAAAATTGTACTAAACGAAGACGTTGAGTGATGGAAGAAATCTACGAGGATTTCAGCAAATACGAAATTTAACGATAATTAATCTCTGTGACCGAAGAGAGGAAAAAAAACTTGAATTACTTATTTTGCCTCGAGGGCAAAGCAAAGATTATGCGAGGGCAAAGTCTCGTATAATCTGTGCTCCCTCATCACGTGGACCTCTCGAATTCTCAATGTGTACATTTTTTCGATCGTAGGAGAGTTCAAGGCTTTTTGTTTTTCTTCAACAGCCAAGATATTGAACTCGCGAGTTGAATTCAGTCTGAAATATCAAATAATCCGTGCCGCGAGGATTGAAGAATTTAGTAGCAGAGAGGTCATTCTCGTGGAACTGGGACGAACTCGTTGCCTCTCGTATTGCCAGTAATTTCGTCTAATCAAGAATTATAAAACTCTTCACGTTCGTACGAGAGACTCTTTAAGAAACTACGTCTATTATTTCCTCGTTAAATCAGTGTAGAGATTTAAGAAACATTATTCTTTCGCACGATTTTTAATGTACACTCGAGATTACTAATACTGAAATTTGTTTAAATGACTCCGCTTTTAAATGTCAAAATCAAAATAAACTAATAAACTTGTTAAATGGTCGGAGTGGCCAAAGAAGTACATTTTCCCATTTTTGAAATTTAAACGCATGTTCAATTGCAATAATAGCTCATTTTAATCCTTTCATAAAAATCATACAGTCAAATTTCAAAAAACTCAAACTTGGAGGAAAAAAAATGAGTAATTCACATTGTCGGAGTGAATTTTCTAAATTCATAACTATTAATTTTTCTCATACTAAATCGTACATTATTTAAGGTAGTAGTCGGGTAACTTAAGCCGATTTTCATGACTTTTTTGGGAGCGTTTTTTTGTAGGAAAATAAAAATGAATCATTTTCGATATTTAGGATGTTTTTATTTACATATTAAAGATACAAAAAAAAAAATTTTTTGAACAAATTTAATAGTTTATTATTATTATTGATCGAAGTTGGCACCTTGAAAAAAAAGCGCGTGGGTGGCCCCGGTGATAATAATAATAAACTTTTAAATTTGTTCAAAAAAAATTTTTTTTGTATCTTTAATATGTAAATAAAAACATCCGAAATATCCGAAACGATTCATTTTTATTTTCCTACAAAAAACGCCCTCCAAAAAAGACATGAAAATCGGCTTAAGTTACCAGACTACTATCTTAACGAAAATGACAGTATTACAAACGCACAAAGTGATTTTTCGTCAGTTTCCAAACATTGAAAAAAGCGCGTGGGTGCCTTCGGTGATTTTGGCTCTTGATGTTATCTGAAATAAAAAATTCTTGATAATTCTTAATCTATAGAAATGTTATTTTGGTCGGAACTACTGAAGTTAAGTTTCATGGATAATTAACAAAATGACGGACTTTGGAAAAAAAAACTTTTTTTTCCGAAGTCCGCCATTTTGTTAATTATCCATGAAACTTAACTTCAGTAGTTCCGACCAAAATAACATTTCTATAGATTAAGAATTATCAAGAATTTTTTATTTCAGATAACATCAGTCAGTTTCAGTTAAATTTCATGGATAAATAACAAATCGGCGGACTTTGGAAAAAAAAGTTTTTTTTCCAAAGTCCGCCATTTTGTTATTTATCCATGAAATTTAACGTCAGTAGTTCCGACCAGAATGACATGTCTACAGATTAAGAATTATCAAGAATTTTTTATTTCAGATAACATCAAGAGCCAAAATCACCGGGGCCACCCACGCGCTTTTTTTTCGAGGTGCCAACTTCGATCAATAATAATAATAAACTATTAAATTTAAAAAAAAATTTTTTTTTTTGTATCTTTAATATGTAAATAAAAACATCCTAAATATCCAAAACGATTCATTTTTATTTTCCTACAAAAAACGCCCTCCAAAAAAGACATGAAAATCGGCTTAAGTTACCAGACTACTACCTTAACGAAAATGACAGTATTACAAACGCACAAAGTGATTTTTCGTCAGTTTCCAAACATTGAAAAAAGCGCGTGGGTGGCACCGGTGATTTTGGCTCTTGATGTTATCTGAATTAAAAAATTCTTGATAATTCTTAATCTATAGACATGTCATTCGGGTCGGAACTACTGAAGTTAAATTTCATGGATAAATAACAAAATGGCGAACTTTGGAAAAAAAAGTTTTTTTTTCCAAAGTCCGCCATTTTGTTATTTATCCATGAAATTTAACGTCCGTAGTTCCGACCAGAATGACATGTCTACAGATTAAGAATTATCAAGAATTTTTGATTTCAGATAACATCAAGAGCCAAAATCACCGGGGCCACCCACGCGCCTTTTTTTCGAGGTGCCAACTTCGATCAATAATAATAATAAACGATTAAATTTTTTCAAAAAAAATTTTTTGGTATCTTTAATATGTAAATAAAAACATCCTAAATATCCAAAACGATTCATTTTTATTTTCCTACAAAAAACGCCCTCCAAAAAAAACATGAAAATCGGCTTAAGTTACCAGACTACTACCTTAACGAAAATGACAGTATTACAAACGCACAAAGTGATTTTTCGTCAGTTTCCAAACATTGATTTGACTAGGAGGCAATTAAACGAGTTACTGTATTCGTCAATTAGCAATGATGTTGAAGTTCGCATCGTTGGAACGTAAAACGAAAAAAGGTTTTTTAAATTTTCATTTTCATTATTCCTCTCGCTTCTCTAGCCCATTAAGGCCCAGCTCTTTAAACGGGACCCTAAAAAAAAGTTTTAACGATTTTTGTCTCCGAAAATCCAACCTTAACGAGACTGAATGGTATGAAAAAATCTATTTTCGTCGCATCCCAACGATGTAAAGTTCAACATGACAATTAGTAGTACTTTTTCAATAGCACATGTAACTTGGAAATTTTTTTAGAGTAAAAGAAAAATAAAAAAGTAAGAATATGAATGAAATTAACATGGTTGTCAAGACCCTTTACAACGCTTCGTTTCATTTTTCATTTTTTTTTTCTCTCTGTCTGCTGGTTCCCTCGTTCCGGTTATGCACCGCGTCATTATGCAGTTAGACTCTAATCCGTCTTCATTTCACGAGTATATATATACATGAACGACACGACTGACACACAACAATTTAATACACAAAATGCAATAATACAGAAATAACGAGACAAATCGCGAAAATTTTGCGAGCTAAATGTATAAAACCCAACATATAGTTATATATTCGGGATGAAATTGTTGAATTGTACTTCCTATTCCTATTTCTGTCACGTCGTTGTTTAAACAGTAACGAGCCGACTGGGGAAACGTACACAACTTTCAGGGAGGGAGGGGGCGAAGTATGACAAAGCCACTAAAATGTATATCTACAATGAAGCATCCAAACGAGAACCTAGTGAAATCCTCATAAAGCATTTGTCAGAGAATGTACAAAAGCTTTCCTCTCATAGAAACAGGTCTTTTGGCCAACGAATACACAAATGGACGAACGAGAGAGCGAGAGAGAGAATGTAGAGGGGTTGTACGTGCGTTTTACCGTTATGTTTGTTATTTCATTGTCGTGCCATCGTATAATGTACAAACAGTGAACGGTACGTCATGAAGAAACAAAAATATTTTTAATATTTTAAGTGCACGTGTAAATTCACCCGGTTTCTCGACGTGACGTCTATATTTTGGACTTATGGTTCTTCCCGTACGGACATTTTTTAGGGAATTCCGGTTTCCAGCAAAATCCCGTTTGCGATTTCTTAGGGATGTCCTAAAAAGGGCGTCTCGGGATCCTGCTGGATCCCTGGTTCGTCTTAGGCTGTTTCCTGATGCGGTTTTTGAATTCGTATCGCAGACCGTTGCCCCAAATTAAAATTTTGTCATTTTAAGGTTTCTCAAAATGTGAGCAAAAAATTACATTTTTTTTCACTTTTTTCAATGTTTCGATACCCTACTAGATTGTAAATTTTCCGATGATTACGAACAACACCGAGTTTTTGGCGAAAACTCAAAAAATCAATGGGGCAAACGCGGACATTTTTTTAAATCACTCTTTGGATGGTCTGCAGGACCACGAATGTTCGTCTCACTCAAGTAATCAGGCAGCTGGATCCCACAGTTAAGGATCCAGTTAGCGATCCCTGTTGGAATCAATTTTACGACCGTTTCATTTCGATCATGGGACCTGATCGGATCTCTAGACGGATCCTTACCGGTGGTCAGTGATTATTACAGAGGAATCCAGCTGGATCCCCATCACAATTTCTACGCGGGTTATATATTTTTTCATTGGTTTTTTGTTGAATATCTCAAGAGTGGGAAGGAAATCCTTCTGAATAGAAATGTGTATTTTGCTTTTTCAACTGATTTTAACTAACATGGAAATTTAGCGCTCTTTTTGTGCTAATTTATTCCTGTATTCGTAGTTTTTGTCCTTTTATCCAATTCGCTAAAATCTATGACTGTGTCAGCTTTAAAAAAAAACTACAGCTACTACAGTCATATGACAGAAATGAATACCTATTTTCTTCAAAAAAGAATTTCGTGCCAGTTTTGTTCTTTCGAAGTGCTGACATTACAATTTACTTAATTTTTGATATTTTTAAAAGCTCTAAGAGTCTTCTTAAAATACAACAATAAAAATCCAATAAAATTCAATGATTTAACACTGGCAAAGTCAAACGGCAATTGAAATTGAAAATTTCAAATTTTCCCTTAATTTTCGACTTTCGAAGGATGTAAAGAAAATATCGGGTAAATATGGAGCAAAGGGGGCCCACTTCCGATTGACTTGCCTTTAATATATGTTGTCTAGGGACCCTTTCTGAACAACTTTTTCCTCTGACACAATTGGGGGTCGTTATTTATAAAAAGTTATTAACAAATAAAGTTAATAATTCATATAGCTATTTTCCTTATAGCAGCCAGTCCCAATCATCTTGTCCTTCACATGTGTTGTTAAGAATACCCCCCTGAGTAACATACCAAAAGTTTTATGCGTCCTCATTGTTTGTTCAAAAGTTAATAACAAAAGAAAATTCATAAATAGAATATGAAATACTTGCATGGTGGCCAGTACACGTATGATCGGAGGGGCTGCGGCTCCCCTGCCCCCGCCGCATACCTGCCCATACGAAAACCAAAAACAACCCAAAACAACCCCAGTAACCTAAAGAAACAAACAGACAAACCCAACAAACAAACAAACAAACAAACTCAAAACCCAAACCCAATAAACAAACAATCCAAAACAAACAAAAAACCCAAATAACCTAAACAAATAAAAAACAACCGAAATAATCCAAACAAACAACCCAACTAAACAACCTAACCTATCAGCCTAAACGAACAAACCCAACAAATTCAAAATAAACCCAAACCAAAAACCGAAACCAAAAACCGAAACCAAAAACCCAAACCAAAAACCCAAACCAAAAACCCAAACCAAAAACCCAAACCGAAAACCCAAACCAAAAACCCAAATCAAAAACCAAAACCCAAACCCAATCAACGAACAAATCAAAAACAAAAAACCCAAACAACCTAAACAAAACAACTAAACAACCGAACCCAACAAACAAGCCAACATTTATGAAACTTTTTTTGTTAATAACTTTTTAACAAACAACGAGCGACGGATAAAACTTTTTGTATGCTACTCAGGGGTGTGTTCGTAACAACAAATGGGAAGGACAAGATGATTAGGACTGGCTGGTATAAGGAAAATAGTTATATGAATCATTAAGTTTATTTGTTAATAACTTTTTAATAAATAACGACCGCCAATTGTGTCAGAGGAAAAAGTTGTTCAGGAAGGGTCCCTGCACAACATATATTAAAGGCAAGTCAATCGGAAGTGGGTCCCCTTTGCTCCATATTTACCAAATATCGTACTAATTATTCATCCACTGCTCCTCTAATTAATATTTTACGAAAAAAAATGGCGAAAGATATGTCGCCATTTTTTTCTCTATAGAAAACCTTAAAATTCATCGAGACGATAAAATCGAACAATTTCGAATCGATGCAACGTTTGTGAAAACCGACAAACAATGGGAAGAAGATATGGCAAAGGAATTTGTACGGTTACAAACGCGAATGGTACTCTCGTTCTCATTGTTCATATACACATATATATACGCACTTATGCGTATATAACGGAATCCGATAATTCGTATAGCTCGAGAGTTCAATTGCCGTTATGCGTAATTAGCCGTTCTAATAACAATGAGAAGAAACATATAGACAAGAGAAACTGATGGTAATACAATGAAAGAGGTTCTCAGACACTTTGCATCGTGGCTTCCGTATGGTTCGATAAATTTATTTTTCACCAGAGCCTTCTTTTTCCTACCATCTTTTTTTTTTATCGTTCGAGTCTCTGAAAATAGTATATTCGGCTCCCTTGAACTTTGGCTCGTTGGAGCGAGAGCGAAAGGGCGAATTTCGCGGCTCGTTGAACGACGAAATATGATGTACGAAAAAAAAGAACCGACACACACAAGAGACAGAGATTTTCCAGTAAAATGGGAAAAAAATTATATGAAAGACAATAAATTGAAAAAAAAATGAATTATACGTCATTCTGCAAACAAGGTGATGATTTTAGCTTTTTCATAGTTGGTTATTATTTACTTTGTCTGAGAATTATTCTTATCTAAGTTTTTTCATTCGGATTCAATTTTTCACAACAAATTTTACCATTCTCATGTTTGAAGTCATTTTTAACAGTTACTTTGTCTAAAAATCATTCTTAACGAGTTTTTCATTCGCGATGAGACCTGCTAGCGTCACGTAGTCTAAAGTACGTTGACAAGTAAAAAAAAAACCAATCGTAAGAGGAGGAAGTTTGTATAAAACTTATCGGCAAAAGGAGCTTTCAGGAAAGTCCTCTGGTTTAGCGGAGAATTTTGCTTCGTAAAGGGAAGAGGATAAAAAAAAAACAAGAAAAGTTGCGAAAGAAAATCGAACGGAGTAAAGAGGGCTGTAAGTAGTAAACAGTTTACTCGATCGAAGACGTGACGTGAATTCATGACTCTGGATAACAGTTCTTCTCTCGACTATATATTATTATTATTATCATTTGTCAGGCTGCGATGGACACGTGTGTGAAAAAAAAAGGCACGCTGACTTTTGCCACACGCGTAGTTCACAATATAGACAGTGTGCGGAATAATAAAGTGAGCGGCCAGTGAGAAACGTGTCGAGAGAGGTAGAGGCAAAAAAAAAAAACAACAGAAAAAAAACACATTAAAGCACACATGACTTTGTGCACCAGGATCTACGAGTTTTTTTCTTCGTCTCTCTCTCACACTCTACGACAAAGTCCAGATGTTGCTAATTTTTGAAAAATTCAATTCCCATCACCTAAAGATTTCATAGGACGATCTAAACTTTTTCTTTTTTAGACCATCAGAAAAGATTTTCGATAAAATTTTTGATTGGCAAATTAAAAATAAAAATGCTTCCTGTAATTTTTTAGCTTAAAGCAAAAAAAAAGTTTTCTTTGCTACAAACCCCCTTTCTCCTCCATAAAAAGGAAAGCCACTGAAAAAAATTGCACAATTCTCTTTTTTTCTTCTCGAACTGTTTATATCTGATGTCCTCCTGCACAACTTTCGTTTGTTCGTGAAAACTAAACTCATCCATTTTTAGCACCGTTCAAAATTATCACCCAAAAAGACTCTAATATCTGTGTTTTCAAAAATAACTTTTCTTCCCACGTTCTACCGTTAGATTTGTAGGTAAACGTTATTGCCGTTCATAAAAGTTTTGTAAAAACATTTTTTTTTTTTTCAAACTTTACCATTTGATTAGTGCCTGTGGTGTTTTAATTATCTTAATTATTATAACTCGAGGCTCTGTGAGAGTCTGAGCAAATATTTATGCAGCCAACGAGGCAAATCCGCGTATAACGAGAGAAAACAAAAAAAAAATCGTTTATCGGCCAGATCGGACACGCTCCAGATTATACATTACTTGTTTGTCACGGTCACCGAATTATCGCGGGCTTGTGCATCGGGGAAGAAGGAACGCCCAAATGTCAGGTTGTAAATGATGCACCCAGTGTCCCAGTTACATTCCATTATTCGAAACCTCGAGGTCGTTACAGTCTGTACAGATACATATACGATACAAAACCAGTCCCCCGCACCCAAAAGTGATTGTACCTGAGAATTGCGAATAATTCAGTTGACTTTTGTATTCTTGAAAAAAAAAAGAAAAAAATGAGTTAAACAACGAGTCTCGCGTTGCCCGATTTGTTTTAATGATGTCTCGGTCTCGTGGATAACAGAGAAACGTGATATTCCGGTAAATTGATGCTCGGTGATGGAAAATGAAAAATATAAATGTATAACGATGAAAATGATATTTTTATAGAAAATAAAATAACATAAAGATCAATCGATTAAGAAAACGAGACGTTTTCTTAGTAAAGATTAAAAAAAAATGCAAATTGAAAATTGCACATTGTATTGAAATCACTTTTGCTCGTTCACAAATTTTCAAATTTCTAGTCTTCGTTGAGGAAGCTTTGTGCATATGCAAAAATAATAAAGCAGCGATGTGCAATATTCAATTTGTAGTATTTTTTGAAAAAATTGAAAATACCATAAATATAGAATATTTATATTATCTCTAAATTCGATACCGAGCATCCTTCCACAAAACCCAATTCGTGCAGGACATTTTTAGGCAATAGTGCAAAAATTGCGCGAGCTAAAATCTTAAGGTAGTAGTCTGGTAACTTAAGCCGATTTTCATGTCTTTTTCGGAGGGCGTTTTTTTTGTAGGAAAATAAAAATGAATCGTTTTGGATATTTGTTTAAAAATATTGTTTTAAAAAAAATAGGCACGCCTTTGAAATTAACTTTAATTTCAAAGGCGTGCCTATTTTGTTTTAAACAATATTTTTCCAAATCCCTATGTACTTCCCTTCAAAATATCATATTATTAACGAAAACACTCGGTATTTTTTTTCAGATCGACGTTGAAGAGAGTTCTGCTGCGTGCCGCGGAAATGCCAGCACCTGACGCGAGAGCTTCCCCAGCGCCACCATGCGGCGTGAAAAATGTGAAAAAAATGTTTTTTGATACATTAATAAACAAGCAACAAAACCCAAAAAAATTTTTCGAATATCTCTTTTTTTTCCCACAAAAAAAAATTCTTGAAAAATGTGAAAAAAAACAGGGGTCACAGTGGTGTTCTCCCTTAAGTTACCAGACTACTACCTTAAGGCGATGTGAAACCCCTATTTAAGCTCTATTCCCACCCCCAAATCATAGATGCGACTCATCTTCCTCTGTGAGGAAGCGATATATCGATATTTGATCCGAGAAGATACAATAATGGAGTAAAGGAAGAAGAGCAAAGGACGAGACAATGTTTTACTTGACACCAGACACCGGTAACAAATGCCTTTCCAATATATTCCGTTTTCTTTTATTGCTCTCAAGTTGCTCTTAGAAGCAGCGTTACGGTAATTGCCGGTAAACTTCTACAGGTATAATAAACCATGAGCATCGATCAATATATAGTTTTAAAGAGTCGATTAAAGAGGCACTCAAGAAGCGTTGTGTACCTGTATAGCATTGATCCCGGTTGATTAGGAACTATCAGCAGAATGAAATTGTGAATGAGTGACAGAGAGAGAGTAGTTTTTAATCGATATTTCTTGGAATAAAAAGCTTCGTGTCCAATTGATCTTTGTGTGTGTCAAGCCATTGCACACAACTCACACATGTGCACAGGACGATAGCAACAATAAATGCAACTGTTGGCCCCCTTTTTATTATTACACACATGCGACACGTTTCTCTATCGCGGCACCCACATAATGGATGTCACGAGAACGCGATTGACGATGACGAGATTCCTCTATTTTGCAACATGATCCATCCCGCATCTTCCTATGTGTGGAAGAATTAAATTTTTTTTTAAATAAACGATGACGCGACGCAAAATGACGATCCGAGAGATCGGAATAAGCTTTTTAAAGTTGAAAAAATATCGGCAATGTAGAAATTTCTATTTTCTCATTTTTTTTTTGGGATAATCGACCGAGGCATTATTTATATATTTTAAATTTTTCGAAAAATTCATTAGAAATCAAGGAAATCTCTCACTATACATTCGAGAGAGAGAGAGAGAGAGGAAAATGAGGAAAATTGAACATTACTGACTTGCTGAGGAAGGCAAAACAGAAAAAGCCAAATAATATTCAAGCCTCAATTACCATCACTTTAATTTTTATTGCTCAAATATTCAAAGCTTTATTGTTTTATATTAATTTATCAATTTAGGAAGGTTTAAGATTGAATGATGTTTTTTTTTAGTAGTAAAAGCATTGAAATTTTTCAATAATATTTAGAGTTCCTTCAAATTTATGATAAACTCGATAAAAAAAAAAAAACATTCTTGATCAATAGTTTATTTATCGGAAGAGGTTTAACCACGATAGCTCAAAATTAACACAAAGAGAATTACGTTCTTGATTTAAAAATAAAAGTAAAAGTAAAAATCTCAATATCTTGTTCAATTGTAATTAAAATTATTACTGAGCGTGACAAATGATTTTTCAACTTATACCAAATTTCCGTCTATTTGTGGTAAACCCGTACTTATAACGAATTAATTTCGAGCACCCTCAATCATACAGAGAAAAGACCATCCAGCCATGTTTCCTAAAAAATGATTTTCTCCCTATCTGCAAAATTGAGAGACCTCTAACATGTTAATTCAAAAAAAAAAAAAAAAAAAAAAAAATCGTAGGAAAGAATTCGGGGTAATAGGAGATGAAACCGAACACCAAACGAGTGATGTTCCTGTTTCGTGTGTAACGAGATATCAGGTGAAAGGGGACGACAAATAAAATATGCCGGGAGTTTGAGACACGAGTGAATTTTTTTGGGTCAAATTATTTCTCGTTAGGGTGTCGTTCGATTTCCCTTTAACCGAAAAGACGTCCTAGTGATGCTGGATGATTAACTCGAATATACAGTGGGTCAAAAAAGTATTCATACTTGTTTTTTTTTGCGATAACTTTATAGACATAAGCGATACGCAAAGAAAGCCAATTTTATTTAACAGTACATCTGTTGCAGAGATAAACTGCGAATGGAGAATTTTTTTCCCAGGAACAATAGAAGAATTATGCGAAAAAACGAAAATTTTCGGGCAAAAAAAAGTATTCGTAGACTTACGATTATATTGAAAACCTACATCATCATAGTTGTTAATTATAGCTAATATTTGGTGCGCATCCCTTTTGCTTCAATTATCGCCTCGAGTCTCTTAGGCACGGATTCTACTAGCTTTTGCGCTGTTTCTTTTGCTATTTTCGTCCATTCTTCTAAAAGCACTGTTTGGAGATCGGATTTATTTGTTATTTTTCTTTTTCTCATTTCCACATCCACCAAGTGCGATAAATTTTCAATAGGATTGATGTCCGGAGATTGTGTTGGTGTAATGAATTGTTTGCGGACATTGTGGAGTAACCATTCCCTCGTTTTCATGGCGGTATGTTTCGAGTCGTTGTCTTGTTGGAAGTAGAAATTTCCATCCAGGCCCATTTTATCTACACTCGCTTTGAAATTGCTGCGCAACACGTCGATATACTTCTGGGCGTTCGTTGTACCATCTATAAAAGTCAGATTACCAAAGCCATAACATCCCATACAGCCCCAAACCATGACGCTTCCTCCGCCGTGCTTTACAGTCGGTATTAAATTTTTCTGCCGGAGCTCGGTAATTGGTTTCCCCGCCAGACGAATTTTTTTCCATCGGACCCGAAGATGTTAAACTTCGATTCATCCGAGAATACGACACGTTTCCAAAATTCTATAGATTTTTTTACGTAGGTTTTTGCGAAACCTAAACGTTTTTCTCGATTTATATTATTAATTAATGGTTTTTTGCGGGCAGCTCTGCCGTATATTTGGGCAGAATGCAAAACGTTTCGAATAGTCTGGGGACACACGCTCTGCCCCGATATTGACGCGACATCATTCGCTAAACCGCGAGCACTTGTGAACGGTTTTTTCGTAGCCTCTGTAACGATACTCCGACGCTCTCGTACTGTTAGTATTCTCGGCCGACCGGTTCGTGGCTTATTTTCTGTGCTGTTCGTTCTTTCCTATTTTTTTTTAATTATATATTACACCGTTGCGAAACTTAGATTTAGTTCTTTGCTAATTTTTCAATAACTTTCGCCGCGTTTCCGAAGAAAAATCACTCTATCTCGCATGGATATTGATATTTCGCTTTTCTTTGCCATCGTGTCTGTTCGGAGCTTGAAGATCTACTACCGCATGGAATAGGTCAAAACCATTGTGTTAAGGAAGACTTGTTTACATTGTACGTCAGACCGTCCGTGAATGAATATCGAGGTTTAGCAGCTGAATCGTAAGTGTACGAATACTTTTTTGGCCCGAAAATGTTCGTTTTTTTTTTGTATAATTCTTCTATTATTCCTGGGAAAAAATTCTCCATTCGCGGTTTATCTCCGTACCTGATGTACTATTAAATAAAATTGGCTTTCTTTGCGTATCGCTTATGTCTATAAAGTTATCGCAAAAAAAACAAGGTGTATGAATACATTTTTGGCCCACTGTAGCTACAAGTACGAACGAGAAAGAGAAGAGAACAAAAAAAAAAAAGAGTCCAATGCCACTAGGGGCGAGTGCACTCAAACTTAATTAGAGTAAATGTACGTTCGTCCGTCGGTGTGGCTCCGGTAGAAATTACCGAAGCTGTTCTGCGAGTCTGGAAGTTCATTTCATCAAATTCTTTTCGTTTACTCTCACAGCGAGTAACGAACCGTTTCGTGACACACCACTAACGAGTAAACGTATGTGTCGTCCGATGGAAATCCCGAGGGTGAGAATCGCCAAAATTGTCTGAAAACTCAATTAAACTCCCGCAAATTTAACCTGATCGAGACGTCTCGTCCCAAAAGTTCGAGGGAACCCTCAGGGTACTTTACTACGAAACAGCACCTCGAGCTATAACCTTGGCCTCCGTGAAACACGATCGAAGATTTTTCCTTTCTTTTTTTTCTTTCAAACCCCCCTTCGTGCATTCCCGACGGAACCACCGCCTTGTTGGTTATGAATTTTCTTCACATTATCCTCGTTCTTAGCGCCAAAGCCTGTATTGTGGGTCATCGGGAAGTTTTCTGCCAGGACGAAAACCGCCACACAGCTGATCCTGCGGTCTTATCACTATTTTTTTTCCCTTCTCGTCTATCAATGAGTCGTTAGGAGAGTAATATCAACGAGATTCTATCATATTCACGATTAAAAAAACATTAGACGTATCGAAAACATTCTAAGGATTTACTTACCCCGATTGATGACCGAAAATCACGCTGTATTTGACACTCGCGATTGCAGACAATGCGCGTTCAACTGGCGATAAGCAGAGCGACTGAAAAGCAGAAACGAGCGCGACGATGTAGTGGGGGGTTGTAGTTGAGACGATGGCCGCGCGGCGGCGTTGCGAAAGCGTTCGATGCGTCACCTAGCGGCCATTTCGTCGACCGTCCCGTTCGAATCAACGTTCGCGCCTAACCGCCGCACAGTTACGAATAGTTTCACGGGGAAGAAGACGAAGTCGTTAGGTAAAGATAATATATTTCATTTTTTTAAATTATAAATCAATCACCGACGAGTTGCAGACTCGATAATTTCAATGTATGATCGTAAAACGAGCATGTAGCAACTAGGGCAATGTTTTTCGAGCCTTTATCGAGAATTTGCGTGTTTATAGACAAATCGTCGAGAAACGACCAGTCACAGCCATAAGCTATACTCTCGTGCTCTTTGTACTCGGCGAAAATACGCGGTGACGATTCCTCCGAAGCGTCGATCACGCTAAAACCTCCGTACATACAAGCCGCTAAGAGTTTTGTACGGTTATAAGGATCCCACTTCAGTCTCCATATACCACCGTGAAGATTCGTCTCGGAGATTGGATTACGAAAATTTCGCTTGTCCCAGAGCCTCAGTATCTCGTCGTAACTGCAAAAAAAATTCGGGCATCGCGATCGATCTTTTTTTCGATCTCCAAACACTCACCTTCCAGTAGCTAAGGAAAATTCTTTCGTCGCGTTACAATGAATACTCGTTACTCCGGCTTCGTGTTTTTTGCTCGATCCAATGGATTCTAGACCCGTTCTAACATCGAGTCGATGGAATTTACAATCGTCACCACCTGAAATTTTGTTCATTTGGTTATTCACGAGATTTCATAAATTTCGACAATAAAAATTTCTTGAAAGTTTCTTCGCGCAGCGAATGAAAGAAAATTTGGGTTAAAAGAGATTTAACGTAACCGGACTAAAGAATGCAACTAAAAATTGAAATATTTCATTTTATTGGCTACATCGTCAACAAAATGTGGCGTAGCAACTCATTATAAAAAATTCTAGCATCGGCTCATTGTTTTTTTGTTTTCATCATCGTTATTTCCTTTGTCGAAGCATATTATTGAAAATAGAAATGGAATACCTGAATAAATAGTATTTGGGTTCCAATAGTCAAACGCAGTTATCCAAGCTTCGAATTCATGCAATTTTTTGGCTGCGCACAATTCAAGTTTTTCTCCATCAAACGAATAGAGCGATACACCTCCTTTCGAGTCGCTCACAGCAATTTGAACTTTGTCGCCAGAGTCGTTGCTCCAACGGCCTGTATTCCAATCGAGCGAAAGAGCCAAAATTTCTTTCTCACTTTCACGAACACGTATTTCCGTGATTAATTCTAATCTTGGTCCATTTTCTTTGTTTAGGCGATGAATTTTGAGATACCCAATGGAATTAACAACGCCAAGTAAGGTGTCGTCGCGAAAGTTCACGTGTGACCATTTCATATCGAGTATCGGATCGGTGTTCAAAGTGTGTACCAAGTGCAGTGCCCCATTTTGGATCACTCGAAGCAGGTATATCCTGCCAAGGCGTTTTTGCAGACTCGTGGATTTTGAGATGCCATCCTCTTCGCCTGGAACTAGTTGGTAAGTGCCACAGACAAATAAATCTTTGAAACCTTCGGCTGGACACCATTCGACGGAATCTGCTGAATATTCAGTATCAAATGTATCCCGTGTAGAGAACATTGCACTGAAACACAAAACAATGATAAATCTATAACAGAGTGTGTCACTCGTGCCGTAGTCACGAATAGAAATAATTATTTACATTTTAGTAAAAAAAAAAGATGAAACGAAAATTCAAAAGTTTCAATTTGAATCATTTTTTTTATTAAAACTACGAGCATTACAATAAATTAACGACACAATCGTACAAGTCACGGACAGTCATTTGACAAACATTGTTTTGGCAGTAAAAAATACTTTGGTGCACTTTTGTATCGTCATCAATTCCGATGAATATCTCCTCATTCCCTCGATTCTTAAAAATAAAAAATGCTCGATTACTTTGTACAAATCTGCTAGCAGATCTTCATGGCACACACTAATAATTAATAGTATTAAAGTACATAGGAACATATGAACGCCTTAATTCATTTTTTTTTGGTCAAATGATTCTTCATCATGATCAGTTAATGCGGGAATGATGGCAATTTCTCAGTGTTTATCACGCTGTACTTATTACTTGTTAGTCTATTGACGATATAAATATTAATGATATCTTAAAAAGTCTCACAGAATGGCAATATATTTGTACTCTCTTTCTATCGCGCTGTATCAGGAGGCTCAGTTAGATAAGGCGTTTTCTTAAAATCTAGGTTTCCATGCCGTCTCTATCTCTCATCAAGGCTTTTTGGATTGAACAAATAAATTACTGACACACTTCTTAAGATTAAAATGTACGTTCTAATTGTAAAAAATATCGCGAAGTATACGTTTGGCAAAAGTGACGCTGATTTCTCTTATCAATAGAATCATTAATCACTCTTAAGTATCGTTTTTCTTGTAGACTTTGTTAGGTAGTTTCGTTGTTACGCACATAAAAAACACTTTTCTCTGCTTTTAGACTCTTTTTATACAGAATTTTATATAAAAAAAGTGATTTTGAAAGTATCCCTTCTGTTTTATAAGCAAAGAAAAAGTTTTGAATGTGCTTATTGATAAAAAGATCTATGAGGTAGGCTTCGATTCAAAGATATGTTTCTCAACGGTTTGTCCATTTTGGGGACAAGCTCTGGCTCCTATTTCTTTGCGTTTTTTAGTTTAATAAATAATCTTCATTGACGAGCGCTTCTCTCAGTCTCGACTAGGCACTCTCTGACTAGAATTCTAGCGTGTACAATTCCACGCTTGATTCTCTCCGCTGAACTTCTACTTCCGGCATAAGTTGGTCTAATGTCTCTTCCAAGCTCCTCTATGACGTTGAGTAGCTGAATATATTTGGATTGTCCAGGAACGGTGGTTACAGTGACTTGAGCCACAGCAGTAGGCTGATAGGCTCTCGGATTTGGAACTGTTATCAATGGCTCGGTGATCTTTCCAGCTACTTCCATACTTCCACGTTCTTCCTCCATCTTCTATTATTTATTATTCAAATGCCCTGACGAATAATCAACGTAAATTTCTTTTAACCTCCTTTAACACGCATCTTGGAACAATTTTTCTTACAGAGCCTATTTGTCGAACTGTTGTTGAATTTGGCGATTCGCGTTTTTATACATTAATAATAACGGCATGGCGGAGCACAAAAAAAACTTACCGAGTCTTTTGGCAATTGATGATTAATAGTTATCACAGATCTGGAGACAAACTTCCAGCCGTTTGTTTGAAAATAAATATAGGCTATGTTGTTAGGCGGGTGCCCTTGTTTTCATTGTGCTTCCGTGGAGGGGAGAAAAATAATGTATGGCGCCCAAAAAGGTGAAACCGACCCAAGGCAAAGTCGATACCTGCACGTAGTTCGGGCGGTTTTTTAAAGCCGTTCTCGTTTCGGTGGGAAAATACGATTTTTTAGGGTGTATATAGATTATTAAAATTATTGAGAGCAAGTGTCCTCTATTAATTGCTATTTAGCCTCATAATTATTGGTGAAACTTAATGTTTTGGGTATCTTTACTATTGTCGATTGCTTTTTCGTAATTTAACTTCCAAACTTTATTCTGCTTCTTAAAATCGACTGAGGATAGGAGTAAATAATAATACGTGGTAATTACAAAACCGGTTCTTTATTTAACTATGTTTATATTTTTCGTTTTCATAATTTTTGTTTCTTTTTGTAGCAATAATCAACTAGGTACACTGGTAAATAATAATAGTGCCTGCTCAGGTATCAAATAATCGATAAACTCGACAAAACGTGGGAATTTTTCTGAATTGACAGTATTGTAGAAAAAAAAAAAACATTCCTATTGTCTCACGAGAGTTGTGGAAAAAGATTCAGGTCTACATCCTCCTCAGTTAATAGGATGTATTGATCCTAGGGGACCCGTGCAAGCAAAATTTAATTTAATTTTCTCTTTGTAGTAAATTATCTTAAAAATCACTTTAATACTTGTTGATTGACACTGCTCAAACTAATAATCACCTAATTCTCACTTAGTGCAAATTTTACAAAAAACGAAACTTCATCCTTTTGATATATTCGTTTACGAATTTTTGTTTGAGTGTTTAGACAACATTTTAATGAGCCTTACGCTTTTTATAAATTGAGTTTTAGATTATTTTCAATTTAATTTGCATTTCATTTTTCTCTGAATTATCTTTGCGTTTTATATTTTTTCCTTTCCACTGCCTTCACTTTATTTTGTACAAGGCAAACGTTATTTTGTTATTTATTTTCTGTTGCACGAAATCCGCCCAGGATTACCTAAAAGTGTTGATATAAAAAAAAAATGAAATTTTTCTTTAAAGTAACACGCTGTATCGATCTTCGAAACATCTACAAAAGTGCACAGCAAGTATATCTAGTATACAAACTCTTTTTTTTTTCATTCGTTACATATCAATCGCGACAGTGTAAACTTTGTTGTTAGATACATCAGCACTTCAAGCCCATATTTCAAGTCCACTTAACAGTAAATCCTTTTTTTTTTGTTTATTTTCTTTACTTCGTAAAATAAGTACTGCAACGTATATAGTTCTTGGCATCAAAAGTTTTTAAACGTTTTTTCTCTTCATCACAGAATTACGAAAAAGACAAACGTAAGAGAAATAAAAATGCAATTCCATGCTCTTACATCGTTTTATGGTAAAAATCAGTACCACATCGCATTCTATATCGTTCTTTTAAGAAAATATAGCGCCGTAATAGTCTCACATCAGTTGCAGTATACCCTGGCGTGTGTCTAGGTGTGTGAAAATCGGCTACGAATAATAATAATAATAATAATCTAAATAGCTAAATTGTATCGACAGATCATTGTCGAGCATTGTGCTCGGTCTCGAGTAGACACTCGCGTACGAGAATTCTCGCGTGTTGAATACCCATTTTGAGACGTTCCGCGGCGCTTCGACTTCCGGCATAAGACAAACGTATGTCACGTCCAAGTTCCTCGATAATAACGAGCAACTGAGCGTACTTTCCTTGTCCAGGCACGGTTGGAAAATTGATGGTACTCGAGGGGCTCGCTTGTGCAACTTGCACGGTTTGTACGTTTTGCAAATTTCTCGGATTTGGCACGGTTATAACGGGTTCGGGAATTCTCGGTATTTCTTGTATTTTGGGCTGCGGTGGTGGTAACGGTGGTGGCGGTGGATCGTTCAATTTCGTAATTGTTATCTCGTTGAGTTTAGCGAGTTCCGTTAATTTTGCCATTTCCGCCATTTTCGAATATTCCGGCATTTTCGTTATGTCATTCTGCATATTAGCCATTTTTATCATCTCGTTCATCTTCGTTTTCTCGTTCATTTTGGCAATTTCCTTGGCCATCTCGTTTATCTGAGCAATGTCAGAATTGTATTTGGCCATTTCCGTCATTTTCACCATCTCATTGAGCTTAGCAATTTCGTTCATACGCTGCACCTCGTTCATCTTTACCATCTGTGACATTTTCATCATTTCGTTCATCTTCGCAATTTCGTTCATTTTATTCATATCGTTGTACTTGGCCATTTCCGATAGTTTAACCATCTCGTTCATTTTCGCGATTTCCGACATTTTAGCAATTTCCTGCATCTTCATGTACTCCGTGTTTTTCGCGTATTCAGCCATTTTCTCCATCTCATATCTCTTCGCCATGTCCTGACTCATTTTGTTTAATTCCGTCATTTTGCTGAATTCCGCCAATTGAGCCATTTGCACAATGTGCTCCGGCACTTTGCCACGTTCCATCATTTGTTTCAGCTCCGCCGATATTTTATTCATGTTCATCTCGCTCATCTGGGCCAGTGTTGCTGCGTCAGGCATTTTCGAGAGTTCGGCAATTTTTGATATTTCACGAGCGAGATTCTCGTCGAGGCAACGCTTCTTTTTGGCTCTGTGCCTCGCCATTCTCTGTGCCTCTTGCATTCTTCTCAGCGCCGCTTGTTCCTCCGTCTCTTTTGCCCTTACGTTCTTCATCCTCTCTGCCTCCGTGTACAATCTCAGTGCAAGTTCTTCCGCTGTTTCGTACATTAGTTTTTCTGTTTTGTAATCTCGCATTTCCTTATTACCTTCTGCTGCTAAGATTTCTTCTCGATACTGGCAGTACGACGAGACAAGAACTATGATGTTTAGAGCCTCTCATCTTAATTAGATTTGTTCGAATAATTCTTGAAAAATTGTTTTTTCCACCATGCGGCTTTGCCTAGTTGAGACAAGTTGTATTTCTTTCCCACTTTTACAGCGATCTCAGTGTTCGCTTAAAGGCCGGATACATTCGCTGCAACAATAATTGACATTTTGTAAAAATCGAGCAAGTTCAGTCAGTCGAGGGGGAAGCAAATCCGCTTCTATATAATCTTTCGTTAAATTGGATATTGTATTCTATCATTGTTTATTGAGATGAACTCGTGAAATATTTATTTTCTGAACCAATGCAGCAATTTACTAAAATTGTACCGAAAGGTTCTGCCCACTTCAAATCGAAATAACTGCAAAGCATCCTGCGATACGTGGGTACGGCGGTGGAATAAAAAATTCTAGCATGCCACTTGGCATATCAGTCAAATTATTAAAGTACAATGAACAATACTACATAATGAAGCCACCGTAATCTAAAATGCAAAAAAAGTTATTCATCATTTATTTATCAAGCCAATAACAAATAAGTAATATCAAAACAAAATCACTATAATTTTCACTCAACTCAACGGACGCTCCTAATTATTGAACAATATTTATGAAACAACGTTTAGTTGATATTTTTTATAAAATTTTGAATGAAGAATTTTGGATTTTGACATTGAGCGCATGCGCGAACGTTTTAAGAAACGCCGTCTTCATCGTGAGAGCGTTTTCGTGCGTCTCACCTCTCGCCAATCACAACAATGGCCGACGAAATTTGGTCGAATCACCGAAAATACAGAACAATTGACAATAGTCACGCGATAACAATAACAATACGTTTTATTTCACCTACGTTAATGGCTCGTTGTTCGATGGTAAACCGACGATCAGCTGTTTAACGTAATAACAATTATTTCCACGAATTTTAGTTCAAGCGAACAAACGCGCAAACCACGCTTTTCGGTATCGCGACCCGTGCGAGACCATGTAAGATTTTCGTCTCGTCGGGGCGAGCGAGCAACTTTAAGGGGCAAAGCGGGGGTATGTCCCGATAGGCTGGTGTGTTCGTGTGACGTGGTCGCGTTTATTGACCATAACCCCTTCCTTGGGCCGAGCGCCTTTGGCGGACCTAGACTGCAACTTCACGTCTAACGACGGACAGGTGCAGTAGACCTCTCGGCCATCGTCTCTTCTTTATCTCGTTTCATTTTTCTTTTTTTCTTTTCTCTTATTCCATACAACGTATAGATTTATTGTCGTATGTTCCTCTCCGATTGGTCTCTTGCGTCTCACATTTCTACTCCATACTCGTACAAAGCGTCTTCGCTGTCGTACATTCAATAAAAATGAAAATACTTTCGTCTAGCTGAAACTTTAAGGGGATACTAATTAAGGAATTCACAAGATTTCTTTTCAAATTAGGACATTTTATTGTTACAATATATGTGAGTCTGGATTAAAAAGGACTTGAAGTCATTTTGTTTGTTACAATCCTTTTAAATGAAGTGTGCTCTAATAATAATAATTTAATGTCCTTTGCGACGATTAATTTTTTTGCTGTGTGGCACCATCCTGTGTCTCAAATTCCATGGGACTATTGATTTAGTAAAAGGTTTTGTTATTCGTCTACTTTTTTTATTTTAGTAATTAAGGTACCTTATTCTCTAACAATACATTCGAGTGTCTTAAAAAAAAATAAAAACCGACTCAAGGTCTGATTTCCTTACAATCTTTTGTCTTATCGAATCATGCTTCTGTTTAGAGTTTGAATTTTGTGAGGGTATTGATTGACGAATTGAAAAGATTCCCTACAACTGTTGCATTCTTTTTTTTAATAATCAGGATATTTTATTTTAACAATATTTTTGAGCCTTGATGAAAAAAAAAAGACTCCAGGTCACTATGATTAAATTGATATTCTTGTTGTAACTCCAATTTTATGGGAATTTCATAATTAACATAATTCGTTCTCGACATGATTTTCTTTGTAGGTTTGTTTAAATGATAATTAAGGCACTTTATTCTGATATATGCGAGTCTCGAGAAAAAAAATAAAAGACTCGAGGTCAACTCTGGTCGTTAAATTCCTTGCGCCTTTTTACGGATTCACTGGCACACAGATTTCTCTTCTACAGATGTAAATGTTTAATTGAGCATATATTTAAGGTTGTACAAGATTGCACAATTTTCTTCTCTTTACTATCTGTAATTTGTACTCTTGGAGAGACTAATTAATATACACCTCGAGGGATATACGGGGTATAGATAAAATTGTTAAAATTAATAACAAGTACATGCTCGCAGGATTTCCCGGATAACTTTACTGTAACATTTTAAAGATGGAAGAAAGAAAGAAACGAAAAAAAAAAATTGAATTATTGTCTCGAATTGACTTCCGTCTCTAAAAGGCAATCTCTGACTAGCGTTCTCGCTTGTACAATGCCCATTTTAAGTCTGTCGGCCGAGCTTCTACTTCCGGCGTAAGCCAATTTCATGTCTCTTCCAAGTTCCTCGATAACCGACAACAGTTGAGAATATTTCGAGCGTCCAGTGACGAGAGAAATTGTCGCGAGCGATGTTTCTCTTTTGGGTTGTTCAATCTTCCTCGAATTATCCTGATTGTGAACGGGATCAGCGGAATTTGTTATTTGAAAGGCCACGTTTCTTCTTCTCAGCTCGTTGATCAAAGCCATCTCTGACAATTTCGATGCTTTCAGAGTTTTAGCTTCCTCCATTGCTTTTCTTTTCTTCGCACGAAATCTCGCCATTCTCTGAGCATCGTGAAATCGTCGTAAAATCGCCTCTTCCTCGGTCTCGTGTGGTCTTGTCAATGGTCTTTTGCCTCTTTTTCTAATATCCACCGGAGAAGCGTTTCCGATGGAATTTCTCGTTTCTTCAATCTCTTGGCTTCTCGTCCATCCGCTATTATCATCGTTCATTTCTTCGTTAATTTCTTGTTAAAACCTCTCTTACCAATTGATCAATCGATACTCCTACTCCCGCCAAAATCGCCACTCGTCAATTTCTTCATTCAATCGTTATTTAGAATGTTCATCAATCATCAGTTTCTGCCATTTGTACCGTGTCCCAGGGATCCCAATTTCTCATCGAAATCATCATCGCAATTACGACGAGATATTCTTTATCAAATTTTCCCGCTACCGCAAAAACTCGTGAAGAGCATGCGCTTTGTTTTTCTCTCGCTCTCGCAAAACTCCAATCACAACAATGGCCGACGATTTTATCGTAATGTAGAAATTGGGAATCACGTGTGAATGAACGAGACCAACATTTGAGTTCGACAAAAAATTCTTATCGACGGTTAGTTACGAGACGTATCTTTTATTTTCAAAATTTCGGATTGTCACGTGTGTTGTAAAATTTTCAACTTTACAACGATGAATTTTTTTGTCTCTTTGGACTTCCACACAGGTGGAACAAACAAACGCGCATTCACACACTCACACACGGAGACGTGAGACTTTTGGCTCGTGGCACTTTTCTTTTTAGACTGGTAACAGTTTAACGAAAAAATTCTAAGGTCCTCTACGTTTATTGGAGATTAGAAAGAGATAGGAGATTCTCGAATCTTCCGCAATACCCACTCGTATATATACATTGGCTCATCCAAGGTGATTCATTCCCGAAATAGAGAGAGGCGAGTGATTGATTAACGACGTGAATCTCGTACGAATTAATTCTCAATCATTATCTCTTATACAATACTTAAGTAAAACGATTTTTTTTTTTTCATCTTATGTGGAATATATTGATAGAATAAAATATTTCCAATTCACAGATCTTGGAGCTCAACTGTCCTTTTTACACACTTCTTACATCTACACATTTTATAATATTAAAGAGCATTTTTTGTTATATGTCCTTAGAGAAACTATAGCTTACAGATTACTCCTTACTTTTTTTCTCTACCCCTTGGTAAAATTTTTTGTCCCTAATAGAAAATCTGAACATCCAACGTTAATGCACTATATTTGCTGCTCACCTATCCAGTCATTAATCCATTTTGCCCATTCTTTTGTGGCAGAATTTATTGATATATTTCCTAGATTAGAGTTTAGTAGGAAAATCATAGATTTTTCAGAGAATATTTTCCATATTTCAGATGTTATGCTTGAACTAGAGCTGTATTTGGTTCCGCAACGTACTTCAAAAGAAATATATCACCGGCGACGGTTCAGCTAACGAAGAGAATATTTTTACAACAATGTATATTTCCAACTACGAATACTATTTTCTTCTGTCATTGGTAATTGTTCCTGTCTATCTATTCTTCAGATTATGGTCGTGGCTAGGTTGGGAATTGTTTGTTAACAATTAGGAGATCGGAGTGAGTCAATAAAATATCAATTTTTTTTAGAAAAGACGTCTTAAATATTTACTCGTCTCGTTTTCTCGAAAAAAAAACGAAAGAATCTTAGTTGAGGCAGTTAATACGATCGATTTCATATAAATCTGGCGATGTGGATCACTTGACGAGATATATAATATCATTACAATGAGTGATAGCATCACGGTTCAAAAATATACAATTCAAACAGTTCCTAATGATAATTTTGTACAGTAACCAATGGAATCAAACAGCGATGTAACAAAATAAAAACTAACGAGTTCGGTCATACTTTATTAGTTATTAAAAGTTCGTCGAGTCCCATTTTTCCACAATGCTTCCATATTCTGTATCTGGCAACGTCCTTTCGCGTCACCATTCCGATTACCTGAAATAAAAATTTTTTCATATCTTCATCACGTATTAATAAACAAACAATTGAAATGGAATTGTTCATATACATTTGGAAAATAGCATTTCTTAATTTTCTGCTGGTAGATCAAATTTTCTAAATAAATTCGTTGATGGTTAACATTATTCACAAAAACGCAATGCACACTGAAGGAGCAATAACGTAAAACTTATTGAATTAAGAATTTTTGTTTTTTTAATGAAATTCGACAATTACCTCGTTAGTGTCGCTCACCACCGGCAAGTGACGTAGTCCCAGTGCTCGGAAGAGCCTGAAGACACGTGGAAGAGTCGCGGACTGTAACGGAACAGTGATAGCATTTATTGAAAGACAAAAAAAAAAAACAAGAGCGCGTAACAATTTTCCAACAATTCGATCATATGATAATAAACAAAAATTCACAATCTACTAACATGTTGCACCGTGTACGGAGAGGTATTCATAAAAGGACGTAGCTCAACCGTGTAGGTTTTCTCCACATCCGTAATACTTATCTCCTCCACAGTGGGATATCGCGGATACTCGTTTCTAAACATATCTATACTGAGTGTCGGCTCTCTCTCATCGTCGCATTCGTTGAATATTTTGTTCTGAATAAGCACGATCAGTTGTGATCGTAAAATGAGTCCGCGAAATTTCCCGTACGATTTTATTTCATTCTGAAATTTAATTTACCACTATAGATACGCGAGAATTGAAAAAAATGTTCTCTCAAAAATGGTATAAATGGTACCTCGTCGCCACTCGGTGGATCAACAACCGGAAATCCGTTGAACGTAACGCATTTTAATAATTCCACGATGTGTCCAACGTTTTCCGTGGTTTTGAGCGTTACAACTGGATGACTCATTATCTCGCTGACGTAAATATTGCTTGATAGTGGCGGTGGTTCCCAAGGGATCAGGGGAACTCCGGCCATTTGTGTGTGTATGTCATAGATACCCTACGCATAAGAAATACGTTTGTATTCGTGGAATTATAAGAATTAGTCAGCACGCAGACACGATCGACGAACCTCGTTGAAAAAGTCTCCGACCCATTTCGCCATTATCAGGACTATTATAACTGGTAGACCGAAGGAAATACCCTGTGTAGCTTCTATGAGAATAGCAGTTAGACTTATCGTCATTCTGACCACTCCACCGAGTTGTGCGGCGGCTCCGAGAAGAGCATATTTTCCCGGATCAAAAAATGTCTGAAAAATCATAAAAAAACGTAGTCGCATACATTTTTCTCAAACATATATCAATTTTGAGAAATTAGTTATTAGGTAGAATAAAAAGAAAAACGAGAAATAGCCTCGGCTTACGCAAGAGGGTATCATTTTTGATATGCCAGATCCAAATAGCCTTCCCCAGGCAGAGCCAATCAGGAGCGAAGGAATAAATAGTCCACTGGACATTGATAGGCCAAAAGTTGCGGCAGCCAGAAAAAAATAAAGCACAACGAATACGACCAGTGTGACGTCGTTATGGGAACCTACAAGGGAATACTTTTTGGGTTTTACAACAGCCAAAAAAACTAAAGAGACTAAGTGCTTTCCAAGTAGATGTAACAATAGTAGAAGAGGAATGCACAAAATTGGATTTTCGAATCCGATTTAAAACAGATTTTAATTTTCATCATCCAATCATCCTGTCAGTTTTCTTATTTCAACGAATATATTTGCAAAAATTTCATCATTCGTAAGTGAAAAATTCGACATTGGACATCTCTACGTTGAGGATTCTTTCTGAACTTTGAAACTTACCTTTTGGATCGTGAAAGAGAGATCGTACAGTGCTCTCCGGTGTTTGAAACCACAGAGCAGCTACCGCACTGTATTCACCCTCGGCGCAATACATTTGTATTGGAAACTTCGTAGGATCTTTACCAAGTGGTTTGCAATCGCTGCAAAAGTAAATCATCAGAGAACCCATTGTAGCTGCTATCGCGGCAACTCCCAGTGCTTCGACGACTTTTAGCCACTTGGCTGTTATGTATCTCATGCGAAAACACATGAATTTGTAGTTTATGTAATTCCATAGTGCGCCGAACAAACCACCCATTGTTCCAACTAGCATGAACAACGGTATCTCGTATACTTGATAGGGTATCGTTTCGAATTTTCCCAAATTCAAAAGACCAGGATACGAGAGATCTCCCAGATGGCCGTGATAAGCGCTAAGAACTATGTTGAGTGTAAATGTCGATATCATACTCGCGAAAAATGTTCTCCACGTTAAAGACTGATTAAAAAAACTCGTTCCTTCCTCTATACTGAACAACACTCCACCTGTTGAAAAAAAAAGAATTGAGACAAATTATTCTGTAATTTATTTTCCTGAGATATAATTTCAATAAAGCGTTCAGAAAAATTCAAAGTTTCAGAAAATCTAAACCCTTTTTCCGATTCGCTCAAAATTTCAATTATGATTTGATGATACGACTCTTGTCACGTAAAAAAAATCACGTTTTTTAACTTATTCCCACCAAATTGAATACCGAACATTTTTTTTGTTATAAAGGAAAAAAATTACCTATGGGTGCTCCAAAAGCTGCTGATACACCAGCAGCTGCTCCTCCCGAAACAAAATCTCTTTTCTCATGATCCTCCCTGAAGTATTGGAACATTTTCAAATCCTTCTTGAAAGTTGTACTCTTTCCCTGTGATATTCCAGCTGCGACAACAGCTCCAGCGTGGATCATGGGTCCTTCCTTGAATGAAAAATCGTTAGAATAGTACATCAGCACTCTTTTATTCGATATTTTTCATTGATATAATAATCCATGTATTATTGACATAGTAGTTTACCTTTCCTCCCGCCAGTCCTCCCACCACTGTACTGATGACTCCTAGGATTTTAACGACAAGAGTTTTGATCCTGACGACTCTCGGTACTTTGATACCATTTAAATAGCATTTAACTTGAGGGATACCGCTGCCGGATGCAACAGGCTCCACGTAGGCAACTAATATTGCTCCTATCAGAACTGGCCCTGAATTCAATACCAACCATATCATATATGGTAGCCACAGACAATTTTGATCGACGCACTGATCGACCACTAGATTCAAAATGTAAGGAAACTTCGTCAAAAATCGCATGCATAACGGGTTTCTCTAATTTTCATTGACCAAAAGGATACAGCTCTTGAGGCTTCCGTACTTGAGATCTGATAATTGTTCTATGGAGATGTCCACAAAACACGCTATCAAAGCAGTCAGAATTCCTATCAACAAAAATATAAACCATCTCGCAAAATCCTTTCTGACTACATATTTGTATCCCTTTTTTCTCTCCTCATCCTGAAAGAGCTGATTTTCGCAGGGATCGTAATCCAGGCTCTGCGAATCGAACAATTTATCTCGTTACATATTATACTTATAACGCGGAGCGTAAAAGTCACTGAGCCATTAATTCGGCTGTGATAAATCATAATCTCGAATGATTACACGCTTGTGGGGCATTCACGCTTGTTTTGACTGTAATTAGTCAGATAAGCTGATACAAGGAAGTATTTTGCCACGGTCAAGGTTCCCTTTTGGGATAATCGTTGGCGTCTATTCAGTTAATCTCAAATTACCTCGTAATTTGTGGATAAAAAATTTGTTGCTCCCGGACCGATCTCTCCTGAATTGAGTCTGTTTGATTGTCTGCTCGATACGCTTTGAATGAGGTGACTGAACGTTGAATGTGCATGGCTGCTTCTCTGCAAATAATTATAATAAGTAAATATAATAATAATGTCTTTGTCACAATACAAAATAACCAATACATATGATAATTATTAAAGTTTTTAACAAATTTTTAGTTACAACTCATAAAGTTTTCTGACAATGGTTTATTTTAAAAATTTCACAAACTATGTAAAAAGAATTGCTCTGTAAACGTCAACAAAACAAACGATCAGTTCTGTCTTTGACAGCTGATGACAGTGAGGTTAGCTATTGTCTGAACTCTATTGGCACAACAAAGAAACGCTGAAACGTCATCATAATTTTAAAATGACATTTGAAATGTAAAATAAATAAATGCTCACCCTAAATCTAACGTTGACGACGTTGTTGGAATAGGAAAGAAAATTATTTCTTGGCTTGTGAGCTGGCTGAGTTAGAATTCTCTCCTCGTCTGTTGGAACGTCATTGTCTTGATTGTCATCGTCATCGAGTGATGAATTTATCAAAACATTAACGTGCGTCTCTCTTTCCGTCATTTCGTTAAAAACACTTTGACACTGTCACATGGTCAATTTTTTTATTTCGCAAATTTAAACACTGACTTCGGATTAAAATCGTTTTTTTTTTGCAGTTGGAATGAGGAGAGAACAGACTGTATATCTCTCTCCTACGATGTTAGAACATAGACTGAGAGATAACCGACGAGGAAAACGATATAAATGCATGTCTCTCTGTGTTCATTCGAACGCAGACCACGTGATTTGTCTGCGCTGATTCATCGAGAAATACCACGTCGCATATGCTATATACGAATTCGGAAATGGACTTTATCGTAAGATTAATCGTAATGCGATATATAGAGACGATCCAATTCGAACACTTAAGTATTCAATGCAGTCAGTATTTTTAGTATAATGTGCACTGCTTTAATCGGTCATTGAGGGGTTTTTTTTTTGCTAGGAATTATGATTCGTAATTGTAAAAGTCGAAGAATCTGCTATTGTACACACGTTGAGTTTTGTTGATTTAGGAAAATTGACAGCGAGAAAATATGGTAAATATGGAGCAAAGGGGACCCACTTCCGATTGACTTGCCTTTAATATATGTTGTGTAGGGACCCTTCCTGAACAACTTTTTCCTCTGACACAATTGGGGGTCGTTATTTATTAAAAAGTTATTAACAAATAAAGTTAATAATTCATATAGCTATTTTCCTTATGCCAGCCAGTCCTAATCAACTTGTCCTTCACATTTGTTTGTTTATTGGGTTTGGGTTTGTTTTGGATTTGTTTGTTGGGTTTGTTTGGTTTGGTTTGGTGGTGGGTTTGTTTGTTTGTTGGGTTTGTCTGTTTGTTTCTTTAGGTTACTGGGGTTGTTTTTGGTTTGTTTATGGGCTGATATGCGGTGGGGGCAGGGGGGCCGCAGCACCTCCGGTCATACGTGTACTGGCCACCGTGCAAGTATTTCAGATTCTATTTATGAATTTTCTTTTGTTAATAACTTTGTAACAAACAGTGAGGACGGATAAAACTTTTGGTATGTTACTCAGGGGGGTATTCTTAACAACACATGTGAAGGACAAGATGATTGGGACTGGCTGCTATAAGGAAAATAGCTATATGAATTATTAATTTTATTTGTTAATAACTTTTTAATAAATAACGACACCCCAATTGTGTCAGAGGAAAAAGTTGTTCAGAAAGGGTCCCTAGACAACATAGATTAAGGGGGGGGGTAGGATTTTAAAATTATTTTTATTGAATTTTTTTTTATATATTTTTTCTGAATGAACAATCGGAGTAAAACTAACGGAGTTACAGCGTTTCAAACGACCGGCCGTGATACCTGATTTTCACGTATAAAAAACTTTAAATCGATTTTCCCGAAAACGTCATTTTTGAAGTTTGTGGACATTAGAACTCAAAATCTACTGAACCGATCCTCTTGAAAATTTAAACATTACTTCTTCACATAAATCAACAGGTAATCAGGAGGAGTTTTTTTTTTTTTTTCAATTTTTTCAATTTTTTAATAATAAATTAAGCGCGATTTTTGAGCTAAAATTGCGTTTTTCACTTCCAAGTGCGGCAAAAAATAGAAAAAAAAAAAAACGCTTCCTGATTACCTCGAGAAATACATCACCTTTAAAATGCATATCAATTTTTTTGTTTGAGATGATCCGGTAACGAGTTATAATGGTCACCGCAAAACCACTTTTTTTCAAGGCGCCTCTGGAGATTCAACGTCACCGGCTTATTTATCAATATTTTTCATTGAAAATGTTTTTCTGAGATACTTCAATAGTTGTACAATAATATGTAATTCTATTTAATAAAATTATATTACTCATGTCGCCGCAAAAAAATCATAAAAATATGCTTTTTTTTCGCCTTTAAAACCCTACCCCGCCGTTAAAGGCAAGTCAATCGGAAGTGGGTCCCCTTTGCTCCATATTTACCTTTTTCTTCAGTTGCCATAAAAAAATCTTATCGATAATCCCAATAGAGAGATTATTCGAAATGGCTCTCTGATCATGTAACAAAATAAACAGATCGATATATAAAATAATTTTAAAGGCGTTTTATTTTTAATATTTGCCGTACTTTAAGAAAAATGTATCTCTTACATTTTTAAAAATTCGAATCTGAATATTTGTTTAAATAATCTTCGAAGCATTGTCAACAGTTGCTCGTTTCGGATTTTCGAAAGGATTTTTTTTTGTAAATTGAAAAAGATAGTAGAGTCCAACTGTGGAAATTTTCTCTAAGGCATTTTTTCGTACAGTTTTTTTTTTAATTTTTTTAATGAAGAAAAAGACTAATCATTTTTTTTATCAGTGGTTACCGGCGAAAAAAATTAGTAAATAGTTGTTTGCATTGACAATGAATGGGATTTCCATGGCAACGCGACACCAATCATTTATTCTCAACGAGAAGAAGCGAAGCTCGTACATTAATAGTCCCTTTTACTCAATTATCTCTACAATCTGAAACGATTTAGTCACTTCTGACTCCTGCCAACTTCAATCTCTTGTCAAATGGACCTTTTATCTCGTCTTGAAAATGATTTTTATTTCGCTCTTATTCGTCTGGACGATAGTATCCGTGGGAAAGAATAACGCTCTTGGTAAAAAAAAAAAAAAAACCAAAAATTTCATAACAATTTATTTATTGCAACGATCCTTAATGACGATAACTCTAATTATTCACAAAACTTACAGATCTTATAATTACAAATTCGTTTAATACGACAATTGTTTCTTTTGCGAACGGAAAATTGCTCAGGCAAGGTGGAATCGACGAGGCAATGCTCGATCGCGACTGGGAACGTTATCTCAATCAATTGAAAAGATTAAAATTGCACGAGTGAGTTCATTCAATTAAAATCTACGATCTTTCATTTCGCGAACTTCCAGAAAAAGGGTAAAAAGCGTGTGAAGAGACTCGAGCATTGAATCCTTGTTAACGGGAATATCAACGAGATTACAGACAATATTGACGAGCTGTGACAAATCACAATCGAGCTTTGACAAATCAAGCTGCGATTCGTTTAATTTTTCCTCAACATCCGGTGGCCATGCTTGCATAAGTGTATCGATGTCCGGCATTGGTTTTGTTAAATTAACCGATGGCAAATGTTTACTTCTGTGCAATTGATGCATATCGTCGATCCATTTGTCGATTGATTTAGAATTCTTTTCCGCACTCTCGATCCTCTTTATCACCGTTTGCTTTCGTGGATCGGCGCTCTTGCTCTGACTTCGCAACTGCAGATGTAGAACAGCGGGCTCCGATTGATTCGCGCAGGGTTCGTCCAATACCGCGAGACCAATCTTGTCGGCTTTACCATCGGGTCTTGGAACTTTTATGAAAGCATCGATATCCCCGACTGCGGGTATGAATTCCGGTATGAATGGTATCAGCTTGTAACTTGGTTCAATTTTTTGTGGGGTGTATCTGAAAATACGAGAAATGAGAGTCATCGACTTTAAATTTTTGTTTTCTTAGAATATTGTCTTTGAAAAATCATTAAATTTTTTTAAATATTGCTCGTCACAGGTCTCAAGGCGCTCCACGATTTAAATTCCGAAAAACCGTTTTTATTTTTTTATTTTGCGCAAAAAAATCGCATCGGAAATTCCAAACGAGAAATTGTACGAAATGCTTTTTTGATCATATGAAAAAAATACTCAGATCGATATATAAAAAATTGTAAGGGTTCTAGTTTTTTACTTTGTTTTATTTTGAAAAAAATACATTTCATACAATTTTTAAGATTGTTATCTGAATTTTAAGATTTTTGATACGATTTTTTTAGGCAAGTTTGAAATACCGTGAAACGATATTTAAAGGTGTTTCATACACACGGTCCAATAATTGACTTCGGTCGAAATTTTGGTATTGAGAAAATTGTCTAATATTACAAATACTCAAATTTTGGAGTTCCCAATTTTATTTCTTAGGAATTTTTATTTTTATTACCGTAATTATAAGTCTAATACTTGGGAGGGTTTAAATGTCGACTAAAACAATTTTTAAGTGTTTCTAACCTTATGGTATTTTAAAAGAGTTCCCTGACCTCGGTGGACACTTCCAAATCGTATTGGAAATCCCAAACGAGAAATTGTACGAAATGCTTTTTTGATCATATAAAAAAATACTCAGATCGACATATAAAAAATTGTAGAAGTTCTATTTTTTTACTTTGTTTCATTTTGAGGAAATGCATTTCATACAGTATTTAAAATTGGTTTCTGAATCTTGGGATTTTTTATACGATTTTTTTAGGCAAGTTTAAAATGATCGTGAAACGATATTTAAAGGTGTTTCATATACACGGACCAATAATTGACTTCGGTTGAAATTTTGGTATTGAAAAAATTGTCTAATATTACAAATACTCAAATTTTGGAGTTCCCAATTTTATTTCTTAGGAATTTTCATTTTTGTTACCGTAATTATAAGTCTAATACTTGGGAGGGTTTAAATATCGACTAAAACAATTTTTTAAGTGTTTATAACCTTATGATATTTTGAAAGAGTTCCCTGACCTCGGTGGACACTTCCAAATCGTATTGGAAATCCCAAACGAGAAATTGTACGAAATGCTTTTTTGATCATATAAAAAAATACTCAGATCGATATATAAAAAATTGTAGAAGTTCTATTTTTTTACTTTGTTTCATTTTGAGAAAATGCATTTCATACAGTATTTAAAATTGGTATCTGAATCTTGGGATTTTTTATACGATTTTTTTAGGCAAGTTCAAAATGATCGTGAAACGATATTTAAAGGTGTTTCATACACACGGTCCAATAATTGACTTCGGTCGAAATTTTGGTATTGAAAAAATTGTCTAATATTACAAATACTCAAATTTTTGAGTTCCCAATTTTATTTCTTAGGAATTTTCATTTTTGTTACCGTAATTATAAGTCTAATACTTGGGAGGGTTTAAATATCGACTAAAACAATTTTTTAAGTGTTTATAACCTTATGATATTTTGAAAGAGTTCCCTGACCTCGGTGGACACTTCCAAATCGTATTGGAAATCCCAAACGAGAAATTGTACGAAATGCTTTTTTGATCATATAAAAAAATACTCAGATCGATATATAAAAAATTGTAGAAGTTCTATTTTTTTACTTTGTTTCATTTTGAGAAAATGCATTTCATACAGTATTTAAAATTGGTATCTGAATCTTGGGATTTTTTATACGATTTTTTTAGGCAAGTTCAAAATGATCGTGAAACGATATTTAAAGGTGTTTCATACACACGGTCCAATAATTGACTTCGGTCGAAATTTTGGTATTGAAAAAATTGTCTAATATTACAAATACTCAAATTTTTGAGTTCCCAATTTTATTTCTTAGGAATTTTCATTTTTATTCCCGTAATTATAAGTCTGATACTTGGGAGGGTTTGAAAATCGACTAAAACAATTTTTTAAGTGTTTCTAACCTTATGATATTTTGAAAGAGTTCCCTGACCTCGGTGGACACTTCCAAATCATATTGGAAATCCCAAACGAGAAATTGTACGAAATGCTTTTTTGATCATATGAAAAAATACTCAGATCGATAAATAAAAAATTGTAAGAGTTCTATTTTTTTATTTTGTTTGATTTTGAGAAAATGCATTTCATACAATATTTAAAATTGTTATCTGAATCTTGGGATTTTTTATACGATTTTTTTAGGCAAGTTTAAAATGATCGTGAAACGATATTTAAAGGTGTTTCATATACACGGTCCAATAATTGACTTCGATTGGAATTTCGATATTGAAAAAATCGCCTAATATTACAAATATTCAAATTTTGGAGTTCCCAAATTTATTTCATAGGAATGTTCATTTTATTTTATTTTATTCTATTCGTATAAGTCTGATAATTGGAAGGGTTTAAAAATGGATTAAGACAATGTTGTAGGTGTTTCTAACCTTATGATATTTTGAAAGAGTTCCCTGACCTCAGTGGAGACATCCAAATCGTCAAATTTCGTAGGATCATACAATTCGATAGTTTTTTTCGTCGTTGTCCCTTGAATATCATCGTCATCCGTTTCCTCGCTATCCGATGGATCACTACCGATGCCCATAACTTTTTCAAACGAATTATCATTTCCGGAATATCTGCCAAACGCTCGTTTACCACGAGGCGAATTAATCTCCAAATCTTCGGTTTTTTCGGTTATCGAATTTTTCAACGTTCTCTTTTGCATTGTCGTGGGTCTGGTATTGAGTGGACTCTTAATTTCTTCAGCATTTCTCACGTCTATGCTCTCGTCAAATTTACTAAAAGCCGATATATTGTGAGTTTCCTCTTCCTCGCTGCTGTCCATTATTTTAAAAAAATCGTCGATACTTTACGTTGAAATCACAACAATAGTTGACGTTTTTTTTACGTTCTTTGTAACGTCATTGTTGACACGACAAATGAAAAATAATGATAATTAATCCGCGATCTACAAGTAATCATTGTTTTACAATGACTGAACTAACACGATGATTAGTCTAGACGAGTTTGGCGTTTGTATGTGTCTCGAGTTTCAGGCGTTACTATGGTTACCTCTCATCGATCGTTGGAGCGTCAGCTGTTTTCTTTTAAATTTCCCGCTTTATTAAAAGTTTCCGAATATTTATCAATATTTTCTTAATTATATTAGGCAAATACTCGATCGAAATAATATTAATCTTAATATTATAAACATTTGTATTATTAGAATGAAGAAGGCTATACGATCGAGAGTTCTCAGTGAAAATATCCACCCTTACACCCTCAAACATGTAATAATGATTCTTTTAAAACCGTTACATTTTTTTTTTCCAAAGAAAATATATATTTATTAGATGAAAGAATTATTTAAAGATTCGCAGAAGATTGGAATTATTGAAGCTGTACGATTCTCGTAATGTGGAAGTGGGATACGTGAAGAATTTGATACAAGGAAATACGATATATCGTACTGTGTCTGGTCAGGGTATTCTTTACGTCAAGATAAGTGAAACTGACGAGAGAGATAGGGAACGAGAGAGGAAAAAGATAACGTTCACAAAGCCTATCATTGCGGTAGTGGCAGGTAGGATATTTTTCAACCCCCCTTATCGGATCAATCATCTCGTAAAAGCACTCGGTAAAATTGCAGTGTGATTAAAAGTTAAAAAATAATAATTCTTTCTTTACCGTGTAGTTAAGGAGTATGGCCACGGTAGCAGGTATAAAGTCATGTGTACATTTAACAATTTTTTTTTTAATAAAAAGGTGATTTATTTGTAAAACTAATTACACATATATTTAGTACAAATATCACGCTAATAAAAAATATTTTTGATTTTTTTTTGTTATACAAAATGGCTGACTACTGGTATTTGTTTTTGGTATGTTTTTTTTTGGGCGTGACATTTGGCATCCACAATTGTTGACTCACAAGGAAAGTACCCGATGTGTCTCCCTCCGATTTTGTTGAAACTCATGTATGTTATAGAGCATTAAAAACTAAGCCACACGTATTTTTTTTTATCGGCGGAAAAACGGTTTCAAGGGGTGAAACCACCCCCTAAAATTGCACAGGTCAAGGGCCGATTTTGCAGTTTCACATACAAACAGTGCATCGATTTTGACTAAACAAAAATTAAAATGTTTCTTATGCGAAGGAATGAAGAATCCACCAGATAATGAAAGAAAAAAATATATGAGGTTGAAACACCTTTGAACATGTACTTCTCGCACCCTACATTGAAAACTTGCGAATCGATTGGAATGAAAATTATGTTGTTTTATAGCGGAAATAAAATTAAAGTTCACTTATTTTTGTATTTGTGCAAGAAAACAGTTTTAAGGGGGCAAGCTACCCCTATTTGAGTTTTTACATTCCAGTTGTCTCTTTGTCATTCCAAATGTGTTTGCCGATACGAATTCTTATTATTGACCTATAATGAATGATCACCGTTTTTTTTTTAATTAGCACGAATACTTAAGGGTACGGACCACCCTTTCTACCGCCTTTTTCAATAGATATTCAAAAGTTTCTGAACCACTGCTAAGAAATTTTATGATGGCACGATTTTCGTGGTCAGATAAACTTACGATTACGATCGGACTTATGGTACGATTTTCGTGTTGAGATAAACACGAAAGTCGTACCATCATTAAATTTCTCGGCAGTGGGTCGGAAACTTTTGAATATCTATTTACAAACGGGCTAGAAAGGGTGGTCCGCCCCCCTTAAGTATTCGTGCTAATTGAAAAAAAAACGGTGAATCATTAATTTTAGTTTAAGGTAGTAGTCTGGTAACTTAAGCCGATTTTCATGTCTTTTTTGGAGGGCGTTTTTTTGTAGGAAAATAAAAATGAATCGTTTTGGATATTTAGGATGTTTCTATTTACATATTAAAGATACAAAAAAAATTTGTTTGCAAAAATTTAATAGTTTATTATTATTATTATTACTGATCGAAGTTGGCACCTCGAAAAAAAAGCGCGTGGGTGGCCCCGGTGATTTTGGCTCTTGATGTTATCTGAAATCAAAAATTCTTGATAATTCTTAATCTATAGACATGTCATTCTGGTCGGAACTACTGAAGTTAAATTTCATGGATAAATAACAAAATGGCGGACTTCGGAAAAAAAGTTTTTTTTTCCTTTGGAAAAACTTTGGAAAAAAAAAGTTTTTTTTTTCCAAAGTCCGCCATTTTGTTATTTATCCATGAAATTTAACTTCAGTAGTTCCGACCAGAATGACGTGTCTATAGATTAAGAATTATCAAGAATTTTTGATTTCAGATAACATCAAGAGCCAAAATCACCGGGGCCACCCACGCACTTTTTATTCGAGGTACCAACTTCGATCAATAATAATATTAATAATAAACTATTAAATTTTTTCAAAAAATTTTTTTTTTGTATCTTTAATATGTAAAGAAAAACATTCTAAATATCCAAAACGATTCATTTTTATTTTCCTACAAAAAAACGCCCTCCAAAAAAGACATGAAAATCGGCTTAATTTACCAGACTACTACCTTAATGAGAAGATTGCGTATCGGCAAACACATTCGGAATCACAAGGAGACAACTGGAATGTAAAAACTCAAATAGGGGTAGCTTACTCCCTTAAAACTGTTTTGTTGCACAAATAGAAAAATACGTCACCTTCAATTTTATTTCCTCTGCAAAGCAACTTAATTTTCATTCCGATTGATTCGCAAGTTTTCAATGTAGGGTGCAAGAAGTAGATGTTCAAGAGTGTTTCAACTCCTTAAAATATATATATTTTTTTCATTATCTGGTGGGTTCTTCATTCCTTCGCATCAGAAACACTTTAATGTATGTTTCATCAAAATCGATGCACTGCTTGTTTGTGGAGCTGCAAAATCGCCCTTTGACCTGTGCAACTTTAGAGGGTGGTTTCACCCCTTGAAACCGTTTTTCGGCCGATAAAAAAAATACGTGTCGCTTAGTTTTTAATGCTCTACAACATACATGAGTTTCAACAAAATCGGAGGGGGACACCTCGTGTACTTTCCTTGTAAGAACGAAAAAAAAAAAATTCTCGTTAATCTACATCAGAATACCTAGAGAAGTACGTACGGAATTTGAACAATATTATTTTAATCGAATATTGTAGGCATTTGAACGTAAAACGTGAATTTCCAGCGAAAAATTTCGTATAAAACTGCTCATAAAATGGAAAGTTTTTAATTAATTAGAAATTCCGTACGTACATCTCTGCGAAGTGCAATTAGAAACATAATTAAAAAATTTGAAGTCAATCGGGTAAAAATTGTCAAAGTTATTTATCAGTCGGCGCGCTCAGGTACTCTATGGTCGTGCTAGAGTTAGACTTAGGTTATACGCTCAAAGTCGGTGAAAAAAAATTCTACCCACTACCTTAACTTAACTTAATTTATTTTAATGATGATAAAGCATCGTTGAAGCAAAAAAAAAATCGATTTTTTTTTTATTCTACGATGGCCATATCCCTTAAGGGTGAACACCACTGTGACCCCCTGTTTTTTTTCACATTTTTCAAGAATTTTTTTTTGTGGGAAAAAAAAGAGATATTCGAAAAATTTTTTTGAGTTTTGTTCCTTGTTTATTAATGTATCAAAAAACATTTTTTTCACATTTTTCACGCCGCATGGTAGCGCTGGGGAAGCTCTCGCGTCAGGTGCTGTCATCTCCGCGGCACGCAGCAGAACTCTCTTCAACGTCGATCTGAAAAAAAATACCGAGTGTTATCGTTAATAATATGATATTTTGAAGAGAAGTACATAGGGATTTGGAAAAATATTGTTTAAAAAAAAATAGGCACGCCTTTGAAATTAACTTTAATTTCAAAGGCGTGCCTATTTTTTTTAGAACAATATTTTTCCAAATCCCTTTGTACTTCTCTTCAAAATATCATATTATTAACGAAAACACTCGGTATTTTTTTTCAGATCGACGTTGAAGAGAGTTCTGCTGCGTGCCGCGAACCTCTGCGGAGATGACAGCACCTGACGCGAGAGCTTCCCCAGCGCCACCATGCGGCGTGAAAAATGTGAAAAAATGTTTTTTGATACATTAATAAACAAGGAACAAAACCCAAACAAATTTTTCGAATATCTCTTTTTTTTCCCACAAAAAAAAATTCTTGAAAAATGTGAAAAAAAACAGAGGGTCACAGTGGTGTTCACCCTTAAGTGTAGTTTTCATCAAGAATAATGGTCGAATAGGATAATTGTTAGTTTTTTAATTATTCGTTGTAAAATTGTCTCGGTCACTTTTTCAAGGAGCTAGATTTTGTTTGCAGAAAAAATAACTTTGCGTAAATTTGGCCGTCGAAAATTGCACGTTATTGATTCTCCGTACGGAATGCTTTGCTTTAGTACAAAAAAGTTTAAAGTTATATTTCAATCTCGCTGGTAATAATTTAGGAATCTACGGAAGTGATTGGATAGCTGTAAACGCGATAATGCATACTATAACACAGTTGGTAACGAGTTACGTTGATGGCAAATTATCTGGATTTGATTGGTGGATAATTCCACTACTGAATCCCGATGGTTATATAACATCGATGGATAACAAAGTCAGAAGTGTTTCCAATTATTATTATCGCTATTTGAGCCGGAAAATTGATTAAATTGCTTCATCCCTTTCCAGCTATTGAGAAATTACAAAACGAATATAAATCGAACGAGCGGATGTTGGGGTGTCAATTTAGATAGAAACTTCCTGTTACAGAGAGATACCTGTGAGTCGATATTATATTTCTATGGATATATATCATGTGCAGAATTCGAGATGTTCGATGAAATATTTTTAACTCGAGGTCATGTTGGAAAAAAGAAAATCAATTGTCAGGAACATCCTGGTGAATATCCATTTTCGGAAACGGAGAGTGCAGCTTTGCGAGACTTTATTCTTTCTCAAGTGGACAATTGCAAAGTATTCGTGGCCATCAAAGAAGGAGCCAAAGTATACAGTTATACAATTTTTATTTTATTTGAATAAAGACGGAAAACTAATTTTAGTAGTTTATTTCCAATTCTTTCTTTGAATTTTAGATTATTCTAAAATATTAATGTTTTTTATTAAATTTAATATTAATAGGCTCTAAAATAGCTATTCCAAATTCCAAAGCTATGCCAAGTTCATTTTTTTCTCTTTGTGATTCATCAAAATGAATTTGAAATAGCTATTTTAGAGTCTGTTAATTTTTAATTTAATAAAAAACTTAATTTAATAATATTTTAGATTAATGTAAAATTCAAAGAAAGAATTCAAAAGGAAATTCTAAAATTTATTTTTCTGTTTTTATCAAAAAAAGATTTAAAAGTAACAGGGAATAAGAAAAGATATTGTAAACAAATAATTATGAAAAAATGGAAAAAAATTAATACTCTTTACGATAATTTTTTCCCATTTGTTCATAATTATTTGTTTACAAAATCTTTTTTTATTTGAATGTTTGATCCTTGAAAAAAAAAAATTTAACTCGATTTTTCTCATTGATTATTCAATAGGCTCTTGTCTATCCTTTCGCCTCTACTCTATCGTCACCTCCTGGTCCTCACACAGTCCTTCTAAATCTTCTTTGCACAGAAGCCCTCGAAGTATTTGATGAATCTCACACTGGAAGAAAGGAACTTTTTAGTTTCGGGAATAGCGGAAGTATTTTTGGTGAGAGGACAATCATTATATTTAAAGAAAAATAAACCAATACATAAATGATTGATTATTTCTCGAATCAAGGACCCAGTAGTGGTTACGTCGAAGACTGGGCAAAAAGGCACATGGGTATTCCACGATCTTTTGCTTTTTACATCACGAATTCTAGTGAGGAACAGAACGAGCTTACAAAAAGACTCGACGAATACGGGAAAGGAACACTAGAACTTATCAAAGTTCTTGCTACTTCCAGACAAACCGAGCCTTATCCCAATAGTTTTGACGAATTAATCACGAATCAGACAAAAATTTACGATTTATGGAAATTCCACGACTATCGACCAATTCCCTGGGGCAGAGAATTAATACACGTGAATTTGCGTGATAAAATAAATAGAGGAGCCGAATTGGAGATGCCTTTAGAATTTATGAACAATGAAAAAGCGAACAAATATGATAACTTGAATTATTAAAGCAAGAAATAATGAAAATCATTTTAATGAATTTTTTTTTGCGATTAGTACGAAATTACGACTTAGGAAATTTGAGCTGTCTGGAAAGTTTTTTTTTTCCTATTGTAAGGAAAGGTTTTATTTTTTATTTAAAAAATCCAGATTATATGAAAATGCTTTTGAAAAATCACTCGTGGAAAAAGAGAAGAAAATAGAAACCGAAGGAACTATTCGCAACTTCATGCCATTCCGATTTTTATAACACGTGACACTACATTTTATATCGTTGTGGATTTTTTTAACGAATTAAACAATGTCAAAAAATAATGTTTTAAAATTCCATCTGCCACTTTTTATTGTATTTCTCCAACTCGTCGTTATCTGTGGTTATTCGTGTCCAGATACAGAAAATTCATATCGGAATGATTATCAAGATTTCTCGGAACTCGACGCCCAAACTTTCCATCTCCAAGACTTTGAGTTTGATCCATTGCGATTAAATTTTGAGCGAGAACGTTCACAATCTCAAACAGAATTTTTTAAAGAATGGTTAACGGATAATGACACGTTTCGAACGACGAAGAAAACGTCGGATTTTCGACGAGATATTAAAAATAGTGTAAAAATAATAATAAATTCTTATCAGAGTGATTTTGATCGAAGATATTCGAGAGGAACGAATTATTCGGAAATATTTCAAGATCCACGTAAACGATCAATTGTCAAGAGTCTCAAGACCAGTAAATCCACAGACTACAGTTATACATCATTTCCAAATCTCCATGAGGTGAAATAAATGATTAATAATTAAATTGATGATATACACGAATTGAAATTGACAATTAATAATTTAAATAAAATTGACAAACAGATTTACAAATATCTCGAAGTTCTAGAATATTTAGGAGAAGGTCGAGCAACGGTTCTTCCATTGAAACATTATAACGATAGTTGGAATATCGTCCATACGAATTTTAATAATGAAATTCTCTCAATTCGTATATCCTCGAAGGTTGATGCTCCCGAAGCTCACGAGGAGAATCCAATAATTGTCGTCGTAGCAGGTTGTCTCAGAGAATCAGTAAATTATATTTCACGAGTATTGGTCTGACGTGGTATATATGATAGAGATTGTATAATTATCTTCTTAAGGAATTCATGGAAGGGACTGGTACGCCATACAGTCTGCAATTTTCCTAGCGACCGAATTAATAATTAATGAGAATCGAACCAACATACGTAATTTTGACTGGTGGATCGTTCCGATTCTCAATCCCGATGGCTACGCAATTAGTCAAACAGATTCTAAAGTAATTTCGTTAACAAAAATTTTGTCAAATAATTTTTTTCATCAAATGCTTTGCTATATTTTTTTAGTGGCGAAATTGGGAAAAGAATCTTCATGGAACTCAAGACGTAGAGAGCAACGAATGTTTTGGACTAGATTTGGATTTTAACTTCGAGTATCAATGGCTAATTTGTAAGTGATTTAATTAGTGACGGGATTTAAAAAAAAAAGCTTCTTAAGGTAGTAGTCTGGTAACTAAGGCCGATTTTCATGTCTTTTTAGGAGTGCGTTTTTTTCTAGGAAAATAGAAATGAATCGTTTTGGATATTTAGGATGTTTTTATTTACATATTAAAGATACAAAAAAAAATTTCTTTGAAAAAATTTAATAGTTTATTATTATTATTATTATTGATCGAAGTTGGCACCTCGAAAAAAAAGGGCGTGGGTGGCCCCAGTGATTTTGGCTCTTGATGTTATCTGAAATAAAAAATTCTTGATAATTCTTAATCTATAGACGTGTCATTCTGGTCGGAACTACTGAAGTTAAATTTCTTTTTATTTTACAACCCCTTCTTTGCTAAAATAAAAGGACTTTTTTTCCCCAAAGTCCGCCATTTTGTTATTGGATGACATGTCTATAGATTGAGAATTATCAAGAATTTTTTATTTCAGATAACATCAAGAGCCAAAATCACCGGGGTCACCCACGCGCTTTTTTTTCGAGGTGCCAACTTCGATCAATAATAATAATAATAATAAACTATAAAATTTGTTCAAAATTTTTTTTTTTGTATCTTTAATATGTAAATAAAAACATCCTAAATATCCAAAACGATTCGTTTTATTTTCCTAGAAAAAAACGCACTCCTAAAAAGACATGAAAATCGGCTTGAGTTACCAGACTACTATCTTAAGGACTTTTATTTATTTTTTCATAGGTAATGAAAGTATGTGCGATTCGAATTTTCCTGGAGAAGTACCATTCATTGCTCCGGAGGCTCAAGGTTTGAGAGATACACTGGAAGCGTTTGGTGACCACGTCGATTCGTTCATAGCTCTCAAAGAAGGAAGACAGGCATTAGTTTATCCATTCTCGGATTCTTTCGAGAGACCTCGTAACAACGAAAATTTCGTGAGACCAAGTATTTTTTATCGAAAAAAAAAAAAAAAAAAAAAACGATAATCTAGAAACGCAAATATAATTGAGTATATTTTTAGGAAAAAATATCAATGAGAGCTGTGGAAGCTTTTACTGAACACGTCGAAGAATATTATGATTATGGTCAAAGTAGTTATCTGATAAATAGTCGTGCGGGATTCATCGAAGATTGGGCAAAAGTTCATTTGGGTATCGATAAGAGTTTTGCTTTTTATCTTGGTCCCACGACGAAAGATCGACGTGTTCTCCAATCTCAGCATCTCATGGACCATATGAATGGTACCCTCGACCTTTTGAATGTCATAGCTCATGGAAGAATTCGTGACGAAACGACAAATTCTTCGTCCAGGATCTATCTCTCATTATTGTACATTACAATCAATCTTTTCATCATTCGATAAAGAAATTTAGAACATTCTAATTCGCGCATTGTTTTTTCCTTTTTGGGTCTCTCTTTTTTCGAGAAAATCATAAGGAAGCTATGTAGACATTTTCAATTTGCAAAGTTTTTTTTTGACATTTATTAAGCTCTACCATAAAAATTTTTCGTATTTTTATTTAACTTCCTTCGTTTACCTTCTTGAGGTTTCCAAACCCCAAAAGTTTCCCAAAGGCCTCCAAAAGTTTTCCAAACTTTAATAAGGAATGAAAATCGAAAATATTTTCACTAAAACCGATGTATTTTTCAATAAAAAATATAATCACATACAAAATGACAATCAACATAATTAGAACGTATCAAAACAACAAAATTGACGTAAAAAAAAAAGGTTTTTAACAGCATTACAAAAAGTGTAAGAGATTCGTTGAATAATCAAGAAATTATGTGAACATAATGATATGTTGCGATGTAAAATTGGGTCGATTGAATTCCCTCGAGTTCGAATATAATCGATACTCGAAAGGGTTATCTCGTAGAAGATTGACGCAAAGAATTATCGGTTATCAGAGAAAGAGAGAGTCTTTCTTCGTGTGCGTTTAGTTCTCGAGGCAAAGGTCAAAAAACGACGTTGCACACAATAAAGTATCGCGCTGTTTCACAGTGCAAATTCGGTTGGAGAGGTCAGTGATCGATACCGCGAGGAAGCTACAATTTCAAAAGTAGCTCGAGATCAATGCGAGTTTCATCGATCATTTCCCAAACGATCTCTAAGAAATGGCGTAAAGAGCTCGACAATATAATCGATCCTCTTGAGGATTACATGGGATATTTCCCATATATGTGACCGCTTCTCGTTCTTCTGATCAACCAATCACGATTTTTCGTCGCTCGTTTAAGTTCCCTCTCGTTCGTCTGCGTACTCTGAGAGTGCTGCGAGTGACTCGCACGAATTTCAATTATCGATGATCTTGAATTACGATTTTTTCCCGAATACTGAATTCTATCATGTGGATCGAGTTTTCGTCGGGTGAACGTTGATTCGAGATCGGACTCGGCAACCGTTGTGTCGCCCCAAGGATTTTGTCGTGAGATTTCTCGTGGTGTGTGAGAAATTTCGTAATCGTTTTCATCCAGCATTTCCAAGGGTTCTCTTTATTTGTGAGAAAAACGCAAAATTTTCTCCTTAATAAATTGTGGAAATAAAATTAAATAGACAAAATTCAACGTCTGATTCGAGGGTGGCCACTCTTAAAAGCAGAAAAGTGTTTTTTTTTTTTGCAAATGGAAAATCGTGTCGAAAATCCTAAACGACAGATTATTTCAAACGTTTTTTTTTTTTTCGTCACGTAAAAAAGCATTCAAATTCTATGTACAAATTAGTTATTTTTCATTTTAAAAAAGGCTTCTACAATTTTTCGGATTCGCCTCTGAAACATCTCCAACAATTGATCGTTCGGGATTTTGTTATACAATTTTTTTTTTGGCAAATTGATATCGCACACAAAATAGCAAAATAGCAAATTCAATCGACGAACCCCTCGCTCTCTGGGCTCACTGGTCTCGGTGACTCGTTATAATTATTTTCATCGTCCTTCGAACACTTTGTCGAGAGAATAACGAAACTAGCGAAAGACGCGCAGATCGTGAAAAACGCGACGAAATCGGCGATTGCCCGTCTCGAGAATGGATGAGCTCGTGATTTACTTTCCGAAGAATCGAGATTGTCGACATCCTCGGGAAACCACGATAACTCGTGCAGTATTATATCCTAGAAAAAAAATTGTCACACTTTTACATGGGGATCAAAATTTCATTTTATTTCGATGTAGAACAAAAAGACTTACTCGTAGGTAAACGAAGATTCGACCAACTATAAATCGAATAAGATAATACATGTCGCTTAGATTCTCCATTTTTTGTCACTCGTAGTTCTCTGATAATCGTTTGTGGAGTCGATAATTCACGTTGATCAATAAATCAACGTGATAAACGGAATTTTTTATTTTATAACATACCGAGCCGAAAAAACTCGCGTCTCATTGATCATTGCCCTGAATTTGACAGAGAATATCACGCGTTGACAGTCGCGAAATATTTATTTTTTTAAATGACAGTCAGATGTTTGAACGAATTTTTTTTATTTTTTATTTCTTTTATTATTGCGATTTTTGGTTAGCAAACTTCGTCGCATTCGGTTATAAGGGGCGGCATACATGGGCTGTGTTTAACGCCAAAACTAAATGCTGGTGATTTGTCAAGATCGATGGGATTATAGGGTCCAGGACCAGCGCATACTCCACCGTCGGTTTGACGGAAAGCAAGACTGTAAGCTGGTGCTCTTGGTTTTACCGGATCTATGCTGTACGGTGCTGAGGGTCCTGGACCACCCGCACCAATGACACCCTCTGGTCTCAATCCACTGAAAATTAATAATAAATAATTAATCGATAATGAATCAATAAATTATTATTAATTCATTCATTTATTCATAATTAACTGTTTCGGTAAATAGTGATTTTCACTCAGTACCGCTCATTATAAATCACAGATTTTTATATCGAAATCGAAACCGACTTAAGAAACCCCGATACGCAAATTAATAATAAGGATAATTGTTATAATTGAAAAAAAAACCCAGGTACAGTTTTTTGTTCAAATAGAATATTATTTTTATTTTTCTTCCAGTATATTAATTTCGGAATCTTATTTTTGTGAATTTTTACTTTCAATTTAAAATCAGTGATCTCATTATTGAGGGGTTTTCCCTCAGGTACCAATTTTCATAAAAATGGAAAAATTTAATATTTTTTTTGGCGTCCTTACTGATTTTGTCATTTTTAAAAAACCTTTCAATTTTAAAACACAAAAAGTAAGAAGCCTCCCAAGTTTCATAAAAATTGTTTGTCGCATTCGCACGGAATCGTATAATGTCTAAATGCCGAGTTAAAATCGTGGAATTGGATTAATTAACAAATCAGTGTACATGGTAAAAGATGGTCCGTTCAATGAACTTGGCAAATTGTAAGGTCCAGCGCTCGTTGTAAATCCTCTCAATTTCGTTCTCCATCTTAGTGAGAATTGTGGATTTCTCGGTGGATCGGGAAGTAAATATGGCCCAGGTCCACACTCGATAGCTGATGATTTTAGAAACTCAAAGTTAAGAAATAACCCTTTTTTTATGATTCTCTGTTTTCTTTTCAAACTCAAACTCACCTCCGCCTCGTTGGGGACTGCCTATAGTAAATCCTCCAGCTCTCGGTAATTCGACTTTATAAATTGGGCCTGGTCCATCGCTGTGCAATTCTCCGGTTTGTCTTGCAGCTATCGAGTAAGCCGGATTTCTGTATCTCGAGGCGCAATGATCGTTATAACCCACCACAGACTTTAGCTTGTATTTTGGTCCAGGACCTAAAACATTATTAATTATTAATTACTCTCAATTAGGCATTGATACTGTCATTCGTAATAACCCCAATTATTTTAATTAACCATGAAAACTGCACAGAACCGCGGATTTCTGAAAAGCTGGTGGTTTTTTCGTAGCTTCAGTTTTTCCAGCGCCCCTTTTCTTATTCTTCTTCGGTGGCATACTTGATAATTTTGTAAAAACGCTGTAACTTCAAATTTAGACTATCTAACGGAATGTTGCGATTTTTTTTCGTTACAAGAAAAAGTTACGGTGGAAAAAGTCATAGTGGCAAACTTCGTGGTTTTAGGAAATGATGCTCGTCTATTTCGAAGGACAAGACATTTTATTTATTGGACAATGGACAATTATATTTTCATATGAACAATTGGAAAGAGTCAATCGTCGAATTCGGTGATAGCCGGTGGTGCGCACTCGCTGTGTCGAATACCGAAAGAGTACATCGGTTGATTTTTTCCGGTATTGAATCTCGGATAGTAAACAGGTCCGGGACCCACAGCGACGCCGAACAATTTTTGTCTCCACTTCATTGAGTATGATGGATATTTTTTTCTCAATAGATCGTAATTTCCGCCGGAATACGCCGCTGGTCCTGGTCCCGGTGTAACTTCCGGTTTTCCGTGACGACCAATTCTGGTGGTAGTAAAAAAGTACAGATGGAAGTTTTTTCCTTAGTTTAATGTAATTCGAAATTTTGAGTGATTACATTGTGAATGCTCCTTGTGCTGTTTTGTCCGGTACACTCGGTCCCAGACAAGATGGCAATAAATAAACGTTTGGTCCTGGACCATCGCCTGTGAGCTTCTGCAGCGATCTCGCTTTTATCGTGTATGACGGAGGTCTCAGACAGTGATTCATCGGTGGTACGGTCTCGGGACGATAAGCACCGGGTCCAGGTCCAAAACCAATTGCTACGAAAAGTTATAATTATTATTAAGGGGTGACACGATTGAAAGTCCGTATAAACGGGTTCTGTCATTTTTTTACTAGCACTTAGTTCGTTAGTACTTTAATATTTCATAAATAATTTAATGAACAATCGATACTTCCAGTGAGAGAAAAAATAAGGATTAACCTTTGAACTTTTCTCGCGGAGCCAATGTGAATGCCGGTGGATTGTCGAGTCCGACTTTCGTGAATTTTCCAACGTTATACTGAGGTCCTGGACTCGGTGTTAAACTGTCGTTTCGTCCACCTCGTCCCGGTATCGTATAAGCGGGATTTCTATGCCGCGATGGATCATGACCATTGTAACCTATGAGTGTCGGTAATTTGTAAGCTGGTCCTGGCCCTCTCGACATACAGGCAAGCATTTGCTTAGGACGATTCTCCTTGTCCTCCATCGTAATTTAATAAAACTTAATGTATGAAATAAAAATTCTATTAAAAAAGAAAAAAAAAACGCAAAATACTGCTAAAGGTTTGACGGTGGTTGAAATGTCGTTGAAAGTGGGTTAAAAAAATATCTGAAGACTCGAAGCAGTGTTCAGACCATACGAAAAAGTAAACGAGACGAATTATTTACATTCTTGGGTTTATTTAAATTTAATATACAACTAATCATCGTCTTCATTATCTGTATCATCTAAATCATCGAAATCACTGCCAAATTCGTCATCATCGTCTTCCTTCTTCTTACTGATCATTAATGATTTTATTTTTTCCAACAAATCATCTCTGGTCAATGGTTCAACGGGTTCTTGAGATTCAGCTTCGCTATCTGAATTTTCAGCTTCATCTCCTTTCTCACTTTTTGTAGCAGACTCAGAATTTGCAGATTTTTCTTTCGAAACAGCTGCAACAAAATGGTCGATCTGAATTTCTTGAAAGTCATTTTTTAAAATAAGTTCTCTAGGTTTCACATTCAAAAGTAGGACAAAAGTAACGTGTTAAAATGAAATATGGCGTTTCCCTTTGATGAAAAGAAGAAAATAAATTGAAAGTAAAATTAGTTTAATAAAAATACGATACTAGAGATCCTCTGAGCAGAAGGAGAGATTAGCCTCTTTCTAAAGATTTATAGTATTCCAAATTATGTAATATTGCAGAAAGGAAAAATTGACTCTTAAATTTCGGAAAATAGTGGAATAAAATAATTTGAATGAAAAATTCAATGTACAGCGAAATGAATTTAAGAAAAATAAATTATTGCTGTAGTTTCACTGACACAAACGAGCAATCCTTTTTTTAATGATTTATAGTATTTCAAATGATATTATTATTTAATATGAAAGAAAATAGACGCTTAGATTTTTGCAGATAGCAAAGTTAAATGTTGAAATTCACAGTACGAACCTTTTCTGTTCATATAGCGCATAAAAGTTCTTCTCTTTCTCTCTGGCAATTTTTTCAACATCAATCTAAGCTCTCTGTCCAATTTGGGCGGTTCTTCTTTGGGTTCCGGGCGCACAACATCACCCTTCTCTCCGCACTTTGGACAGGCATTGTGACGAAGTGCGCACGGTCCGCACATAATGTGATAAGCGTGTTTGATAACTTTTTGCTCGCATTTAGTGCATTTAGCGGGTGCTTTCAGAGGCTTGTACTTTTTATACTTGATTTTCCATTCTATAATTTTCTTGCATCTCTCGCAAACGTTAACCACTTGTATGTTGTTGATGAGCTTTGTTTTGTGAGACTTGTCGTGCAAGTCATTTTTGAACGCATGATTGTTCTGATATTTTTGTGGCCTCAGACGTGTTGCGTTTCCTTTTTGCGAACTCATTTTTCAATCTGCAAATAACAAAAATTTCATATTATTCAGTGTATAACCTGAAATTAAAAACGAATGAATCAATAATACTGTGGTCGATCATTAAATCATTGAGACATATGATATGATTAATTGACAATGAGTAAAATTTATATTTTACCTCTTTCATTGATAATTAATTATTAATTATTAAAATCTATTTTTCAGCAGGAAGCACGTGCGATTGTCGTGAGTGACAGAAAATTTCCCACCATTGGCATCTGATTTTCAAGCTCCTGAGAGAATTCACGTTAGATGTCACTTTATAGTCAGCGCCACCTCGGTCGTTGAGCCACCAGAATCCAGAATCCACCAGAGCATGTCCACGTATCGATCCTCACGATAAAGAGGTTTCAAAGTTTGAATGGAGACGAAAATGTTGCCTGCTCTCCATTCAGTGAAATTTTGGAGCAAGAAAACTGAACCATTGCAAGTAAATAAATTTTCCTTATAACACTTGATTATAATAATTGCAATACTTATATTTGTTCATTATTTGTCTCGTTATTTTACTGCTAAACTTTAGTTTGAGGTAGTAGTCTGGTAACTTAAGCCGATCTTCATGTCTTTTTTGGAGGGCGTTTTTTTGTAGGAAAATAAAAATGAATCGTTTTGGATATTTAGGATGTTTTTATTTACATATTAATGATATAAACAAAAATTTTTTTGAAAAAATTTAATAGTTTATTATTATTATTATTATTGATCGAAGTTGGCACCTCGAAAAAAAAGCGCGTCGGTGGCCCCGGTGATTTTGACTCGTGATGTTATCTGAAATAAAAAATTCTTGATAATTCTTAATCTATAGACATGTCGTTCTGGTCGGAACTACTGAAGTTAAATTTCATGGATAAATAACAAAATGGCGAACTTTGGAAAAAAACGTCCTTTTCCATTTTGTTATTTATCCATGAAATTTAACTTCAGTAGCTCCGACCAGAATGACATGTCTATAGATTAAGAATTATCAAGAATTTTTTATTTCAGATAACATCAAGAGCCAAAATCACCGGGGCCACCCACGCGCTTTTTTTTCGAGGTGCCAACTTCGATCAATAATAATAATAATAATAAACTGTTAAATTTGTTCAAAAAAATTTTTTTTTGTATCTTTAATATGTAAATAAAACATCTTAAATATCCAAAACGATTCATTTTTATTTTTCTACAAAAAAACGCCCTCCAAAAAAGACATGAAAATCGGCTTAAGTTACCAGACTACTACCCTAATTGTCTCACAGATTGATTGTAATTTTATTATTTTCCAGTTATTTCCTTTTTCTTTATTTTACTGATAAATTTTTTCTTTCAACAATCTAGTCTCATTTGTCTTCCATTATTTTAGCATGGCTAAATGTAAAAATAATTATGCATTCTAATTTCAGTACTTTATTGATAAATTTTTGGGCTCACGGCTTTACTGATTAATTTTTTTTGTTTCTTTGTATCAGTGATAATTTTTCATTCGCTACTTCCTGATTCATTTCTTCTTTTATTACTTTATTTCTCGTTTTTTCCATTATTTTACTGATTACTTTTTACTCCATTTTTTTTTAACCGATCGAATTTCTCTTTAATCCACCGATACTTAAAATTTCAGTCTATCATCACAAGAACCCAACGATATATCATCTCTCAGCATGAGAGAGAGAGAGAGAGAGAGAGAGAAAGGGAAGAAAAAAAAAATCTTGTGGCTGTGAACAACGTCTCTCGGTCTTAGTTTTATTTTACAAACCTGTTATACCTGGTGTTCTCACCGAGGATGAACGATTGCCTCCATGGAAAGGGACAAGAAATCTCGTGTACCAGCACGATACACCAGAAGATTTAATCGTATTAGAGACAATAAGACCTTTATCGCTTCGCAAGTAACATATTATTAAAATAATTAAATCGCTGAATAAGCTCCTTAGCAAATTGTACACGAATAATTATAGCAAAGAACATTAAATTACTCTAATCTAATTAGGAAGGTGCATCAATTCATCTGAATGAATAATTATCGTGATACTCCACGATACGAAGAAATTATTCAATAATTCACTACTTCTAAAACCCAATCGTGATACTAATAACGCCTCTTTCACGAGAAGAAACTAAAAGTAGCAAGGTTCGATATCTCCTTATGAATAGAGAATGATTGAATTAACGATTTCGTACTAGAGCAGAGACAGAAACGGAGAAGAGACAGAGAAGACCACATATATGTATAATAATCGAATGATTAATTCCTCGAACGGAGAACCCGACGAGTTACCTCACGAGACTTCCAATCCCCATATCTACCGATATATCCAGAAACTACCACTTTGCCCGATGCCCACGCAGACGAAATTAAACATATCTCGATCGAACCGTCGAGAGGAGCTTGCAGGTTGCTAGATATGAGAGATCGGTGGCTCAAGTTGGATATATCTGATGCGTCTTGTTCGGGGAGAAGAAAAATCAGAGAGAGCGAGATACGAAGATGAAAATCGCGGGGTCATTTCAGGTCGAAAGTTCGCCAGGGCAAACTATACATAGAGTCTCGCCTCTCCTGACAGGGCGCTTGGAAAACGTGTTAAAATATTCATTCGGGTTTCGCGCGACCGGCTGTCAATCTGTCAACTATAAAGCAACGCCGATCTCACTGTCTACCGATCCTTGTTTCCGTCTCCCCGTTCCATCGACCCTTCTACTCATCTCTCTCTCTCTCTCTCCTTCTGTCTCCTTCTCTCATGCTCTTTGCCCGGGAGTTTCATGCTTTTCGAGACACCACACACACGCACCATACTATATTTGTGGTACACCTCCTCTTCGTCAACTATATTTGATATGCTGATGTTTTGCCACGTTTGTTGCTTTTCGTGGAATGAACACTACCGCACGCCGGACGAGTAAAATTAACGAAACTTTGGAATGCTTTTAAAATTTTAATATTCCATGTCTGACCCATATCCAACTCATCCCCCTGACAAATATTTTTTTTTTTTTTTTTTTTAAAGGGATAGCCTACACAGCCTCTGGCTCGAGTCGCAAATATTCCAAACGATTCTCTCGCTGTCAGCCACAAACGACAAAACTTTTTTTTTCTTACTTAAACATAGCAAAATGCTTCGTTTAACTTTCGGGGATATAGCCGACGGGAGTGCTTGACAATTTTTTCGACTAGTGGTTTGTTTGTAGGATATTAAATTTCTTTGAAGCGAAAGCCCGTGAATTACGTTATTTCAAGTTTGTTAATACTGTAGATTGAGACTTTTTACTTGCTAGGAGTGGATGCGAAGGGATAACTTGAACAGCCTCTGCTCGAGTCGTAAATATTCCAAACGATACTTTCGGCCGTTAGCCACAAACGACAGGACTTTTTTTTTTTTCCTTACTTAAGGTAGTAGTCTGGTAACTTAAGCCGATTTTCATGTCTTTTTTGGAGGGCGTTTTTTTGTAGGAAAATAAAAATGAATCGTCTTCGATATTTAGGATGTTTTTATTTACATATTAAAGATACAAAAAAAAAATTTTTTGAAAACATTTAATAGTTGATTATTATTATTATTGTTGATCGAAGTTGGCACCTCGAAGTTGGCAGCCCGGATCCTAACTTTTTTTCTACCGAACCGATTGCTTTCAAATTTTTACAGGCTACTCTACACACTTATATTTCTCGTCGGAACCACCGTGAAATTTGTTCACCCCTAACTTTTTATTTTACAACCCCTTCTTTGCTAAAGTCCTTTTATTTTATCGAAGAAGGGGTTGCAAAATAAAAAGTTAGGGGTGAAAACATTTCTCGGTAGTTCCGACGAGAACTATAAGTGTGTAGAGTAGCCTGTTAAAATTTGAAAGCAATCGGTTCGGTGGAAAAAAAGTTAGGACCCGGGCTGCCAACTTCGAGGTGTCAACATCGATCAATAATAATAATAATAATAATAAACTATTAAATTTTTTCAAAAACATTTTTTTTTGTATCTTTAATATGTAAATGAAAACATCCTAAATATCCAAAACGATTCATTTTTATTTTCCTACAAAAAAACGCCCTCCAAAAAAGACATGAAAATCGGCTTAAGTTACGAGACTACTTCCTTTAAGCATATCAAAATGCTTCGTTTAACTTTAGGGGATACAGCCGATGGGAGTACTTGGCAATTTTATCGACTACTGGATTGTTTGTAGGATATTAAGTTTCTTAGAAGAAAAAGGGCGTTAATTACGTTATTTAAAGTTGTAAATCCTGTAGATTGAGGCTTTTTTACTTGCTATGAGTGGATTTGTGCAACAATTTTATTTTATTTCGTGTATATAGCTAGAGAAACAGGTAGTTGGGGAAATTTTTAAATCCAAAGCTCCTGTATACCTATAGAATTGCACTTTATTTCGTTGCAGAGACTGAGAATTCTTTCCTTTACAAAATTTTATTTAACCGTCAAACTGACGTTTGGAGTGTTTGAATATTCACCGGAAAATCACTCGTCCGTGGCAATCTGTTTAATTAACAGGCTTGAAAATTCTATTGCGATTTCGCCGGATCGGTATAATTCACGGAAGCTTGATTTGTTAATAATTGATAAACGTGCGGAGTTCGTTGCACCGAGGAATTTTTTTTTTTAATTAAAAAATCGATCTCGTCATGTCCGGTTTATCAACATACGACCCTCGTGTGTGTGAACATTGCTGGTCCTTTGACTTCCTATTAAATTCTCGGCTTCGCTCGTCCTCTCGTTCTTCCTCGGTCGACTATCTATTGGGTGGCTCTTTGTGTGAGACATTATCGGACGTCAACAAGTTGTTTGCTAACAGGGACGAGTTCGCACAGTGAGTTTATCAAGAGCCAGAGACAAAACCGAGTTAGAACGATTAAAGCCTCAATCTTTCAATCTTATACTAGTAATGATTTATTTAATTTTGAAAGTTAAATTCCATTCGCTAAAGGGTGTAGGAAGGCGTAAAATCTATAAAAAAAAACATATTTTTTGTTATTGTCGTACTTTTTCTTTTGTTTTTTTTTTATTATTCCATTAGTACAATCTTTCACGAACATTACCGCGTGAGGAGAACTGAGAAATCCGCGAAATCGAGTTTAAGGAGGGAAATAGGGTTAGACGGTTCAAAAAATCGATTTTTTTTTATTTCATAAATTGTCAGTAAAACTATTGAAAAAAATGTTCCCAAAATTTTTAATGAAAATTCCGACTCGCTCTATTGTTATAAGCCATTAAGGGAGGAAATAGGGTTAGGACAGCTTTTTCTCAATGATTTTCATGAATTTTTTTACAGTATAAAAAATGAATATAATTTATTGAAACTTTGAGAATATTTTATACATATATTTAAGTATATACTATAAAATTTTTGAAGAATTTCCTTGAAAAACACCGACAAAAATTTATGACTGCCTTGACTTTGTTTTTCTTAGTACTATTTTTTCAAACGCGTTTTTCTGAAAACGACTTTTTTTTAACTTGCGTACACGCTAGTTTCAAAAGTTTTCGACCAATCGTTTTGAAAATTGGCAGTTACTTTTTTCATAGTATTGCGCTCTATATGAACCTAAAATCGGAATATTATCATTATTTAAAGTAATTTGTTTTTTGCAAATAAAGTTGTAAAAAATGGCAAAAAATCATGCTTTTTTGTTTTGACCCCTGCAAAAAATTCAATTTCCAATTTTTTTGATAGCACTTAGGTTCATATAGAAGAGAGACATATAATAAAAGTAAGTTCCAACCTCGTTTGATTTCAGATGAAAATTGCGGCTCCCAGAATGTACGCAAAATGTGATGTGAGGAGAACTGAGAAATTCGCGAAATCGAGTTTAAGGGGGGAAATAGGGTTAGACGGTTCAAAAATCGATTTTTTTTTATTTCATAAATTGTTAGTAAAACTATTGAAAAATATGTTCCCAAAATTTTACATGAAAATTCCGACTCGCTCTATTGTTATAAGCCATTAAGGGAGGAAATAGGGTTAGGACAGCTTTTTCTCAATGATTTTCATGAATTTTTTTACAGTATAAAAAATGAATATAATTTATTGAAACTTTGAGAATATTTTATACATATATTTAAGTATATACTATAAAATTTTTGAAGAATTTCCTTGAAAAACACCGACAAAATTTATGACTGCCTGGACTTTGTTTTTCTTGGTACTATTTTTTCAAACGCGTTTTTCTGAAAACGACTTTTTTTTAACTTGCGTACACGCTAGTTTGAAAAGTTTTCGACCAATCGTTTTAAAATCTGGCAATTACTTTTTTCATAGTATTGCGCTCTATATGAACCTAAAATCGGAATATTATCATTATTTAAAGTAATTTGTTTTTTGCAAATAAAGTTGTAAAAAATGGCAAAAAATCATGCTTTTTTGTTTTGACCCCTGTAAAAAATTCAATTTCCAATTTTTTTGATAGCACTTAGGTTCATATAGAAGAGAGACATATAATAAAAGTAAATTCCAACCTCGTTTGATTTCAGATGAAAATTGCGGCTCCCAGAATGTACGCAAAATGTGACGTGAGGAGAACTGAGAAATTCGCGAAATCGAGTTTAAGGGGGGAAATAGGGTTAGACGGTTCAAAAAATCGATTTTTTTTTAATTTCATAAATTGTCAGTAAAACTATTGAAAAATATGTTCCCAAAATTTTACATGAAAATTCCGACTCGCTCTATTGTTATAAGCCATTAAGGGAGGAAATAGGGTTAGGACAGCTTTTTCTCAATGATTTTCATGAATTTTTTTACAGTATAAAAAATGAATATAATTTATTGAAACTTTGAGAATATTTTATACATATATTTAAGTATATACTATAAAATTTTTGAAGAATTTCCTTGAAAAACACCGACAAAATTTATGGCTGCCTGGACTTTGTTTTTCTTGGTACTATTTTTTCAAACGCGTTTTTCTGAAAACGACTTTTTTTTAACTTGCGTACACGCTAGTTTGAAAAGTTTTCGACCAATCGTTTTGAAAATTGGCAATTACTTTTTTCATAGTATTGCGCTCTATATGAACCTAAAATCGGAATATTATCATTATTTAAAGTAATTTGTTTTTTGCAAATAAAGTTGTAAAAAATGGCAAAAAATCATGCTTTTTTGTTTTGACCCCTGTAAAAAATTCAATTTCCAATTTTTTTGATAGCACTTAGGTTCATATAGAAGAGAGACATATAATAAAAGTAAATTCCAACCTCGTTTGATTTCAGATGAAAATTGCGGCTCCCAGAATGTACGCAAAATGTGACGTGAGGAGAACTGAGAAATTCGCGAAATCGAGTTTAAGGGGGGAAATAGGGTTAGACGGTTCAAAAAATCGATTTTTTTTTAATTTCATAAATTGTCAGTAAAACTATTGAAAAATATGTTCCCAAAATTTTACATGAAAATTCCGACTCGCTCTATTGTTATAAGCCATTAAGGGAGGAAATAGGGTTAGGACAGCTTTTTCTCAATGATTTTCATGAATTTTTTTACAGTATAAAAAATGAATATAATTTATTGAAACTTTGAGAATATTTTATACATATATTTAAGTATATACTATAAAATTTTTGAAGAATTTCCTTGAAAAACACCGACAAAATTTATGGCTGCCTGGACTTTGTTTTTCTTGGTACTATTTTTTCAAACGCGTTTTTCTGAAAACGACTTTTTTTTAACTTGCGTACACGCTAGTTTGAAAAGTTTTCGACCAATCGTTTTGAAAATTGGCAATTACTTTTTTCATAGTATTGCGCTCTATATGAACCTAAAATCGGAATATTATCATTATTTAGAGTAATTTGTTTTTTGCAAATAAAGTTGTAAAAAATGGCAAAAAATCATGCTTTTTTGTTTTGACCCCTGTAAAAAATTCAATTTCCAATTTTTTTGATAGCACTTAGGTTCATATAGAAGAGAGACATATAATAAAAGTAAATTCCAACCTCGTTTGATTTCAGATGAAAATTGCGGCTCCCAGAATGTACGCAAAATGCTGAGTCTGATTGTGACCTGCGATATGGGGTCGCTAATATCTCCGGTGTTTTTCAAGGAAATTCTTCAAAAATTTTATGACATATACTTAAATATACGTATAAAATATTCTCAAAGTTTCAATGAATTATATTCATTTTTTATGCTATAAAAAAATTCATGAAAATCATTGAGAAAACGCTGTCCTAACCCTATTTCCCCCCTTAAGAGACCCAAAAATGTGGTGCAGTGCGTGACCAATGCTGGTGGCTGCACGAAGGAAGCGATGCCTTTGTTCGACGGTTTTGTTTGCCCACTCGTTTATTGCCTGAATCCGTAATAGCTGTTTCGGATCCCGATTCGAGCTTAAAGTGTAGGGGAATGACTAACGATATTCAGTGTTTAGCGAATGCTAATACAGTTTCAACGACGGAGCAAGGAACTTTTTTTCATGGTATTTCTGTTACCCAAATGGCATCGTCTAGCGGTACAGGAACGGTTTGGCACGCTAAAAAACGTCCTGGTCGTCCGAGAATGAGTAAAAATTCATGGCAACGAATCAATTGATAAAGATGGCAAGAAGATAGATGACAGTCCCGGCTCATCGACAAAAGCTTCAACGCACAAATTAGGCTCGTCTCGGTATAGGAGCACGTGTGAAAATCCTGACATTGCGTTTGAAGCTATAAACTTTGTTACTGTTTTTTCTGCTCTGAGTACACTTGTGCTGTGTAAAGCGTGTAAAAAAAGAGATGAAATTCAGCACGGTAGACCATACCGGATAGGGATTTCAAATTAAATTTGCTTGTCAACAATGCGAGCCGCGTTATGCAGATTCGAGCCCGGAAACGGCCTCCCAATCGTACGATGTAAATACGCGTTGTGTGTTTGCAATGATAATGTTGCGTGCCGGATATTCGATAATTGAGTTATTCTGCGGACTGTTCGATTCGCCAGCGTTCGTTTGTCCCCGGAAATATGGCAAGATAAACAAGTTTATTATCACTTCATGAAAAGCACAAATCACAATAATACAAACAGTAGATGAGGAATTCGATTTGACTGGTGACAAAGATAGTACTGTAGTTTCTAAAGATTGAAGATGGAGAAAAAGAGGCTTTTCTCGTCATTGCAAGGCATTGTAACTTTGAACGGCAATGCCACGTGTAAAATCCTATTGTCAGGCGTGCAAGATATGGGAATCTAAGATTGAAACACCGGAATACATGATGAGGCTCACCGTGCCCGAAAAGAAATGTCAACAAAATTATGACAAAAGCGCGGGGAAAATAGAGGTTGACGTGGAGGAGTGGCATGGTCGAAATGTTTCAATGATGTTGAAGTTTGCATCGTTGGAATGCAACGAGAATATATATTTTTTATATCATTCAACCCCTTTAAGTTTGAATTTTCGAAGACAAAAATCGTTAAAACGTTCTTTTGGGGTCTCCTTTAACGGGTTATACGGAGTTGCAAGACCAAAAAAGTCGTTTTTCTACGAATTTTTTCTGAAAAGGGATTTTATTTGACAAATACAAGAAGTATTAATAAATGTTGTGGTAGCTTTTAACTTTATATCGGCATTTTTCATTTTCAAAAATATTGATTTACACTGCTCATGCAGACGATCTCCTGGAGGTCCTCCAAAAAAAAGATTTCTAGGGGTGAGCACGATATCTCCGGTTTGGATTATTTAAAATTAAAAAAACCAAAAAGATTCTATTAGGGGATAGGTAAATCGAGGTATTGATCGAAGGAATAGTCGAAATTTTGATTTTTGACAAAATGGCGGCTCCAAAAAGAAAAAATTCCAATTTTCGACCAAAATTTTTTCGTTGAATTGTTTAAAAAAAATAGAAATAATCATCGCAAATCTTATTCCTTCGATCAATACCCGAAGAATATATCTGAGAATGTTGTGTTTTTTGAAAAATCGTGCTCACCGACTTTCAGAAACACCGTTTTGAGAAAAACGCGTTCAAAGTTTCATGCTGCTACTCCGGTCTTTAGGCCGCCTACTTTGTAACGCTTCGAGCCGTCCTTACAAACATGCATGTATCTCCAAGAATATTTGCCAGATCGATTTGAAATTTTCAGAGAATATACTCAAATATATGTACATTCCGAAAATGCAATAAAAAATATCGATTTTATTTAATTTCCAACTGCCTATAACCCCTTAAGGTAGTAGTCTGGTAACTTGAGCCGATTTTCATGTCTTTTTTGGAGGGTGTTTTTTTGTAGGAAAATAAAAATGAATCGTTTTGAATATTTAGGATGTTTTTATTGACATATTAAAGATACAAAAAAAAATGTTGTTGAAAAAATTTAATAGTTTATTATTATTATTATTATTGATCGAAGTTGGCACCTTGAAAAAAAAGCGCGTGGGTGGCCCCGGTGATTTTGGCTCTTGATTTTATCTGAAATCAAAAATTCTTGATAATTCTTAATCTATAGACATGTCATTCTGGTCGGAACTACTGAAGTTAAATTTCATGGATAAATGACAAAACGGCGGACTTTTGAAAAAAAGTCCTTCTATTTTAGCAAATAAATTTTGTTATTTATCCATGAAATTTAACTTCAGCAGTTCCGACCAGAATTACATGTCTATAGATTAAGAATTATCAAGAATTTTTGATATCGGATAACATCAAGAGCCAAAATCACCGGGGCCACCCACGCGCTTTTTTTTCGAGGTGCCAACTTCGATCAATAATAATAATAATAATAAACTATTAAATTTTTTCAAACAATTTTTTTTTTGTATCTTTAATATGTAAATAAAAACATCCTAAATATCCAAAACGATTAATTTTTATTTTCCTACAAAAAAAGGCCCTCCAAAAAAGACATGAAAATCGGCTTAAGTTACCGGACTACTACCTTAAAGACCTGGACGTAAATGAGCGAGAGAAGCGAGAGCAATACCGTAAATGAAAATTTGAAAAATCTAATTTCGTTGCGTCCCAACGACGCAAACTTCAATATCATATGTTTCAAAGATCTCCTGAGAAATAAGATGTGAAATACAATATAAAGGTTATATCGGAGATGAAGACAGTAAAACATTTACAGCTGTACAAAATTCGGAAAGTTATAGACCATATTTTTGTACTTACAAAGAAGAATGCGTCGGAAATGTACAAAAGCGTATGAGGACCAGATTGCCTAACGTGAAAAAAACAACGAAAATGCAATAAAAAAAATCGATTTTTTTTTATTTCCAACTGCGTATTACCCCTTAAGGTAGTAGTCTGGTAACTTGAGCCGATTTTCATGTCTTTTTTGGAGGGCGTTTTTTTGTAGGAAAATAAAAATGAATCGTTTTGGATATTTAGGATGTTTTTATTTACATATTAAAGATACAAAAAAAAATTTGTTTGAAAAAATTTAATAGTTTATTATTATTATTATTGATCGAAGTTGGCACCTCGAAAAAAAAAGCGCGTGGGTGGCCCCAGTGATTTTGGCTCTTGATGCTATCTGAAATAAAAAATTCTTGATAATTCTTAATCTATAGACATGTGATTCTGGTCGGAACTACTGAAGTTAAATTTCATGGATAAATAACAAAATGGCGGACTTTGGAAAAAAACGTCCTTTTCCATTTTGTTATTTATCCATGAAATTTAACTTCAGTAGTTCCGACCAGAATGCCATGTCTATAGATTAAGAATTGTCAAGAATTTTTTATATCACATAACATCCAGAGCCAAAATCACCGGGGCCAACCACGCGCTTTTTTTTCGTGGTGCCAACTTCGATCAATAATAATAATAATAATAAACTATTAAATTTTGTCAAAAAAATTTTTTTCTGTATCTTCAATATGTAAATAAAAACATCCTAAATATCCAAAACGATTAATTTTTATTTTCCTACAAAAAAACGCCCTCCAAAAAAGACATGAAAATCGGCTTAAGTTACCGGACTACTACCTCAAAGACCTGGACCTAAATGAGCCAGAGAAGCGAAAGCAATACCGTAAATGAAAATTTGAAAAATCTAATTTCGTTGCGTCCCAACGATGCAAACTTCAATATCATATGTTTCAAAGATCTCCTGAGAAATAAGATGTGAAATACAATATAAAGGTTATATCGGAGATGAAGACAGTAAAACATTTACAGCTGTACAAAATTCGGAAAGTTATGGACCCCATTTTTGTAATTACAAAGAAAAATGCGTCGGAAATGTACAAAAGCGTACGAGGACCAGATTGCCTAACGTGAAAAAAAAAAAACAACTCTGGGAATTGGTGGAAAAGTAAAATTGACGAATGATCTCGTCAAAGAATTGACGCTCTAGTACGGCACGGCAAAACGAAGTGGTGATACTATGGAAGAAATGATGAACAATATCTCGGCAATATTATACTATAAATACTTCACCGACCAGAAACCGCATCACAACCTCGGCTCGCCCGGACCAGACGAGCTGGTGTACCTGGCAAAATGTTAAGTGTGACAGGTCACTGAAAAATTCTAAGCATAAACCTGCACCGCGCTATAAAGTGAAAAACGTTATAAAACATGTTTACGATGCTTTGTCCAACGAGTAATTATTGTCGAGATGCGTGGAACATTATACACAAAATTCGAACGAATCCTTTCGCGCGACTGTGTGGAAAATTTCTATCAATATCATTCACTGATATTGACATAGTTGAAATGGCGACAAACATTGCTTTACTATTCATTGACGATTCGATTCGTTTATCGAATATAACGACCAAACTACGCTCAAACTACGAAACGCGTGCCGTTGAAATGTGCAAATGCGCGAAAGCGAACGCTTGTGAAAAGAAGAAAAAAAAAATTAAAATTGCTGGCATCAACAATAAAAGCTAGGGCACAAAAGAACCGACGTTCTGCGTATTGCTGCTGAAGGATAAGCTTCCCTCGAGAAGTCATTTTACAGCGCGTGTAATTTTTTACGTACATATGTTACAGTCTCCTACAGTAACACTACGCCCGAACTTTAAACGCGTTTTTATTAGTTTTGCCACGATAACTCAAGAACGCCTGAACATATCGCCTTGATTTTTTTTATGAATACAACAATTCTCTCCACACATTGAACCGACGTAGAAAGATTATTTTTTTTTACACTGATATAACAATAAATGTAGAAAATTTCTCATGTTTCTCAGATTATTTGCCGCCATTCTTCCAATTTGTACGGTTTTTTTTTTTTTACAATTTTAGGTTCAATCTGGAGCGACAAGTCTCCACAATGGAATTCCGTTTTGAAAGCTTCGAAAATTCTCATCAGGCTACTTGGAATCGTGGCAAAAATCGTTGGATTGCAATGGAGCAATGCGGGAGACGCGCAGGGGTCTTCAATGGTCAATATGTTCCGTAATTATCAATATTCTTTTTACGAATACCAATGATTTTCATCGATGAAAATGTGTTAAACAACTTAAAAATAAGAAAAGTCGCGTATGATTTTTCAAATTGTTTATAAAGGCCATTTGAATTTTTACCTCATTTTCAGCCGCCAAAGTCTTCCTGCTCCTCTCAGATAAGAAATACCTTGAAAGCTAAATTCTATTTTACTAAATTCTATTTTACTAAATCTCACAGCGCAAGGATTCCTACGGGGATGTACTGGGAGATATAAATCGTAGAAGCTATTTCGTTATAATTGTTTTTTTTTTAATTGAACACACATTTGAACACTACAATAATCAGTATTCACGTTTTAAGGTAGTAGTCTGGTAACTCAAGCCGATTTTCATGTCTTTTTTGGAGGGCGTTTTTTTGTAGGAAAATAAAAATGAATCGTTTTCGATATTTAGGATATTTTTATTTACATATTGAAGATACAAAAAAAAATCTTTTTGAAAAAATTTAATAGTTTATTATTATTATTATTGTTGATCGAAGTTGGCACCTCGAAGTTGGCAGCCCCGGGTCCTAACTTTTTTTCTACCGAACCGATTGCTTTCGAATTTTAACAGGCTACTCTACACACTTAGAGCTCTCGTCGGAACCACCGAGAAATTTGTTCACCCCTAACTTTTTATTTTACAACCCCTTCTTCGCTAAAGTCCTTTTATTTTAGCAAAGAAGTGGTTGTAAAATAAAAAGTTAGGGGTGAAAAAATTTCTCGGTGGTTCCGACGAGAACTATAAGTGTGTAGAGTAGCCTGTTGAAATTTGAAAGCAATCGGTTCGGTAGAAAAAAAAGTTAGGACCCGGGCTGCCAACTTCGAGGTGCCAACTTCGATCAATAATAATAATAACAATAAAGTATTAAATTTAAAAAAATTTTTTTTCTTTTGTATCTTTAATGTGTAAATAAAAACATCCTAAATATTCAAAACGATTAAATTTTATTTTCCTACAAAAAAACGCCCTCCAAAAAAGACATGAAAATCGGCTTAAGTTACCGGACTACTACCTTAATATCTAACAGTACATGTATATCTGTTGTACATCATTTAGATCACTGAATCTTACGAAACGGTTGAATCTACCGAAGCGCATGGTCACAGAGGTATGAATTTCCATATCGCAGGCACGATTCGCGTAATTCGATTATTTTATTTCTCGTTTCGATGAATTACTACTCTTCCGTGATTATGATTATTGCCCGAAAGCCAGTATTAATATGAAGGCTTTCTGAGCAACAATCAAAAGCATAAAGAGTATTCATTGAAGCTTTGTCTCTCGTTCCTCCCTATCTTTGTCCTCTAGTCTCGATGAATCCCGTTGAGCTAATGTATCTTCGTTCACTTGAATCTGCAACAGGAAAAACAAAAAAGCAGATTAAACTCTCGTACCAATAAAACACTCGAAAATCGTCGAAGCGCGAGAAGCGTCGGTAAAGTCGTAAACTTCGAGTGAAATTCACTGAATATTACGATCATCGAAAGCTCGTAAAGTCAAGTCAGGCAAAGGCAATTCAGGAAAATTCTCAAAGTGCCCGGAGCCATTGTACAAGATGAAATGGAAAATGGTAGTTTATCGAACAAAGTCGAAATACCGTTTGTGCGACCGATGAAACACCGGGAGAATATCAGGAGTGTTCTCCGAGGGGATGATCCCTGGAGCAGGTCGCAGACTCGAATGATACCAATGTGGAATTGCATCTCGCGGGAAGCATCCCCAATTGTCGCTGTGGAGGGATGGAACGAAACGCGCGCGCCACTCTACGAAGTGGGGGCAGTGTGTTGATAAGGGAAGGGTTGCATATTGCGCCCTGGTTGCATCTCTCGTGAGTCTGGTGGGGGAAATTTTTTTTCATCATATATTACTCTATCTATATCGTATCCCTTAACAAGCAAAAGGTTATAACTTGGATCGTTTCACTTTCAGAATTACGCCCGTACGTTCGCCAGATGGGGGCATTTTTTTTTTCGTTAATTTCGTGGATTCTGCGCAAATGCCCGAGACGAGAGTAGGGACTATCGTCGTGGAAACGCATCCTCCCGGATCACATTGCATCTCCTGTACCACAAGTTACGCAGGAGCAGCGAGAGGGTTGGAGGAACGATACGAAGGCATGCATAGCGTAAACTCTCGAAAGCGCAAGGACATGTCGAGCCATGAGAGACTTGTTTCCCTGTCCATGAGAGGACCCTAACGGAAACCATCGTGGTTTCCTGGGTACCGGTGTCGTCCGTCTGTCCATTAAGGTTTCTCTAATCTCTGTAATTTGACAATTAGCGATCCAAGCGAGGGAGTGAGTCGGAGAGTTCGGTGAGAGCGTTAACCCCGATGCCACCGAGAGGTGAAACTCGCTCTCGACGATGGCTATAACGGAATTCCGTCAATCACACGCGGGTTTCGTACTCCTCTGTCTCTCTCTCTTTCACTCTTGCACTTTATCTATTATGCGACAGGTTTGGTCCAACAACTTCCTCCTCTCTTTCTCTTTCTCTCTTCGTAGATTTCAATGATTAATTAATTTTATCAGTCTCGACTCGCAACACATACCCGCCAGGTGGAAAATTCTTCTCTCCGATAGTGCAATTATATTTCGACATTTTCCATAGATCGTCCCTCTCTCTCTCTCTCTCTGTCTCTCTGACTAGCACGTTTCCTTCATGGCCAAATGACACTTTTCCAAATGTCAATTATACTTCGTCAATTAACGTATTCTAGCGTTGGAATTTTTTTCTATAGGGAGAATAGCCGGGAATAAATTAGAATGAAAGTTATTCGACAAAGAAAAAAGAAACGTTAAATAGGGGATGGCAGTTGAAAAGTGGAAGTCGAGTTGGAAAATGGTCCAAGGGATTGCACATTGAAGCAATACTTGGAATGGACAGTTTCGAAATTGTTTCCCGACGATAATTAATACGCTTTGGTAGACTTTGAAAGCCTTGACGGCTCGTAATCGCATTTCTCCCCAATTCCGTGCTGATCACATCCAGACGATTCCACCGTTTTCTAAATGGTTGCCGTATGAACAGTCTCGGTTCATTCGGTGCCAAAAATTCATCGAACGTACTTTGAACATTGTAGAATATGAAACAGAAGCATTGACGTGGGAATTCGAATGATAACGCGATAAAAAAAATTGCAAAGCATTTGTTGAATTTAATCTTACAAGTGCAAAGTTAAAGTTGGGTATCCGTTTACAGTCTATTGATCTCGAAGGGTCAAAAACCACACAGGTGTAAATTTGCAACCTCTAAATTCGAAAAATCGTTTTTTTTCTCATATATTTTATTTATTTTTTGCAATTTTTCATTAAATACTTCTGGAGTAGACTAGTTTTTCAAAGGATGAAATTCCTCAGGTCCTGAGATTTCAAATTTACGAATACTCCCGATCTCTCCGAGCTCTCTGTGGATTAAGGATCTTAGCTCAAAGGACTCTGGCATTCAGGTTCAGGCAAAAGAGAGCTGTCTTGAACGTTTTCTGGAGCCCGGGGGCTCGTCCCTGAACAGTTTCGGTTCAATCGGTGCCAAAAATTCATCGAACATACTTTGAACATTGTAGAATATGAAACGGAAGCGTTAACGTGGGAATTCGAATGATAACGCGATAAAAAAAATTGCAAAGCATTTGTTGAATTTAATCTTACAGGTGCAAAGTTAAAGTTGGGTATCAGTTTGCAGTCTATTGATCACGAAGGGTCAAAAACCACACAGGTGTAAATTTGCAACCTCTAAATTCGAAAAATCGTTTTTTTCTCATATATTTTATTTATTTTTTGCAATTTTTCGTTAAATACTTCTGGAGTAGACTAGTTTTTCAAAGGATGAAATTCCTCAGGTCCTGAGATTTCAAATTTACGGATACTCCCGATCTCTCCGAGCTCTCTGTGGATTAAGGATCTCAGCTCAAAGGACTCTGGCATTCAGGTTCAGGCAAAAGAGAGCTGTCTTGAACGTCTTCTGGAGCCCGGGGGCTCGTCCTGGGTGCGTTGCCCTCGTGGACCGTAAACCGGGGCTCGTTCCTCGGGACCGTTTCCAGGCACCAGAGCTCTCTCCTCTCTCTCTCTCTCTCTCCTCAATCTCTTCCACTTTCTCTATATTCGCGTTATCTCAAATGCGTGTACACGAGAGAAGCTTCACGATCCAAGGCCGTTGCTTCCCGGGAGTTTGCTCTTTAGGTGCGTGAGTAATTGGCCTTCTATCTCTCTCTTCCTCTACAGGAGCCCGGAAACTTTGAAGTCTCGATTACTCGTCCCCGCGGCATCCGTCAGGACCTCCTCACTTATGCCCGGGCATTCGCTTCTCGCGCTAACTCGGTGATAGCTCACCCTTTGATATTGGTGTTTTATAGCTCGCTCATTGGTGCGGCCAAAAGAGCATCGAATTCTATCAGAAAATCACTCTGACTTATAACGGGACTTTGATCACTACTGTCATTTAAAATCGCAGAATGTTAACAACGAATTTCCCATTTTCGACATGTAAAATCCTCGTATAACAATTTTTCTTCAATTCGAATATTTATCAATTTTTTTTATCAACAATATTGACTTTGATATCCTGAATTTTGAAATTTTAACCCTGTATACGAAATCAGGAACCTAAAAACCTTTCACATACTAATTTTCATGGAAATCGAATTACCCCCGGCAATCTCTCTGCATCCCTCCCTATCTGGCTGATGGCCTCGTACTTCAATATCGATTTCCGTTATTCGCTCACTGCTAACGCCAACAACGCATCATCGAATTTCGTCAGAAAAGCACTCTGGCGTTGACAAAACTGATATACCAATATAATTCAAATATAAAACCATTTAAGATTTGTTTTTTAGTTAACTATTATTCAGTTCTTTTTTAATAACGAGTTAAATACATATCTGAAGCTATTTTACTTTCAATGGAATTTGCCATATAAAAAATGATATAATATCACTTAGCATCACGTAGATTTCCGAAATTGTAGACATAAATTTTCCATCGTAATCTCGTTCGATCACCAATGCCAACACAGGTCTCTCAAATGGCGCGCACACACCTTGACCCCTTCGAAATCATGATTTCTCGTTCAATGAATTTCAAATCGTGGACAAAAAAAAAGCCCGATCGTATATGTAAAATATCGTTTCGTGATCTCCGAGTTTCAATTCAAATATCATCGATATGTAGGACTTGGAGCTGGTAGTAATATATAAATGCCGAGAGATAGAGAGCACGAGAGAGAGAGAGAGAGAGAGAGAGAGAAGAAATCGAGTCAGAGTTTTGCGAGAGTTCTTCGGATCGTCTCCAAACCGACGAAATACATTAAGCATCAGTTGGCGAGCGATAAACCGTCTCCGGGTAAATATATCAATACTATTCAGTGAATTGAGTGGCGTCGAAATATCGACGAACGATAGGAAAAATAAAATCGTAGAGATGAAAAAAAGAGCCGAGAAGAAATGAGTCCCCATTGTCAAATCGTAACAAATCCTCTCAAAACTAATCCTAATGTTCGTTTTTTTTTCTTTCTGTTTAGCTTCGAAACTCACGACGGGGTCGAGGACAATGAACGACGTTTTTTTTTTATTCGTCAGTTCCAAGCATCGGACGAATTCTCGATGACCTGAGAACTAAAACACGTGTTTCACGATAGCACGCGAAAAGATCCGCGCCATTCACGAGAACTTACGTAAAAAAAAATAAAAAAAGAAGAAATACACACAGAATACAACGAACAGGAAGCTAAAAGTTTCATCAGAGTGATTGAGCTACCGAATCTGTGGTAGCTCGTCATGGACGAGACAATAGATTTGGGAATTTAAAGAGTACAGAAAGAAAAAAAACGTTTGAAAGAAATCCTCTCGTAGCCTCAGAGTCCATTAGGGCGAAGTCAATTAGGGATGTGTGGAATCATTAACTTTTTTTTTTTTCCATGTCCCAGCAGAGGCTTAACGTCTATTTTTCAATGTTTGAAAAATTATCTTTAATCATCAATTTCAAAGGATATGGCCTGAAAGTATTATCAAAATAATACCTCAATGATTCGAGAGAGCAATGATGAAATTTCTAATTTTCAATTTTACGACGAAAATAATACACTTGAATTATTCGAAGTCGGTCATTACAGCCAATAACACAAATGCACAAGAATTACGTACTCGTTTGCTACAGAGAGGGGAAAAAAAAAAAAAAACTCTGACGAGTGAAAGTACACGTCGATTCTCTCGCAACGGATCAAGTGGCAAAAGAGTTAAACACCGAGCATGAAATAATTCGACAAGGTACACGGACAATGCCGCGAAGAAAGAGAGATGATTTTTTTGTTGCTCCACTTGCAACGGAGAGTTTCGAGACAGCAGCAGATTCTTTCGGTTCGAGTTACTTCAACCCCCCCGAGCAAAGTATATATCGTTCGCAAGGGGGGGAGAGAACTCTCGTTGAGAGCAGGATTTTGTCGATTTCTTCTTCTCGGTCTTTCTGCTTATTTTTTGTTTCCCCTCGTTTTATTACAAACTAGAAAAGGTGCCACCTATTGTCCTGGTGCTCCGGGTGGTCAAGCCGTTTCATCGGATTTTCTGCTTCTGTTTTTTCTTCATCTCCACTTCGTAAAATCGACACGCTCCAATTGGTACATCAGCTTTGATACCGCGCGCACCTCGTAACCGTGAAATTCTCGAATTTTTTTTTTTCTTCTCACTACAAAAATGTCTGACATTCTCGCGAAGAGGAAGAAGGATAAAAAGAAGCGATTTTTCCGGTGTAATTTCTTAATAGCGAATAAACCGTGAAACACTTTGGAATTTACTCTTCTGGGTTGTTAACTTTTCTCAATGACTCGCGTATCTGACCGTTACACGCGAGAGGTCTATCGGAGTGAGAGCGCGCGCGTATCTGGAGCAAATAAAAAAAAAATAAACGAGGGACTGAACAGTAGTCGTAGAATAAAAGACAGGAGAAAAAAAGAAAACGAACGCGTTTTAATGTACACATGTGTTGTTCACGATATCGAGCACATACGGAGTTTGAACCGGTTGTGTCTCCGTACACGAGAGAGTGTCTTTATGCTACTGAAAGTGACGCATAAATACTGGAGAGCACTGGGGAGCGAAAAGATAAAAAAAAAAAAAAAAACACGTGCTCCCGAGATATTCCACCTGTGTGTATCTCCCGCGTTCTCCCTCGTCGATTATATCTCGTATATATGTTTCGTATAAAACATAACTGAAAGCTCTCTCTCTCTCTCTCTCTCTGCCCCTGTCGTCGTTTAATCTTATCGCAGGAAGTTGGTTGTCTCGGGTGTACAGATACTTGTTAAAAGTTTAATACAAGCATATACTCGACGCTCATCGAAGACGCGCTTTCCGAGCGATTCGATTTACACGCGCTTTCGAACATGTTGAAAATTATATATTTGTTTAATTGAGAGTCAATCCTCGATGAAATTACGCTCGAGAGATTCTGAGAATGATAAATCATAAGTTATTATTAATGAGGGCGCGAGTCATTTTATTTGTTCTTAAACTGGTTGTCAGTTTGAACATTTCCGAGTCAGAAATTTCATTGCATTCGTTTGTCGGATTTTGGAGTCTAATTAATTTGATTTGCGGATTGTTAATTGTCGGGAAATTCAATTATAGGCACGTGACCTCGGAGTATCATGGTTCATCATTACCGAGCACGCAATTTAAGGTAGTAGTCTGGTAACTTAAGCCGATTTTCATGTCGTTTTTGGAGGTCGTTTTTTTGTAGGAAAATAAAAATGAATCGTTTCGGATATTTAGAATGTTTTCATTTATATATTAAAGATACAAAAAAAAAATTTTTTGTAAAAATTTAATAGTTTATTATTATTATTATTATTGATCGAAGTTGGCACCTCGAAAAAAAAAGCGCGTGGGTGGCCCCGGTGATTTTGGCTCTTGATGTTATCTGAAATAAAAAATTCTTGATAATCCTTAATCTATAGACATGTCATTCTGGTCGGAACTACTGAAGTTAAATTTCATGGATAAATAACAAAATGGAAAAAGGACGTTTTTTTTCCAAAGTCCGCCATTTTGTTATTTATCCATGAAATTTAACTTCAGTAGTTCCGACCAGAATGACATGTCTATAGATCAAGAATTATCAAGAATTTTTTATTTCAGATAACATCAAGAGCCAAAATCATCGGGGCCACCCACGCGCTTTTTTTTCGATGTGCCAACTTCGAACGATAATAATAATAATAATAATAAACTATTAAATTTTGTCAAAAAATTTTTTTTTTCTATCTTTAATATGTAAATAAAAACATCCTAAATATCCAAAGCGATTCATTTTTATTTTCCTACAAAAAAAAAGCCCTCCAAAAAAGACATGAAAATCGGCTTAAGTTACCAGACTACTACCTTAATTTGTGCTCAATCAGTCTATAGTGATGTTTTTCTTGGAATGCCTATTTTCTATGATTTTAAGGTGAAAAATTCGATCGCATTCGTTACAGGACGTTTAATTTTATATATTTCTCTTATAAACGGTTAATTCTTCATTAATTTCAACGAGTACCTATAATTCAATTTGTTTATGACCCCGTTAGCTTTCTCTTCAATATCCCTTTTCTACGATTTTCTGGACAGCGATTCCATTCGCCTCCAACTTCATATGCTTACTTAATGAGAAATTAATTTTTAAGAAATCTTATTCCAGATACAATGAATCGCGTCAATTAAATATTTTTCGCCCCCTGTTAGTTCCTAAACATTTTTTTCTCAATCCCTTTTTTCCATGATTTCCAGGCGCAGCACTTTTATTACACTCGTTCCACAGTGTTAAATTCAATATATGAATAGAAGAAGCTGTAAATTTTCCATAAATTTCATTCCAAGCATATTCGAACTCGCTCGATAAATATAACATATCGATTCAATTTCGTCATAAACTACCTGTATTGAAATTTTTCCTATCTAACGTCATTTATTTCTGATTTGCAGTTCCGCAGCGTCGTGAAATCTTGCGCAACTGAAAATCAGTGCCCTGCAAGTTTAACTCGAGAGAAGGAAAAGGGATGAGAAATATCGAGTTACTGTTTCCTGCGATGCTCTTCCTCGGACTGTCGACTGCCACTGGCACTGTGTTGCGACGTCTTGTAAACTTGGAAGGAATTGATAGACGTCAGGAATTCTTCCGGTTCTGGGCTCCGAGGTAAGGTTTGTTGCAACGTGAAAGATGCGAAAGGGCGGGTGCTGTGAAAAACAAATCTCTGCAACAAAAGGGATGATAGATGCGATGCACGAGGATGAGAATTCGTCGAGAGAAAGAGAGAGAGATAGAGACGCAGGAAGTAAAAAGGAAGTCGCACGATATAGAGGGTGGAGGAAAAAGATGAAGAAGTCTGACGGCCTTAGAGGCTGTGGATGTGGAGTACCATCTTTCTATCCTTCTCTCGTTGGCCAGAGTTCATACCTTTGCTGCTATTGCTCCTGGCCATCGACAACACGCGAAAGAGTGAGAAGGAAAATTGCTCTCTCGAATCTCTCACGGTTTATTCCCGGTGATGCGGCAGAAATCAGAGTCGGCTTCCATTATCTTTGAGAAATAATCGTTCGAGGCACGTACCACGAGGAGACTCGACTCCTTCTGAGAGATAGAGAGGCGTTACGAACCGTGATTTTCTCGGAGGATAAAAAAAAGCACCGATAGAAATTCCATGTCAGCTTTAAGGGGGGAAATAGGGTTGGACCCGTTCAAAACATCGATTTTTTTTTTATTTCATAAACTGTTAGTAAAACTATTGAAAAATGTGTTCCCAAAATTTTAAATGAAAATTCCGACTCGTTCTATTGTTATGAGCCATTAAGGGGGGAAATAGGGTTAGGACAGCGTTTTCTCAATGTTTTTCATGAATTTTTTTTATAGTATAAAAAATAAATATAATTTATTGAAACTTTGAGAATATTTTATACATATATTTAAGTATATACTATAAAATTTTTGAAGAATTTCGTTGAAAAACACCGCAGATATTAGCGACCCCATATTGCACGTCACAATCAGACTCAGCATTTTGCCATTTTTTCAAACGCGTTTTTCCGAAAACAACTTTTTTCGAACTTGCGTACACGCTAGTTTGAAAAGTTTTCTACCAATCGTTTTGAAAATTGGCAGTTACTTTCTTCATAGTATTGCGCTCTATATGAACCTAAAATTGAATCATTATTTAAAATAAATTTTTTTTTGCAAATAAAGTTGTAAAAAGTGCCAAAGAATCATGCTTTTTTGTTTTGACCCCTGTAAAAAATTCAATTTTCTATTTTTATTATAGCATTTAGGTTCATATAGAAGAGAGACATATAATAAAAGTAAATTCCAACCTCGTTTGATTTCAGATGAAAATTGCGGCTTTCAGAATGTACACAAAATGCTGAGTCTGATTGCGACCTCCAATATGGGGTCGCTAATATCTGCGGTGTTTTTTCAATGAAATTCTTCAAAAATTTTATAGTATATACTCAAATATATGTATAAAATATTCTCAAAGTTTCAATAATTTATATTTATTTTTTATGCTATAAAAAAAATTCATGAAAATCATTGAGAAAACGCTGTCCTAACTCTATTTGCCCCTTTAAAGGACTATCCCTGTAAACCTTAACCAGTCAACGGGAGAAAAGAACGCAGCATCTATTTTTCCTTCGATGAGGAATTTAATTGTCATTCGTGAGTTACGAGGAGAATCGTATTATTAGAAAGAATTATTGGAAATATGGGAATTCTCTCTTTCGTTGTCGGGGACGAAAAAGTCTTCATTGATCATTGAAATCTTCGTTAAGTGGTGGTACAAAGATTTATAAGGTTTTCAACTCTCTTGGCTTCGGGTAATTGCAACTTTGGTATAGTCGAGGCTCGGATGACGAAACGTTATATAGTGGAAAATCGTGTTTGTCGGTAGCACGTGCAGTCTCTTGTGATTATTCACTGGGAAAAATGTTTCTATCTCTCTTAAAATATTTTCAACGTGTCTCAAGACTTTTTACTTGGAGTGAGAGAAAAAAAAAAAAAACGAGTTAGAGAGAAACCGAGCGCATGTGCAAAGAAGCAAATTCCATGTGTATTTTTAGACAAACGCAGCGTTGTTGGTACAAGTGCCCCACCGGGCGAGAGAGACGAGTAGGCGACGAGCAAAATGAATCTTCATATATGTCACAATGATCCTGCTGAGGGGAGAGGTTTTTTTTTTTTTTTGGGGGGGAAAAATGAAGATTTAATCCCATAAATTGTTACAATATCTCTGTTGAACCGGAAGTTCATCAAGGCAATAACGAAAAAATCAATTACTCGCCCATTGTTCCGGTGAAACAAACCTCTGTATCGAGAGAGCTCCGTCGAACCTTGATATAGATTTTATTTTCAATTGTTATTAGTTTTTTTTTTCGTTCCATTCTTCATTCACGATTTTTTAAATTCATCTTTCGTTATCCACTCACCGGATCCCCACGGATACAGTTGGTGACTTAGAAGCAAAAAAAATTATCAAGGAGACAGATTAATTGCTTCTCGCTTTTTTTTTTTTTTTTTTTTTGGAATTTCTGTAGACAGAACGAGGCGAAATCGTTGATCAAATATTTGTAGAAGATCGCACGGTCGTCTGGTGGTAAAGTATATCGACATCTGGCAAAAGTGCGTATCAGAGCCAATTACGAAATTCAAACTGATCAAACGCACATCTGACTTTGCCACGTCGATTCTCCTTGGCACAGTTTTTCTTTTTCGTTCTTTTTTTGCTTTCTTCGCACGAAAGATCGAAGACGAAAAAAAACCCGATCGGAGCAGGAAATTAAAGCCACCGACCGGAATTCCTCTGGACAGGTGAACATTTTTTTTTTTTTTTTTTTTCTTCTTCAAGGATACATAAATGTATTCTCCGAGAAGATCGAGCCTCGTCATGCTTCTTAATCGATTTTCGTGGCCGTTGAAAATCTGGTCGAGAAACTCTCGAAGAAATCTCTTTCTCTGTCGCTCTGCGTTTTACTCTCTTTTCTGTCTATACTTCGCGGGAAGATATATTTTCCGGTTTAAACCGTGAGAGTTGTTGGAATAGTCGAAAGCACGTACAGACGTGCGAGAGAGATCTTGAAATTCACTTTTGATTGAATCGAATCCGCACAACAGACACGTTGGGCAAATATTGAGTTGCGGGTGAAGAGCTTATATTTCGTGGTATATTTGATATTGCTACTCGGGGCAAACTCGCGTTTTTTACCTCAAAACTTCGAGGCTCGATACTCAAAGGCTTCGTGTATAATAAAACGAGTCGTTTAAATGAAAATGCGAATTTCGCTTCAATTCGAACGGACTAAATTGTGTAAAAATCATTTTTTTAAAACAATAGATCAATCGACAGTGACAAGGTATTTAATGACTTTGCAAGTTTTGGAAAACGTACGATATCTCGATAGATTTGACTTTTCATATTCGAAAACCCGTGGATGAGAATTTGTCACCTGATCATTATGGTAGTAGTCTGGTAACTTAAGCCGATTTTCATGTCTTTTTTGGAGGGCGTTTTTTTGTAGGAAAATAAAAATGAATCGTTTTGGATGTTTAGGATGTTTTTATTTGCATATTAAAGATACAAAAAAAAATTTGTTTGAAAAAATTTAATAGTTTATTATTATTATTATTATTGATCGAAGTTGGCACCTCGAAAAAAAAGCGCGTGGGTGGCCCCGGTGATTTTGGCTCTTGGTGTTATCTGAATTCAAAAATTCTTGATAATTCTTAATCTATAGACGTGTCATTCTGGTCGGAACTACTGAAGTTAAATTTCATGGATAAATAACAAAGTGGCAGACTTTGGAGAAAAAAAACGTCTTTTTCCATTTTGTTATTTATCCATGAAATTTAACTTCAGTAGTTCCGACCAGAATGACATGTCTGTAGATTAAGAATTATCAAGAATTTTTGAATTCAGATGCCAACTTCGATCAATAATAATAATAATAATAAACTATTAAATTTTTTCGAAAAAAATTTTTTTTGCATCTTTAATATGTAAATAAAAACATCCTAAATATCGAAAACGATTCATTTTTATTTTCCTACAAAAAAACGCCCTCCAAAAAAGGCATGAAAATCGGCTTAAGTCACCAGACTACTACCTTGAAGAGTTAAAAAGTTTGTGACGACGTGGAAAAAAAATGACTTTTAATATTGATTCACTTGGCCTGTCTTTCCATTGCATATTAGTTTTTATAACTAATTAGATTTTCCATTGAATTTTCAGGAGCAAGTAACCCGAGAGAAGTGGATCTCTTCGTGGTCTTTCGCCCAGCATTGGAGAGCAAGATATAGCACAAAGTTTACCGTGGTACGACGAGAGAAGTGGCGTATGTTTCAAGCTGTACACAGAGAAAGATTCGAGAGCGAGCAGAGCTCGAGGCAAACGGCGAAGAGCGAGTTGCAAATGCAAGGGAAAAACTCTCGGGAACAGAGCGGCGAGGCAAAAGAGGAAATGAGTAAAGAGCAAGAGAGCAAAAGAGAGAGAGAGAGTCATAGAAACGAGCAAACCCCTGCACTTTGCTGCAATAAACGGTCCTGCTCGCCTCGTGTGCGAGTAATATCTACGGAATGAATTGCGAACACGAAATCCCAAGGATTTACGATCCTTGGATCAGTAAAATCGAGTTTACGAAGACTCCCGCTCGAGCAATTTTTAACAGCTCGCCCGGGATGCAAATACGTCAACCATAATATAAGACGAGGGGGAGAGGTGTCGTTGAAAGAGAAAGATTATGATCGGGATCTTTCATCACCAGAAAACGTTTCAATCAGCAGCACGCAATGTGAAAACACATATTTTGTAACACGGCATTTATCATCACTAAATTCTCAACCAAAAAAAAATTGTTAACATATAGCCTTCTCGTTAATTTGAAAAGAAAAAAAAACCACTCTTTATTTATTTAAAAAAAAATTATTTTATATAAAACTGACTCGCAGTATTTGTAACTACGCATGTTCAATCTCTACTCCTTAATAAATATTATCGGTGTTATTTTTCATACTATGAAAAAAATGTAAAAAACAAATGTAACGAAGAAAAATAACGATGTACACTTTTTCCGATACTTCGTTACTCGTTAGAGGCATTTTTGTGATATTTTTAGAGGTAATTTTTTCTTTTTGCGCTATGGAAAAAAGTTCTCATATTTCCAGCGCACGGAGTACAGAGTTTACAAATACTGTAAGTGACTTATAAAAAATAATACCTAAATTGAGGAAAAAAAATAAACAACGAAATATATATCTTTTTAAAGTAACGAAGGCCTCCGGATTCAAGATTTTTTTACTTATTCGGTTGTCCCAGAATTCCGATTTCGTGCAGTGCTTTGCAATTAACGCCTCGCTAATTAATCCAAATGAGTATATGTCTCTCTCGGTGATCCAGAATGGCTAAATGGCAGTACTCGCGAAGGCTTACTGAGAGAGTGAGAGAGAAAGGAAGAGAGAGAGAGAGAGAGAGAGAGAGATAGCGGAGCTCTTGTGGATAAAAGCGCTTTGGAAGTTGTCTCAGAGCAAGAGGGGAAGTCTCCGTTTCGAGGTCTGCACGAAACGAAAACGTAAACGAAACACATCTCTTGCTGGCTTGCTTTACTGTCCGGGCAACTCGACATTCTATCTTGTCTCGTTGCCTAAGGCCCCTGAGAGAGCATTAGGACCTCTCTTTCGATCTTTCTCTCTCACACACTCTCTCGTTCTCTGTCTATCTTTATACCGGGCAATGTAACAAGACTTGCTGCTCTGTGCCTTGAGAGTAAAACTCATGTACTTATATATATGTATCTCGTGTGGGCAAACTCCTCGGGGCATGAACGTCGTTTCACAGAGGACTTTTAGCCACCGTATATATATCGAGGCTACGTCTGAACTGGACTTATTGCTTCTAAGATACCACCATTATTGCACCGAGCAGTTTCTTTCCCAGATCTTCACTATCGAGACACTTTTATTTCTCACCCTTGCACTCGTTTTTCTTCTTTTTTTTTACTCCAAAAGGATAGAAAATGTGAATTTCAGCGAGGAACAAAATATCATCACAATTTAGAAACTCGAAACAGACATATCTAGCTTGAAATCTTAAAATTGAAAGTCTTCAGGATCTTTGTCACTTACGGTTAGATCCAAAAGTTTATCAAAAGTCAATCCTGATGCAGGACAGAGAAAATGAGATAGAGGACTTTTTTTTTTTAATTCGCGATAATGAATGTATAAACGATTTTGACTTTCGATGCTTATCATTCAAGAAAGTGGTTCACAACAACAACAAAAATGGCTGTTAACCAAATAATTAGAAATTCTCTATATTTCTTAATTGTGTGAGAAACGACATGTAAATTCAATTGAAAAAAATCGTGATATTCTTTAAAGGTAAATTCATCGTTGCAGTCAGTGCATGATTTTGAAATTTTGTAAGTGAGGCCTCTCAACGAAACCATAAATTACATTGTCCAAATTTTGAGACAACGGATCTACAAACTTCTTTTTACCAACTTATTGTTCCATTCATTTTCATTTCACATTACATTTTAGTAGTTCGATATTACAGATTATTTTTTACGTTTTTTTTTTTTTACGTATCTTGTAGGAAAATTTTATCAAGTATTTTTGCATTTTGTCAACCTCCGTTGAGAGTAAAAATTTGTAAAAAGCCCTTTATCCAAGCGCACTCAACACAGTAGTATCAAGGTACATATACGAGGTCTGTTCAAAAAGTATCGCGAATTTTGAATTTCCGCGGGCTACGTATATTCCATTTTCGATTTTTTTGTGGCGTTAGGTTGGTACTCGTGTCCCTCACTTATGCTGAAGTAATCGGCCATTTTGAATGTTTAGTTAATTGTTAACAGCTGTTTTGGTTAGACGTGTTTTGGCTTGTCTTCGATTTTTGCCTATTCCAAAAAATGGATCAAAGAATCCGTATGAAATTTTGTGTGAAAAACAAAATTAAGTGCGCGGACGGATTCCGAATGTTGACTGTGGCATATGGTGAAGCTACCTTGGACCAAAGCAACGTTCATCGTTGGTACAAAATGTTCTCAGAGGGCCGAGAAGATGCGAACAACGAAATGCGTTCCGGACGCTCGAGCACATCAACAACGGACGAAAACATTGATGAAGTGAAGAAAATAATATCGGCCAATCGTCGAATCACCGTTAGAGAAGTTGCCGAGGAACTAAACATATCGATTGGCTCGTGCTATTCGATTTTTACCAATAATTTGGGCATGAGACGAGTCGCCGCGAAATTCGTGCCAAAATTGCTCAATTTCGAAGAAAAACAGTTTCGCGTTAACATTGTTAAGGAGCCGTTGGACTCGGTCCGCGACGAGCCAAATTTGCTCCAGAGGGTCATAACTCGTGACGAATCGTGGGTTTATGGTTATGACGTGGGAACCAAAGCTCAATCGTCGCAATGGAAGCTGCTTTTTTGGAATAGGCAAAAATCGAAGACAAGCCAAAACACGTCTAACCAAAACAGCTGTCAACAATTAACTAAACATTCAAAATGGCCGATTTTTTCAGCATAAGTGAGGGACACGAGTACCACTCTAACGCCACAAAAAAAAATCGAAAATCGAATATACGTAGCCCGCGGAAATTCAAAATTCGCGATACTTTTCGAACAGACCTCGTACGTTGAAACCCGTGCTTCAAGCACCAAGAGGAAATCTCCTGGCGATGTAGAAACGATCCGAAGGAGAGAAAGCGCGAACCGTTGGACCCAGGCGGAGAGGAGATCGTAGTAGTCAGTCGGTAAATACGAGTCATGCTCGAAGCGTGCATTCTTCCTTGCAGAGGTTCTCCAAGCGAAGATTTAAAGGTTGAAGCGGTATATATGTACCTATATAGCCAACGAAAGGGATTCTGATCATACGATACTGATAACACACACATACACACACACACAGGCCACCAAAGCTCGTTTTTTTTTTATCAAGGGATTTAAAAAAATGGGAATTCTTTCGCCAAGTCCCCATTATTCCGTCTCTTTCTGTCTGAAAAATCGACCAAGAGTTACCACCCGGTAATATCGCGAGTAAAATTTACTTGAAGAGCCTGAAGATTTAGTACGAAACGGTCGAGAGTAAAGAGAATAGAGATTTCATATAATAGGTGTATGAATAATTCATATTCGTCCTTAGGGAAACGTGGAAAACGAAGCAAACGCTTTTACCGCTTCTTCTGTGTTTCTGTTGAAAAAAAAAAAAAACCTCCCTCCTCTGTTTTCTCTCTGTCGAGACAAAATCTCGTCGAACCTCAAAGCAACCTGACGCAAGGACCCCTTCAATGTCGCTCGCTCTCTGTTCTCTCGTCTCCTCGAACTGACCCAGTTATACGGTACACTCTTCTACTCCACAACCATCACCCCGAGATTCATTATTTCCATAACGGAGTACACACGAAGCGAGAAACTCCTCGACAAAGATATAGAGGAACAACATCGAACGTTTGAAGTTTGTGCGAGGACGTGAATTTTCGAAGGATTCATAAAGTGCACCAATCCATTGAGAACTACTGAACGTACTCGTTCAATTGCTCTATATGAAGTTTAACCTTTTACTCAAGAGGAAGCTTAAAAAAAAAATTAACGAAAAAAAAAAAGAAAACGCTGTCGAATGTTGAAATTCACATTTTACCTCTAATCAAGAATTTGAAACGTCTCTTTACCTCTTGCTACTTCTCTCGTTTATTTACGGAGTTTTATTTCCACGTGAACGACTTGAAATGGTACACGTACGCCCAGTATCGGTCGGTATGAAATATTGGCACGTCTCGCAAAAGAGAGAGAGAGAGAGAGAGAGAGAGTTTCGATGAGCAAAAGCAGAAACAGCCGACGTACACGATATTTCGTGAAATCTCGTTCCCTCAACGTTCCCAAACATTTCTGTATATGTACTGCATATCCAACTGCACTATGTACAACGATACATATCTCGTTATTAGTTCCGATGCCCGTATATATTTCATGTTCGAGCAAATATCCAGATTTAAATTTTTTAAAGTACGGAGAAAAAGAAGAACGAAAGCTTTTGGTGAAACTGAACGGGTCTAGCAAATTAATCGAAGAGAGTACAGACCGGACGGTTTTATGTGTACGAATGTACGATGAAATACGCATGATATACTTCAAAGCTGAAAATCTCTACTCGTCTGACGGAACGGGAAACAAAACTCTTTCGTATATTCAATTAAAGATATTTTATAAAAAATATCTTTCATTGAATATTTTCTAAAAAAATATCTTCAATTTAATATCCAAAGAAAGAGTGGTACGATACATAAAGATGACATAAAAATTGAAATTTTTTCATAAAATAATGCGGTATCATCATAGTAATTAATTAGGATTTTTCAGAAATTTTCACATTGAAACTGACATTTGATATTCTTTATTACACTGAAGAAAAATTATTTACCTGGACTATTTTATGAATTTTTCATTTAAGGTAGTAGTCTGGTAACTTAATGCCTTACATACGTCGAGAATTTTCAAAAAATCGATTTTTTTTTGATTACAGATTATTATTCCTTACAGTCTTAGGCGTATTTCTGTGTAAGCTGATTGTGACAATTTCCCATAGTTCAAAAGTTATTGTAGATAATGTGACTGCCCGACGAAAGGACAAAGGTCTGACGCGCGCCTACCTGAGTTGAACAATTCGTCGATTAGAAAAAAATGAACAACAACAATTTTTTACTGACAAGGAAGGCGTACAATATGAAGCTGGAATGGGAGATTTGACGTAAGTTAACTAAATAAATTTAAAAAATTCATAAATTTCTTGCTCCAGCTGCGCGCGACTTCGAGCGAAACGCGCTTGAAACTTTAAACGCGTTTTTCTCAAAACTACTTTTTCTGACACGGTCGGCATGATAACTCGTACGGTTTTTAATATTTTTTGATGATTTTTTTTTTTAAATATTCGGAATTGTTTTTTCTATAGTCTGTCGAGCCGGATGTTTTAAATTATAATTAGAAAATTTTATAAAAACCATTAAAGTGTGACTTTTTTGACACAAACTTAACATTTTTTTTTAAATTACAGTAAATTGTTTAATTTTTCGAATTTCAAAAATCCGGCTCGACAGACTATAACTGCTACCTTATTTTACAAGAATTTCTTTACATTTTGCAGATCCGTCAACATTTGAGGAAGAAATACTGCCGACCGTGGAGCAACTTTTTTTTTACAGTGCTTCAAAAAATGTGATTTTTCATGTTGTAATTTTTGAAAAAAAAAATTGAAATAAATTATTTTACAAACTTAACATAGTAATAAACAATGTGTAAGAATTTTTTTATCAATTTCTATTTCTATCCCTCCTAAAAACAGTTTTTCTTTTGGTACGTTTTCGGTACCGCTGGACGTGTGTAAGGCCTTAAGCCGATTTTCATGTCTTTTTTGGAGGGCGTTTTTTTGTAGGAAAATAAAAATGAATCGTTTTGGATATTTAGGATGTTTTTATTTACATATTAAAGATACAAAAAAAAAAATTTTTTTTAAATTTAATAGTTTATTATTATTATTATTATTGATCGAATTTGGCACCTCGAATTTGGCAGCCCGGGTCCCAACTTTTTTTCTACCGAACCGATTGCTTTCAAATTTTACCAGGCTACTCTACACACTTTAAGTTCTCGTCGGAACCACCGAGAAATTTTTTTTACCCCTAACTTTTTATTTTACAACCCCTTCTTTGCTAAAGTCCTTTTAATTCAGCAAATAAAGGGTTGTAAAATAAAAAGTTAGGGGTGAAAAAATTTCTCGTTGGTTCCGACGAGAACTATAAGTGTGTAGCGTAGCCTGTTAAAATTTGAAAGCAATCGGTTCGGTAGAAAAAAAGTTAGGACCCGAGCTGCCAACTTCGATCAATAATAATAATAATAATAAGGTATAAAATTTTTTCAAAAACATTTTTTTTTGTATCCTTAATATCTAAATAAAAACATCCTAAATATCCAGAACGATTCATTTTTATTTTCCTACAAAAAAACGCCCTCCAAAAAAGACATGAAAATCGGCTTAAGTTACCAGACTACTACCTTAAATCCATAATATATATTTTTCATAATAATAACGAAGTCAGTAAGCTGAAAGAAAAATAGATTTGTAGTCATATAGTGAAAATTTCCTTTGAGGCAAATTAACTTTTCATAAAATATTGATATGAGGATTACAATGAGTAGAAGTATTTTGGTTTTCTCAATGACAGTAGAAAGGTTTCAGATCACGAGAAGTATAACATTTATGAAATTAATTTTTAGTTTCTTTTTTTCGTCTCGATGTAAAACCGAATTCGTAAATGAATTTTCGGAAAAGGGTTTGATCCATTCCACTTTTGACAGAGGCGTAGAGAAGAACAGTCGGAGAATCCGCGACGCCGAAGAGCTATAATAACTCAAAAGATATCGTGTGTACATAGGATTGAGGGAGTTTAAAATTCAATTATATCCTGTAGGGTTGGTTATAATCCGATATCCTCGGCCGTACATATACCCCCATCATCCTCAATCTACCATTTCACTCCCCATTTTAATCCCGCATTCCCTTTCTCTCTTTTTTCGTTTCCCGTCTTTCTCTCTGTATCACCAACCCTCATCTTTCCAGCATCGACGCATCCAGCAGGAGCAGGCATCGCTCGTTTCCGCTCGTACAACCCTTATCCCTTTTTTTTTTTTTTTCGCTCTCACTCTTCCAGCCCTTGATCATCGTGATACAATCGATCTCGTGGTTTTTTCTTTTTCATCCACTCCGGGAAACTATATTCGTTCCTTTTTTTTTTTTTTCTTCTTCAGTGTGGATGAGGTGAACAGAGGAAGAGGGGAAAACCCAGACCATCTGCGGCAACGAGATATCGAGTAAATCCCCAATGACACTGGACAGCAATCTGTTTTATTTTCTTTCAAGATACTTGAGGTGAGAATTTTCTTAAATACTTGTAACAAAGCCACAATTTACTTTTTCTCTAATCATTGAAATGTGATACTTCTAAGTATTTTTTAAATATTTTTTCCCAACGTACCCCGTCGGGTTTTTACGTATGACCCTTTCCAGTTTCATTTTTTCCATTCTTCCCCCCTATCACTCCCCAACCGCACTTCATTAAGCTGACCTAACTTCCATTTCGCCGGCAGACTTCCTAGCTACACTGCATTTCCCACCACTTCGCACCCCCCCGCACTCCCCGCCCGCACTTCGTTAAACTAAGCTAACTACCATTTCGCCGGCAGACATTTTAGCTACACTGTATCGAATTTACCATGGACACAGAGAAACTACGGAAAATCTGTTTCGGTACAGACGGCTTTGTTTTAACTGAGTTTCGGTTGTATTCACCGAATCATAAACTCAATAAACAACAGTCGGCGGGCCAGCCAGTGGCTAAGCGGTCACCGATCCAAATAATGAGCCGGCCAAAGCTTCTTCGCTTGGGTAAACGCCAGAGTCGCGCAGCAATCGCGTTGTCAGTGATATTTCTAAGTATATTTTTTCTTCATTTCTCATAGTCATGACTAATTTTTCATTTCCCAGTTTGCAGTAACTTCTAACACAACTTAAAAAACTTGAAACTCATCTATTATTTATTTATTTTTCTCTAAAATCCCTTGAGATTTGATATTTAAGCCGGCTCAAGCTTCTTCGCTTGGGTAAACGCCAGAGTCGCGCAGCAATCGCGTTGTCAGTGATATTTCTAAGTATATTTTTTCTTCATTTCTCATAGTCATAACTAATTTTTCATTTCCCAGTTTGCAGTAACTTCTAACACAACTTAAAAAACTTGAAACTCATCTATTATTTATTTATTTTTCTCTAAAATCCCTTGAGATTTGATATTTAAGCGTGCCTTTCATTTTTCATACTCTGAACTTTTCGTTTTTTCAGGTTCGCGGTGTGATCTCGGACTACCCAAATTCCAAATGACTGTATAAAACCATGACAACGGTCCGAAATGGTACGAACGTACGGTTCCAACGGATGAACTTTGACCCGAGCCAAGTGGAACCAAAGTTGGTCATAGTTCAACCCACAAAACCACAGAGAGAGAGAGAGAATAGAGGAAAGGGTTTGGAACACATTGTGGCAATGACATTAATGTAAGTCTCTAAGTTTCATGATAGTTTCGTAATCTTTCTCCGTCTATATCTCTCTCTTTCGTAGGATATGTGTCTGCAGTTCGAGGTCACCGAGTACTTTGATTTCAAAGTTTCGTCGAGGAACCAAAAGTAGGAGAGCTAGAGAATTCACTGTGTGTGTTTTTCCCGAGGTACAACACAGTTGCGAAGCCATCCGTAGGCCACGTACTTCCTTGGGGAGGACACACGTCCGGGATAATGCGAGAAAGCGTCAGCATTTTTATGCCATCCAACGATTCTACAACCTTACGATAAAATTTACGAAGTTTAAACTTCCCCGTCATCAGAAAATTTCACACGTGCCCCGACTCTCTACGAGTTCACACTGGGGTAATTATTACTTTTTTTTTTCGTGAGCTTCCTCTCTCACCATTTGACAAAATCGACGATTGATTGGCGGTCTCTCGCTATTTTTTTATTTGTATTCTTCATACATGGAATCGAATTTTATTCGAAAGCTCTTGGGGCTGATACCCCTCTCACTCTCACTTTTTCAACCCCCCTGGCCGGGGAAAAACGAGGGTCAGGGTTCGTCCCAGCTCGGTCGTCATAGCAACCGTAGGGATTTCGGGGAACTCCTCGCCTCGCGCGTAGAGAGCTAGCTAAAGCAAATCGCCCTTTCTCTTTTTTTTTCCGCCTTTTTTCTTCTTGGCGATGAGGAAAAAAAAAACCTGCGAGATGCGTACGTATAGAGCCATGCGCGGAAAAGCGTCAGAAACCATCTTGAGAAACACCCACGCGAAATGACGAAAGCTTATCGACGTCACTGCCTTAAAAGGAGGAGAAAAAAAACCTTCTCTCACACTTCGTAATCGTCGAGTCACCAAAATATATCAAAATTTAAGAATCGCTATAATTTCGTTGCTGCCAGGAAGCATAACGTTCTTGTTTCGATCGCAAACAATATACCACACTTTGTGGCAACAAAATTGTAGCGGTTTTAATTTTCAATATATCTTCGTTACTCGAACCCTTTAATCGCGTACAAGTTTACGTATTTCTTCCATTATCTTCGAGATTTTCGATTTAAAATCACAATCTCAGAACTCAAAAGCGCTATCAACATATCTGCTCCATCTCTTTGACCCTCTAAACAGTCCACCGTATTTTTTACGTAAAACTTTTCGTCCTTACAGAAAGGATTTTTCTAGTAAAAGCGAGAGATGATGATGGGTATAACAAAACCTCCATTATACAGGACTTTGGCACTTATTGCGCCGGGGTACAAGATGTAAGAATGTTGGACGCGAGACGTGTAAAAAAAAAAGCGATGAGGATAGCAATAAGTAATTTTTTCTTTTTGTTGCTTTCATTTTATTTCTCCCAAGATCGACGATGGTGAGACCGCACGCCGGAGATAAAAAGAGGTTCCCGTTACCGGAGCCTCGCCTTGGCCACTCTCGTGGGTACGTGCAACGCGAACGTGATGCAACCGAAGCATAACGCTGCAAAAGTCGTCGTCGAGGGTTGAGACCTCGAGAGATCTCTCTTCTTCTTCTTCTCTCTCTTTCTCTCTGCATTTTGCGAAACTCTTCGAAGACGCAGGTGAGAACTTTTTCAAGTTCTTTTAAGCAACGATGGGGACGATGCCCCGATGTATAACTCTTTGAATAACGTGGACAGTATCTCGCGAACACAAAATACCTCACTACCTCGCTTTTTTCGTAGTAAATTACATGGTTTTGCTCCTTCATTCCGTGAAAATCAAGCAATAAACACGAAACGAAGGAGAAAAAGAAAACGGAGAAAGATAGAGGAGAGTTATTTCAATGCCATGTCGTTGTGGACTCTGTAACATCCCATCATTACGTGGGAAGAAGGAAACCCTTTGAAGAAATTTCGTTGGGTAGAGAAGGGTCTTCGAATATTTCCAGGAAGTCCAGAGAGAGACTTCCTGGCCCAAGATAAGAGTTTCGATCCAGGATCAATTGATAACCCGTTTCGCAAAAAAAAAAAACAAGTAAATTACCTCCATTGTTCGTTACAAGATTTTGTGTATTTAACCCTGACCAATTTTGAGCCTCGTGTACGTCATAGCGGTACAGCATTTAATGTTTCTTTTCTCGCCAATGTACCAGAACCAAGGAAATGCCTCGATTCCATCGTAGAAAAGAATTCCTTTTTGTTTCGCTAATTTAGTATTGTTTTTTTTTTTTTTTTCTTCACCGAACGTTATGACACCGAGATGCTCGTCGAGCCGTGTCGAAGGTTTTTCTCTATCTTGTAGCATAAACCGCAGGGCATAAATAATATTCTCGCGGGGAAACGAACAAACCGTGTCCAATTACTTCTCCGAAGTCTTAAAGATTTTCATGGTTATGTACAAAAGTAAAGTGCATCGCAGTAAAAGAGTTACTGGGTTTTACAGAGTCGTTGTTTTTTTTTTCTTCGTAGATACACATAGGACGCCTCGAGCCAGAACAATATCGTTACAGTTCACAGAGGCTTCTTCCTTCATTTTATATTTCTCTTTCCTATTTTTTGTCTGCCTTTTTATTTCTCTCGGTTCGACAGAGAGAGAGAGAGAGACAGAGAGGCATTGAGCCAGGAAGGAATTATTTATTTTCACCCTCTCTTCGGGGAAAGATTGAAATATTTATAAGTGTCGTCTGTCGGAGTTGAAAAGATGTAAAAATGTGTAAATGTGTGTGTGTGTGTGTGTGTGTGTCAAAAAAAAAAACGGAATGACTCATATGGGCTCTCTCTAGATTATATTGGTAGGGTCATAGAAGGTCAGTTGGGATAAATTTTTAACCTTTCATGATTAATTGCACACTAAGCTCAATTAGCAACCAGCTAGAAGCTTAAGGTAGTAGTCTGGTAACTTAAGCCGATTTCCATGTCTTTTTTGGAGGGCGTTTTTTTTTGTAGGAAAATAAAAATGAATCGTTTTGGATATTCAGGATATTTTTATTTACATATTAAAGATACAAAAAAAAAAATTTTTTTTTTAATTTAATAGTTTATTATTATTATTATTATTGATAGAAGTTGAAAAACCCCGAAAAAAAAGCGCGTGGATCGCCCCGGTGATTTTGGCTCTTGATGTTATCTGAAATAAAAAATTCTTGATAATTCTTAATCTATAGACATGTCATTCGGGTCGGAACTACCGAAGTTAAATTTCATGGATAAATAACAAAATGGAAAAAAGTTTTTTTTTTCCAAAGTCCGCCATTTGGTTATTTATCAATGAAATTTAACTTCAGTAGTTCCGACCAGAATGACATGTCTATAGATTAAGAATTATCAAAAAATTTTGATTTCAGATAACATCAAGAGCCAAAATCACCGGGGCCACGCACGCGCTTTTTTTTCGAGGTGCCAACTTCGATCAATAATAATAATAATAATATACTATTAAATTTTTTTGTATCTTTAATATGTAAATAAAAACATCCTAAATATCCAAAACGATTCATTTTTATTTTCCTACAAAAAAACGCCCTCCAAAAAAGACATGAAAATCGGCTTAAGTTACCAGGCTACTACCTTAAAAGTGTCTCTAATCGATGTAAGTCTTCATGAGGGTCTTTTATCAAAAATGAAATATAAAAAAATCGTTTCTAATCTCGATTTCCTGAAATTTTAACGTCGTCGATAAACTCTTGTCGAAATCTCGATACAAAACGAATTTCAATGTTTAATCTCTTCCCTTGTGAATTCTAATGGCTGTCGTACATCGAGTTAAATGGTCATTAACCATTTGGATTACGAATGACCGAGTGAGAGAGTTTTCTTTGAGGTTTCTAGTACCCCTGGCCTTGAAAATAAATACTCACTAATGACGTAATGCTCTCTGCTCTCTGTGGTACTCGTAAAGTGCTCTCGCTCGTACAATGAAGCTCGTGATGAAAGCTCTCTCTCTCTCTATCTTTCCAACTCTCTCGATATACATGTACAGCTGGTATTCAAGGAGTTGGATGAGAGATGAGTAACGGTGCCGCGTGCCCTGTGGTCTCACGATTCTTTTGCCTGCAAAAAAAAAACGCAAACAAAAAAATACATCAGCAAACTGAGATCTTTATTTTTTTCTTCTTTTTTTATTGTACAATTATTCGTGGTTTAACGCTTCATGTTCTATGTTCAGGATGATACACAAACGAGTACGATAATATAGACCGAAATAGCTGATTCATCGTCTTTTCGTTTCGACAAAGACCATAGAAAGTGCAACCCTTAAGTTAATTAGCAATTTCATTTATAAATAAACTGGAGCAGCCTTTGAGGAAGTAAAATTCAACCATCTTCGCTGATCTGATTATTTCCTCAAAATATATACAGTATTAGACTTTTTGGCTGAGGAGAAAATGGTTGGTGATTGAATAATCACCAAACTGTGATATCTGTTTTTTTTTAACTACCCCAATTATTCACGATTCAATTGAGAATATTAGTAAAAAATTTAATCCATTTATTCTCATTTTCACACCAGAGAAAGTTGAAGGATACTTATGGGCTTTTTGGTATAAATTACAAAATCACTGAAACTAAAATCTTCATTTTTTTTATCATTTCTTTGCGATACAAACAAGAATTTATTTATCTAAAAAATCCTACTATTCTCATTACAACGAAAGATCAGAGAAAGTTGAGCGTCAATATTAATTGGCATTTGGTTACATAAATAACAAAATCACGAAGCGGGTTTTAATTCTTTTCTTCTTTTAATTATTTATGATTTTTTGTATCAATCACGACTATCCGAGCAGTCTCAAAATAATTCAATTCTTTTATTCCTCGTTTGAACAAAGGAGCAGAGAAAGTTCGTTTAATTTAATTGGCATTATCTGGTTGTATAAATAATTAGAGTAAGAGTCCATTGAGAGATTCCAAGTAAAATTCATCCATCTTCATTTTCTATTTTCTGTGATATATAGTAGTACAAGGCTTCGCTTTGGAATAGAGATGAGGAAGCGTCGGTGGTTGAGCCAACAATGAGGGATAGAGGAGTTATCCCGAGCATTTTGTATATTTGGAAATGATCTAGAAGCGTGATCCCGTCGAATAGAGAATTTAGCACAGATTCCTCTGTGGACTAGGCAAAATTCATGCAGCTCGAACTCCTTAGAGAGCAGGAGTGAGGCCGGAGGGTTCGACCTATTGCAAATGTCTTCTATATCGTTTGCTCTGTGGCCTGGTTCAGGAATTTCAAACACCGGCCGGTTATCCAGTGTATGTACTCAATGTTGCACCTCACTACTAAACAGTGAGATGTCGAACATCCAGCGGAGGAAAGCCAGAGAAAAGAGCAGCGACTCCTAATTTACATTATCAGGAAATAGTTACGACAAAAATTATAGAATAGCCTCCTTACTGCGCATGCCCCAATAATTATGATAACTATAGATACTGGATCATTTTTAGGTGGGACAGGAAATTCAAATGATCTTTAGACTACCTTAAGGTAGCAGTCTGGTAACTTAAGCCGATTTTCATGTCTTTTTTGGAGGGCGTTTTTTTGTAGGAAAATAAAAATGAATCGTTTTGGATATTTAGGAGGTTTTTATTTACATATTAAAGATACAAAAAAAAAAATTTTTTGAAAAAATGTAATAGTTTATTATTATTATTATTATTGATCGAAGTTGGCACCTCGAAAAAGAAGCGCGTGGGTGGCCCCGGTGATTTTGGCTCTTGATGTTATCTGAAATCAAAAATTCTTGATAATTCTTAATCTATAGACATGTCATTCTGGTCGGAACTACTGAAGTTAAATTTCATGGATAAATAACAAAATAGCGGACAAATAACAAAGGACTTTTTTTTCCAAAGTCCGCCATTTTGTTATTTATCCATGAAATTTAACTTCAGTAGTTCCGACGAGAATGACATGTCTATAGATTAAGAATTATCGAGAATTTTTGATTTCAGATAACATCAAGAGCCAAAATCATCGGGGCCACCCACGCGCTTTTTTTTCGAGGTGCCAACTTCGATCAATAATAATAATAATAATAAACTATTAAATTTGTTCGAAAATTATTATTTTTTGTATCTTTAATATGTAAATAAAAACATCCTAAATATCCAAAACGATTTATTTTTATTTTCCTACAAAAAAACGCCCTTCAAATAAGACATGAAAATCGGCTTAAGTTACCAGACCTTAAGTTGAAACAATTTTTTAAAAGACTTTCATATCCAAAAAACTGTGATCCAGGTTATTGGAAAACAATTCCCAAGGTTTTTGTATATAAAAATAATTCTTCTACTCCGCTCTCCAATTATCACTCTGTTCCAAAAAAACTGTGAACCAGGTGTATTGGAAAATAATTTTCAAATTTGTTGTGTATAAAAATAATTTTTCTACTCCGACCTCCAATCATTATTCGATTCTACAAACTAATTTTATTTTAGAGAATAGGAGCAGAAAAAAATCGTGAAGCTTGGATGGTAATTGGAGAAAAGTGAAAAAGGGGTTTCATATTCGTTTAATCGTTACCCGGCGCATGGGGAAACGACTTGTCAATATTTTGGAAATGAAAATCATCTTTTCTACTTCGTTCTCCAATTGTCATTCTACTTTGCAGATTATTCTTATTTTAGAGAATGAAAATTAAAAAAAAAATCCCACATTAGGATTCTAATTGAGCAATGTGGTGAAAAAAAAATTAAAAAATTCGAATAATCGTTACCCAAATAATGGGAAAAACGAATCGTCAGATTGTTCGTATTGAAAATTAATATTTTTCACGTCGTTCATCAATTATCCTCCGCTCTGAAGATAATTACTCTTCATTTCGTTTATTTCCATATCAATGGCTGCTCCTAATGCCTACTGAAATAGGAAAGCTGTCAAAAAGCAAAGAAAGCGATCAATTCACCAAAAAGCAAAAAAAAAAAAATCATCAATCTCCAATTTTCTTAAATAGCTTAAATTCAAATTTAATCTAATTGTGCATGCATACCAAAAGAAAAATTGACATTACCTGTGACTGTGACGATAATCATGCCTCGATTCACGTCGGGCAACATTTGGAATTCCCTCGTAGCGATCACTGACAATTATCTTATCATTTTCAGATGAATCAACGCGCGAACAAGAAGAAGAAGACTTTACTGCTCCGGCTGATTCCGGAAGTTCTAACATTAGGATAAACGATCGGGCGCAGACTTCCAAGTTCCTCTGCTCTTTCGGGGTTCAGATTGGATTTTCGTGGCAAAAAATGTTGAACGAACAAGTGGAGAAATTTGAAGAACTGTCCGATGAGACCGAAGAGTTTTGTAATGATACACGCGGTCCACCGTCTTCGAGTCTCCGTGACGGAATGCTGGGGGTATGACTCGTAGGAGCTCCGAAACGTTTCTCTCTACGCGGGCGCCTCTTCTCGTTGCCTCTCGCATTACACCGCGGCTTTTCCAACACTCGCGAGAGTGAGCACTGCGCGCCGTTCAAAACCTCCTCCCACCCGGTTTTTTTTTTTACTCCATTCTCTCACCGTTCTATGACATTTCTCCGTCCCACCTTTTATTTTCTTCTTTCTCCGTACTTTTTACCTCCTCGTCCTTTTTCCTCTTTATTTCCCGCTCGCTCTCTCTCTCTCTCTTTCTCTCTCTATTCGCATTCTCCCTTCTTTCTAGCTTTTATCATTTTCCATTTACATTGCTCATTTAGTACCCCGGAGCGTTTGTTCATTAATTAATTCAATTTATAATGAAAATTATTCCAGATAATACTGTACCATCTTTTTTTCTCAAAATCCTGTGTCTCACTGCCTCGTACCACGAGTTTCACGCCCGAGTGGGGATTGATGGGCAAAAAAAGGGCGAAATAGGAAGGGAAAAACTTCGTCAGACCACCCCCGCAGGATTCTCTCCCTTTCTCTCTCTCTTTCGCTCTCTGTCTCTCTCGCTCTCTGTCTCTCTCTCTCTCTTTCTCTTTGTGTGTGTGTTCTATCTTTGATATTTCCTCCCTCCCATACTGTGTCTCTCTCGTCATGGACCAGTCAGCGAGACGACTCTCGTTCGATTACGTCACGCAACGTAAAACAACCAATAGGCTTTCAGGATCTCGCTCTTGAGGATATACGCGAGATCACTAGGCTCCTTTTTTTTTGGTATCGCTCGACACGTGGACAGAACTCCACACGCCCGCCGGGGATATACATATACGAGTAGAATCGGGGATATGTGAACGGGTGGGAGTAGGAAAACTGATGGTTGCTTTGGAAAAGCTATAGCAGATGGATTAACGTCGTTCTGGACAAAATGGTGAACGCTAACATAGCCATAAAATTACCCTCGACCTTTGTTATCCTAGTTATTCTATGTTAATTATTTTTTACATGAATTGAGTCGTAATCAGGAATATCGGAATTATCAATTTGTAGTAAATGCCACTATACGAGGGGGGACCCCAAAAAAACGGGAATTTCGTCATAATTTCTTTATTTTTTAATATTTTCACACCAAATTTTGATCACCTTCAAAGTATTCTCTTTTGACCACAACGCACTTCTGCAAACGATCCTTCCAATGTTCAAAACATTTTTTAAATTCACTTATCGGGATGTTCTTTAGGCCTTCCAGCGATTTTTGTTTTATCTCGTCCACAGTGGCAAAACGCTTTCTTCTCATGTCCTTTTTGAGTCTGGGGAACAAATAAAAATCATAGCGGGCTAGATCCGGTGAGTAGGGCGGGGGTGGACAATTGGTGTCATGCAGTTTTTGGTCAAAAACTGCTTTACGGAGAGAGCGGCGTGGACCGGCGCGTTGTCACGATGGAGAAACCAGTCACTTGTGCGCCAAAGATCTGCCCTTTTCTTCCGGATACTCTCCCTCAATCTTTTCAAAACCTCCAAGTGGAACTTCTGGTTGACAGTTTGACCCGGGGGAACGAACTCCGCGTGCGCAACACCTCTGCAATCGAAGAAACAAATGAGCATTGTCTCGATGTTTGAATTCACTTGGCAAGCTTTTTTCGGACGAGGAGAGCGAGGTGTCTTCCACTGGTTTAATTGCTGCTTTGTTTCGGGCTCGTATCCATAGCACCACGATTCATCATCAGTAATCACCTTGGAAAAAAGTTCAGGGTCCTCTTCGAGCTGATTTTGAAGTTCAAAACATGCCTGAAGTCGACGCTCCCTTTGCTCGTCTGTGAGAAGGCGAGGGACAAATTTGGCTGCAACTCTGCTCATGTACAAATCTTTGGATAAAATCTTCTGAATTGAACTCCATGATATCCCAGACATCTCACAGAGTTGATCAATGGTTCGACGACGGTCTTCACGAACGAGAGCATTGATTTTGTCGACGTTTCCGTCACTTCTTGACGTTGAGGGGCGTCCCGAACGGGGTTGGTCTTCGATTGACATTTCTCCATTTTTAAAACGTGAAAACCACTCGTAGACTCTGGTTTTACTTAGGGCAGCATCTCCATAAGCAGTCTCAAGCATTACAGTAGTTTCCGCGGCCGATTTCCCCAACAGGAAACCAAAATTTCATAGCCGCGCGTTGCTCTCGACATCAGCCATCACGTTTTCGCCGAAATGGAAAAAGTTGTTTCACTACAAAAATGCCCACGGGCGAACCGATGCACTCACGGCGACGGAACTTCGCACACTCACCCAGGAGACGTGTCCCCAACGGACACCTGGTCGAGCAATGGGTTCCCCCACTCTCCCTCCCCGCCGCAGCGCAATTCCCGTTTTTTTTGGGTCCCCCCCTCGTATATTTCAGGATTCATCAATTTTTTACATTATTTCCTGTGCATTAGCAGTTCGGTGATTGAAATTGAAATTTCAGTTACTAAATGTAATTTGTAAATTAGATTTTAACCATCTCGTAGATCAGGCAAGCGGAAGTTTTCAAAATTGTATAATATTTTATCAATTACCCTTTTAAAGCAAAAAGATTTTTCTCCAATTAACGAAATAGTGTTACGTTAAACCTTGAAAAAAGTAGAAATTGTTGAAGATTTTCTCTAAAAGCATTGAACAACATTTCCTGGCACTTTTCCATCGTCGAGAATTCCACTAAACTGAATTTTAAATGAAAAAAAACTAAGAAGACAGTCGCAGGAAAAGGGCGACGTGACATCGAGAATGGAAAACGTCCAGTAGCGAAAGAGTTATGGGTTTGTGTACAGTGAAAGGAAAGATTGAGCGAGGTGGAGTTTATTCAAAAAGCCTTATTTTCCTTCGTTCATCTGACAGTAGCAATCCGTACATTTTTCCACGAGTTTCTCGTTCTATATTAACAATTGTTTTTTGTTTGACGAATCCATGGGAGAGAGAGCATCATTTTTTTTTAATTATCCCGTCACACGCATCCGGGTTGTATTAAAAAATCCACTCAATACTGCTCGATTTGATTTTATTGCCCACGGTGCCAGAAAGTGGCCTGTACGAATGATACGAGAGTATGCGTATACGCGTTCGTTGATATTCAAAGCTCGAAGGGGTTGAAACAGAGAGAGAGAGAGAGAGAGAGAAGAAAAAGAGAGAAAGCTGTGGTACTGTGGTGATGAGTTTGTGGAGGATTGATAGCCTCTCATCCCAATAACAATTCCTCCACCCTTTTATTCTCTGTTGTTCTATGATTTATATATATATACACGATATATTGGTTTGCGGAGAAAAGGGCACGGTTTGATGGTTTCAAATTTATCGAGTCCTCCCTTCAATTATTCCCATCAGACTTTACGGCTATGGTCTCGGATATTAATACAACGATGTCCATTCGAACAATTTGTTACGTTGAAACTCTCTTAACTGTAAAAAAAAAAACATTTCCGCTATTCACACTTTTTAATTGGTTGGGTAATTTTTAATTTTGCGCCCATTTTATGAACTTTGCGCTTGGGATGGATTAAGGTAGTAGTCTGGTAACTTAAGCCGATTTTCATGTCTTTTTTGGAGGGCGTTTTTTTTGTAGGAAAATAAAAATGAATCGTTTTGGATATTTAGGATGTTTTTATTCACATATTGAAGATACAAAAAAAAATTTTGCTTGAAAAAATTTAATAGTTTATTATTATTATTATTATTGACCGAAGTTGGCACCTCGAAGTTGGCAGCTCGGGTCCTAACTTTTTTTCGACCGAACCGATTGCTTTAAAATTTTAACAGGCTACTCTCACTTTTCACCCCTAACTTTTTATTTTACAACCCATTCTTTGCTAAAATAAAAGGACTTTAGCAAAGAAGGGGTTGAAAAATAAAAAGTTAAGGGTGAAAAAATTTCTCAGTAGTTCCAACGACAACTATAAGTGTGTAGAGTTAAAATTTGTTAAATTGTTATGTTAAAATTTGAATATGTTAAAATTTGAAAGCAATCGGTTCGGTAGAAAAAAAGTTAGGACCCGGGCTGCCAACTTCGATCAATAATAATAATAGTAATAAACTAGTAAATTTTTTCAAACAAATTTTTTTTTGTATCTTTAATATGTAAATAAAAACATCCTAAATATCCAAAACGATTCATTTTCATTTTCCTACAAAAAAACGCCCTCCAAAAAAGACATGAAAATCGGCTTAAGTTACCAGACTATTACCTTAAGAAAAAACTCCATTTCTTTGAATTATTCATTACAACGATATTACCATTATAATTAATTCCTTGCAAATTAATTTTTTTACATTCAACCCTCTAAAACTCCTGTTTAAAAATTTATTCTCTTCTCATTCTTATAAAATATTATCCGAGCCTTAATAACAAGATGGTCTTTTTTTTTTTGGAGTAACAGGATTAATTAGGCGACCATTTGAATGAAAAAAATATGGGAGGTACTTTGGTAATTCTCACTAGGAACAGACCACACCTCCTCCAGTTTCTCACCAAAAATTCGTGAACCCTGAAGTTTTGTGTGTATACTGACCGTTCGGGCTGACAATATGTCATAGAGAAAGCTGGCTTGTTATCGTGGGGGAGGAATCGACGACAAATAATCGATAGCTACGCGTCAGGAGTTTCTGGTATTTCCACCAATGAGCTGACATTTGGTTAGGGCGAAGGGCGGCGATCCCTTCACACCCCCCCCTTCTACACGAACATCACGAAAATCCATTTCGAGAGCCCCGTCGCAGTGAAACTAACGAATGAACGGAAAAACTCTTGTCCCTTATTGTAGCTTCCTACATCCCTCTGGCTACTTTTTCCCCCTTTGTTCCCTTCGTGACCAAGGGCTAGTCGCAACATAAGGGATGGCTAGCAAAATGGCGTCTGTTTCTTTCATATTTAACAGCAATAATAATTTTTTTTTTAACGTTTGTCATTCGTTTTTCGTAGAAATTGACTAACACTTTTAGACCGAGTTTGAACCGATTAATCCTAAAGAAATTCTCTGAAGAAATCCTTTACCAGATACGAGCCGTTAGTGCTCATGTTAACGTATAACATTCGTTTATTTAAATTATGCTATTTCCCAAAGTGAGCAAATTATCCAGCCTGAGCTCGAATACGAGTAATATTTAAAACGAAAACCTTTATCACAAGTGAATTTTATTATTTCTCATATTCACCTATAAAAACATTTTTTCCATTATCTTCTTTCCACTTTCGTACAACTGGATTAAATTATCCTCCTCGTACGGCTTAGCGAATATAAGTGAGGAAAACAAACCCTTTTTTTATACATCATACCTTTTTCGCCATTATTTCTCATATTCAGTAATAACAGTTTTGTTTGGGCTTCTTTTTACTCTCATTTTAAGTTCACTGAAGTTAAATGATTATTTACCTCGAGCTTGAATCCACCGAATCATTAAAACCCCCTTTTTCATCGAGCATTTTCGTACAACTGGATTAAATTATCCTCCGCGTATGGCTCAGTGAATGTAAATGAGTAAAACAAACCCTTTTTCGTACACCGTACGTTTTTCATCATTATTTCTCATATTCAGTAATAACAACTTTGTTCACGCTTCTTTTCACTCCCATTTAAGTTCACAGATATTATTTAACTCGAGCTTCGATCCACCTAATCATTAAGAGGTATGGCCACGGTAGAATTTAAAAAAAAACAATGTTTCTTTTTTGCTCAAACGATGATTTATCATCATAGAAATAAGCTACTAATCGTTAGTAACTATTCGTAAGTTACTTCTCACCAACTTTTAGCGTGAAACGTGAAACCTACCTCTGGTACGGGCATAGAGTATTCGAGTGATAAATAACTTTGACAATTTTTACCCGATTGACTTCAAAATAAAAAATTATATTTCTAATTGCAGAGAAGTACGCACGGAATTTTTGATTAAGTAAAAACTTTCCATTTTATGAGCGGTTTTATACGAAATTTTTCACTGGAAATTCACTTTTTAAGTTCAAATGCCAACAATATTCGAATAAAACAATATTTTTTAAAATTCTGCATGTACTTCTCTAGGTATTCTTATGTAGATTAACGAGAATTTTTTTTTGTTCCAGGTCAACAATTGTCGATGCCAAATGTCACGCCGTGTAAAAAAGATACCAGAAGCAAGTAGCATTTGTTGGCCATTTTGTATAACAAAAAAAAGAAAAAAAAAAAAATTGTTATTAGCTTGATACTTATACTCAATAGATGTGTAATCACTTTTATAAATAAGTCACTTTTTCGTACGAAAAAAATTGTTAAATGTGCACATGGTTTTATACCCGCTACCGTGGCCATACCTCTTAAAACCCCTTTTTCATTTATTCCGCAAGTTCAGCGATAACCATTTTTTTTAACCATCTTCTTTTCATTTTTGTACAACTCGTCCAAGTTATTCAGTTAGCATTCTCAAACATTAATAATAAGACACTCAACGCTTTAAACAAAAATGTTTTACAGGTCGATATGACGAATAATGCTTCACAAATGCAGTTAAGCATTTATCCACCATGTTCATCGATGACAAGTGGTTAAATCATCTTCTTTTGATTTCCGTGCAACTCCAGCGAATTATCCGAAGTCTCGAATATGAATAATAGAATGGAAATCCTTTTGCATCAACATATACGAGCTCGAAGCTATCTCGCGCGTCAAGATGAGTATGAATATTTTATTACTATCCTCCGCATGACCAAAATAGGACATACTATTGATTTGAAATTATAGCTCTCATTGTCTTTTCTAGCTTCGGCATAAGCTCACGATTCTCTCGTCGAAGAAGGGAGGGTCTAATGATTATAATGATCCGAAGGCTGATCGAGTGTGTCCATAAACCACGGGGCTCGAGGAAACAACCGGTAATTCACGATGTAAAGCCTCGACTTCGCGAAATGTGTTTGAGAGAGTAAGTTCAACGAGGAAGAAGGATCGACGCCAGGATGGGAATGACGAGCGAAGGAGGAAGAGAAAAATTGTGAGTTGCTGCGAAAATAAATAAGGAATACCAGCGTGCCGCTCATTCGGAGAAACGAATTTAATGCACATTGCGTGAGTTAGTGCACGCGCGCTCCCTTAATACTTTCTGTGTACACTTTTAGTACCAAAGTATTCTATATATATAGTGGAATATAATGTAGGAAGGTATTATAAAGGCGAAGCACGAGGTTTTCGAGAAACGCTACTTCGTGGTTTCCCGTTCTTTTCTGCATTAATGAAAAAAAAAAATAAAAAAAAACGTTTTATGGTCCAGCTCGAGAAAACAAGAAAGCCGTACTCTTCAGAGAGAGAAACAGAGAGAGAGAGAGAGAGAGAGAGAGAGAGAGAGAGAGAGAGAGAGAGAAGTTTGTGGTGTACGTATCCTTGTTGAATTTCGCTCTTTAGTCGTTTGTAATTACTACACGGGTCTCTGGGATTTTGTACAATCCGTGCTCGATGAATCGTGATATCCATAAAGCGAACCAGTTACTTTTTCTTTCTTATATATTAGAGTTTGAACCACTTCTTTAGGCATTTACTTCCGGCCTATTTTACGTTAGTCATTCTGTGGCCTCGAGGCAGATGAAACTTTTTGTTTGTTGTAAAAAGACAATTTAGGATTGATTATTAGTTGTTACAGTTGAAAAATACATTATTGTGATTCCGCGCTGCGATGAAATAGAGAGCCAAGAAATATTAGTTGCTCCACTTTCTCGAAAAGTTAATCTAGAAACTGAATGTTATTCCTTATGATTAGAAAAATTTACTTTAGCTAAGAGGCAATTGAATAGGAAACCGAAAATTCTTATCTGTAAAATTTTCATCACTGAAAGCCAATGCAGGGAACAAATTAAAAAAAAAAACCATACAATTATAGCGGTTATCACTTTTTATTAAGGGGGGAAATAGAGTTAGGACAGCGTTTTCTCAATGATATTCATGAATTTTTTTATAGTTTAAAAAATGAATCTAATTTATTGAAACTTTGAGTATATTTCATTGAAAAACACCGAAAATATTAGGGACCCCATATTGCAGGACACAATCAGACTCAGCATTTTGCGTACATTCTGGAAGCCGCAATTTTCGTCTGAAATCAAACGCGACTGGAATTTACTTTTATTATATGTCTCTCTTCTATATGAACCTAAATGCTATCAAAAAAATAGAAAATTGAATTTTTTACAGGGGTCATAACAAAAAAGCATGATTTTTTGCCATTTTTTTACAACTTTATTTGAAAAAAAAAATTAATTTAAATAATGATAATATTCCGATTTTAGGTTCATATAGAGCGCAATACTATGAAGAAAGTAATTGTCAATTTTCAAAACGATTGGTTGAAAACTTTTCGAACTAGCGTGTACGCAAGTTGAAAAAAAGTCGTTTTCAGAAAAACGCGTTTGAAACACGTGGCGCGCTCGGGACCTGAAGGAGAGCTACTCACTTTAATGACTTACAACAATAGAACGAGTCGGAATTTTCATTTAAAATTTTGGGAACATATTTTTCAATAGTTTTACTAACAATTTATGAAATTAAAAAAAAATCGATTTTTTGAACCGTCTAACCCTATTTCCCCCCTTAAAAAAAAAGTCGTTCAAGGATTACAACTACTTTTCGGGGTTAAAAATTAATTTAATTCAAAAAATCAATATTTTTTACAGATTTTTATTCTTCATACTTATAAGAATCTTTCAAAAAAAAACTTTTAAGAAAATTTCACTCCGTTACAAAGTTATAGCAATAAATGTGATCGGAAATCGGCTTGGCGTTGTACCTACCAAAAACTTTAAACGCGTTTTTCTCGAAACTATGTTTTTTGACAGTATCTGCACGATAACTCAGTGAATTTTGAATATTTTTCAACTTTTTTTTAACCTGATAATTATTTTCTCTATAGTCTGACGAAAGGTTTTTTTAATTTTTTTGGTTGAGCAATATTTTATAAATTATTGAACACTAATTTTTTTTTTTTTAATTGCCCACTCAAGTTTGATATACTGTAATTTCTTTATATTTGAAAAAGAATTTCCCTCCGACAGACTATCACTACTACATTATTTTTTATTTTTGCAGATTGGAAAATTTCTGGTGAAGTTATGATGTCGACAAGGAGGCGCCATGGTTTTCATCAGTAATCCAAGTATACCCGTAAAAAATAATAATATAAAAAGAAATTAAACAAATTTTTTTTTTTCTGATAGTTGAAAAGTTTATAAAAAAGGTGAAATCAACAATTTAATTTTTTTTTCACCATATAACCTTTATAATAATTTTTCAAATTTACTCGTTTTTCAGCGCGCGCAGTGGTATGTGAGCCCTTAATTTCTATCGAAGAAATAGAAAAAAAAAGTCAGCCGGTCGACTGTATCCTTTATAAAAAAGATAGTTCTGACATGAAATATTATTTCTCAAAATTACAAAAATTATCTTGTCTCGAGAAGCTGATGAAATATTTTTAAAAAAATCTAATCCCCAGACTCCTTTCTATACGAATAGAAAATCTACAGATTGAATGCTACTTTTAAAAAAATGATACTGGACCAAAAGGGATGATACAATGGAAAGTCAAAAAACAGATGTGTCCACTCCTTTTCTCTATAAAAAGATAGTCCAGAGATTCATTATTACCCCTCAAACGAAAAAAAGTCTATTCAGCCCCAAAGCGATGATTGTATAGACTTTCTAAAGAAAAATTCGATACTCAGAGCGCCAGGATCTTAAAAAAAGCGTGTAGGAATGAAAAAGGTAACAGGATGATTAGCGATAATTTGCCAGGTAGTTTCGAGCACGGTTTAACGCGGCTGTGAAAATTGAGACTCGATATACTAATAATCGTGGCTCTAACATAAAAGAAAAAGCGATACCTACACGCTTTTCGAAGAGATCCTTTTACATTTCGTCCCGGTAGAGAATTAAAAAAAAAAAAAAAACCCTGAAACATACGGTAACCAGGGAAAGTATATCGATCCCTTCCACGCACCTCTCGCGATCGGATTTACCGTTATTTTTTAATTTTCGCCCCTTTTTTTTCGTAAACTCACGCTCGCGCAATTTGAGGGTTGACGAGAGAGAGAAAAAAAAGAAAAAAAGGCTGACATCAGGCTTCTGGCGTCGCGCGAGGCACGATGACACGGTGCAGAGTAGTATATACAGTACACAGGGCACGAAGGGCCACCCCTGATCCGAGAACCCGGGCAAATCCCCCTTTCTTTTTTAACTCTCCCCCGAGCATCAGCTTCACCGGGTTGTCCCGCTGCGTTTTTTCGTTTTTTTTTTTCGCCACGCGTTTCCATATACTCCCGGCTGTGCCGGTGCTCCACCAAACACGGCTCTCGTTTGTGCAAGAGTTGACGCTGAATTTTTACGCCGCGAGGGGTTGCATTGGAACCGCTGCCGCGGGGGTAATGAATCGAGTAAAATTCGCCACTTTCAAACTTACTACCTATATGGTATTTATGAATGTACGTGGGTATAGTACTCTTGGAGTTTCGTGACTCGGTTGAAAATTTGTATCAATGTGTAACGAAAGAAAAAGTAACGCAACGATTGATCGATTAGTGACCTAATAGAGGAAGTTTTTTCCATTTTTAAAAAAGCGATAGGTTACATGTGTTTATGACTCTCAGATGAAATTGGGACTTTAGACATTAAGATTTCATTTTTATTTTGATAAAAAATAAGTTGTTTTATTTGCAGGGCTATTAATTTTTTCTGGAAAGAGGAGAAAGTCGATATTACCAATATGTATTTTATTAAATTTAAATTTAGAAAAATAATTTTTTCAATGTTCCTGTAGTTCTAAAGCTCAAAATGTTTTCTTTTAAAATTAATAATGTACTCTTGGAGTTTCGTGACTCGGTAAAAATTTGTATCAATGTGTAACGAAAGAAAAAGTAACGCAACGATTGATCGATTAGTGACCTAATAGAGGAAGTTTTTTCCTTTTTTTAAAAAGCAATAGGTTACATGTGTTTATGACTCTCAGATGAAATTGGGACTTCAGACATTAAGATTTCATTTTTCTTATGATAAAAAATAAGTTGTTTTATTTGCAGGGCTATTAATTTTTTCTGGAAAGAGGAGAAAGTCGATATTACCAATATGTATTTTATTAAATTTAAATTTAGAAAAATAATTTTTTCAATCTTCCTGTAGTTCTAAAGCTCAAAATGTTTTCTTTTAAAATTAATAATGTACTCTTGGAGTTTCGTGACTCGGTAAAAATTTGTATCAATGTGTAACGAAAGAAAAAGTAACGCAACGATTGATCGATTAGTGACCTAATAGAGGAAGTTTTTTCCTTTTTTTAAAAAGCAATAGGTTACATGTGTTTATGACTCTCAGATGAAATTGGGACTTCAGACATTAAGATTTCATTTTTCTTATGATAAAAAATAAGTTGTTTTATTTGCAGGGCTATTAATTTTTTCTGGAAAGAGGAGAAAGTCGATATTACCAATATGTATTTTATTAAATTTAAATTTAGAAAAATAATTTTTTCAATCTTCCTGTAGTTCTAAAGCTCAAAATGTTTTCTTTTAAAATTAATAATGTACTCTTGGAGTTTCGTGACTCGGTAAAAATTTGTATCAATGTGTAACGAAAGAAAAAGTAACGCAACGATTGATCGATTAGTGACCTAATAGAGGAAGTTTTTTCCTTTTTTAAAAAAGCAATAGGTTACATGTGTTTATGACTCTCAGATGAAATTGGGATTTTAGACATTAAGATTTCATTTGTATTTTGATAAAAAATAAGTTGTTTTATTAGCAGGGCTATAAATTATTTCTGAAAAGAGCAGAAAGGCGATATTACCAATATGTATTTTATTAAATTAAAATTTAGAAAAATAATTTTTTTAATCTTTCTGTAGTTCTAAAGCTCAAAATGTTTTCTTTTAAAATTAATAATGTACTCTTCGAGTTTCGTGACTCGGTAGAGATTTCTATCAATTTGTAACGAAAGAAAAAGTAACGCAACGATTGATCGATTAGTGACCCAATAGAGGAAGTTTTTTCCTTTTTTAGAAAAGCAATAGGCTACATGTGTTTATGACTCTCAGATGAAATTGGGACTTTAGACATTAAGATTTCATTTGTATTTTGATAAAAAATAAGTTGTTTCATTAGCAGGGCTATAAATTATTTCTGAAAAGAGCAGACAGGCGATATTACCAATATGTATTTTATTAAATTTAAATTTAGAAAAATAATTTTTTTAATCTTCCTGTAGTTCTAAAGCTCAAAATGTTTTCTTCTAAAATTAATAACGTACTGTACAGACTCCTTATATCTAATCGCAAATTTCCCACTAATTACGAAACGGAACAAATTTTTGTAATACTATTTTTTATGGATTTCGACTAAAAAGTGAAATGCTTCACTAAAATGGCTGTAAATGTGTTTTCCCTTCGAGTTACGGTTCCATTCTGTGTTCATTATCTTCGTAATCGTTAAAGCTACAATATGCTAAGAATTCTTTTTCGAATTTTCACAGATTTTTCAATACCATAGAAATGAGGACCATAGATTGTTCCTCATTTCTGCATACATACCAAGAAAAATCTTATAAAAAACCCTGAAATTTTAAATTATCGTTTGCGTGTTCCGGACAAAGTTTGAATATCAATATCGCGGTTGGTAGATTCGATTCCGTGTAACAGGAAGATCCTGATGGTCTCACCGGTCCAGAGAATGGAGAATGTCTTCACTGGTAATGGAACGAAGAAGAAAAAGATAGAGAGAAAGAGAGAAGGAGAGAGATATCGAAGCAAGCAAGATCACGAATTCACGCCAGCGTGCATCATCGATTCCGGGTCCGGTATGCTCGACTGCACACAACCGTCCCGATCGTGCACTTATCCTATCCGGCGATAAAGGATGCCCCTGATACCTTCTATTCGTTCCCGATGACGAGAGAACGAGGGAAAATAATACCGAACTCGAGCAACGAGAATTCTACGTTTCTGGACAAGTGAGGACCATTATAAAACCGCAACTTGGTCATCGTCGTCGTCAAACCGAATCCTCTCTTATTCTCAAAGACAATTTGGTACCGTTGCCACGACCAAGAGAAAAAGAGAGCCAAAGTGTGAAAAAAAACTTAAGAAAAAGAAGATCACTTTGATATCGATTCTACGAAAAAAAACTGCTATGTTATTCCCCAAATTTTTATACTTTTTAAACTAAAAATTGTACTCCTAGTTCCCCATTACACTAAAACTGCACCAAAGCTCGTTGCACTATAAAAATCTTTAAAAGTTTTTAATTTAATTGAATCCACTTAAAACGAAATTTGAATTACAATGTAAATTAGAACTCTCACAATTTTTTTTTAATGATTATTCTTAATTTTGTTGTTTATACACCAAAGATTTGGGAGCAAGACTCAAAGTGAAAGAGTTTAGTAATATATTTTGAAGGCAGGAAGAGAAAAGCCACGTGCCCTTGCCAGTAACATACTGGCGAGGATATGTCTGAAAAGCGAGAGTTCACTCTCAACTCTCGATCAGGGACTCGGCGGTATTATTATTTAAAACAACCCTTCGAGCGATCTGCGAGCAGGGGGTAAAGAGCCTTGGGGAGATCTGAGGGTTGGGATACGGTATGTAACGTCGTATGGTGGGGAAGGTTTAAAAAAGTTGGGGTAAGGGCATCGCAGAGAGAAGAAGGGTGAACTCTCGCACGTGGTTTTTTTTAGGTCCAGGTGCCCCCCTGAGCCTCCGGGATTTTTGTAAAGGGGGTATAACACCAGAGGGGTCGACCGTTTTTTAGGATTTGTCGAACGAAGAGAATCGTAACATTCAATCGTAACATCGTAACAAAGTAGAACTGCAGACAATTTTTCAAAAAAATGTCAGAATCGTTTACTTAGATTCTAATGCTATGATTTGGGTTTGGGATTTATGCTCTTTTAATTTAGGCACTGTAGTTTATACTACGTTCAAAAATTTGTGTAATATTGATATATTATGCTGAATATTGCATATCGATTTCTTCCTATCCTGAGATAAGTGAAAATCGATAGTAATACTCAGAGTAATATATCCATATTATACAAAATTTTTAGGTCAATTTGTCGAACGAAGAAAATTGTATTTCAAGACAAAGTAGAACTGCAGACAATTTAAAAAAAAAAAGTCAGAATCGTTTACTTTGATTCTAATGCTATGATTTGGGTTTGGCATTTATGTTTTTACAATTTAGTGGGAGGCAGGGTCAACAGACCATCCGCTCAAAAATTGGTATAATATGGATAATATTACACTGAATATTGCATATCGATTTCTTCCTATCCTGAGATAAGGGAAAATCGATAGTAATATTCAAAGTAATATATCCATATTATACAAAATGTTTAGGTCAATTTGTCGAACGAAGAAAATTTTATTCCAAGACAAAGTCAATTTTTCAAAAAAATGTCAGAATCGTTTACTTAGATTCTAATGCTATGATTTGGGTTTGGAATTTATGTTTTTACAATTTAGTGGGAGGCAGGATTAACAGACCATCCGCTCAAAAATTGGTATAATGTTACACTGAACATTGGATATCGATTTCTTCCTATCCTGAAATAAGGGGAAATCAATATGCAATACTCAGAGTAATATATTCATATCGTACAAAATTTTTAGATCAATGTGTCGAACGAAGAAAATTGTGGGATTCAAAAACAAAGTAGAACTGCAGACAACTTTTCAAAAAATATCTGAGCATCTTTTACTTTAATTCAAATGCTATGACTTGGGTTTGGGATTTATACTCTTTTAACTTAGCGACCGTAGTCCATTCGACCCTTCTTTCAAAAATTTGTATAATATTGATATATTACACTGAATATTGCATATCAATTTCTTCCTATCCTGAGAAAAGGGCAAATCAATATGCAATACTCAGAGTAATATAGCCATCTTATACAAAATTTTTGCAGACAATTTTTCAAAAAAATGTCAGAATCGTTTACTTTGATTCAAATGCCATGATTTGGATTTGGGATTTATGCTTTTTTTAATTTAGCGTTTTTTAAATACAAATTTTCTTTCAAAAATTTGAATAATATTGATATATTATACCGAGTATTGGATATCGATTTTCTCCTACCTCAAGACAATGGGAAATCAATATGCATTACTCAGTGTAATATAGCCATATGATAAAAAATGTTTAGGTCAATTTTTCGAACGAAGAAAATTGTAGGATTCAAAGACAAAGTAGAACTGGAGACAATTTAATAAAAAATGTCTGACATTCGTTTACTTAGATTCCAATGCTATGACTTGCGTTTGGGATTTGTTTTTTTTTTATTCAGCGACCGTAGTCGGTTCGACCCTCCGTTCAAAAATTTGGAGGAAATCGATATGCAAAATACTCAATACAATATATCCATATCATACAAAATGTTTAGTTCATTTTGTCGAACGAAACCAATTGTACAATTCGAAGACAAAGGTAAAACTGCAGAAAATTTTTCAAAAAAATGTCAGACTCGTTTACTTTGATTCAAATGCTATGGATTTAGGTTTGGAATTTACGTTTGATTTATATTACGGATCGGATCGAGCAGGCTTTCAAAAAATTTGTATAATGGATATATTACACTGAATATTGCATATCGATTTCTTCTTAACCCAAGATAAGTGGAAATCGATATGAAATACTCAGTGTAATATATCCATATTATACAAAATTTTTAAGTCAACTTTTCCAACGAAAACAATTGTAGGATTCGACGACAAAGTTCTGCAGACAATTTTTCAAAAAAATGTCAGAATCGTTTACTTTGATTCAAATCCTATGATTTGGATTTTATTGTGTATGTAATTTAGCGGTGTAGGATCAATAGATCATCCGTTCAAAAAATGGTATAATATGGATATATTACACTGAGTATTGCATATCGACATATGCCAACCGCGAGTATCTATACCCTCTCTCCGGCGTTTCACAAACGAGAGACGCGAAAGTTAGTATCCACCTATCGGCACTACGGTAAACTAAAATAAAAGTTCGCAATAACTCCATATTAGTCCATATGCAAAAAAAAAAACACCATCGTCCCGTAGCTGTTCCGAAGATCGTGCCAAGTCCAATGTTCAAGAATCCTCGAAAAAATCCAAAAGAATCCATACAAGAAATTGGTATTCGAATCGTTAAGTCCCACAATCCATACGACGTATCGCACCAGCAAAAGGTTCAATCTACGAAAAAAAAAAAACAAAAACAACAATTACCATAAAATTCCAAAACAGTAAACAACGAGTGTATAACCTCGAAAAGTATGCACTAATCTTTTTACCATCGAATACCAACGTTACTGCCGGCAAACCTTTTTGTCCATTTGGATAAAACTTCATTCGATACACCTAACCTCACATTTCCAATCGTCCGTTCGTTTCCCTTCTGTTCCAAACGTTGAAGGGTTTCAACGAACAAACTTTCATTTCACGAATGAACTATTTAATGTTTTTTTCCCCGGACAAACTCCTTCAACGAGACAAAAGCCTAATCATTTCAATAAATTCTCCAACGCTCATTAAAAATCTTGTCCATCTCTGAGCCAGTAGTCCGGTAACTTAAGCCGGATTTTCATGTCTTTATTGGAGAGCGTTTTTTTCTAGGGAAAATAAAATCGAATCGTTGTGAATATTTGCGATGTTTTTACTAACACATTAAAGATACAAAAAAAAATTTGTTTGAAAAAATTCAATAGCTTATTATTATTATTATTATTATTGATCGAAGTTGGCAGCTCGAAAAAAAAGCGCGTGGGTGGCTCCGGTGATTTTGGCTCTAGACGTTAACAGAAATAAAAAATTCTCGATAATTCTTAATCCATAAACGTGTCATTCTGGTCGGAACTACCGAAGTTAAATTTCACGGATAAACTACAAAATAGGCGGACTTTGGAAAAACGTTTTTTTTTTCTCCTCCAAAGTTCGCCGTTTTGTTATTTATCCGTGAAAATTTAACTTCGTGGATACAAAACAAAATCGGCGGGACTTTGGAAAATTTTTTTTTTTTTTTATTGTTTTTTTTTCCCCAAAGTCCGCCATTTCGTTGTTTATCCATCAAATGTAACTTCGGTAGTTCCGACGAGAATGACGAGTCTGTAGATTGAGAATTATCGAGAATTTTTTATCTCGAATAACGTCGAGAGCCAAAATCACCGGGGGCCAACCCCGCGCGCTTTTTTTTTTCCCACGTGGCCAACTTCCATCAATTAATAATAACCAATAATAAACGTAAATTTTTTCAAACAAATTTTTTTTTTCCATATATTTAATACGTAAATGAAAACATTTTAAATATCCGAAAACGATTAGATTTTTATTTTTCCTACGAAAAAAAAAAACGCCCTCCAAGACATGAAAACTCGGCTTAAGGAGGTCGTCCGATCTAGAGATTTTTTTCGACGTCAATTTCTAACGTGCAATAACCGTTTAAAACCGTTGAAGTTGTCTCGATGAAAATTTACACGCGCATTCATTGGTCCTCAGAGGACTCCTTGGAGGAATGGATAATATTAGGAATTATGGCAAATTACTCATTATGAGAGAACATTTCATAGGAAAAGCCTATAATGCCAACAACGATACGAAGGGTCAGACCACCAGGGAGTATCGCAAACTTGCCAAATTATAATAAACAATGTTATAAACTATTCTCAGTACATACAAATTTGTATAGCAAAACAATAAGAAAATGTACATAATATCGTTGAATCATTATTTATTACACGCTCATCGTCTGTATTTTTTAACAGGGATCTCTTTATGTGCTCTTTATTGATCCTGGAATAATCAATGTACAGTCTCCTCACCTATTGAACTTTAAATTTCGTTAAATATAAATCACATTGGTTTTTTCTGTAACATTGACGAAACTATTTCATTTCTTTTTGTTAGTATATTATAAAGTCGATATAATGCTATTCTATGTTCTTACTTTTACAGATTGGCAGTAATTAAAAGTTTCCTAAAATTGTTATAACAACGATGACGCGTGATTACACTCAATTACACCGAAGGGTCGTGTGTATATTGACCGTCGGTGCCTAGCTTCAGCAAGGTTCCACGTACAGTTTATTTCTTGCTCACTTCACATCGGACTACTTTGCGACCGCAGCGACACCTTTCTTGCTGAATTTTTGAGGTCGCTTTTTTCGGCCGTTCCCCATTAGAGATTGCACTCCTTTACTCTAGGCTCTATGCTGTTTGATCTGGGACAATCGAGGACACTCTCGCGGAACGTATTCGGTTTCTCTTCATCCAAACGGTTACGAGTTCGACAATTTTCAACGTTTTCTTTACATCCCTGTGACAAGCGGGACTTTGAACGACATCATAGATAATTCATTTGTGATATAGAAAAATGCCGCACTTTGTCAGTTCACGGGACGAGACGGTTAGTATTAATTTTTTGAGGTTATACACGATTTTATTGTTATTATTGTTAATGCGTAGGCGTTTTTACAATATTCTTGAGGAATTATTATTACATTCATCATTTATGTATAATCCTTACGAGTCAAAGTTATAGCTAATAACAGACATATATTCCATAGAATGTTGGACCTAGTTTCGCTACTCAATTAAAAAAAAGACTGTTTCCCAGATTCAAACCATGTCGGAGCTATCCTCGGATTTCGAGAGTCTCAGATTCTCGGTTCTACGCAAGGCGTCGCGAATTTCGAGCGCCATTGGCGAAGTAACGATAGGACCTGACTCAAGAATCATAGACGACGATAAGACGTGGAAAGATCTGGAAAATGAGAAAAACAATTGCAACGTCCTTGCTACTGCAAAGGACGCAACGACGCAATCGAGCATGCTAAAAAATACGGATATATCGACGAGAAATGGCATAACATTTTCGATAAAGAAGATTCTTCTCGAGAATGAGCGACAACGACGCGAAGAAGTTCGAAAAGTTATGGAACAACGCCGACGTCATATGGAAAAATCTGAGAAAACTCTGCAGGAAGAGATAGCGATGATGCGATGGATTTTAGCAATGAAACGCGAGAGCGAAGAGGCCAAGGAATTGGAACGTTTGGAGGTGGAGGAGGAACGTCTGGCTCAACAAAACGAGATACGTAGAAAGCACGAGCAACAATTGCAGGCGCAGAGAATTCAGGAGAGAAAAGAGAAGCTTCGGCGCGAAGCTGAGGAACATCGAAGAACGCAAGAGCGCGAGGAACTCGCTAATCGTATCGGACCGCTGAGGACGAGCTTTCGCGAAAAATGTCGTGACATTGGAAGTTTATCGAAGGCTTGCAAGGACAGAAATTCAGCAGCTGTCGCACTGGGTCCTCTCGCCAATAAATTGAAAGAGCTTAGCATGCAAATGGAATCGATCAACGAGAGAACTAGAGTAAGACGGAAGAAAAGAGCATATCTGATTCGTTATCCCATTGGTAGTCTGAGATTAAAAAAATTATTTTATGATTTTAGGCCGGTGACATCACAACGGCGGATCTAAATTTCGCTGAGAACGTGGTGCGACAGAGCGAGGAAGTTTCGAACATTTGCAAGTCGGAAATTGGTGGGTAACAGAACGGCTGATGAACCATCGTTCGATTGACTTATTATTTGTAATCCTTTTGAATGAAAAGGAGATATTGAAATAATTCATTTTTTTAGCGCGCATCGACGCACTCTACGACGAAGAAATAGCCCGACGAGAAGAAGCGATAAGGCAAGCGCAAGCTCAAATAGAAGGCGCCGGTTTGACGGAATCTACTGAGGATCAGCGACAGATCATTCAGGAACAAGTTATCCAAGCGTCGGAAGATTCTCCGTGTCAAAAACAGCTCGTAGATCCCACAAACATCGAGCCAACCATCGAATGCATTGCTGCTCCGTCGCTCTCGGCACCGTCGAACGAGGGAAACTTGAATAATGCGGAAATCGTCACGTCCGACTCCTCATCGGTAGAAACGGCAACCGGTAAATCTGATTATTATTGATTAACGATTTTTCATCGGTGCAGTTTCAACGGAAAAAGATAAGAAGCGAATCGTTGAATGTTATTTCAACGAACATCATTTATTTCAGAAGAAACCGACGGCGGATATTCGGACTACGAGTCTCTCCGAATGTACATGAATACTCATGTATTTTTGAATAATTACATGGCCAATTATCGCGAACTCGCGCAGGCGACTTCGATGAAGAAGTTTCGTTTCGAGTGTCAGAAAGCCATTAATATACCGATAAATGCAATTTCTGGTGTAAACAGTTCTCATCTCAAGGACAAGTATGAAATGTTGAGATCGTTACTCGTCGGAAAATCATCGCTGAACATAACGCAGCATCCACAGGGTGTCGCTTTCTGCAAGGACGTACTTGCCAAGAAGATAGTGGTGCGTCTAATTTGTTTACTCGAAAAATCTATTCATCATTTCTTTCAGTTACTAACAACGCGATGACATTTTTATTATTAAGATATTGTTTTTTTTTTTTATTATTCATTCATTTGTCCGTTAATCCGCAGAGTCAGGGAGAAACTTTGATATCGAGCAAGCCAGAAATGGCCTTTCCCATCGCAGCTGTTACCGTTGCAATGTGGAACGATTATCCGGACTTCGGTGAACTTTTGCTAGCTCACTTTCGTCGCACCTGTCCGTACATACTGCCGGTTTTCTTGCCCCGTCTTCAGGGACAAACGAACGAGGAATATTACCGATCGCTCGGTTATAAGTATACCGAGGACGGTGTCGTCGAGAAACAGGACAAATATCTCACTCGTATGTCGGGACTTGTGAGGTTGTACGCTTCAATTATCGTGACCGGTCAGAGGCGAGGATTGAACAAACCACACCCTCACGGTATTCAGAATGCATGGAGATGGCTGGCGGTTACCCTCAACGCCGGTTAGTTCACACCGAATATGCTAGACTTTTTTTTTAATAACATCTTTACAAATTATATCTATAAAGGAAAAAAAATGTCATCAAAGTTATCTCGTTAAAAGGCAACTTTTTATTTGTAGAACCACGCACGGATCTATCGGACGTTTGCGCTACGTTAATTCTTGACATGCTCGAGGTAGCCGGTAATTCTCTGTGGCAAGCATATCCACGACAATTTCCGAAGATGCTCCTGGTATTGGCGACGCAATATTATCCTCAGATGCAGAACGAGGCGGGAATCGGTGGTGGACCGATGGCGAGACTAGAACAATTTCTCAAGGATTGCCTAACGAACAAAGTTATTCCACCGCCCGAGGGACAATTGCCACCAAATTTTTGGTGAATTACGAATGGAAAATCGTATCCGGGCGGGACGATAAACAATCTACGTCCGTTTATTCGCGTATGAGTGTGTGAACCAGCCGATATTCTACGGAAGACATTTTTTTTCGATGTACATTCATTTCCGTAATGGCGATAAGGCAGAATCGGATGACTTGTGTAGGAAATAAATTTATCGTACGTGAGTATGCGAACGTCGAGCTTAAGAATAAGCTTTAATGATAAACAAAATATAGCAGTTAAAAATACATTTTTCATCGAATAGTTTGAGGATTAAGTAGAAAACGAATTAGTAGTAAGGCACGCTCGTTACAACGGATTTGGAATCCCCAAGATCGTAACAATCCTCCGTATATTCGGCAAAACCAGTGATACCGAATGACTTCAATCGTTGTATCCAAAACTCATCGCGGTCGACATTCAACAAGCCCTCTTTGATCTTGTCGCGAAATGATGTTACGAAAAACGGAAAAAAAACATCGCGTTCATTTTCAAACTATCAATTCTATTTGTTTTGTGTGTTCATTTGGAAATGTAGAACGACATTTTCGATCCACCTAGTAATGTTTTCCAGAATTTATAATATTATTTACAATAATTACAAAGATATGCCCACTTGTGCCTCCATCATGAAGTGGCAAAATTATACACATGGATTAAATCATGTATATATCACAAATAATTAGGGAACGTAAGTTTCTTTTTTTTCGTTATAAGATTAAATGGAGATTTTTCATAGTTTACGTACCTTGACATTTTTTGTTGATCATTATACGGTAGGGTGGCAGAGGCCCAAGACTCGCGAGAATGTAAATAGAATTAATGCCAGGCAGCGTGTTTCTGTGACAATTTATCACAGGTGACTCCAAAACACCCACTTCCGCCTGTTTTCCAGCTACCATTTGAAGCGCCGCTAAATGTGAACCGGAATCTTGAAAATGTAACGAAGAATTACAATTGTAATTGAAGAAAGAAAAAAACTAGATAAAGCTATTTTGCCATGATCATTCTCTTTTACCCAAAGTGTTGCCAAAAAAAGAAGGATTTTCGCCTTTGGAGCTCAAATGACTAGAGTAGACCCGCGCTACCGAGAGCTTTACGCCTGTCAGGTAGAGCGCATCTCTAGCCACGTAAATCGAGAATTTCCTGAAGAAGAAAATATAAAAATCACGATGAAGGAACGGATTCACCGGGAAATGGCCGAGTCGACTCTACCGACTACAAAATTATATAAACCCCGATGTTTTGTGCGCAGTCCCGAGCGACCACGACATCGACGAAGACATGTGAACGCCGTTCTTTGCTCAAACGATGTTCGAAAATGAAGCTCACAGGAAGAAGAGAACCTTCGTCCCAATCCTGGTTGACCGGTAGAATCGCTAAATTATAATAAATATATATATGAGTATAATTGCACTGAAATTTTAGATTGCATACAAATTGAGAGCTGTACAGGCATTTTTAAATGTTGGAAGACTCACGAACAAATTAATTTAAAAAAATTGTGAATTCAACAACTTTATTTGTCAAATAATTCCGATAAATTTTGTCCAGCTGCTTCATTAATATTTTCGTGTTATTGCGATGGAATAATAATTATTATTATGAATTTTTATCTTACCCATGTCAACCAGCTGTTTTCCGACGGTTCTATCTACGCGTGGCTCGTAGAGAAGAACTACAGCTTTTCCGGTCGTTGCTTCGATGACTTTGGCGATAATTTCGAAAATAGCGATTGGTAAGGACGGTACCAAGTGAATGGCGAGAATTAGGAGACGTTCATCAATTCAAACGAGTCTTTCTTACGCTCCGACATGAATTTCAGATTTCCGGGAACAAAACATCGTGAACTCGTGATGTTTCGTCGTGTGTAATCAACATTAAAGGATTTTGTTTGTTCTCAGCAGTGTTACTCTTTTTTTCACACGTGAAAAATTATGATTTTTTAACACCACGACCCGTTCCCATTGTTTAATTTGTTTTTAACCCTACATACCTTAACCACGTAGAGTTTATGGATAATGAATTTATTGACTTTGACCTATTGACATTTTCATGTTTTTCTTTTTTTTCTTTTTGTTATTTATTTCTCGCTACCAATGTCTCCGCAAACGGACTGTCAAACATTACGAGACGACATTTGACAGGAGCCTGGTGCGATCGCCATTGTTGGTCTGACTCGGTCGTCACTTCGCGCTTGAAAATGAGTAAATTTTTTTTTATTTACCGTATTGTATTCGCATCTGGAACGTTTGAATGAAAGGCTTTTTCTCATTTCTTATTCTGAAAGTGTGATAAAACAATAAGAATGAACGTGACCGAGGACGAACATTATTCGGGTCGCGTTGACGTACGCAGTAATTTAGCCCTTAGCACTTAGTGCGTATTGGTGCGTATGACGGCGTATGTGTGTATGCATAGTCAGTTGGGTGCAGTATGATGTTCGATGCTGTTTGATCTGGGACACTCGCGGATCGTATTCGGTTCCTCTTTATCCAAACGGTTACGAGTTGGAAAATTTTCAACGTTTTCTTTACATCTCTGTGACAAGCGGAGCTTTGAACGACATCATAGATAATTCATTTGTGATATAGAAAAATGCCGCACTTTGTCAGTTCACGGGACGAGACGGTGAGTATTAATTTTTTGAGGTTATACATGAACTTATTGTTATTATTATCAATGCGTAGTCGTTTTTACAAAATTCTTGAGGAATTATTATTACATTCATCATTTATGTATAATCCTTACGAGTCAAAGTTATACCTAATAACAGACATATATTCCATAGAATGTTGGACCTCGTTTCGCTACCAAATTAAAAAAAGATTGTTTCCCAGATTCAAACCATGTCGGAGCTATCCTCGGATATCGCGAGTCTCAGATTCTCGGTCCTACGCAAGGCATCGCGAATTTCGTTCTCCATTTGCGAAGTACGATAGGACCTGACTCGAGAATCATAGACGACGATACGTCGTGCATGGATCTGGATAATGAGAAAAACAATTGCAACGTCGTTGCTACTGCAAAGGACGCAGAGACGGAATCGAGCGCGATGAAAAATACGGATATATCGACGAGAAATGGCATAACATTTTCGATAAAGAAGATTCTTCTCGAGAACGGGCGGCAGAGACGCGAAGAAGTTCGAAAAGTTATGGAACAACGCCGACGTCATATGGAAAAATCTGAGAAAACTCTGCAGGAAGAGATAGCGATGATGCGATGGATTTTAGCAATGAAACGTGAGAGCGAAGAGGCCAAGGGATTGGAACGTTTGGAGGTGGAGGAGGAACGTCTGTCCCTTATCGCCATTACGAAAATGAATGTGCATCGAAAAAAAAATGTCTTCCGTAGAATATCGGCTGATTCAAACACTCATACGCGAATGAACGGATAGATTGTTTATTGTCCCACCCGGATACGATTTTCCATTCGTAATTCACCAAAAATTTGGTGGCAATTGTCCCTCGGGCGGTGGAATAACTTTGTTCGTTAGGCAATCCTTGAGAAATTGTTCTAGTCTCGCCATCGGTCCACCACCGATTCCCGCCTCGTTCTGCATCTGAGGATAATATTGCGTCGCCAATACCAGGAGCATCTTCGGAAATTGTCGTGGATATGCTTGCCACAGAGAATTACCGGCTACCTCGAGCATGTCAAGAATTAACGTAGCGCAAACGTCCGATAGATCCGTGCGTGGTTCTACAAATAAAAAGTTGCCTTTTAACGAGATAACTTTGATCAAATTTTTTTTTCCTTTATAGATATAATTTGTAAAGATGTAATTAAAAAAAAATGTCTAGCATATTCGGTGTGAACTAACCGGCGTTGAGGGTAACCGCCAACCATCTCCATGCATTCTGAATACCGTGAGGGTGTGGTTTGTTCAATCCTCGCCTCTGACCGGTCACGATAATTGAAGCGTACAACCTCACAAGTCCCGACATACGAGTGAGATATTTGTCCTGTTTCTCGACGACACCCTCCTCGGTATACTTATAACCGAGCGATCGGTAATATTCCTCGTTCGTTTGTCCCTGAAGACGGGGCAAGAAAACCGGCAGTATGTACGGACAGGTGCGACGAAAGTGAGCTAGCAAAAGTTCACCGAAGTCCGGATAATCGTTCCACATTGCAACGGTAACAGCTGCGATGGGAAAGGCCATTTCTGGCTTGCTCGATATCAAAGTTTCTCCCTGACTCTGCGGATTAACGGACAAATGAATGAATAATAAAAAAAAAAAAACAATATCTTAATAATAAAAATGTCATCGCGTTGTTAGTAACTGAAAGAAATGATGAATAGATTTTTCGAGTAAACAAATTAGACGCACCACTATCTTCTTGGCAAGTACGTCCTTGCAGAAAGCGACACCCTGGGGATGCTGCGTTATGTTCAGCGATGATTTTCCGACGAGTAACGATCTCAACATTTTATACTTGTCCTTGAGATGAGAACTGTTTACACCAGAAATTGCATTTATCGGTATATTAATGGCTTTCTGACACTCGAAACGAAACTTCTTCATCGAAGTCGCCTGCGCGAGTTCGCGATAATTAGCCATGTAATTATTCAAAAATACATGAGTATTCATGTACATTCGGAGAGACTCGTAGTCCGAATATCCGCCGTCGGTTTCTTCTGAAATAAATGATGTTCGTTGAAATAACATTCAACGATTCGCTTCTTATCTTTTTCCGTTGAAACTGCACCGATGAAAAATCGTTAATCAATAATAATCAGATTTACCGGTTGCCGTTTCTACCGATGAGGAATCGGACGTGACGATTTCCGCATTATTCAAGTTTCCCTCGTTCGACGGTGCCGAGAGCGACGGAGCAGCAATGCATTCGATGGTTGGCTCGATGTTTGCGGGATCTACGAGCTGTTTTTGATCCGGAGAATCTTCCGACGTTTGGATAACTTGTTCCTGAATGATCTGTCGCTGATCCTCATTAGATTCCGTCAAACCGGCGCGTTTTATTTGAGCCTGTGCTTGCCTCATCGCTTCTTCTCGTCGGGCTATTTCTTCGTCGTAGAGTGCGTCGATGCGCGCTAAAAAAATGAATTATTTCAATATCTCCTTTTCATTTAAAAGGATTACAAATGATAAGTCAATCGAACGATGGTTCACCAGCCGTTCTGTTACCCACCAATTTCCGACTTGCAAATGTTCGAAACTTCCTCGCTCTGTCGCACCACGTTCTCAGCGAAATTTAGATCCGCCGTTGTGATGTCACCGGCCTAAAATCATAAAATAATTTTTTAAATCTCAGACTACCAATGGGATAACGAATCAGATATGCTCTTTTCTTCCGTCTCACTCTAGTTCTCTCGTTGATCGATTCCATTTGCATGCTAAGCTCTTTCAATCTATTGGCGAGAGGACCCAGTGCGACAGCTGCTGAATTTCTGTCCTTGCAAGCCTTCGATAAACTTCCAATGTCGCGACATTTTTCGCGAAAGCTTGTTCTCAGCGGTCCGATACGATTAGCGAGTTCCTCGCGCTCCCGCGTTCTTCGATGTTCCTCAGCTTCGCGCCGAAGCTTCTCTTTTCTCTCCTGAATTCTCTGCGCCTGCAATTGTTGCTCGTGCTTTCTACGTATCTCGTTCTGTTGAGCCAGACGTTCCTCCTCCACCTCCAAACGTTCCAATTCCTTGGCCTCTTCGCTCTCGCGTTTCATTGCTAAAATCCATCGCATCATCGCTATCTCTTCCTGCAGAGTTTTCTCAGATTTTTCCATATGACGTCGGCGTTGTTCCATAACTTTTCGAACTTCTTCGCGTCGTTGTCGCTCATTCTCGAGAAGAATCTTCTTTATCGAAAATGTTATGCCATTTCTCGTCGATATATCCGTATTTTTTAGCATGCTCGATTGCGTCGTTGCGTCCTTTGCAGTAGCAACGACGTTGCAATTGTTCTTCTCATTTTCCAGATCCTTCCACGACTTATCGTCGTCTATGATTCTCGATTCAGGTCCGATTGTTACTTCGTCAATGGCGCTCGAAATTCGCGACGCCTTGCGTAGGACCGAGAATCTGAGACTCTCGAAATCCGAGGATAGCTCCGACATGGTTTGAATCTGGGAAACAGTCTTTTTTTTAATTGGGTAGTGAAACAAGATCCAACATTGTATGGAATATACATAAATGACGAATGTAATAATAATTCCGCAAGAATATTGTAAAAACGCCTACGCATTAACAATAATAACAATAAAATCATGTATAACCTCAAAAAATTAATACTAACCGTCTCGTCCCGTGAACTGACAAAGTGCGGCATTTTTCTATATCACAAATGAATTATCTATGATGTCGTTCAAAGTCCCGCTTGTCACAGAGATGTAATGAAAACGTTGAAAATTATCGAACTCGTAACCGTTTGGATGAAGAGAAACCGAATACGTTCCGCGAGTGTCCTCGATTGTCCCAGATCAAACAGCATTGAACATCATTGAACAGCATACTGCACCCAACTGCACCATACATACACAACATACGCCATCATAAGCACCAATCCGCACTAAGTGCTAAGCGCTAAATTACTGCGTACGTCAACGCGACCCGAATAATGTTCGTCCTCGGTAATTTTCATTCATATTGTTTTATCACACTTTCAGAATAACAAATGAGAAAAAGCCTTTCATTCAAACGTTCCAGATACGAATACAAGACGGTAAATAAAAAAAAATTTACTCATTTTCAAGCGCGAAGTGACGACCGAGTGAGACCAACAATGGCGATCGCTGTAGGCTCCTGTCAAATGTCGTCTCGTAATGTTTGACAGTCCGTTTGCGGAGAGATTGGGTAGCGAGAAGTAAATAAGAGAAAGAAAAAAAAGAAAAACATGAAAATGTTAATCGGTCAAAGTCAATAAATTCATTATCCATAAACTCTACGTGGTTATGGTATGTAGGGTTAAAAAGAAATTAAACAATGGGAACGCGTCGTGTTGTTTAAAAATCATAATTTTTCACGTGTGAAAGAAAGAGTAACACTGCTAAGAACAAACAAAGTCCTTTGATGTTGATTACACACGACGAAACATCACGAGTTCACGATGTTTTGTTCCCGGAAATCTGAAATCCATGTCGGAGCGTGAGAAAGACGCGTTTGAGCGACTCCAAAACGGTCTATTATGTTCAAAACTGAGGAATCATCGAAGGACAGTTTCCTTCAACAGACCAAGGCCGCGAGGGAGGAGCGTGCACATGAGAAATGCAAGGAAGATGCCGTTGTTTGCATTCAGAAGAACGTCAGGGGATGGCTAGCCAGATCGAAATTCGCCAAGAAAATATTGTGAGTCCTGTCTTTCAAGATTTTTCTATAATTTTTCTAGTACTACCTCGGTCAGAGAATTGAGGTTGTAGTTTTTTTAATACTTTTATCATTTCGTAGCTGTACCGACGGAGGTACATAGAAAATAGACAATGTATTCGATAGAAATAGAATATATAAGAGAATTAATTTTTCCTTTTTTTCAGAGACGAATTTGACATCTATTTTCCATACGAAACATCTACCAAAGTTCACACGGAGCTTAAACCTGGTCTGCAAGTTTATAGGATAGTAACACGATTTCTCAGAGTATTCAGGAAGGACAGAGATCAGACGAGAATAGAAAATTTGTCCAGGTGAATAAAATATAAAAATCAAAGACACCCAAACTATTTGCATATATTTTTATTTCATCAACCAAAAAGATTAAGGAACAGATTTTCTCGTTGTGTAAGCTTTGCAAGCGAGAGAAAATTATGCGGAGTCTAATTCAAACATTTTTATTCCAAGAGTGTGTCCAATTATCTTTAGTGATGATACATATCATATATAAAGTAACGAATACAGATTTATTAATTATAACAGAATTATTAAGTATAATATAGCGAAAAATTACCACTGATTTTCCGTTCAGTTAGAGTGGATCAAATAAAATGACTAATTTTTTTTTTCCTAGATATAATGAAAAATGTTTTGTTTGGCATCGCAAAAAAAACCCTCTGCAAGTATGAGCCTTTCATATTTAAATTAAGAAGTCCCTCCTCGCTAATTTTCATTTCCCATTTAAATAACATGGAAACATTTTTTTTTTAACTTTGGAATTTTATTAGACTGGGATCTCCGTTGATGTTAGGAGAGTCTTTTAGCACATTTTTGTAGAACATTTGACGCTCTACAAAAAAGCTCTCTTGTGTCTAATCGATAAAAGTAACCGTACTAAAAATAATCGGTGATAATTAGCTCTGGATTCTATTTATCTCGTTTATTAGTACATAAATTTCAAATTTTTTAAAATTTTCGTTACCAATATGGATAAATATACTACTAATATATTCTACTAATATATTACTAATATACTAATATATTACTAATTGTTTTCAAACAAATATGAGAGAATCCACAGCTAATTATCACCGATTATTTCTTGTACGGTTACTTTTATCGATTAGACACAAGAGAGCTTTTTTGTAGAGCATCAAATATTCTACAAAAATGTGCTAAAAAACTCTCGTAACATCAACGGTTTAAGTCTTATAAAATTTCGAAGTTTAACAAAAAATGTTTCCATGTTATTTAAATGGGAAATGAAAATTCGCGATGAGGGACCTCTTGAGGTAGTAGTCTGGTAACTTAAGCCGATTTTCATGTCTTTTTTGCAGGGCGTTTTTCTGTAGGAAAATAAAAATGAATCGTTTTGGATATTTAGGATGTTTTTATTTACATATTAAAGATACAAAAAATTTTTTTTTTTTTTTTTTACTAGTTTATTATTATTATTATTATTGATCGAAGTTGGCACCTCGAAAAAAAAGCGCGTGGGTGGCCCCGGTGATTTTGGCTCTTGATGTTATCTGAAATAAAAAATTCTTGATAATTCTTAATCTATAGACATGTCATTCTGGTCGGAACTACTGAAGTTAAATTTCATGGATAAATAACAAAAAGGACGTTTTTTTCCAAAGTCCGCCATTTTGTTATTTATCCATGAAATTTAACTTCAGTAGTTCCGACCAGAATCACATGTCTATAGATTAAGAATTATCAAGAATTTTTTATTTCAGATAGCATCAAGAGCCAAAATCACCGGGGCCACCCACGCGCTTTTTTTTCGAGGTGCCAACTTCGATCAATAATAATAATAATAATAAACTATTAAATTTTGTCAAAAATTTTTTTTTTTGTTTCTTCAATATGTAAATAAAAACATCCTAAATATCCAAAACGATTTAGTTTTATTTTCCTACAAAAAAACGCCCTCCAAAAAAGACATGAAAATCGGCTTAAGTTACCAGACTACTACCTTAAATATGAAGGGCCCACACTTGCAGAGGGTTTTTATGAGATGCCAAACAATTTTTCATTATATCGAGGAAAAAAAAAATTAGTCATTTTATTTGACCCACCCTAATAAAAATATATTACGATATATAAATACAATATAGTACAATATATAAATTAATAAAATTTCTCTAATTATGTTTCTAACAAATTTCTATCTTTCAGATATCTTGTAAAATCTTTGGATTCCGATTCACCGAAGCTCTCGTACATAGGTGTAGCTCTTAGCAAAGAGCACTACATATCATGGATATCGCAGGTAAAAGCGGTTCTTTATCACTGTATGACAGGATTGGACGGCCTAAGGCCAGAAATACCCGCCGATCACAGATCCGTACTTCTGAGATTACACACACTGGTGAGTTTTACGGCGTCGGGCACGTGGGCGATACAAAAAGTCGAGGGAATGGAAAAACTCGAGGCCGGGATGAAGCAGCTTTGCGCAAATATAATGGGTCATCTAGTCAACAACGGATTTTACACCGTGATGCGAGTTCTACTCGTAAAAGGATTGGGTCGAAAGGACATAGCTCTGGCGCCTGTCGCGCTATCGGCGGCCGTCACGCTTTCCCTGAGACCGTTAATATCGTCAAAAATGTCGGACAAGCTTGTTTCCTTGTTCCTGATAAATATCTTCAGCGTACCTGCTCTCGTTTATCACTTAAATCTTCATTCACCCGAGTGCACCTCGTCGTTCATAACCCACAGACTTTTCGCTCGTTCTCTCGAACTTTTAAATTCCGAACAAAATTTACGAATAGTATTCAACGCGCTCGAAGGAAGTTACGCGCTATGTCTTCTCGCAAATTTGATACAATTGGCGAATATCGAAAAAGACGAGACTCTCCGAGACTTGTATTTTCCGTCCTTCACTTTCGTCGCTACAAAGATATTGGAGGCTTGCCAGCAGTATGTCGTTGCTAAACAGAGCAATCTGACTTATTGGCATCCCGTTCTTGGTTTTTTCGCGCAAGCGGTGGATTCTTATCTTCACGGTGCGATCGAGCACACCAAAGCTCAGCTGACTTTTCTATGGAAAGGTAAAATTGTCACCCAATTGATCGGTCAACCATTGACGGAACTCGTCGAGAAGGAAACCCCGTCGCAACCCGATCAGCAGGGCACCTCGATAGGAACGAATATATTTCGACGAGCTTTTCTCGAGGCACGCACCAACCGCAACAACAGCAACAAGAATTATCGTAAACTCGGAAGTCCCGAGAGTACAAAAATCGCCCTCATTTGTTCTCTCTATCAGACGGCATTTCACACACTGACGGAGATGAAATCGGACATACTCACGGGATTGTGTTACAAGGATAAAATATTGTATCATATGTGGCTTTTTCTCGGTACGCTCGGACCACACTGCGGCCTAAAAGCGTTCTTGGATCATCTCGCCGCAAATACAAAGTGTACAGCGCCGGAATTTCAAATGCTCATACTCTTCTGCGACTGTATGACGCATTACGTGACGATATTCGACGATATGGAGATGTACGAGCAGCAGGATCCTTTTAAGCTCACCGATTTCGTAACAATGTCGTATTTCTTGAATCAATTTCTCTACAAAGCCGTACTCAACAATTTGTTCGATATCAAGTCCGTTTCGAACAATCCTCTATTCTCTTCGCTTCATACGCTCTTAATGGCGATCTATCGTCGCGACTGTCGAAGAAGCTTTTGTCCCGACGGACACTGGCTCGCTAAGGAGGTACGAGTTTCGGGTTTTCTCGCCGATTTGGAAAAAGGAAGACGCGGGGCTGCTCTACTTTTGGCTAAAATGCCCCATGTCATACCGCACTCCGAGAGAGTTGTGCTTTTTCGAAAGCATATAGCGGATGAGAAAGCAGTTATGGGGTTGACCGAGAGTGCTTGCAACAGTCCACCGTCGACATTGATTGCGGTTCACAGGTGAGAAAATGGATTTTATATTTGCTATCTGGTAGGGGAAAGTTTGTTCTCGTTGGGGAAGATAGAACATTAGCAATTCCGGATAGTATGTGAATTTTTATTTTATCGCAGATCACGTATCGTGGAAGATGGTTATCGCCAGCTAGCGATGCTTCCATCGCAAGCACTAAAAGGCGTGATACGCGTACGTTTCGTGAACGAGCAAGGACTCGACGAGGCCGGTATAGATCAGGACGGTGTATTCAAAGAATTTCTCGAAGAAACGATAAAGCGTGTTTTCGATCCGTCCTTAAATTTGTTCAAAGCAACTAGTGAAAATCGTCTTTACCCATCGCCAACATCATGGATGCAAGAGAATCACTTGCAACTGTTTGAATTCGTCGGTAGAATGCTGGGAAAAGCCGTTTACGAGGGAATCGTCGTTGACGTACCTTTCGCATCGTTCTTCGTATCACAATTTTCCGGGCAAGCTGGCGGTGCCGTTTACAGCTGGCTCGACGAATTGGCATCGCTCGATCGTGATCTTTATCGCAGTCTCACACTCGTCAAGCACTACGAGGGTGACGTTAGCCAGCTCGAACTTACGTATTCGCTCGACGAAGACGTTATGGGCAAACTCGTCACACACGAGCTCAATCATGGTGGACGAGCACAACCCGTCACTGATCAGAATAAAATCAATTATATTCATCTGATGGCGCATTTCAGAATGCACGGACAGATTAAGAATCAAACTGCAGCTTTCATAAAGGGTTTTCGGTCGATTATTAATCCCGAATGGTTGTCACTATTTTCTACACCAGAGGTATATGTCAATGTTTACTTAGTTTTTCAATAGAATCTATTCGGTTTATTGATACAAATGATGCTCCCAATACGTCCGAGCTACACAACCTGTTAGCACATATATATGTATATATTAGGGCGATTTTTTTTTTTCGACTATTTTTTTTTCTCAGTCCCCATCTGAAATTTTGTTGGATATGTCGAAAAACAAATTCCCTGAAAGTTACAGCCCTCAATATTAATTCTAAGTACTTTCCCTTAGCGTGAAAAGATTTCCCATCTAAAATACACGTAAATCGAATCTTTTTTCTTCAAATTTCTATAACTCAGCCGCATTTTATGCCATCATATTGTTCTTGGTTTCAATTTACTCAGAATAAAACAATCTAAAAAAAAGCCTTTTGCGGGGAAAGTGTAAATTGTACTGGTGAGTTGGTACGGGTCACTGAAGTTGATTTGTACCCAAAATTCTCGTTTTTTTGCTGTTATCTCCGAAACAATTAACTTTACGAAAAAAATGTAATTGAAAAATTTATTGGAACTTTAATTTCCTACAAAAAAGGTCCTATCGACCCAATTGCTTAGATTAATATTTCTTGAGATATTGAACTTTAACTTATGAGTAGTATAACATTTATAAAATATGAAGTATTAAATAATAAAAAAAATAAAAAATGAAAAAAGTTCACTATCTCAAGAAATATTAATCTAAGCAATTGGGTCGATAGGACCTTTTTTATAGGAAATTAAATTTCCACCAAATTTTTCATTTACATTTTGTTCGTACAGTTAATTGTTTCGGAGATAACAGCAAAAAAACGAGAATTTTGGGTAAAAATCAACTTCAGTGACCCGTACCAACTCAGCAGTACAATTTACACTTTCGCCACAATAGGCACTTTTCTAGATTGTTTTATTCTGAGTAAATCGAAACCAAGAACAATATGATAGCATAAAATGCGGCTAAGCTAAAAAAATTTTGAAAAAAAAAAAAAAAATTCGATTTACGTATATTTTAGATGGAAAATCTTCTCACGCTTTGGGAAAGTACTTAGAATTAATATTAAGGGCTGTAACTTTCAGGAAATTTGTTTTTCGATATATCCAACAAAATTTCGGGTGGGGACTGAAAAAAAAAATAGTAAAAAAAAAATCGCCCTAATCTATATATATGTAACTCGGGCCCTGCGTTCCGTCGCAATCACGCCCCTCATCATTTTCAGCTTCAGCGATTAATCTCGGGCGATAACGTTCCTCTCGATCTTCGCGATCTACGTAGGCACACCCAGTACTACGGTGGTTTTCACGATAGTCACAGAGTCGTCTGTTGGTTGTGGGATATTCTGGAATCGGATTTTAGCGAGGAGGAAAGAGGATTGTTCCTGAAGGTAAATCTCTTCGTTTAACCATAGTCAATCATGTTTTTGCCATTTTTTTCTTTCACACGTTATTTACGATATTTACATTGGTTTAAGTTTGTCACGAGTTGCTCCAAGTCACCGCTTCTCGGTTTCGCGTTCCTGGAGCCACCGTTTTCTATAAGATGCGTGGAGGTTGGTGACGACGAGGACACAGGTGACACAATTGGTGAGTTAACATTTTTTCTTATATAATGTTCAGTCGAGAACACGATTCAACAACGGTAAAGCGGAGCTTTGCGTAATCTTGTTGACCAGGCATTTTTTTAACAGAAAGGTTCTAGCCGTTTTTTTTTATATTGAATATATATTTGTTCAAATATCTTATAGGTAGCGTGATAAGAGGATTCTTCACAATCCGTAAGAAGGATCCACAGAATCGATTGCCAACTTCGTCGACCTGTTTTAATCTTCTAAAATTGCCGAATTATCAGAAGAAAAGTACTTTGAGGGAGAAGCTACGTTACGCCGTGACGAGCAACACAGGCTTCGAACTTTCGTAAAGGCTCGCGATTAAATGTTTATATTAAAAATCAATTGGCAATTGGTAAAACAAAAAATAATTCAGAGATTAACGTTCCCCGGCTCCGGACGACGGAAATTTAAAATCATACTCACGGGTGTTTTATGAATAATCACCGAGTCTTCGCGAAATTTACAATGAGAGCCGGGAACGAGGAACATCTAATTCGAAATCATTGGTAAATATGACATTCAATTGAAAAAAAAAAGAAGAGTTTGATTTGAGAAATTAATTGAACACATAAACAAAGTGAACAAAAGTCAGATGAACCGTGGATATTGGCGAATATTTTGACGGCAATTAAACCGTATGAAGGAATACATTTTTTTTTATCCCAAAGCGGAATTACAAAACGGCACGCTGGTTGAAAAAAGTGACAAAATATTGACTCTGTTAATCACAGTTTTATTTCGTTACGAGATCGAAAAAATATCACGATCACAGATGGGAATAATCGTTTTTCGAAATGTCCTGCTAATGGAATGAAAAGGATGAAATTTCTGATCACAATGTCGTACAGCGTGAAACGGCAATAAAAAACGATAATCAACGGTGAATAATGAAAATTTCAGTTGTTCAATCTGTAATTGGAAAATTAGATTTTCCCATCTTTGCAACTACACGGCGTCTCGGGTTTTCTCATTGGGGGACGAGTTTAGATTTTACGGTGGTTTCTATTTCGCGGAGGGCATTACCCTTTCCTAATAATAGAATCCGTTATCATTTCGTGAACTTATCGATTCCAATTTGCGACACTCGAAAAATTTTTCCGAATATCGTCGATGAAAGTGGCGAGGCGGAGACGAAAGGCAGATTATGAAACGGAAAAAGCCGAGAATACAGCAAGTTGCCGTTAATCGCCGTGTTATTTCGATAGAATTAATCATGGAAGCCTTGTACGGAGGAAAAAATGAGGCGAATGGACCAAAGATTTCGACGATGAATGAACAAGCGGAATAAAAACCGAAATGCTTTTGTACATTGCTCGCTTGTACGTAAACGCCGCTTCATAGTGTTTTATACTATATTAAGTACGTGTACATTATTGATATACCGTCAGATCGTAAGTTAAACGTTACAGGATGCTTAGCTTTTACAGTCACATTAAAAAAATTATATTCCATGAAGATTTTAGTACAATACATCAGAATGAAATAAAAATCGAAGATACCGAAGACTGTATGCGCCAAACATCCTTAACGGCGGGGTTCATTAATTTAATATGTTCGATAACGAACCTCTGTACTAATCGTGTAAATATTAAAGAGATAAATGTTTGAATTATTTTATTGTTCGATAAACAACTCAATAATTTGACAATCAGTGGTCGTAATGAGAAATATAGAAAATGAATGTTCTGAGATTTCACGAGCATAGAATTTAATAGCCGGTAAATAATAAAGGTGATTTTTATTTCCTGATAACAAGATTAATGTTTTTTTAAACGACAATTTATAATTCACGATATATTCTCGGCCGCTCCGACAATTTGAAACGTAGAAAAATAAAAAGAATTAATGGGACGCAGAGTAAATTCGTTGAAACCAATGCGGCAACGAATATTTATATTAGATGACACGATCGTTGATGCGTTTAGAGAACGTTCAAGGAATTTAAAAACGACTCAGATAATTTGCAACAGGCTAATTCCATAATTTTTTAATTTAAATTCATTGCAGCTAATTTACGAACTATGGGAAGGCCCGCGAAAACTACAGGTCTAGCGTGAAAAAAATTAAAAAATTCAAATTATAAAAATTAATTAATCGTGCCTGAAATAATTCTTTGAAAAACGAAAACGAGTAATTGAAAATCAATTTTGAGGTTGATCGAAGAAAATAAAAAGGCATCTGGGGTAAATATGGAGCAAAGGGGACCCACTTCCCATGACCTTTGGAGTAGGCCCATTCGGCGCGTTTTTGCACGGGAAACAACTTTTCTCTTTGACAAAATTGGGGATCGTTATTTATTAAAAATGTATTAACAAATAAAGTTAATAATTAGTATAGTTATTTTCCTTATACCAGTCAGTGCAAATCATCTTGTCCTTCACATGCTCGTTAAGAATACCACCCCTGAGTAACTTACAAAAAGTTTTATCCGTCGCTCATTGTTTGTTGAAAAGTTATTAACAAAAGAAGTTTCATAAATCGAACATGAAATACTTTTACTGGTGTATGGAAAACGGTACACGTATCAGCGGGGGAGGCCGCTCCCCTCCTGTACCCCTCCACACACCAGCCCAAAAACAACCCAAAAACAACCCAAACAACCCGTAAATATAGTAAATAACACATATACCCCTTGCTGATACGTATGCTACTCATCATACTAACACAAATACATATGAGTGAATGAGGGTGCGAAGGTGAGGGGGCGTGTGGCGAGAGGGGTGGGTCGTGTGTGGGGGTGGAGGATTTTTTGTTTGTTTATGTTGTTTGGGTTTGTTTGTTTGGGTTGTTTTTGGTTTGTTTTTAGGCTGGTGTGTGGGAGGGATGCAGGGGCTGCAACTCCCCCGCTCATACGTGTACTGTTCGCCATACACTAGCAAAAGTATTTCATGTTCGATTTATGAAACTTCTTTTGTTAATAACTTTTTAAGGGAGGGGTAAGGGTTTCAGCGTAAAAAAAAACACTTTTTTTGCGATTTTTTTTCTCAAATATGGTTTGAGCAATTTTATTCGAACCTTTTGTACATTATTGAGCATACTTTTGACAATGTTGTGTAATTTTTCCATGCAGAAATATTGAAGCATAAGCCCGTAACAGAGCTTCCCCCGGAACGTCTTGGAAAAAAAAACAATTTGCGGTGTTCACTATAACTCGGCCGGAAATTATCTGAAAATGAAAAACCATGGAAATTTAGTCAAATTATAATCAAATCTTCCCCCCAACGTTTTCTGATAATTTTTTTTTTCATTTAAAAATTTTTCGCGGCCATCTAAAGTGTGAACTGTTATCTTCCACGAAAAATTCCGCCATTTTGTGGGTGGGAAACACCCTTAATGTAAAAAAAAAATTTAACTAAACGTTGGGGGGAGGTATTTTATATGTTGAAAATGTGCACAAAGTTTGAAATGAATCGATCAAGTAGTTTTTAAATGGCAGTGAACACGGACTTTGAAAAAAGTAGTTTTGAGAAAAACGCGTCTAAAGTTTATGAAGTAAAAAAGTGAAGAAAATTTTTTTTTTTTCCAACTTACACAGAATCATCGATTCCAGCTCGTTTCTTCTTTTAAAATATTGTAGTGTATAGTATACACTATATGCTATATACACAATAGCAATGAATAAACTGTATACCTGTTCGACAGCTGCACTGCTAGCCCGACCGCCCGCAGCTGTTAGAGGTATGGCGTTAAAGGCCAGGAGATTAATAAGACAATAACTTCAAGAATATTGCTTAGATCGGTTTAAAATTTTAAGGACATATTCTTGAAATGTTAAACAATAAGATAAGACAACAAACAAAATTCGATTTTTCGAAAGTGAAAACCCTTACCCCGCCCTTAACAAACAATGAGCGATGGATTAAACTTTTTATGTTACTCAGGGGATAATTCTTGGCAACGTATGTGAAGGACAAGATGATTGGGACTGACATATAAGGAAAATAGCTATCCGAATTATCAACGTTATTCGTTAATAAATTTTAAATAAATAACGGCCCCCAATTTTGCCAGAGGAAAAAGTTGTTCAGGAAGGCTCTCTTGACATCATATATGAAGGATAAGATCATCGGAAGTGGGTCCCTTTTGCTCCATATTTATCGCATCTGGTCGATTAAAGTTGAAAATTATTGCATAATCAAAGTGCCGGAAAAACAACAAAATACAGCTTTGAATTTACCGCCATTTCAATTCCAATCACGTGACCTATGTCTTTGGTACCTCGTTCCACCGTTGATAATCAATGGCGCTGGTCGCGCGCATCGGAGTAGCGAAAGCGGCGCTCTCGTCATTCATTAGCAGTCACCGCAGTCAGTACGGTCCAGTAGTGGCCAGCGAGCCTTGGCTGCGTTACGACGTGTTTTAAGCTTCCTTCTTTCCCTTCGTACGTACTCGCTACAACTCCGTCGCGAAGTAAAATCGCGGCGAGGTAGCCGAGTGACCCATCCCCAAACCCTCGTCAGTTATCCGCGCTAGAACAAAAAAGAACAATTAGAAATATAAAAGAGAACTCGCGACGAATGTTCCGCGTTGTACGGGCCAACATACATAAACAATCGTCGCGGGACTCTTGAAAAGTGCGTGCGTGTGGGAAATCTCGCGTGTCTATACTCTCTTTTGTGTACCTGCGTTGTGTTTTTGTGTTAAAGTGTGTGTGTGCTTTTTCACGAGATCTCGTCCGTAGAAAAGAAATAGAAGAAAAAAAAAAGAACATTTCTTCCAATATTTCGTTCGTAAATGACAAATTACTACGCGACCGACCAACAAAAACGAGGTATTCGAAAATACGAGTATCGCGAGATTTATATATAGTGATTCTATATACATCTACTAATCGGAGGATACTGTACGCGGCACTAGGAAACGGCAAAGCGTCGACGCCCGGGACTCGAACCATTCGCAAACGAACAAACGACTCGTAAGATATTTGAGATCTGGTCGAAAAGGCGAGAGATAAAAGAAAAAAAAGAGTCGAGTTCGTAAGAGTATCACAAAAGCGGCCTAGGGACTTGCTCTCAACTCTCGTTCACCGAGCACGTCCGCATTGCTATCCCCCCACCACCTTTCTCTCCCGCGAGTTTACTATTTTTATTTCATTCTATTATTTCGACAATTTTCACACTCGCAATTAACAGTTTTTCCACGCTTTTTCTTTCTTCATTTCAGTCGCGCTGTCCCAATATACGAAATATCATTTGCGACCATTCATTTTTTGGAAAATTCTGCGAGAGGAACGTAATCTTTTTTCTGAATCGAGAGACACCAGTGTTTCTTGACGCTGGCTATTCCGTAATCGTTGAAAAGAAAAGAAACAAAACTACCAGCTGACCGATTGTCCGTAGCAATCTATCCGTCTCCCTTTCTCTCTCTCTCTCGTACCGTGTAGAGTGACAACAAAGAACAGATAAGGAATGACGATTGACAGGATGTGAAAAACGTTCGGTAAGCGTAAAAAGGGGAAATATCCAAAGAAAGAACGAGGATAAAAGGGGGAAAAAAAATAAAGAATCTTATCGTTGGTTTCTCGCTGATAGAACGACAACGCGCAAACACAAGAGATTTCGACCTAACCTAAAGGCGTTTCAACTCGTTGAACGATCGATCTGACTCGCAAACTCGACGAAATTTATTCGCACCCATAGAAACAAAAGAATAATTACGTTCATATACGTTAAAAGAGTTCTTTCGCCGATTACGTGGGACGGAAAAATAGTAAATTGTGTTAATCGTAATCGAGGAAGGAGAGTGGCAAAAAGTAACGAACAACTCGACGAGTACCGAAGACGCGGGAATTTCGAAAGTTTCGCACTATAAATTTTTCGTAACTAACAGAGCGGATTGAAACAAAGACGCGAGGTAAGAGTAAAGATGCAGTGACGAATTGCTAACGAGGCCGAACGAGTTTTTTTTTTTCTTTCTTCTTTCAAGCTCGGCCCGGAGATAAGATTGAAAGAGAAAATAAAGCAAAGGATTCTGAGAATACAGGCATCTTTTGTTTGATCCTCTCGTTTTACTCGAGACGACAAATTTTTGACGAACGATCTTCGCGAAGATCGGAAATTTCTTCGAATCCGGAAAACGTAGGAGGCGAAGGAAATTTGAGCGAACAAAGAGTCGGAGGAAGGGAAGGAATAAAGAAATTGTGATAAAGAGTGAAAGTGTAGAAAAGTGAGAGCCCGCGGAGTAAGATTGGTAGGAGGTTTTTCCGACGGGGTAGAAACGAAAGTGCGGGAGGTTTTGAACGAGGCGTCGGGCCGACAGAGGGCGCTTTAGGGTGCCCTTAGAGAAAAGGGAATTGATGGCAGTAGTGGGGCCCAGTCGGCACTCTCGGGTGTCCATGAGCGTCTCGATGTCGTTGATGCAGGGTGCTGCACCCGGTACGACGGGCGGTGGTGCGGCAACGGGGACGCACCCGACACAGTCGCGCCTGGGCCGCGGCGCCGCTGTCGCTGCCGCCGCTGTTGCGGTCGCTGCGGCCCAGGCCCCTCCCACTTATTATCATCCGGCAGCTCCCGCGCCCCCACCACCACCGCCGACACAGGATCCCGTTCAACCCGACAGGCCCATCGGTTACGGTGCATTTGGCGTTGTATGGTGAGTTCCAAACTTCTTCTTTTCGCTTTTTTTTCTTATTTTTTCAGAGCTCCATCAAAAATGTATGCAACAATATGAATGATATATGTGTTAAAATTACGTCAAAGATAATACGCAGTTAAAATTATCCTTTTTCGTAATAGTACAATCAATAGAGAATATTGTGGCGCATTAAAAATAAAGGACATTTTTTTTCTTTTAATTAGGTTCAGTATCACGTTCCGAATGTAAATTAACAAAATGGTTACAAATTAAGGGGGCGGAAGTGCCGCCATTTTGAGAAAAAATTGTATTGACCAATATCTCCGTTACCGTGCACTTTAGGCCAAAAATGGTAATAACCTTTCTTGCAGATAATTGAATTTCCCATCTTTTTTTTCTAAATAATTTTTTTTTTATCACTTACCGTTTACGACTTATACGACTGTTAAAATTTATTTATTCACTGTTTCACCTGTATCTCTCCTAATAATTGTTTAAACAATAAAATGCTAATAACTCACCTTTTGAATTCATAAATTTCCCACAACTTTTATGAAAAACTTTTTTGTCTAAAGTTAATATTATTAAAGTTATAACGCGTTCAATGTATGATGTTGAAGTTTGCATCGTTGGAATGCAACGAAAATCATTTTTTTACACCATTAATCCCTCTTAAGATTGGATTATCGATGACGAAAATCGTTAAAACGTTTTATTCGGGTCTCATTAAAAAATCTGGCGCTGAATGGGGCACGAGAAGCAAGAGCAATACTGAAAATGAAAATTTAAAAAACTATTTCCGTTGCGTTCCAACGATGCAAACTTCAACATCGTTTCAATGTTGCGCTACTGGGTGCAAGGTTAATAAAAACGAGGTATGCCTAGTACAATGATGAAAATTCAATACATATGTAAAAAAATTATTAATGATATTGACATAATTAACGATAAATACCTTCTTACCTGCAGAAAACAGCGACTCACCGTTGACATTTTTTAAATATTTGTATAATATTTTTAACAATTCAATGATACTTCATAACTCGAATTGCCCCACGATTATTATCAAATTATCAATTATATACTGTTGGCATAATGAACAAAAGAATCGGAAAACGGGAAATTTATTCGAAAAGGCATGGAAAGATTGATAAGTCCGGAACTTATGGTACTTCGCAGCATTTTCGGTTGGACGCAGAGTTGCTAGACTTATTTTTTACTTCTTGTCGATAAGCGAACGTAATTGCACGTTTTCCTATTTTTTTTGTTCATTATGCCAACAGTATATAATTGATAATTTGATAATAATCGTGGGGCAATTCGAGTTATGAAGTATTATTGCATTGTTAAAAATATACAAATATTTAAAAAATGTCAACGGGAAGTCACTTTTTTTTGCAGGTAAGAAGGTGTTTATTGTTAATTATGTCAATATCATTAATATTTTTTTACATATATATTGAATTTTCATCATTGTACTATGCATACCTCGTTTTTATTATCCTTGCACCCAGTAGCGCAACATCGAACACGTTATAACTTTGAGAATATTAACTTTCGACAAAAAAGTTTTGAATAAAAGTTGTGGGAAATGTATGAATTCAAAAGATAAGTTATTAGCATTTTATTGTTTAAACAATTATTAGGAGAGATACAGGTCAAAAAGTGAAAAAATAAATTTTAACACAGTGGTATAAGTCGTAAACGGTATGTGATATAAAAAAAATTATTTAGAAAAAAAGATGGGAAATTCAATTATCTACAATAAAGGTACAATGATGAAAATTCAATACATATGTAAAAAAAATATTAATGATATTGACATAATTAACGATAAATACCTTTTTACCTGCAAAAAAACAACGACTTCCCGTTGACATTTTTTAAATATTTGTATAATATTTTTAACAATTCAATGATACTTCATAACTCGAATTGCCCAACGATTATTATCAAATTATCAATTATATACTGTTGGCATAATGAACAAAAGAATAGGAAAACGGGAAATTTATTCGAAAAGGCATGGAAAGATTGATAAGTCCGGAACGAATGGTACTTCGCAGCATTTTCGGTTGGAGACAGAGTTGCTAGACTTATTTTACTTCTTGTCGATAAGCGAACATAATTGCGCGTTTTCCTATTTTTTTTGTTCATTATGGCAACAGTATATAATTGATAATTTGATAATAATCGCGGGGCAATTCGAGTTATAAAGTATTATTGGATTATTAAAAATATTATACAAATATTTAAAAAATGTCAACGGGAAGTCGCTTTTTTTTGCAGGTAAGAATGTATTTATTGTTAATTATGTCAATATTATTAATATTTTTTTACATATCTATTGCATTTTCATCATTGTACTATGCATACCTCGTTTTTATTAACCTTGCACCCAGTAGCGCAACATCGAACGCGTTATAACTTTGAGAATATTAACTTTAGACAAAAAAGTTTCAAATAAAAGTTGTGGGAAATGTATGGATTCAAAAGATAAGTCATTAGCATTTTATTGTTTAAACAATTATTAGGAGAGATGCAGGTCAAAAAGTGAAAAAATAAATTTTAACAGTGGTATAAGTCGTAAACGGTAATCGATACAAAAAAAATTATCTAGAAAAAAAGATGGGAAATTCAATTATCTACAATAAAGGTCATTACCATTTTTGGCCTAAAGTGCACGGTAACGGAGAAATTCGCCAATACACGGTTTTCCTCAAAATGGCGGCACTTCCGCTCCCTTAATTTGTAACCATTTTGTTAATTCACATTCGGTACGTGATACCGAACGTTATTTAAAAAAAAAAAAATTGTCGATTATCTTTAGTGCGATGCGGACAAGAGTAACGGGCTCCCTATTGATTGTACTATAAGTTAACACGTTGGACGGCAAGATTTCAAGGCCAAACGCCTGAATTTTCTACATTCAAGTGAAAATACCAGTTTTTATTAACATATCGAATTTTTTTTTGCCATTTTGAATTCCGAGATTTTTCACGCCTGGAAAACGTGAAATCAGAAATTGTCCTTAGAATCGAATAACTTTTTCGTCTCTCATCTTAATAATCCCTCTATCTTCAATTTGTGAAAGCTGCAACTTTAAATTCGAGTTTAAACGAATTTCCGATGCGCCGAGGTTCTAAAGCGAATATTTAATATAATAATTGATTTTTATCGAAATGTTTTTTTTTCTTTCAATTTCCATAAAAATCAATTGTTCTCCAAATTCTTATTCATCGAAATTTTCAATAGTTCTCCCCATCGATCTCACGATAGCGTTTTCTTTCATTCACTTTTCGTTATTTTGTTAATCATCTTCCTCGTATCGTTTCGTCACAAAGAGCTATCGCCGGACAAATATATATGTATATATAAATCGACGTCGAGGGCATTCACTCCGAAAGCCGCACGCACGCATGCCAGACGGTCAGAGTGTCGAGGAGCTAGGGAGAGCGGTAAAGAGTAGACTAGCCACGGGGAACAGGGGGATATTGGGAAAAGGGCCCCTGCGTTGTCGAAAAGTTGAGAGTCGTCGTGCAGCATTGAACCTGGCTCCCTCCCCCTGAGCTTCGTTCCCTCGATCCTCTCAATCTGTGCTTTTACAAAGTGCACGGATTGAAAAAGTAATGAAAATTAAAAGTCACGAACGTTTCGCCAAGCGTTAATTCTTCTCGATCTTGGTGGTACATTTTTCTCTGGCACCCCGAGTTTTCGTTGCTCTTAGAAACCAAATATTCAATTATTTAAGTAATATCATCAAAATCTCGAACTCTCATACGATCTTTTTTTTAGACATCAATCTTAATATTTTTAACACAACCAAGAAAGCATTTTCTCGTCGAATTTCTTATTTGGGATTTACGGTACGATTTTATTTTGCCAAATGAAAAAATAGTAGCTCTCTTAAAAATCGGTAAGGGTGAAAGGGTTTTTCGAGAACATAAACCCCCGTATTAGGGCGATTTTTTTTTTCGACTATTTTTTTTTTTTCAAGTCCCCACCCGAAATTTTGTTGGATATGTCGAAAAAGAAATTCCCTGAAAGTTACAGCCCTTAATATTAATTCTCAGTACTTTCCCAAAGTGTGGGAAGATTTTCCATCTAAAATACACGTAAATCGAATTTTTTTATTTTTTTTTATTTCTATAACTCAGCCGCATTTTATGCTATCATATTGTTCTTGGTTTCGATTTACTCGGAATAAAACAATCTAAAAAAGTGCCCTTTGCGGCGAAAGTGTAAATTGTACTGGTGAGTTGGTACGGGTCACCGAAGTTGATTTTTACCCAAAATTTTGGTTTTTTTGCTGTTATCTCCGAAACAATTAACTTTACGAAAAAAATGTAATCGAAAAATTTGTTGGAAATTTAATTTCCTACAAAAAAGGTCCTATCGACCCAATTGCTTAGATTAATATTTCTTGAGATATTGAACTTTTTTTATTGTTTATTTTTTAATTATTTAATATTTCACGATTTATAAATTTTATATTACACATAAGTTAAAGTTCAATATCTCAAGAAATATTAATCTAAGCAATTGGTTCGATAGGACCTTTTTTGTAGGAAATTAAATTTCCAACAAATATTTCATTTACATTTTTTTCGTAAAGTTAATTGTTTCGGAGATAACAGCAAAAAAACGAGAATTTTAGGTAAAAATCAACTTCAGTGATCCGTACCAACTCACCAGTACAATTTACATTTTCGCCGCAAAAGGCACTTTTTTAGATTGTTTTTTTCCAAGTAAATCGAAACCAAGAACAATATGATAGCATAAAATGCGGCTGAGTTATAGAAATTTGAAAAAATAAATAAAAATTCGATTTACGTGTAATTTAGATGGAAAATCTTCTCACGCTTTGGGAAAGTACTTAGAATTAATATTAAGGACTGTAACTTTCAGGGAATTTCTTTTTCGACATATCCAACAAAATTTCGGGTGGGGACTGAAAAAAAAAAATAGTCGAAAGAAAAAAATCGCCCTACCCCCGTATATGTGGTCAGGTAGTTTGCGTTAATGACTATATTTTTCGTCAATCTTTGAATGGAAAAAATCGTTTACCTGAATTTTCTATAACAATCAGGGAAACTCCGTTTGCTCGAGATTTTCTTCGACCACCTTCGGACAATGGATAATAAATTCCATCGATGACGTTTGAACGGAAACAATGAGGGTCCTCGAGACCCTGTAACGTTCGCAACGACACGGAAATTCTTTTGCACATTGGTTTTTCCCCAATTAGTTTGATATTTTGTCGATATCCGGTCCCACGAAGTAGGCGTTTACAGCGGTCAATTTTACTCATCGACCATTCGAACAAAAGCGACCCTCTAAATTCGACCTCCCCTCTCTAGCTCTCTCTTGTCCTTTTTTTTTCAAGAACGGTACGATCATCGCTCTCATTAAGGTGCAATTGTAATTTCTCGGAGACGGCACCGAACCGATATCAACAAAGGAAACTTAGCGAACGCGGATTTGTCGCTGAAAGCTTGGCGTTTCGTGCAATCGACAATTTGTATTGTTCCGGAGAAATCACAACTCGCGTTTAGCAGCTATCTCTCTATATCACTCGTCCATGTCGCGTGGTCCCTGAGGCCTTTGAAGGAATTCGTGATGAACATACCCGAATCAGTATGGAACATTTAACCCGATGAACCGCGTTCTCCACTCGGTGAAATTTCCAACATTCCAATCACTAACCATGGCTGTTCCGTAAAAGAGAAAAATAATCCAATTTTCATGGAAATTTATAAATACTAATTGCAAAATCATGGAAAAAAGATTAGAGCCGATGTCGTTGAAGAAGACGAAAAAATTATTTGTTCATACATTTGTAAAATAAGAAAAACAAATTCTCTTTTCGTATTTTCGTACGTATAGTCGATTTCGACGAAACATTGGGCGTGTCCGAACGAATTAACGTTTTTCTTTTTCCCGCCAACTTCCGGTTTGATAAAGTTGATATTTTCGAGCTTGGGACTCTCGTACGGGGAGCTCTGAAAATTTCCGGAACGTGTCGGCAGGCTGCGCTTCGAGAGTTAAACCCTCCTTCGTATTTTTGTGTGTGCCACGGGTTCCGCACAGTTCGAAGCTCATTTTTCATGAGTTTTTCCACACAGAACGGTGCGACCGTGTGCTCTAGCTCGAGTTTAAGGGGGGAAATAGGGTTAGGACAGCGTTTTCTCAATGATTTTCATGAATTTTTTTATACTATAAAAAATGAATATAATTTATTGAAACTTTGAGAATATTTTATACATATATTTAAATATATACTATAAAATTTTTTGAGAATTTTCTTGAAATACACCGGGAATATGAGCGACCCCATATTGCAGGTTACAGACTCAGCATTTTGCGTACATTCTGGAAGCCGCAATTTTCATCCGAAATCAAACGAGGTTGGAATTTACTTTTATTACATGTCTCTCTTCAATATGAACCTAAATGCTATCAAAAAAATAGAAAATTGAATTCTTTACATGGATGAAAACAAAAAAGCATGATTTTTTGCCATTTTTAACAACATTATTTGCAAAAAAAAAATTATTTTAAATAATGATAATATTCCGATTTTAGGTTCATATAGAGCGCAATACTATGAAGAAAGTAACTGCCAATTTTCAAAACGATTGGTTGAAAACTTTTCAAACTAGCGTGTACGCAAGTTAAAAAAAAGTCGTTTTCAGAAAAACGCGTTAAGGAGGGAAATAGGGTTAGGGCAGCGTTTTCGCAATGATTTTCATGAATTTTTTTTATAGTATAAAACATGAATATAATTTATTGAAACTTTGAGAATATTTTATACATATATTTCAGTATATACTATAAAATTTTTGAAGAATTTTCCTGAAAAACACCGAAGATATTAGCGACCCCATATTGCAGGTCACAATCAGACTCAGCATTTTGCGTACATTCTGGAAGCCGCAATTTTCATCTGAAATCAAACGAGGTTGGAATTTACTTTTATTATATGTCTCTCTTCTATATGCACCTAAATGCTATCAAAAAAATTGAAAATTGAATTTTTTACAGGGGTCAAAACAAAAAAACATGATTTATTGCCATTTTTTACAACTTTATTTGCAAAAAAAAAATTATTTTAAATAATGATAATATTCCGATTTTATGTTCATATAGAGCGCAATACTATGAAGAAAGTAACTGCCGATTTTTAAAACGATTCGTTGAAAACTTTTCAAACTAGCGTGTACGGAATTTAAAAAAAAGTCGTTTTCAGAAAAACGCGTTTGAAAAAATAGTGAGGAGAGCTACTGAAGGAGAGCTACTTACTTTAATGGCTTATAACAATAGAACGAGCCGGAATTTTCATTTAAAATTTCGGGAACATATTTTTCAATAGTTTTACTAACAATTTATGAAATAAAAAAAAAATCGATTTTTTAAACCGTCTTTGAAGCGTCTGAAACGCTGCCCTAACCCTATTTCCCCCCTTAACGGTTTTTTCAATGATTTTCATGAATTTTTTTATAGTATAAAAAATGAATATAATTTATTGAAATTTTGAGAATATTTTATACATATATTTAAGTATATACTATAACATTTTTGAAGAATTTCATTGAAAAATACCGAAAATATTAGCGACGACATATTGCAGGTCACAATCAGACTCAGCATTTTGCGTACCTTCCGGAAGCCGCAATTTTCATCCGAAATCAAACGAGGTTGGAATTTACTTTTATTACATGTCTCTCTTCTATATGAACCTAAATGCTATAAAAAAAAATAGAAAATTGAATTTTTTCAGGGGTCAAAACAAAAAAGCATGATTTTTTGCCATTTTTTACAACTTTATTTGCAAAAAAAAAAATATTTTAAATAATGATAATATTCCGATTTTAGGTTCATATAGAGCGCAATACTATGAAGAAAGTAACTGCCAATTTTCAAAACGATTCGTTGAAAATTTTTCAAACTAGCGTGTACGCAAGTTCAAAAAAAGTTGTTTTCAGAAAAACGCGTTTGAAAAAATAGTACCAAGAAAAACAAGCAATATGGGGTTGTTAATATTTTATAGTATATACTTAAATATATGTATAAAAAAATTTTTAGTATATACTTAAATATATGTATAAAATATTCTCAAAGTTTCAATAAATTATATTCATTTTTTATACTATAAAAAAAATTCATGAAAATCATTGAGAAAACGCTGTCCTAACCCTATTTCGCCGTTTAATGACTTATAACAATAGAACGAGTCCGAATTTTCATTTAAAATTTCGGGAACATTTTTCAATAGTTTTACTAACAATTTATGAAATTAAAAAAAATCGATTTTTTGAATCGTCTAACCCTATTTCCACCCTTAAGGGTCGAACGTTGTACATATACATTGATGCGCCGTTGGCCTCCCTCGAACTTGAGTTGCCCCACCGCGGACCCCTCTACAATTTTCGGAACATTCACGTTTTGTCCGCGTCTCTTTCTCTCGCTTTCTCTCGTATCGTAAACTTCGAGCGTGATGCTCGTGTCTGTATCGGATCCTAATGAAAACCAGAGGGGTAGATGGTCACGGTAAAAGTCCGGATCGAAGGGGTCGAGAGGTGAAAAGAGCTTCGAAGTTGGACGAAACGGGGGTTACCGAGGTAAACGGAAAAAGTACCTAATGAAAAGAGCGAGAGAACGAATTGTGGAAGTCGGAAGTTGAGAAGAAAGTTTAGAGGGAGCTAAACTTTTCGAGTACAATTTTTCACCGTGACTGAAACAATGAAATATAAGAAACTAATTTTTCAGCATTATCTTACAATTATTCAACGAAAATATCGTTGGTAAATTAGTTGAACAATGAAAATAGGAAACTTGACAAAGTGCTAAAAAAAAAACTCCCCGGAGTGTAAATTAAAAAATACAAATATCAACGAGATATTTGAGCGAGAAATAAGAAAAACTATCATGTTGAAAAAAAAATGATGATTATTCAAAGTAAACTTGGTTGTGCATTTTGAGTTTAACGGAACCGAAAAAAATCAGTTTTACACGGGACGAGGTTCCAGGTAGGAAAAAAAAATTGAGGGAGGAACGAAGAAAGGAAGCGAGGACAAGGATGAAAAAAAAAGAGGGTGGGATTTGTCTTTCCGTGAGTATAAAAACGTGATCGATCTCCGGGGGACGATGTGTACGCTATCTTTGTCTTTTTCGGGACCGGAAACTTGTGGGAACCTCCTGAACCTCGTTTCAAACACGTAGAGCTCGTTCTCTGGCTGAACAGAAATATTCTCCCAACATTTTGGGACCTTGCGTAAACACCCACGCGACCAGAAAATAAAAGTACAAGAAAGTTAATACAAAATTTTCGATGCATTTTTTTCTCGTTATCACTATCGTCATATCGGTAAAAAATACAATTGCCTTTTCCGCTTCAACCATTCCCAATAATCCACGATTAAAATCGTCAAATTGATCCTGTTCGTTGTACGCATTTTTCCTATAATTTCTTTTTCTCATATTCTCACGGACCCGATTTAAGTACATCTGGCGCGAATTCACGAGCGTTACTTGTCGACACACGTGATCCACTTTTTCACCGACAATTTTCAGAACCAGGAAGCATCCGGCCAGTTCGGTACGCCGAACCTCTTTTCGCGGCAGGTTTCACGAGTTTGTCGTGCTTTGAGAAGGTTTTTTTTCGAATGGCGAGTCATTACAAAACTGAACGTTCGAGTTGCCGATGTTGTATAGAAAATATTTGTTTCTTCCATTTTGTTGATCGAAGAGTTTCAATAATTGAAATTTAAACCACGGCTAATTAATTTTTTGGTTGCAAATTCGTATTACGTCGGGATGAATGATAATTCATCTCGACGATTCACTAACGATTTTTGCCAATCCATAGTTACTTTCAAAGAATTATTATATACAATACATTTTTTTTAAATACCACCGCTATTAATTATTTATTATTAATAATTCATAACTGTATTTAAGAGGGGAAATAGGGTTAGGACAGCGTTTTCTCAATGATTTTCATGAATTTTTTTATAGTATAAAAAATGAATATAATTTATTGAAACTTTGAGAATATTTTATACATATATTTAAGTATATACTATAAAATTTTTGAAGAATTTCCTTGAAAAACACCGAAGATATTAGCGACCCCATATTGCAGGTCACAATCAGACTCAGCATTTTGCGTACATTCTGGAAGCTGCAATTTTCATCTGAAATCAAACGAGGTTGGAATTTAGTTTTATACGATGTTGAAGTTTGCATCGTTGGAACGCAACGCAAATAATTTTAAAAATTTTCATTTTCATTATTGCTCTTGCTTCTCGTGCCCCATTTAGTCCCAAATTTTTTGAGGAGACCCCAATAAAACGTTTTAACGATTTTTGTCATCGATAATCCAATCTTAAGGGGGATTAATGGTGTAAAAAATTTATTTTCGTTGCATTCCAACGATGCAAACTTCAACATCATAGTTTTATTATATGTCTCTCTTCCATATGAACCTAAATGCTATCAAAAAAATAGAAAATTGAATTTTTTACAGGGGTCAAAACAAAAAAGCATGATTTTTTTTCCATTTTTTCCAACTTTATTTGCAAAAAAAAATTATTTTAAATAATGATAATATTCCGATTTTAGGTTTATATAGAGCGCAATACTATGAAGAAAGTAACTGCTAATTTTCAAAACGATTGGTCGAAAACTTTTCAAACTAGCGTGTACGCAAGTTCAAAAAAAGTCGTTTTCAGAAAAACGCGTTTGAAACACGTGGCGCGCTCGGAGCCTGAAGGAGAGCTACTCACTTTAATGGCTTATAACAATAGAACGAGTCGGAATTTTCATTTAAAATTTTGGGAACATATTTTTCAATAGTTTTACTAACAATTTATGAAATTAAAAAAAAATCGATTTTTTGAACCGTCTAACCCTATTTCCCCCCTTAATAAAATACCCTCACGATTTTTACAAATCTATACTTACATTCAAAGAATTGTATTTTATTAAGGTAGTAGGTCTGGTAACTTAAGCCGATTTTCATGTCTTTTTTGGAGGGCGTTTTTTGTAGAAAAATAAATTGAATCGTTTTGGATATTTAGGATGTTTTTATTTACATATTAAAGATACAAAAAAAAATTTTTTTGACAAAATTTAATAGTTTATTATTATTGTTATTATTATTATTGATCGAAGTTGGCACCTCGAAAAAAAAAGCGCGTGGGTGGCCCCGGTGATTTTGGCTCTTGATGTTATCTGAAATCAAAAATTCTTGATAATTCTTAATCTATAGACATGTTATTCTGGTCGGAACGACTGAAGTTAAATTTCATGGATAAATAACAAAATGGCGGACTTTGGAAAAAAAGTCCTTTTATTTTAGCAAAGAAGGGGTTGTAAAATAAAAAGTTAGCGGTGAAAAAAATTCTCGGTAGTTCCGACGAGAACTATAAGTGTGTAGAGTAGCCTGTTAAAATTTGAAAGCAATCGGTTCGGTAGAAAAAAAGTTAGGAACCGGGCTGCCAACTTCGATCAATAATAATAATAATAATAAATTATTACATTTTTAAAAAAAATTTCTTCTCTATCTTTAATATGTAAATAAAAACATCTTAAATGTCCAAAACGATTCATTTTTATTTTCCTACAAAAAAACGCCCTCAAAAAAGACATGAAAATCGGCCTAAGTTACCAGACTACTACCTTAAATACAGTTACGAATTATTATTTATAAAAAATTTAAAGCGGTGGTATTTAAAAAAAAATGTATTGTATATAACAATTCCGCGAATGTAAATATGGAATTGGCAAAAATCGTGAGTGTATAGAAAAAGTTGGATGTCGCGTGCGCGACGCCACGTGGCTGTATCGATAATCGCCCTGACGTGTGTTTCTCTTTTTTACACTCCCCAACCTATATCGTATTTAGCTCGTATAATTTACTTTTTTTTCTCTCTCATCGTCATCAGGTTCGGCATTTTTTTCTTCCTTTTATTCGATCCGTCAACTCGTCGTTATTAGTCGCTTGGCCCTTCGTTCTTCATTTTATTTTTCCATCCTTCCCTCTCCCTCTCTCTCTCTCGCTATCGTTTTTTCTCTCATTCGCGTCCGCCGGAGAGGATTTTTCAGGTCGTTCCTCGCTCCTCCGTCGTACGGGTATATAGCCATAGCGTAGCAGTTAACAGAGCAGAAACAGGACCGCCAAACAACGGCATAAGCAACAGCAGCAGCAGGAGTACCCGCGAAACGCAAACTCTTCGAGCCCGGCGTCGGGCGTGCCAGCTGCCGGGGGCAGGTGACGGCGCAGCTGTCGATTTTGCTCAAGAGAGCTTCGGGGGAGTGGGGTAGAAACGAGACAAAAATATTGAGAGAGGGAGATGGAGAGGGATGAAAAATTGATCCACAAAATGAGGGAAGATATCGATTTTTTTCGGATTCGCGATTGGGATAAGAACGTATAGAGATTTGGGCAGTGACGTCACCGAGTAAACAAAGATGAGAGACAAATGGCACCCGTGCCCAAAACAAAACCTATTCCTTTTTTAAAGATTTTCTACGATCTTTCGAAGATGAATTACATAGTTGACGTATAAAAACGGCTCGTCCATAATTCGCATTGAAGTTGTTCAGTATCAACGTTGCTTTAAGTGGGGAAATAGGATTAGTACAGCGTTTTCTCAATGATTTTCATGAATTTTTTTATAGTATAAAAAATGAATATAATTTAATGAAACTTTGAGAATATTTTATACATATATTTAAGTATATACTATAAAATTTTTGAAGAATTTCCTTGAAAAACACCGAAGATATTAGCGACCCCATATTGCAGGTCACGATCAGATTCAGCATTTTGCGTACATTCTGGAAGCAGCAATTTTCATCGGAAATCAAACGAGGTTGGAATTTACTTTTATTATATGTCTCTCTTCTATATGAACCTAAATGCTATCAAAAAAATAGAAAATTGAATTTTTTACAGGGGTCAAAACAAAAAAGCATGATTTTTTTGCCATTTTCTACAACTTTATTTGCAAAAAAAAATTATTTTAAATAATGATAATATTCCGATTTTAGGTTCATATAGAGCGCAATACTATGAAGAAAGTAACTGCCAATTTTCAAAACGATTGGTTGAAAACTTTTCAAACTAGCGTGTACGCAAGTTAAAAAAAAGTCGTTTTCAGAAAAACGCGTTTGAAAAAATAGCAACATGCTGAGTCTGATTGTGACCTGCAATATGGGATCGCTAATATCTGCGGTGTTTTTCAAGGAAATTCTTCAAAAATTGTATAGTATATACTTAAATGTATGTATAAAATATTCTCAAAGTTTCAATAAATTATATTCACTTTTTATACTATAAAAAAATTCATGAAAATCATTGAGAAAACGCTGTCCTAACCCTATTTCCTCCCTTAATGCCTTATAACAATAGAACGAGTCGGAATTTTCATTTAAAATTTTGGGAATATATTTTTCAATAGTTTTACTAACAATTTAGGAAATTAAAAAAAACCGATTTTTTTAACCGTCTAACCCTATTTATATATAACAAATTTTTCTTTTCGATGAAAAAGTAATTTTTTTCATGAAACTAATTTCACATCTAATTAGTATAAATATCAAGCTAATAAAAAATATTTTTTTTTGTTATACAAAATGGCCGACTACCGCTATTTGCTTTTGGTATAGGAACAAAAAAAAAATCTCGTTAATCTACATCAGAATACCTAGAGAATTACGTACGGAATTTGAAAAATATTGTTTTATTCGAATATCGTAGGCATTTGAACTTGAAATGTGAATTTCCAGTGAAAAATTTCGTATAAAACTGCTCATAAAATAGAAAGTTTTTAATTAATCAGAAATTCCGTACGTACTTATTTGCGAAATGCAATTGGAAAGATAATTTTAAAATGTCAAGTTAATCGGGTAAAAATTGTCAAAGTCATTTATCTACCTTATTTATCTACCTTTATCCAACTACGATCTTAACTTAATTTATTTTTATGATAATAAAGCGTCGTTTGAGCAAAAAAAAAACATGGATTTTTTGAAAATTCTACGGTGGTCAAACCCCTCAAGGAGGTACAGTCGATTCTCGGTTAGTCAAGAATATCTTTGTATTTTTTTTGCAGTTATACGATTGTTGCAACGTACAACCGTCACCTATTCTTCAACGACTTTTTTCTATAAACAATAAGATCGTCGAGGAAGCATAACGAAAGAAATTTAAATATATGAGAATATGACGCTGAGCTGTTATTTAATATCTCGAAAACGGTGCGTCAGGCTCGTTGCAAATTACCCACAATTACGTATCGTACCATTAACTAAAAGATATAAAAAATTGAAACGTTTATCTTGAATACGACATGACCGTACCTCCTCAAGCGTTAATTTTTTAGTCACAACCGCATGCCGAAATGAAATTTTTGATTTGTCTCAATTCTACGAATCGTCTAATGACTTTTTTTTTGACAATATGTAATCATATACGATAAGCGGTATTACCCGGAGGCATTATCGACGATATCCGGTAACTGGTTGGTTCCCCTTTTCCGGAAGTCCATGCTGGACAACAGTGAAACCCCTTGCTCGGAATAATATTTTATACGTCAGTGTCGCCACGGTATAACTCACATCGAGACAAAAAAAAATTAAGGGGGCAAATAGGGTTAGGACAGCTTTTTCTCAATAATTTTCATGAATTTTTTTATAGTATAAAAAATGAATATAATTTATTGAAACTTTGAGAATATTTTATACATATATTTAAGTATATACTATAAAATTTTGGAGGAATTTTCTTGGAAAACACCGGGGATATTAGCGTCCCCATATTGCAGGTCACAATCAGACTCAGCATTTTGCGTACATTCTGGAAGCCGCAATTTTCATCTAAAATCAAACGAGGTTGGAATTTACTTTTATTATATGTCTCTCTTCTATATGAACCTAAATGCTATAAAAAAAAATAGAAAATTGAATTTTTTACAGGGGTCAAAACAAAAAAGCATGATTTGCCATTTTTTACAACTTTATTTGCAAAAAAAAATTATTTTAAATAATGATAATATTCCGATTTTAGGTTCATATAGAGCGCAATACTATGAAGAAAGTAACTGCCAATTTTCAAAACGATTCGTTGAAAACTTTTCAAACTAGCGTGTACGCAAGTTCAAAAAAAGTCGTTTTTAGTAAAACGCGTTTGAAAAAATAGTACCAAGAAAAACAAGCAATATGGGGTTGCTAATATTTTATAGTATATACTTAAATATATGTATAAAAATTTTATAGTATATACTTAAGTATATATATAAAATATTCTCAAAATTTCAATAAGTTATGTTCCTTTTTTATACTATAAAAAAATTCATGAAAATCATTGAGAAAACGCTGTCCTAACCCTATTTCCCCCCTTAATGGCTTATAACAATAGAACGAGTCGGAATTTTCATTTTAAATTTTGGGAACATATTTTTCAATAGTTTTACTAACAATTTATAAAATTTAAAAAAAAATCGATTTTTTGAACCGTCCAACCCTATTTTTCCCCTTTAATAGCCGATTTCCTCCCTGTAATCGGTTTATTGATTTTATTAAATTTATCGATAAGTTTAATGTTTATAAAATGGCGTGAAGACGCTACCGTGTCTCTTGATAAAATTTCAACAAGATATATTGAATTGCAATTGGCGGAAAATGAACAAATGAAGAAACTTTATTTCTTAAAATATACGCGCGTAATCACTCTTTTATATTCATTTTTCAATGGGTCAGATTTCTTCGCGGACGAAAGAGGGAACCGCTCGATTCTCAAATAAGAAAGCCTTCGATGCCCAGCCAATCGTTTACCTGTTATTTTACGACGTTGCGATGGTTAACCGGTCTTGTCGATAATCCCCGGGGTATATCCTCGTTAATCTCTCTCTCTCTCTCTCCGCCCGAAAGAAAAATGACAAAAGGGTAATGGTGTCAAGTCCGCGTCGATGGCACTGTATAGGTACCGCGAACGAATATAACATACGTGTACTTTCGTGCCGCGCATCATCGCGCGAATTATTTCAGTAATGTACGCGAAGGTGGCTGGATGAACTTTTTCTTTCTATTATATCCCCGAGACTCCGTTGTGCCTCGTCGCGTGAAATCTTTCCTCTCGTACGGCTCAACAATATTCTCGGTTCGTCGTTTTTAGTCCCGTACATCGTAGATTTTCCGCTGATTACGAATAACACCGAGTTTTTGTCGGAAACTCAAAAAATCAATGTGAAAAACGCGAAAATCGAAAAAATCACTTTTTGGACGATTTTCGACGGAATTTTGAGTTTTTCGAGGAAACGGCTACTGAATTAGTAATCAGCGAGTCAAAATACATCGATATAGCATCTTAGAATAAAATTTTTTAATTCAAAATTTTTTTGCATTTCGGCCAAACAGAAGTGGTTTCACTAAAATCACTGTAACGTTGCTTCCCGATGGAGTTGAAAGCCCATTCTGTGCTCATTCTTTTCGTAACCGTTCAGCCTTTAAAATGCCACTTCGTTTATTGAGCTACGATTTTTTTTCGATTTTTCATAGATTTTTAAAGTTGGACCATCGATTTTTGCGAATTTTTCCATACATACCCCTTCTCATTTTTTCCCCCGATTTTCAACCTGCTCTCACGTCTACACTAATTGAGATATCGGGATGATCCAAAATGCATTCTCTAAGTCTACTCGAGACGCTTTGAAAACACTCGTTAAAACTCAAAATCGATGAAACGGGAGCTAAGTTATGACCATTTGAAATTTCGAGATTTTTAGGTTTTCGAAAAGGTGGGCAAAAAATTACAAAAAAATTTTTTTCTCTTTTTTCGATGTTTCGATACCCTATTCGATCGGAAATTATCCGCTGATTACGAATAACACCGAGTTTTAGTCGAAATCTCAAAATTCACTGAGAAAAAGGCGAAAAACGAATAAAATTACTTTTTGGACGATTTCCAATGAAATTTCGTGTTTTTCAAAGAAATGGCTACTGAATTAGCAATCAGCGAGTCAAAATACATCGATATAGCGTCCTAGAATAAAATTTAAAAATTCAAATTTTTTTTGCGTTTCGGCGAAAAAGAAGTGGCTTCACTAATATCGCTGTAACGTTGCTTCCCGATGGAGTTGGAAGCCCACTCTGTGCTCATTCTTTTCGTGATCGAAAACCCTTTAAAATGGCGCTTGAATCATTGTGCTATCATTATTTTTCGATTTTTCACAGATTTTTAAAGTCAGACCATTGATTTTTGGGAATTTCTCTATACATACCCCTTCTCATTTTTTTCGCCGATTTTCAACCTGCTCTCACGGCTAAAATAATTCAGATATCGGGATGGTCCAAAATGCATTCTCTAAGTCTACTCGAGACGTTTACAAAACCCCCCTCAAAATTCAAAATCGATCAAACGGGAGTCAAGTTACGGCCATTTGAAATTTCGACATTTTAAGGTTTCTGAAAAAGTAGGCAAAAGATGGCAAAAAATTTTTTTAATTTTTTTTCAATATTTCGATACCCTATTCGATCGGAAATTTTCCGCTGATTACGAATAACACCGAGTTTTAGTCGAAATCTCAAAATATCAATGTGAAAAAGGCGAAATCGCGAAAATCGAAAAAAATCACTTTTTGGACGACGGTCGGCATCCTGATTCCCCGAGTGAGACGAACTCTCGTAGTATCACGATCGTTCGTCTCACTCGGGGAATCACGCAACTGGACAAAGTCAGTGATCCAGTCCGGAATCCCCGTTGGAATTTATTTTACGATTGTTTCATTTCGCCATTCTCTCCTCATCTCATCCCATCTAACCTGACCCAATCCAACCCACCTCCTAAATTCTTGTACACGACGTCGGCAGAGATAAATTTATATAATATATCGAGATATATCGAGTTTGTGACGAAAAAGAGCGATAGCGTTTGAGATCGTGATACCGAGTATTTACCGTGAAACCGGCGATTCCCTTCCGACAATTCGTCCGAAGTGCACACGAGATCTGTTCAAAAAGTATCGCAAATTTTGAATTTCCGCGGGCTACGTATATTCGATTTTCGATTTTTTTGTGTCGTTAGGTTGGTACTCGTGTTCCTCACTTATGTTGAAAAAATCGGCCATTTTGAATGTTTAGTTAATTGTTGACAGCTGTTTTGGTTAGACGTGTTTTGGCTTATCTTCGATTTTTGCCTATTCCAAAAAAGCAGCTTCCATTGCGATGATTGAGCTTTGGTTTCCACGTCATAACCATAAACCCATGATTCGTCGCCAGTTATGACCCTCTGGAGCAAATTTGAGTCGTGGTGGACCGAGTTCAACGGCTCCTTAGCAACGTTAACGCGACACTGTTTTTCTTCGAAATTAAGCAATTTTCGCACGAATTTCGCGGCGACCCGTCTCATGCCCAAATCATTGGTAAAAATCGAATAGCACGAGCGAATCGTTATGCTTAGTTCCTCGGCAACTTCTCTAACGGTGATTCGACGATTGGTCAATATTATTTTCTTCGCTTCATCAATGTTTTCGTCCGTTGTTGATGTGCTCGGGCGTCCGGAACGCGTTTCGTTGTTCGCATCTTCTCGGCCCTCTGAGAACATTTTGTACCATCGATAAACGTTGCTTTGGTCCGAGGTAGCATCACCATATGCCACAGTCAACATTCGGAATGCGTCCGCGCACTTAATTTTGTTTTTCACACAAAATTTGATACGGATTCTCTGATCGATTTTTTGGAATAGGCAAAAATCGAAGACAAGCCAAAACGCGTCTAACCAAAACAGCTGTCAACAATTAACTAAATATTCATAATGGCCGATTTTTTCAGCATAAGTGAGGGACACGAGTACCAACCTAACGCCACAAAAAAATCGAAAATCGAATATACGTAGCCCGCGGAAATTCAAAATTCGCGATACTTTTTGAACGGACCTCGTACATCTTGTCGTTCCTGTCGCGGTGAAAGATCGCAAGACGGAGTTTTGCGGCGACGTATGTATTTTTCGACCTGTAAACACGACCACTACCGTATGAAAAAAATCGCTTCGATAAAGAAAAAAAAATGCCCGTAATTTTATCGTACCGAGACTATTGTGTGACGTCAGAGTTGCGAACGTGCTCGCGGGTTAATGTGGATTGGGCGGGGCGGAGGCGAGCCGCGCGGGAATCGATGAGCGTCGCGACGCCGACGACGACGTAGACATCGTCGGGGTACCCGAAGAACGCGTTAGTCCTGTGGCTGCCTGGACGAATTTAATCGAACTCTAGCAAACTACGACATTTTCCCTCAAGGCACAATAATTTAAATCTCCACCGCTAAATTTTTTCTCTTTAAGGCAGTCGTCTGGTCTGGAGCGAGGTTTTTGACGTCATTTCTAATGTGCAATAATATGGAATAATATGCAATAATAATGTGCTTAGAGAATACTTGTACATTAAAAAAAAAAATTATTTTAAATATTTTCATGTAGTTTTTTTGCCTTGTTGCAACATGGTGCACCGAAATCGGCGCCCACTCTGGGACGATGTTGTATGCATCTGAAAAAAAAAAAATATATATATATATATTCTCAATCTGTATGAGTATTCTGAGCACTGGTAGCAGAATTGAGTCGAACAATAATTTTGCCGACATTTTATAACTCGTCGAATACGAAAATGTATGAAATGTATGTATGAAATATCATTAATGAAAGTTCAACAGGCCGCCATTTGGTCAAAAAATTTTTTTAAGTACCCATTCTGCTACCAGTGCTCAGAATACTCATACAGATTGAGAATATATATATATATATTTTTTTCAGATGCATACAACATCGTCCAGAGTGGGCGCCGATTTCGGCGCACCATGTTGCAACAAGGCAAAAAACTACATGAAAATATTTGAAATAATTTTTTTTTTTTTATGTACGAGTATTCTCTAAGGATCAATAAATACACGTGTACATTTTCATCAAGACAACTTCAACGGTTTAAACGTTATTGCACATTAGAAATGACGTCAAAAATCTCGCTCTAGACCAGACGACTGCCTTGAGGGGGGAAATAGGGTTAGGACAGCGTTTTCTCAATGACTTTCATGAATTTTTTTATAGTATAAAAAATGAATATAATTTATTGAAACTTTGAGAATATTTTATACATATATTTAAGTATATACTATAAAATTTTTGAAGAATTTCCTTGAAATACACCGAAGATATTAGCGACCCCATATTGCAGGTCACAATCACACTCAGCATTTTGCGTACATTCTGGAAGCCGCAATTTTCATCTGAAATCGAACGAGGTTGAAATTTACTTTTATTATATGTCTCTCTTCTATATGAACCTAAATGCTATCAAAAAAATAGAAAATTGAATTTTTTGCAGGGATCAAAACAAAAAAGCATGATTTTTTGCCATTTTTCACAACTTTGTTTGCAAAAAAAAAATTATTTTAAATAATGATAATATTCCGGTTTTAGGTTCATATAGAGCGCAATACTATGAAAAAAGTAACTGCCAATTTTCAAAACGATCGGTTGAAAACTTTTCAAACTAGCGTGTACGCAAGTTCAAAAAAAGTGGTTTTCAGAAAAACGCGTTTGAAAAAATAGCAAAATGCTGAGTCTGATTGTGACCTACAATATGGGGTCGCTAATATCGTCGGTGTTTTTCAAGGAAATTCTTCAAAAATTGTATAGTATATACTCAAATATACGTATAAAATATTCTCAAAGTTACAATAAATTATATTAATTTTTTATACTATAAAAAAATTCATGAAAATCATTGAGAAAACGCTGTCCTAACCCTATTTCCCCCATCAATGGCTTATAACAATAGAACGAGTCGGAATTTTCATTAAAAATTTTGGGAACATATTTTTCAATAGTTTTACTAACAATTTATGAAATTTAAAAAAAATTCGATTTTTTGAACCGTTTAACCCTATTTACCCCCTTAATTTCAATTCATTCAAATACATACATTTTTTTCGTTCGTACGGAACACGAAATTATTTATATTTATCACGAGGTAATTAGAATTATGGAATTAAAGCGATATCGAAAGGTAAAATCACGAATTTCGTTGAAGCGCCATTGATATTTTGAATTTAAAAAATAATTCGCTATATCCCAATTGACATCAGCCGTGATAAAGCTTTTCAACCTCGAATATCATGACATTTGGGATCCTCAAATAATTCGACTGTTTGTGAAACGGCACAAAACCCCTCGCTCACGAAATGTATTTATCGCGTTGACGCGGCTGGCTCTGTGCATAATTACTCTCTCCTCATCGGAGTTATATATCGTCGTGTCGGATTTCCATGTGCCGGGTCACTGGGATAATGAGCTTTGTCGTTTTCGGAAACATTCGTGGCGTTTCAACGAAAATAACAATTCACAATAATACCGGATAACTCGTTTTCAATTGAGAAAATGTGCCATTCGTACCAATGACAAAAGCCACAATAGAATTCCGGAACTTTCTTCGGTCAAGAGTAATTTCCCCCGAGGACAAAGCCCCAATCGGATAAAATAAACCTTACGGTCATTAAATTGTAAAGAAAAGAAAAAAAAACTTGGAAATAAAACTCCGAACATTGGGATGTACAGCGAGAAAATAATTTTCAATCGCGGCAATACGAAGGGATCGAGAAGTAGGGAGTAGTTCATCGAGGAACTCGGTGGTCGATCTCAGGTAGCGCAAAAGTCTTTTGTCCTTTTTGTCGATCTAGGAATCTAGGCCTTTTAGAAATACCTTCCTTCGCATTCTTTATTCCTTCGTCTCAGACGCTAGCTCGTTCCTCGTTCATTTAGCCCTCTTTTCCACGTATATGGTCCATTGTGACAATTTCTTTTTGGTGAAATCGTAAAAATTTTCCTCATAATGGTGAAAAGTAAGAAAAACATATTCGCGCAAAGTGGCTGTTTATTTTTGCTGAAAATTGTATCTTCCATCGTTGTAATTTCCATGGAAAATTGTAACGATGAAATATCAGCGTAGGAAAAGAAAATATTTACGACAAACAGGATTTTGGTCTTTTCGGGGTGGGTTCGTCAAAAATCATGTCGTTTCATCTTTGCCTCGACTCTCGGATTCTTCGTTGGCGAGATGTTTCTCATATTCCGCTCATATGCCTCGCTGCAACAGCGAACAACGACGATTTTCTTTTCCAAGAATTCTCCACCCACGTTGAATGCAATCGCCCATACGGTCCTACAGTCTCCATACTCTGTACCGCCATATAGCCTATCCTCCTATCCTTCCTTCCTTATTCCTATTTGCATAACCTGCTTCTTCACCGTAGGAATCTCTTTCGTTCCCATTCTAGCCCGGATCCAACGCTAGGGGAGTTACTTTGTCCACTACGAGGTCGCGGAGATAATTTTTTCTCTTTTCTCTTATTTTATCGCCAATTGCGTTGATTATTCATTGTTAGAAAAACTAAGCGACGTTTTACCAATAAAAAATCAACGCATTCGCGGTAAAGAAACTTATTTAACAAACAAATTAATTATATAGGCAGTGTAGATAATTTGTTTCAATTCATTGAAGTGAAAAATTTTACAAAACGAAACTTGCACATTGCTTCTTCGTCATTTTGGCGAATTTACAAATTTTTCACAGTGAGCAACAGATTTATTCAATTTTAGCTTAATCACGGAGAAAAACTTTCCGTATGCGCATAAATTATTTGAAAAATAATGTGCAATTTGCGTAATTTATCTTTTCCTCAAAGTTTGGTAGTCCGTGGTTTGTTTGATGTTGAATGAATTTTGATAGAAAGTTCTTACACCTCAAAAATTGCACAGCCTTAACTTTTAATAGCGATTTTTCGAAAAATTCCGCGAATTAACCTCGCCTCTCGATTTTCGCCGCAAATTCAATAGCAAAAATTATTTGACGATGATGATCTCTTTGTGTGGAAAGTTCTGGCTCCGATAGTTAGAAAAATTGCACGAGTTTATCATTTTAACAGATATTTTTGGAAAAAAATTCGCGCGTAAAATCGGAACGAGTGGATCGAACTTCGGGTTAAGGGGGGAAATAGGGTTAGAACAGCGTTTTCCCAATGATTTTCATGAATTTTTTTATAGTATAAAAAATGAATATAATTCATTGAAACTTTGAGAATATTTTATACATATATTTAAGTATATGCTATAAAATTTTTGAAGAATTTCCTTGAAAAACACCGAAGATATTAGCGACCCCATATTGCAGGTCACAATCAGACTCAGCATTTTGCATACATTCTGGAAGCCGCAATTTCCATCTGAAATGAAACGAGGTTGGAATTTACTTTTATTATATGTCTCTCTTCTACACGAACCTAAATTTTATCAAAAAAATAGAAAATTGAATTTTTTACAGGGGTCAAAACAAAAAAGCATGATTTTTTGCCATTTTTTACAACTTTATTTGCAAAAAAAAATTATTTCAAATAATGATAATATTCCGATTTTAGGTTCATATAGAGCGCAATACTATAAAGAAAGTAACTGCCAATTTTCAAAACGATTGGTTGAAAACTTTTCAAACTAGCGTGTACGCAAGTTCAAAAAAATTCGTTTTCAGAAAAACGCGTTTGAAAAAATAGCAAAATGCTGAGTCTGATTGTGGCCTGCGATATGGGGTCGCTAATATCTTCGGTGTTTTTCAAGAAAATTCTTCAAAAATTGTATAGTATATACTTAAATATATGTATAAAATATTCTCAAAGCTTCAATAAATTATATTCATTTTTTATACTATAAAAAAATTCATGAAAATCATTGAGAAAACGCTGTCCTAACCCTATTTCCCCCCTTAATGGCTTATAACAATAGAACGAGTCGGAATTTTCATTTAAAATTTTGCGAACATATTTTTCAATAGTTTTACTAACAATTTATGAAATTAAAAAAAAATCGATTTTTCGAACCGTCTAACCCTATTTCCCCCCTTAAATTGTATCGTACAAAAGGGGGGAACTTCGTTTGTGTGCAAAATTTCCAGCGGTATCGATTTTTTTCTAAACGTGTTTATCCCGATGTTTCAACACATTTTCAACGCATCGGACATGGAAAATTGGAAAAGAAATGTTTACACGAAATCACAGCTTCCTCAGTTACGCGAGGAAGCCAAATTATGAAATGTTTAAAGGGTCGTGCCCTTGGACGAAAGGTCCTTATTGCACGGTTCTCGTGCGCTACAGGTGCGCCGTTAAAAGTATCGAGACAAAGAAAGATATATATGTATATACGGAGCTTGATGGTGTGCCCTCGTGCAACACATAACGCGTGTCGCCCGGTGCGTCTCATGTTCGCCAGGTGCAGATCAGGTGCGCGCACAATTCTGCGTTCATCCCGAGAACGACACGTCCGCACCGTTTCAACGATGTTTCGTATGCGCGTCGATGCTTTTCTTTTTTTTTTTTTTTCGCTCGTGCAATTCAAAAATTAAGAACAAAGATGGCAATTGAACTGAAAATAAAAGCATTCGAATCGGATTGAGTATAAATATATTTTCGTTTAATAAAAAAAAGTCATAATCTAATGAGAAATCATTTGACCAATTGAATTAATAATTTCTTCGAGTCGATGATTAGAAATGTCAATGCCAATTAACAAACGGGATGTTACAACGCGTGTCGCGAATAAATCGTTTACGAATCGACGAGAAAACCGACGCGCGTTGCGTTAAAATTCACGAGAGAGGGGAGCGAATGAAGTATGTAAAAATAACAAAAACAGGTTTTTTTTTAAGTACCACAGAGCGAAGCAAGCTCCCGAGTGCAAGTGTTCCAAATGAAAGAATCGAAACCGAGGATAACCGGGGGACTGGGTGGTATATGCGATTGATTGTAGAATGCCACGCAGGTAGCGGGAGCGGAGAAGCGCGCAGATATATATATATCGGAGAGCGAACTATCGGCCAAACGGAGTTTGCCAGTGAGCAACATTCGATAGACAAGGTCTGACCGTGTGCGGCGCGCGTTATTGTCCGCTGCAGGTAGACCAACGTGGACCAACGAGCGAAATGTTTGCCGCGGCGAGTATTATATATATAGCCAAGGCCTTGCCATATCCGGACGGTAAAAGGGAAACCGCGATGGCCCGTATATATAGATATAAAGCTTTAACTATTTTACTATGTGCTGCATCGCCTCTGGTACTCTCCTACCGTGCGATCAGGACTGGCTCATGGTATCCCGCTACGCCGCAACTACTTACGTTCCAGAGGCTATGATTTCACACTTGTGAATTCCAGGTCGAGACCAATTTTAAGGGGGGAAATAGGGTTAGGACAGCTCAATGATTTTCATGAATTTTTTTATAGTACAAAAAATGAATATAACTTAATGAAACTTTGAGAATATTTTATACATCTACTTAAGTATATGCTATAAAATTTTTGAAGAATTTCCTTGAAAAAACACCGAAAATATTAGCGACCCCATATTGCAGGTCACAATCAGACTCAGCATTTTGCGTACATTCTGGAAGCCGCAATTTTCATCTGAAATCAAACGAGGTTGGAATTTACTTTTATTATACGTCTCTCTTCTATATGAACCTAAATGCTATCAAAAAAATAGAAAATTGAATTTTTTACGGGGTCAAAACAAAAAAGCATGATTTCTTGCTATTTTTTACAACTTTAATTGCAAAAAAAAATTATTTTAAATAATGATAATATTCCGATTTTAGGTTCATGTAGAGCGCAATACTATGAAGAAAGTAACTGCCAATTTTCAAAACGATTGGTCGAAAACTTTTCAAACTAGCGTGTACGCAAGTTCGAAATAAGTCGTTTTCAGAAAAACGCGTTTGAAAAAATAGCGCGCTCGGGGACTGAAGGAGTGTTACTCACTTTAATGGCTTATAACAATAGAACGAGTCGGAATTTTCATTTAAAATTTTGGGAACATATTTTTCAATAGTTTTACTAACAATTTATGAAATAAAAAAGGTTCCATGTCTAAACATCACGTTGCAATTACTTTACAGATAATAACATCGCAGGCGAAAACTACACAGCACATATTTACACATGCGGTTTAATGGGTTTTTGTTGGGTTTTATTGGGTTTTGAACGCAGCAACGCAACCCAAACCCCAAACCAAAACCCAAAACCCAACAAAACCCAACAAACCCCAATAAACCCAACAAAACCCACTAAAACGAATGTGTAAATATGTGCTGTGTAGTTTTCGCCTGCGATGTTATTATCAGTAAAGTTATTGCAACGTGATATTTAGACGTGCTACCATAAAAAAAATCGATTTTTTGAATCGTCTGATCCTATTTCCCCTCTTAAAACAAAAAATTCGATAATGCTACGAACAAAATAACGATCGTTTTCAGCAAATGGGAAAATCAAAAACAATTCGCGCCCACGTTTTTCCTCAACTTTTCTCGTCTCTGTTTCACTCGCTGATCGCTCGAGACGTTTAATGGAACAATAACAAAGAGCGGGGAACAAAGAGCATAGAGTTTAGCAGCGAGAGCACGACGAGGTTTAATCGCTGCCGAAAAATCATGGTTGTCGGTCTGGTCCCCTTTGTTCGTTCCACGGCGTGGTTATATCGATCCGTTCGGTCGTCACGTGGTGAGACTCCCGCTCTATCTATCTATCTATCTCTCTCCCTCTCTCCCTCTCTCCCTCTCGCACACATACACACACAGTTTTCATAGTAAAACGACGAGGACGATCGCGAAGTGCGGCGAGTTAACGCCGAAACGCGTTTCAACAACCCGCTGTCCTCGGTTCTCGTGGAGTACCAAAATCCGCCTCCAGTCGCGCGAGAATCCCAAAAAAAAAAAAAGACGTCGACTCTTCGGACTCTACGTGCTCCGTTATCTCGGCTTATCCATTAATCATACATCGTGCCACTGCCCCGTGTCTTTTCTTCGTTACGACGTTGATATACAGGTACACATCGACTTTTGGCGAACAAAACGAAAGGGCCTAACTCTGACGATTTAGCACGTAAATCGTCGCGACTTAAACGACAAACGGTATACCGGTTCAGCTGACGTGGACTTTCTTTACGAACTTTATTGACCACTCTCAACTTCCCGTCAATGTTCGCCGTCGACTTTTTCGATTTTCCGAGCCAATCCTCGACATCCTCGTACTTCCGAACGATGGAACGCAACGAAATTCCACTCCGCGCGATATCAGACTTATGGTTCATCACGAAATTTCGAGTAACCGAAGAGAAATGTACTCGTTAAGGGGGGAAATAGGGCTAGGACAGCGTTTTCTCAATGATTTTCATGAATTTTTTTATAGTATAAAAAATGAATATAATTCATTGAAACTTTGAGAATATTTTATACATATATTTAAGTATATACTATAAAATTTTTATACATATATTTAAGTATATACTATAAAATATTAGCGACCCCATATTGCAGGTCACAATCAGACTCAGCATTTTGCGTACATTCTGGAAGCCGCAATTTTCATCTGAAATCAAACGAGGTTGAAATTTACTTTTATTATATGTCTCTCTTCTATATGAACCTAAATGCTATCAAAAAAATAGAAAATTGAATTTTTTACAGGGGTCAAAACAAAAAAGCAGGATTTTTGGCCATTTTTTACAACTTTATTTGCAAAAAAAAAATTATTTTCAATAATGATAATATTCCGATTTTAGGTTCATATAGAGCGCAATACTATGAAGAAAGTAACTGCCAATTTTCAAAACGATTGGTTGAAAACTTTTCAAACTAGCGTGTACGCAAGTTCAAAAAAAGTCGTTTTCGGAAAAACGCGTTTGAAAAAAATAGCAAAATGCTGAGTGTGATCGTGACCTGCAATATGGGGTCGCTAATATCTTCGGTGTTTTTCAAGGAAATTCTTCAACGTTTTTATAGCATATACTTAAATATATGTATAAAATATTCTCAAAGTTTCAATAATTTATATTCATTTTTTATACTATAAAAAAATTCATGAAAATTATTGAGAAAACGCGTGTGATCGTGACCTGCAATATGGGGTCGCTAATATCTTCGGTGTTTTTCAAGAAAATTCTTCAACGTTTTTATAGCATATACTTAAATATATGTATGAAATATTCTCAAAGTTTCAATAATTTATATTCATTTTTTATACTATAAAAAAATTCATGAAAATCATTGAGAAAACGCGTGTGATCGTGACCTGCAATATGGAGTCGCTAATATCTTCGGTGTTTTTCAAGGAAATTCTTCAACATTTTTATAGCATATACTTAAATATATGTATAAGATATTCTCAAAGTTTCAATAATTTATATTCATTTTTTATACTATAAAAAAATTCATGAAAATCATTGACCAAACGCGTGTGATCGTGACCTGCAATATGGGGTCGCTAATATCTTCGGTGTTTTTCAAGGAAATTCTTCAACATTTTTATAGCATATACTTAAATATATGTATAAAATATTCTCAAAGTTTCAATAATTTATATTCATTTTTTATACTATAAAAAAATTCATGAAAATCATTGAGAAAACGCGTGTGATCGTGACCTGCAATATGGGGTCGCTAATATCTGCGGTGTTTTTCAAGGAAATTCTTCAAAAATTTTATAGTATATACTTAAATATACGTATACAATATTCTCAAAGTTTCAATAATTTATATTCATTTTTTATACTATAAAAAAATTCATGAAAATTATTGAGAAAACACTGTCCTAACCCTATTTCCCCTCTTAATGGCTTATAACAATGGAACGAGTCGGAATTTTCATTAAAAATTTGGGAACTTTTTCAATAGTTTTACTAACAATTTATGAAATAAAAGAAAAACGATTTTTTGAACCGTCTAATCCTATTTCCCCCCTTAAACCGCGTCGGACAATTTCGAAAGATCGATTTTGTAACTCCACGAAAAATTTGCTGTACGGGTACACTTGTAACGTGGCTTATATCTACGTTTCCTATCCCGGTGGGATAAAAAAAATGTATTTACAAATTTACCGCGAATCGTATTATCAATTTTTCCAAATGAAATTCTTCATTGGATCAAACGTATACCGGTAACAATGCAATAATAACGTGAAACGGTAATTAGATTAGAAAAATACTTGTTTCATCACTCGCGGATAAACAGCAATGATTTCCGATGCCGAAGAGAATTTTTTTATTTCGTAAATCTCGTGTATGATCGTCGATAATAAAAAAAAATGTAACACGCGTGACATATCGAAAAGTCATAAAATCGGAATATAGTTTGTTTAGATTCTCGTAAACGGAGCCAGAACGTAACTGACCAGCCGAAACTCCAAATCGCCGAACCAAGGTCACTGCTCTTTTCCCTCTTCTCTCCGATTTCTCTGTCCCCCGTGTGTAAGTCGTTCTCGCGAAATGCACATGGACCTAGAAAGTTAGCGAGAAACGAGGCAAAGTTTTTGGACATCTTACGGTACCGGGGAAACGCGAAACCGCGACGTCGGCCGACTGACCCGGGCGTCCGTGCCGTCGCCCCGGTCCCAACAAATTCCCCGTGTGTAACTGTATCCGTTTCGGTGTACGAAACGAGTCATTCCCGCGCCTTTCGTGATTTAAAAATAAATTAATAAACAGAATTTAATAATAGGTTTTTTTTTTCAAACAGGACAACGAGGCAAGAAGAGTCGTGTGAAAATTATCGTTAACGGACATACAGTGGGTCAAAAAAGTATTCATACACCCTGTTTTTTTGCGATAACTTTATAGACATAAGCGATACGCAAAGAAAGCCAATTTAATTTAATAGTACATCAGGTACAGAGATAAACTGCAAATGGAGAATTTTTTCCCAGGAATAATAGAAGAATTATGCAAAAAAAACGGAAAATTTTCGGGCCAAAAAAGTATTCGTACACTTACGATTGAGCTGCTAAACCTCGATATTCACTCACGGACGGTCTGACCTCTGCGTACAATGTAAACAAGTCCTCGTTTACACAATGGTTTTGACCTATTCCATGCGGTAGTAGATCTTCAAGCTCCGAACAGACACGATGGCAAAGAACAGCGAAATATCAATATCCATGCGAGACAGAGTGATTTTTCTTCGGAAACGCGGTGAAAGTTATCGAAAAATTAGTAAAGAACTAAATCTAAGTTTCGCAACAGTGCAATATATAATAAAAAAATACGAAAGAAGAAACAGCAGAGAAAATAAGCCACGAACCGGTCGACCGAGAATACAAACGGTACGAGAGCGTCGGAGACCCCAATAAAACGTTTTAACGATTTTTGTCATCGATAATCCAATCTTAAGGGGGATTAATGGTGTAAAAAATTTATTTTCGTTGCATTCCAACGATGCAAACTTCAACATCATGCCTAAGAGACTTGTGGCGATAATTGAAGCAAAAGGGACGCACACCAAATATTAGTTATAATTAACAACTATGATGATGTTGGTTTTCACTATAATCGTCAGTGTATGAATACTTTTTTTGCCCGAAAATTTTCGTTTTTTTGGCATAATCCTTCTATTATTCCTGGGAAAAAATTCTCCATTTGCAGTTTATCTCTGCACCTGATGTGCTATTAAATAAAATTGGCTTTCTTTGCGTATCGCTTATGTCTATAAAGTTATCGCAAAAAAACAACGTGTATAAATACTTTTTTGACCCACTGTATTTCGTGACCGAACAGTTTCGATGACAATTATATTTTTCTCTCGTTCAATGCATCAACGACAAAAAGTGCAATCCGAGTAATTTTTTTAAACGCAAACTTTATTCACGCAGAAAAGAATAGCGTAAATAAACGCGGAGAAGTGTGTAAATAATATTGATAAAAAAATATATATAAAAAAATTAAAAAATGAATAAATAAATAAATAAAAAAATGAAAAATAAATAAATGAATGAATAAATAAATAAATAAATAAATAAATAAATAAATAAATAAATAAATAAATAAATAAATAAATAAATAAATAAATAAATAAATAAATAAATAAATAAATAAATAAATAAATAAATAAATAAATAAATAAATAAATAAATAAATAAATAAATAAATAAATAAATAAATAAACCGACAAAAATGCACTTTGAGTCATTTTTTAAAACTCAAACTTCATTCACGAGGAAAGAATCGCGCAAATAAACGGGGAAAAGCGTGTAAATAAAGCTTTGAAAAAATAGAAATAAAAAAAAACGGCCGAGCGGTCGAATAGGAAAAATAAAATAGAGACAAAAGTCGCGCGAGAGAACAACGGAAAATACTGTGCATGGAGTGGACAAGGGGGGGCCACGTGCTCGCCTGATATCGCACTACGTACGAGAGAGGTATCGCGTAACTGCATTATGCTTCGCCAGTTCCCACCCTGGCTTCGGATTTACATTTACGTCACCCATTCCAGACTCCCCTATATATATATTACCCACCGTCTCCCCCTTGCCCCTATCCACACAACTGTCCGATACTCCGGTTGCATCTCACGAGGCTATCAACTGTGCTACTCATACTCATAAACGTTATAGAACGAACTGGATCGGACGACGATTCAACGTGACACACACGCGTCACGAGTGTAAGGGAGAAAATATGGCACATTGTTAGGAGCAACGTCGGGCCACACGGTACAATCGTATCAAAGGGAAAATATCATTCTGTCAATTTTATTAATTATTTTCGACAGATGAAGAAAAAAAAAGGGAAAAAAAAAGTGGTAACCATTCCCGTTGGATTGTTGCCTTTGGAAAAGTATTCGAAGCGATCGGTAACAATTGAATGGTGAGTGGTCGATATGGAAAACGGTATTCGTAACGATAGGACATGTTTTATTATAGGGACAAGGTATTGATCGTAATTAGAGCCACTACGCGTCAACTCTCGCTCTTCTCGCCGATCGTCAATCCGACTATTTTCCTCGAGCCGTTATCTGGATTTTCTTTCCTTTTTTTTCTTTTTTTTTTTTCACTCTCTCTTCACCCACAGTCGCAACAGGTGCGAGCCTTCCCGTTTGTCCTATCGCGTACGTTTCACCCGATCAACCTGCACCGGCCAATGTACAACGGGAGGATTCATGATTTTTTTTTTTTTTTTTTTTTCGTATCAATTCAAATATAAAAATAATCCGTTTGGAATTTACGGATTTTTTTTTTGTTGTCTCCATGTTTTCACCTAAATAAATGTGTGCGAGTTGTAATTACCGTGATGAGAAGCTGGTGCAATTTATCAAATGAAATTGCTAAATAGTTTTGCGTTTAATTAAAAAGAAAAACGCAATTTGATAGCCGAGAATGATCGATGCCAATCGTACGTACGTTCTGTCGATAAAATCGATATTCGAGCAATTCCGTTGAAAACGGTTTAAACAATTTTTCTTTCTTCACTACGCGGCTCTCTCACGATAGTGCGTCATATGCTGGGGTGATAAACTGTATTATATATATGTGTGTGTATGAATGGACCCTCACGCGGATATAGGGTTGCAAAACCCCTCGAGCAATATGGATCGATAATATTCCCTCTTTCCACCCATCGTTTCTATTACCATATTTTTTGCACTTTTTATTTTACCGCTCCCCCTCGTACTTTGCAAGTTTCCTCGTGGTTTTTTTTCGAAACGTTTACAAACGTGGTTGTCCGTTAGCTACGTGTACGCGCTGCTTCCTTATGGATACGCGACGCACATATGTATTAGGGCGATTTTTTCCTTCGACTATTTTTTTTTTTTTCAGTACCCACCCGAAATTTTGTTGGATATGTCGAAAAAGAAATTCCCTGAAAGTTACAGTCCTTAATATTAATTCTAAGTACTTTCACAAAGCGTGAGAAGATTTTCCATTTAAAATACACGTAAATCGTTTTTTTTTTTTTTTTTTCTCAAATTTCTATAACTCAGCCGCATTTTACGCTATCATATTGTTCTTGGTTTCGATTTACTCGGAATAAAACAATCTTAAAAACTGCCTTTTGCGGCGAAAGTGTAAACTGTACTGGTGAGTTGGTACGGGTCACTGGAGTTGATTTTTACCCAAAATTCTCGTTTTTTTGCTGTTATCTCCGAAACAATTAACTTTACGAAAAAAATGTAAATGAAAAATTTGTTGGAATCTTAATTTCCTACAAAAAAGGTCCCATCGACCCAATTGCTTAGATTAATATTTCTTGAGATATTGAACTTTAACTTATGAGTAGTATAAAATTTATAAAACATGAAATATTAAATAATAAAAAAAATAAAAAATAAAAAAGTTTAATATCTCAAGAAATATTGATCTAAGCAATTGGGTCGACAGGACCTTTTTTGTAGGAAATTAAATTTCCAACAAATTATTCTTCTACATTTTTTTCGTAAAGTTAATTGTTTCGGAGATAACAGCAAAAAAAACAGAATTTTGGGTAAAAATCAACTTCGGTGACCCGTACCAACTCACCAGTACAATTTACACTTTCGCCGCAAAAGGCACTTTTTTAGATTGTTTTATTCTGAGTAAATCGAAACCAAGAACAATATGATAGCATAAAATGCGGTTGAGTTATAGAAATTTGAAAAAAAAAAAAAAAAAATTCGATTTACGTGTATTTTAGATGGAAAATCTTCTCACGCTTTGGGAAAGTACTGAGAATTAATATTAAGGGCTGTAACTTTCAGGGAATTTCTTTTTCGACATATCCAACAAAATTTCGGCTGGGGACTGAAAAAAATAAATAAATAGTCGAAAAAAAAATCGCCCTAATATATATATTTTTTTATATTTTATTATTGCACTTCGAGATTGGCGCCGTCTCAGTCAAAATTCAGTGCATATTTAACAATTTTTTTTTGTACGAAAAAGTGATTTATTTATAAAACTAATTACACATCTATTTAGCATAAATATCAAGCTAGTAAAAGATATTTTTTTTTGTTTTTTATTTTGTTATACAAAATGGCCGACTACTGCTATTTGCTTTTGCTATCTTTTTTTTCGGCCGTGACATTTGGCATCCACAGTTTTTCCTCTAGACCAAAAAAAAAAATCTCGTCAATCTACATCAGAATACCTAGAGAAGTACTTACGGAATTTGAAAAATATTGTTTTATTCGAATATTATAGACATTTGAACTGAAAATGTGAATTTCCAGTGACATATTTCGTACAAATCTCCTCTTAAAATGGAAAGTTTTTCATTAATCAGAAATTCCGAACGTACTTCTCTGCGACATGCAATTAGAAACATAATTTTCAAATTTGAAGTCGATCGGCTAAAAGTTGTCCAAGTTATTTGTCACGCGGCGCGCTCGGGTATTCTATGGCCGTGCCAGAGGTAGACATACGTTATACGCTCAAAGTGGGTGAGAAAAAAATGTTCTCGCTATAAATCGAATAGTAACTTATTTTTATGATGACAAAGCATCGTTTAAGCAAAAAAAAAAGATTTTTTGAAAATTCTACCGTGGCCACAGCCGTTAAATCATTATTGGTATTTTTTTTTCTTCTTCCATTAATTACCACATCACATCATTGGTATGCTCGAATATTTCGTGCGTCTATTAAGGGTGGGAAATAGGGTTAGGACAACGTTTTCTCAATGATTTTCATGGATTTTTTTATAGTATAAAAAATGAATATAATTTATTGAAACTTTGAGAATATTTTATACATATATTTAAGTATATACTATAAAATTTTTGAAGAATTTCCTTGAAAAACACCGAAGATATTAGCGACCCCATATTGCAGGTCACAATCAGACTCAGCATTTTGCGTACATTCTGGAAGCCGCAATTTTCATCTGAAATCAAACGAGGTTGAAATTTACTTTTATTACATGTCTCTCTTCTATATGAACCTAAATGCTATCAAAAAAATAAAAAATTGAATTTTTTACAGGGGTCAAAACAAAAAAGCATGATTTTTTGCCATATTTACAACTTTATTTGCAAAAAAAACTTATTTAAAATAATGATAATATTCCGATTTTAGGTTCATATAGAGCGCAATACTATGAAGAAAGTAACTGCCAATTTTCAAAACGATTGGTCGAAAACTTTTCAAACTAGCGTGTACGCAAGTTAAAAAAAAGTCATTTTCAGAAAAACGCGTTTGAAACAATAGCAAAATGCTGAGTCTAATTGTGACCTGCAATATGGGGTCGCTTATATCTTCGGTGTTTTTCAAGGAAATTCTTAAAAAATTTTATAGCATATACTTAAATATATGTATAAAATATTCTCAAAGTTTCAATAAATTATATTCATTTTTTATACTATAAAAAAATTCATGAAAATCATTGAAAAAACGCTGTCCTAACCCTATTTTCCCCCTTAATGGCTTATAACAATAGAACGAGTCGGAATTTTCATTAAAAATTTTGAGAACATATTTTCCAATAGTTTTACTAACAATTTATGAAATAAAAAAAAAAATCGATTTTTTGAACCGTCTAACCCTATTTTTCCCCTTAACGTTCAATTGACGCATCAATAAAATCTTAAACGTATCTACTTTTCGTATTTCTTTTGCTATAATAATCGAATGTACAAATAATGATATTCGTATCTTTCGACATTTAACAGCTCTAATTTCCGCGAAAGTTTAAAGTCCTTATCCGCGCTCCAACATCTCGGGTTAGTACGAGACAATGGCCGATTGTTTTTTGTTCCAGCACGAAATATAAAAAAAAGCGCGTTTGAGCAACCACGAGTCTCCTTTGCGGAGAGCCACTAGCCCAGCGTTAATTATCCAATAGTCACTCTCGTTTCTCTCTCGATTCTCTCCAGTGGCTCTTTCCTCAATTTTCTCTCTCTCCGTTTATTTCCGTAAATCTACTTTCGTCGGATGTGCGACAAGCGGAAAGAGAAAAACGTTGAAAGAGTCAAAGTGACTTTGACTGCGTTAGACTCACGATTTTTTTTTTTCAAATCTGCCTCGAGAAATTGTTCGAAGCAAGTCCATTGATTCTGAGAGGACGCGCGAGTTTCGATTTTTAAAAAATATCAGTGAAATCTATAGAACGTGATGAGATCACGAAAGAAAAAAAAACAACAAAAAAACTTAATGAAGTATCGAATACGAGAGCACATAAATGCTCTTTCGCAAATCGCAACGCACCTGCGTTATTCTCTTTTAGCTGAACGCACCACCGTACGCATACGAGAGGACGTATGCTCGCGTTCCTCGTGTATATATACAAGCGCGTTGTTGCGCGTTCAAGGGCAGCCTGCGGAACGACCTGTTGCGTGCAATTTTTACGTGTACTCGCTTTACTCGTTCCCTCAATTCCCTCCCCCCTTGCCCCGTCTGTTTTCAGGTGCATCGCGTTGCACCGGCGAGAACGCAACGCGACGCATCGTTCGAATCCGCGCATTTTCCGAATCCGTCGTTTCTTCCGTTTTTCCATACGAGGTCCGTTCAAAAAGTATCGCGAATTTTTAATTTCCCCGAGCTACGTATATTCGATTTTCAATTTTTTTTTGTGGCGTTAGGTTGGTACTCGTGTCCCTCACTTATGCTGAAAAAATCGGCCATTTTGAATGTTTTGTTAATTGTTGACAGCTGTTTTGGTTAGACGTGTTTTGGCTTATCTTCGATTTTTGCCTGTTCCAAAAAAGCAGCTTCCATTGCGATGATCGAGCTTTGGTTTTCACGTCATAACCATAAACCCATGATTCGTCACCAGTTATAACCCTCTGGAGCAAATTTGGGTCGTCGCGGACCGAGTCCAACGGCTCCTTAGCAATGTTAACGCGGCACTGTTTTTCCCATCGGCCATTTTGAATGTTTAGTTAATTGTTGACAGCTGTTTTGGTTAGACGTGTTTTGGCTTGTCTTCGATTTTTGCCTGTTCCAAAAAAGCAGCTTCCATTGCGATGATTGAGTTTTGGTTTCCACGTCATAACCATAAACCCATGATTCGTCACCAGTTATGACCCTCTGGAGCAAATTTGGGTCGTCGCTGACCGAGTCCAACGGCTCCTTAGCAATGTTAACGCGACACTGTTTTTCTTCGAAATTGAGCAATTTTGGCACGAATTTCGCGGCGACTCGTCTCACGCCCAAATCATTGGTAAAAATCGAATAGCACGAGCCAATCGATACGTTTAGTTCCTCAGCAACTTCTCTAACGTTGATTCGACGATTGGCCAATATTATTTTCTTCGCTTCATCAATGTTTTCGTCCGCTGTTGATGTGCTCGGGCGTCCGGAACGCGTTTCGTTGTTCGCATCTTTTCGGCCCTCTGACAACATTTTGTACCGCCGATAAACGTTGCTTAGATCCAAGGTAGCTTCACCATATGCCACAGTAAACATTCGAAATGCGTCCGCGCACTTAAGGCCGTCGTCCGGTCTAGAGCGAGATTTTTGACGTCATTTCTAATGTGCAATAACGTTTAAACCGTAGAAGTTGTCTTGATGGAAATTTACACGTGCATTTATTGATCCTTAGAGAATACTTGTACGTTAAAAAAAAAAATTATTTTAAATATTTTCATGTAGTTTTTTGCCTTGTTGCAACATGGTGCGCCTCAATCGGCGCCCACTCTGGACGATGTTGTATGCATCTGAAAAAAAAAAATATATATATATATTCTCAATCTGCATGAGTATTCGGAGCACTGGTAGCAGAATTGGTACTTAAAAAAATTTTTTGATAAAATGGCGGCCCGTTGAACTTTCATTAATGATATTTCATACATTTTCGGGTATTCGACGAGTTATAAAATGTCGGCAAAATTATTGTTCGACTCAATTCTGCTACCAGTCCTCGGAAACAGGCTACCTAAGGTACGTGCAAAATTTGAGCTCGATCGGTCCGTTAGTTATCGTGATATCGTGGGCGCCGATTTGAAAAACATAGTTCTGAGATAAACGCGTTCAAAGTTGCTTCCCGACCGCGCTACCTGAGCGGCGCGGCTTGCTTAGAATTTTTATTTCTCGGCTAATTTTTGAAATATCAGTAAACGGTTTTCAGGAGCGTATGAAGAAAGGTCTAAGGTATAAGAAAATAAGAAAAAAAAAAATCAATTTTTTCAAATTTCTAGACCAAACGACGGCCTTAATTTTGTTTTTCACACAAAATTTCATACGGATGCTTTGATCGATTTTTTGGAATAGGCAAAAATCGAAGACAAGCCAAAACGCGTCTAACCAAAACAGCTGTCAACAATTAACTAAACATTCAAAATGGCCGATTTTTTCAGCATAAGTGAGGGACACGAGTACCAACCTAACGCCACAAAAAAATCGAAAATCGAATATACGTAGCATGCGGAAATTCAAAATTCCCGATACTTTTTGAACAGACCTCGTATATCCCAGCGAATCGGACGATTGATAGAAAATTAAAAACCATGCTTTTACTCTCTCGCGAACTTGATTCTACTTTTTCGTTTATAATTACTTTGGAAAAAGGTCCAAAACGTCCGAAGACGAGGGTGTAAACATCGAGCGAGAAAAAAATAATTTAGAGTCTAATTGGAATTATGGGAATTTGTTGAGCGGGAGTTTTTTTCGCCCGTTTCTTTTATGAGACAATCGCGAAAATATAACGAAAGCGGATTAAACGACGGAATACCGACACGAGTAAATCTCTCTCCCTCGTACTCGGTGTGGGCGAGAGACGTTAAAGCTGATGTTGCGCGGCAAACAGCTACAGCTGTTGTGGGTCACGTATGGTCAGAAAATGTACCGGACTTACGAGCTTAACGTATATTCGCTGTGATTTTTGTTATTCAACTATTCGGACTGTGATTGTAATTGTTATTTTAAAGCGAAAAGAATAAAAACAACTGCAAACTCGAAATATCGATAAATATATATTTTGTAGAATGTTCAATAACTTTCTGTCGTTTGATAACAAAATTTCACTTGAATTTTCAGCGATTCATTATTTTTCAACGAATATTCTCGCTCGTTTTACGTACAGGGTTTTATCGAAATTTTTACATATCTCATTGGAAAATTGGTATTAAAATCTTTTACGTACAACCAAACTGCCTACAAATATAGACATATCGCATCGCCGCACTAAAACGCATACGAACGAACGTATGAGTCACGTGATCATTCCATATATAGATTGGAATGAAATGACGAAGTGAAATCTTCCCGGAGCCCGCGTGAACCGCGTTACCACAGGTGTTACATCCTTGCGATCGTGGTATATCCCTCTCTTTCAATTGTTTTTTTGCACTCTGCGCTCGTGCCTTTTATGAACATTCGTAAAGCATTGATCCTGCTAGTACAATCAATAGAGAATATTGTGGCGTATTAAAAATAAAGGGGATTTTTTTTTAAATTAGGTTCAGTATCACGTACCGAATGTGAATTAACAAAATGGTTACAAATTATGGGAGCGGAAGTGCCGCTATTTTGAGGAAAACCGTATTGGCCAATATCTCCGTTACCGTGCACTTTAAGCCAAAAATGGTAATAACTTTTCTTGTAGATAATTGAATTTCCCATCTTTTTTTCTAAATAATTTTTTTTGTATCACTTACCGTTTACGACTTATACCACTGTTAAAATTTATTTTTTCAGTTTTTGACCTGTATCTCTCCTAATAATTGTTTAAACAATAAAATGCTAATAACTTATCTTTTGAATCCATAAATTTCCCACAACTTTTATTCAAAACTTTTTTGTCCAAAGTTAATATTCTCAAAGTTATAACGCGTTCAATGTTGCGCTACTGGGTGCAAGGTTAATAAAAACGAGGTACGCATAGTACAATGATGAAAATTCAATATATATGTAAAAAAATATTAATGGTATTGACATAATTAACAATAAATACCTTCTTACCTGCAAAAAACAGCGACTTCCCGTTGACATTTTTAAAATATTTGTATAATATTTTTAACAATTCAATAATACTTCATAACTCGAATTGCCCTACGATTATTATCAAATTATTAATAATATACCGTTGGCATAATGAACAAAAGAATAGGAAAATGCGCAATTACGTTCGCTTATCGACGAGAAGTAAAATAAGTCTAGCAACTCTGCCTCCAACGGAAAAGGCTGCGAAGCACCATAAGTTCCGGACTTATCAATCTTTCCATGCCTTTTCGAATAAATTTCCCGTTTTCCTATTCTTTTGTTCGTTATGCCAACAGTATATAATTGATTATTTGATAATAATCGTGGGGCAATTCGAGTTATGAAGTATCATTGAATTGTTAAAAATATTATACAAATATTTAAAAAATGTCAACGGGAAGTCGCTGTTTTTCGCAGGTAAGAAGGTATTTATCGTTAATTATGTCAATATCATTAATATTTTTTTACATATGTATTGAATTTTCATTATTGTACCTTTATTGTAGATAATTGAATTTCCCATCTTTTTTTATAAATAATTTTTTTTGTATCACTTACCGTTTACGACTTATACCACTGTTAAAATGTATTTTTTCACTTTTTGACCTGTATCTCTCCTAATGATTGTTTAAACAATAAAATGCTAATAACTTATCTTTTGAATTCATAAATTTCCCACAACTTTTATTCAAAACTTTTTTGTCGAAAGTTAATATTCTCAAAGTTATAACGCGTTCGATGTTGCGCTACTGGGTGCAAGGTTAATAAAAACGAGGTATGCATAGTACAATGATGAAAATTCAATATATATGTAAAAAAATATTAATGATATTGACATAATTAACAATAAACACCTTCTTACCTGCAAAAAACAGTGACTTCCCGTTGACATTTTTTAAATATTTGTATATTTTTAACAATGCAATAATACTTCATAACTCGAATTGCCCCACGATTATTATCAAATTATCAATTATATACTGTTGGCATAATGAACAAAAAAAATAGGAAAACGTGCAATTACGTTCGCTTATCGACAAGAAGTAAAATAAGTCTAGCAACTCTGCCTCCAACCGAAAATGCTGCGAAGTACCATAAGTTCCGGACTTATCAATCTTTCCATGCCTTTTCGAATAAATTTCCCGTTTTCCTATTCTTTTGTTCATTATGCCAACAGTATATAATTGATTATTTGATAATAATCGTGGGGCAATTCGAGTTATAAAGTATTATTGAATTGTTAGAAATATTATACAAATATTTAAAAAATGTCAACGGGAAGCCGCTGTTTTCTGCAGGTAAGAAGGTATTTATTGTTAATTATGTCAATATCATTAATATTTTTTTTCATATGTATTGAATTTTCATCATTGTACTAGGCATACCTCGTTTTTATTAACCATGCACCCAGTGGCGCAACATTGAACGCGTTATAACTTTGAGAATATTAACTTTAGACAAAAAAGTTTTTAATAAAAGTTGTGGGAAATTTATGGATTCAAAAGATAAGCTATTAGCATTTTATTGTTTAAACAATTATTAGGAGAGATACAGGTCAAAAAGTGAAAAGATAGATTTTAACAGTGGTATAAGTCGTAACTGGTAAGTGATACAAGAAAAATTATTTGGAAAAAAAGATGGGAAATTCAATTATCTACAAGAAATGTTATTACCATTTTTGGCCTAAAATGCACGGTAACGGAGATATTGGCCAATAGAGTTTTCCTCAAAATGGCGGCACTTCCGCTCCCCTAATTTGTAACCATTTTGTTAATTCACATTCGGTACGTGATACTGAACCTAATTTTAAAAAAACCCCTTTATTTTTAGTGCGATGCGGACAAGAGTAGCGGGCTCCCTATTGATTGTACTATACACTGAGAATTTTCTTTTTTTTTTCACTTAGTACAAATGAATTGTTAGTTTTTTCAACAATCATTATGGTCGGTTAACGAAAACATCGTTACGGCAAACAAAATATTTGTAATGCTAATTGAAAGTTCGAACGGGCTTGAACGCCGATTTAGTCGATGCAAACTCTTATTTTTAACGGTGCACCAGTCGTTTTCGCTTCCTCATAAATTAACTCAAACGTAGATGTACGCAAATAGAAACGGTAAATGATAAAAAATTGTAAACGTATTTAAAAAAAAAGCAACAAGTACGAATGAGGGAAAAATAAATTAGCGAATGCGGTACAGAAACGAAAGGATGAGAGCGATAGAAAAGAAAAGTAACCCTTACACGTGATGGCGCCGAATTACGAGTCTAGCGGCAACAATAGGCGAAGCATCGCTGGACCATGTGCGATCTGTTCACGCGGATAGCCACGCAATTTCAATTTACAGAATTGATTTAAGTAATTATTTATATTGCCAATATTAATATTTACTTCACGCTCATTTCGTTCTTTTTTTTCGTACGCGAGTAACAATAATAAATATCGATGATCCAATTATTTAAATTGGGTACGAGCAAAAGAAAAAAGTCATTGACCCAAAGGACCGAATCTTAAGAAGCACTTTTTCTTCCTGTTCGTTACAAAACAAATAAAAAAATAGAAGAACATTCAAAGATTTTCGTATCGCTCCTCGCGCTCAGCGATGTGCGGTGAACTCTTTTATGCTACGGGGCAAAAGAGTCGACTTCGGGGCACACTGGGAGCACCGAGAGCCGCGAGAGACGTTGGCTCTCTTGGGCAGCGTGCGAGATCGGTTATCCCAGGGCTGCCTTGGCTCTATCCGGTTTGGCAAGTGCGCCACGCCAGAGTTGAGCCGAGAGAGCGGTTCTCGGACAGGGCGAACGCGAACGAACTCGCGGTGGCGGCGGCGGCAAGGGAACAGCGTTGAATCGCTCGCTCGAGAGAGCACATAGCCGAATAGGAGTGCGAGCACAGAAAACGCAATAACGACCATCTCTGTCCGATGAATCATCGAGATACACGCCGAGTCTGTTGTGCAATTTGTTGTATACTACAGGCGCGACTCCGAAATTTGTATTCCTACATAAGACTCATTCTTTAATTACACTTTTTTTTTTAATATTTCTTATTTTATCAGTCTCGAGAGATTCCCGTGTGCCAATAAGTCCGTAGATCGTTCGCCTCGTCAAAACCAAATTACCTCTCGAGTGACCAATTTCTTTTTTCAATAATTATTAGACGATCAAAACTTTGTATGCTCTCTCTCGTTTCTCGCTCTCTCGCACTTCACTGCCTTCTTGTCCTTTTTTCGTCAAATCCTCTCTCTTAAACGTACCCAACCCTTGTGGTTTTCCAACACCGAAGATCGTCATTTCATCATTTTATTTCAGGACATTTCACAAATGTACTTCGACGTTCAACCCTTTGTGGTATCATAGCTGGCCGGAAATTCTCTTCACTCTCGCTGACGCGCCGGCATTTGTCTGCGCAATAAACATTGAGGGAGGAAATAGGGTTAGGACAGCGTTTTCTCAATGATTTTCATGAATTTTTTTATAGTATAAAAAATGAATATAATTTATTGAAACTTTGAGAATATTTTACACATATATTTAAGTATATACTATAAAATTTTTGAAGAATTTTCTTGAAAAACACCGAAGATAACAGCGACCCCATATTGCAGGTCACGATCACACTCAGCATTTTGCGTACATTCTGGAAGCCGCAATTTTCATCTGAAGTCAAACGAGGTTGGGATTTACTTTTATTATATGTCTCTCTTCTATATGAACCTAAATGCTATAAAAAAAAATAGAAAATTGATTTTTTACAGGGGTCAAAACAAAAAAGCATGATTTTTTGCCATTTTTTACAACTTTTTTGCAAAAAAAAAATTATTTCAAATAATGATAATATATTATCATTATATAGAATATTATATAGAATATATATCGATTTTAGGTTCATATAGAGCGCAATACTATGAAGAAAGTAACTGCCAATTTTCAAAACGATTCGTTGAAAACTTTTCAAACTAGCGTGTACGCAAGTTCAAAAAAAGTCGTTTACAGAAAAACGCGTTTGAAAAAAATAGTACCAAGAAAAACAAGCAATATGGCGTCGCTAATATTTTATAGTATATACTTAAATACATGTATAAAAATTTTATAGTATGTACTTAAGGCCGTAATCTGGTCTAGAGGGAGATTTTTGACGTCATTTCTAATGTGCAATAACGTTCAAACCGTTGAAGTTGTCTTGATGAAAATTTACACGTGTATTTATTGATCCTTGGAGAATACTTGTACATTAAAAAAAAAAATTATTTTCAATATTTTCATGTAGTTTTTTGCCTTGTTGCAACATGGTGCGCCGAAATCGGCGCCCACTCTGGACGATCTTGTATGCATCTGAAAAAAAAAATATATATATATTCTCAATCTGTATGAGTATTCTGAGCACTGGTAGCAGAATTGGTACTTAAAAAATATTTTTGACAAAATGGCGGCCCGTTGAACTTTCATTAATGATATTTCATACATTTTCGGGTATTCGACGAGTTATAAAATGTCGGCAAAATTATTGTTCGACTCAATAAAAAATTTTTTTAAGTACCAATTCTGCTACCAGTGCTCAGAATACTCATACAGATTGAGAATATATATATTTTTTTTTTTCAGATGCATACAATATCGTCCAGAGTGGGCGCCGATTTCGTCGCACCATGTTGCAACAAGGCAAAAAACTACATGAAAATATTTAAAATAATTTTTTTTTTTAACGTACAAGTATTCTCTAAGGATCAATAAATGCACGTGTAAATTTTCATCAAGACAACTTCAATGGTTTAACCGTTATTGCACATTAGAAATGACGTCAAAAATCTCGCTCTAGACCAGACTTCGGCCTTAAATGTATGCATAAAATATTCTCAAAGTTTCAATAAATTATATTCATTTTTTATACTATAAAAAAATTCATGAAAATCATTGAGATAACGCTGTCCTAACCCTATTTCCCACCTTAATGGCTTATAACAATAGAACGAGTCGGAATTTTCATTTAAAATTTTGGGAACATATTTTTCAATACTTTTACTAACAATTTATGAAATAAAAAAAATTGATTTTTTGAACCGTCTAACCCTATTTCCCCCCATTAAACCCTTAACAATTTTTCATTAGAACGAGGCTTTTGTAGCGGAACCAAGCAATTTTTATTGTCATTAAATGATTGATCATTGATTTATTATAACTCATCATTGATTCGTCCGTGTATAAAACTAAAATGGTCTAATTTCCGGTAGCTATGTGTCCTCAAAGATTGTGCGAAACTCGTAATCTTAACTTTTGACGTATCGAGATAGGGACATGGTTTTCTTTAAATATTAACCAATGGCGTTGGAAAAAAAATGGTTTTTCGTCCGTTCATCGCATTTTAAGGACGTTTAGCCGATCGGAAATTCGTGACGTTCCAATTAATGAGCTTCGTAAAATCGTCAAGTACATTCGGAAAAAAACTTCTGTATCGAATAAATCTACCGTTCGATCACGGCACGTTACCCTAACGCAACCTTATTCGCGTTTGCTCTAACGTAACTGCGGATACCAACGGGGCTTATAAAGAAGCTCTACCCCTATAATCTACCGTCATATATAATGGTCCGATATGTCCCGCGAGAATATCGAACGCTCGGAGTAAAGGAAAAACAGCCGGCTACCGAGGGACAACGGTCCAACGAGGCACACCGACTGTGAATTCTTTGTCCGTTTTAACACCTGTCCCTCCTCCGGAGGGTGGAAGGTTCGTATCTCGCTTTTTTTCCTTTACTCTCTCTCTCTCTCTTTCGCTCTCTCGTGTCCGGAGATCGAACGACGAGGGTTGCGTGTTCCCTCTGCCGCCACCGTGAACCGTTCACGACCGCGAATAAGGTGAACATCGAACGGAAGTAACTCCGGTGCGTTGCCCTCTTACTACTTTTGCCAGAGCTCATCCTGCGACGTCGATACTCGTGACCAAACACCGGCAATCATCTTTTCCATCAATTTCAACATTCTTACGGTCAATTTCGTTCGGAAAGAATAGCTTTTTTTCCTTTCAACTTGACATTCTTTGTTCCGTGACATTATTCGTACTTATTAAGGGGGGAAATAGGGTTAGCACAACGTTTTCTCAATGATTTTCATGAATTTTTTTATAGTATAAAAAATGAATATAATTCATTGAAACTTTGAGAATATTTTATACATATATTTAAGTATATACTATAAAATTTTTGAAGAATTTCATTGAAAAACACCGAAAATATTAGCGACCCCATATTGCAGGTCACAATCAGACTCAGCATTTTGCGTACATTATGGAAGCCGCAATTTTCATCTGAAATCAAACGAGGTTGAAATTTACTTTTATTATATGTCTCTCTCCTATATGAACCTAAATGCTATCAAAAAAATCGAAAATTGAATTTTTTACAGGGGTCAAAACAAAAAAGCATGATTTTTTCCATTTTTTACAACTTTATTTGCAAAAAAAAATCATTTTCAATAATGATAATATTCCGATTTTAGGTTCATATAGAGCGCAATACTATGAAGAAAGTAACTGTCAATTTTCAAAACGATTGGTGGAAAACTTTTCAAACTAGCGTGTACGCAAGTTCAAAAAAAGTCGTTTTCAGAAAAACGCGTTTGAAAAAATAGCAAAATGCTGAGTCTGATTGTGACCTGCGATATGGGGTCGCTAATATCTTCGGTGTTTTGCAAGAAAATTCTTTAAAAATTTTATAGTATATACTTAAATATATGTATAAAATATTCTCAAAGTTTCAATAAATTATATTCATTTTTTATACTATAAAAAAATTCATGAAAACCATTGAGAAAACGCTGTCCTAACTTTATTTCCCCCCTAAATGGCTTATAACAATAGAATGAGTCGGAATTTTCATTTAAAATTTTGGGAACATATTTTTCAATAGTTTCACTAAGAATTTATGAAATAAAAAAATAATCCATTTTTTGAACCGTCTAACTCTATTTCCACCCTTAAAGGATCACGTACCCCTGCACGCGCGCTGAAAACCGAATAGATTCGAAAAATTATTATAAGGGTTGTGTGGTGAAAAAAAACAAAATTGTTGATTTCACATTTTTTATTAACTTTTTAACTATAAGAAGAATAATTTAAAAAAAAAATTTTCATATATTAACATTATTTTTGACGGGTATAAATGGACACATCGTAACTTCACCAAAAATTATCCAATCTGCAAAAATAAAAAAGAATCTAGTAAAGTAATGTAGTGGTAGTAGTAGTAGTAGTAATAGTCTGACGAAGGAATTTTTTTTTAAACAAAGGAATTACAGTATTTCAAACTTTGGTATGCAATTTGAAAAAAATAATTAGTGTTTAATAATTTCTAAAAAAATTGTCCAACCAAAAAATAAAGAAAACCTCCCGTCAGAGTATAGACAAAATAATTATCAAGATTTAAAAAAAAACGGTTAAAAAATATTCGAAATTGACTCAGTTATCGCGCTGATACTGTCTAAAAACATAATTTCGAGAAAAACGCGTCTAAATAATGTTAATATTTAAGAAAAAAAATTTAATTATTGATTTCACATTTTTTATTAACTCTTTAACTATAAGAAGAAAAATGTAGTAATTTTCTTTTTCATATATTAACATTATTTTTGACGGGTATAAATGGCCCACACGTCATAACTTCACCAAAAATTATCCAATCTGCAAAAATAAAAAAGAATCTAGTAAAATAATGTAGTAGTAGTAGTAGTAGTAATAGTCTGACGAAGGGATTTGTTTTTTTAACAAAGGAATTATAGTGTTTTAAACTTTGGTATGCAATTTTAAAAAAATAATTAGTGTTTAATAATTTCTAAAAAAATTGTCCAACCAAAAAATTAAGAAAACCTCCCGTCAGAGTATAGAGAAAATAATTATCAAGATTAATAAAAAAGGGTTAAAAAATATTCGAAATTGACTGAGTTATCGCGCTGATACTGTCTAACATAATTTCGAGAAAAACGCGTAAAAATAATGTTAATATTTGAGAAAAAAAATAAAAAATTTTTGTTTCTTATCGTTGAAAAGTTAATAAAAAATCTGAAATGAACAATTTAATTTATTTTTTCCACCATATGACCTTTGTAATAATTTTTCAAATCTATTCGATTTTCAGCGCGCGCAGGGGTATGTGAGCCCTTAAACGAACAAAGCGAAGGTTTAGACTCGATAGTTCATTAAGGGGGGAAATAGGGTTAGTACAGCGTTTTCTCAATGATTTTCATGAATTTTTTTATAGTATAAAAAATAAATATAATTTATTGAAACTTTGACAATATTTTATACATATATTTAAGAATATTATAAAATTGGTATATACTATGTACTATAAAATTTAGGTATATACTATAAAATAAAAAAGACTCAGCATTTTGCGTACATTCTGGAAGCCGCAATTTTCATCTGAAATCAAACGAGGTTGGAATTTACTTTTATTATAAGTCTCTCTTCTATATGAACCTAAATACTACCAAAAAAATAGAAAATTGAATTTTTTACAGGGGTCAAAACAAAAAAGCATGATTTTTTGCCATTTTTTACAACTTTATTTGCAAAAAAAAAATTATTTCAAATAATGATAATATTCCGATTTTAGGTTCATATAGACCGCAATACTATGAAGAAAGTAACTGCCAATTTTCAAAACGATTGGTTGAAAACTTTTCAAACTAGCGTGTACGCAAGTTCAAAAAAAGTCGTTTTCAGAAAAACGCGTTTGAAACACGCGGCGCGCTCGGGGTCTGAAGGAGAGCTACTCACTTTAATGGCTTATAACAATAGAACGAGTCGGAATTTTCATTTAAAATTTTGGGAACATATTTTTCAATAGTTTTACCAACAATTTATGAAATAAAAAAAAAATCGATTTTTTGAACCGTCTAACCCTATTTCCCTCCTTAATTCCACGTGGACACCGATCTCCGTATGGACATTTTTCTCCAATTCGCCGCAAACTCGAAGAACTAAAACATTCGTAGCTGAAAGCTTGTTTGTCGATTGAATAAATATTTCAATCGATTTATAATGTACCGGTAGTCGGCCGGAAATAAGTCAATTACGGAGAAACACTAATTTCCGAACGGGTTGGCGCGTTTGTTTCCTCGTTCGTGCACGATAAGCGTTTATACGCGGGCTCTCACTCCGTTAACCTTTCCCAATCGTTCTTCCCCCTCGAAGATCCTAAACTCTCGCACAATGCACCGTTTCCTCGTACGAGAGGGTCAGGAAGTGCACCCATTCACAGAACCGGCAGGCGCGCAAACCCTCCCCCGGCTCGGTCTTCTTACATCGCCCTCGCGCGAGAGTTTCAAAACTAGTTAACGTCAACGCGACTTCTATCGAAAAGCGAGTGTAAATGAGCGATATCCAAACTTTGTGTAACGGGGCACGCGGTGTCGATGCTCAATTCGACAATCGATTTTGCTCATTTTACTGCAACAAATCTCTGTATAACGCCCGGCGACTTCTTATCACCATCTTATCAATCCGTCGTTGATTCTTATCGTACTGTCCCAGAGATGTCGCGTTTTATCCTCGTCCAATTGCTGTCGCGGCTGTGTGATGAAAAAAAAAACAAACAAGGTCGCACGATCTTTGCCAATTCTCGCGCCCGATTTGTCCTTCCGAATTATTCAAGCGAGTGCTCGTTACGCGATTAATTTTGTCGATACAAAAATAACGGCGAAAAAATGAATATTAAATTGTTTTTTTCTTCACCAATACGTGGGGACTCCACGTCCACCACTAATTGTTCCTCGTTAATCTCTCCTAGATCTCCGTGCTCTCTAAATAATTATTGATTCAATGTATTGAAAAAGATTTTTCGTGTACAAAAATAACGATTTATCGGGCGTAAAATTTCGGACTAATGAATTTTCGTTGTTTTTATTGCAGGGCAGTGACGGATCCGAGAGACGGAAGGCGGGTGGCTTTGAAGAAACTCCCGAACGTATTTCAGAGCCTCGTGAGCAGTAAAAGAGTATTCAGGGAGCTCAAGATGCTTTGCTTCTTCAAACACGAGAACGTGAGTATAATCGTTACTACAGAATTTATCACGAAAAACTCGGTATGTACGTGTTTGCCTGTGTATAACCGCCATTGCTGTTTCATTGTAACGATACTCGGCGTTCGCAATCAGTAGAATTACCGGAGCTTTCGGAGTTCCGCGACAACTTTTGTCCCGTCATTACGGAAGATTAACCGAAGGTTAACGAGAATCATTCGCTAATTCACGTACCAATTATTATTTCCGATTGTTCGCAGGTATTATCGGCCCTCGACATACTTCAACCGCCGCATCTAGACTTCTTCCAGGAAATGTATCCTTTTTTTTTTCAAACTTTTCGAACACATACGAGGTCTGTTCAAAAAGTATCGCGAATTTTTTATTTCCGCGAGCTACGTATATTCGATTTTCGATTTTTTTTTTGTGGCGTTGAGTTGGTACTCGTGGCCCTCACTTATGCTGAAATAATCGGCCATTTTGAATGTTTAGTTAATTTTTGACAGCTGTTTTGGTTAGACGTGTTTTGGCTTGTCTTCGATTTTTGCCTATTCCAAAAAATCGATCAAAGAATCCGTTTGAAATTTCGTTGTTCGCATCTTCTCGGCCCTCTGAGAACATTTTGTACCACCGATAAACGTTGCTTTGGTCCAAGGTAGCTTCACCATATGCCACAGTCAACATTCGGAATGCGTCCGCGCACTTAATTTTCTTTTTCACACAAAATTTCATACAGATTGTTTGATCGATTTTTTGGAACAGGCAAAAATCGAAGATAAGCCAAAACACATCTAACCAAAACAGCTGTCAACAATTAACTAAACATTCGAAATGGCCGATTTTTTTAGCATAAGTGAGGGACACGAGTACCAACCTGACGCCGCAAAAAAATCGAAACTCGACATCGTACACCAAAAATGCACGAACTTGCGCGTTTTAGTTAAAATGTAAACGAAGATTGATAATTGGTCCGGTCAAACGGCGACTTTCAATTAACAAAATCCTGAATTACCGAGTTTTCCAGAGTTCCTCATTAAAAAAAAAAAATTATTGAGTGCACATTTTCTAATTTTTGGGATATCAGTGAAAATTGGGCAGACCCAAAGTTGCGCGAACCGGTATGAATTCCCCCGTGTATATTTGAATAAACATAAAGAACAAAAGCGTCTGAACCCCCCGCGCGCGATATTGTTCCTCCTGTTAGTCCGCGATTCATGGGGGGGTATAGGTAGTAGCTGCATAGCGGAAGAGAACAGATAGAATAGCCCGAAGGACCGAACGTCCGGCGGGAACAGACGGGAACCAACAGAGCATCACGAGCAACCACCAATGGCATAGCCAGTATCGATCCCGCGGCGTCCCGTATACCGACCGACACATCGTGGGAATCTAGAGATTCTAACATGAACACACCGATACACAAAAAGCTACCTTCTAAGCGAATCACTGCAATTTCAGATCAATTTCCCAAACGATCGATTTTTTCTCACAACAAAAATTCATTCCCGACTGAAACGAATGATCGATGCAAATTTCACGTTTGACAAAAAAAAAAACTAATCGAGAGATTGATAAAAATGATGTAGTGGAAAAAAAATCGATATCAGAAAATCGTTGATAGAATTGATAAAAATGATTGATTCTAAAATCAATACAATTTTGTTGTTTATCGCGAGTCATTGTGTATCTATTTCCTCTTTTAGGAATGCGGAAAGAAAACTCTTTAAGGGAGGGGTAAGGGTTTCAGCGTAAAAAAAAACACTTTTTTTGCGATTTTTTTTTCTCAAATATGGATTGAGCAATTTTATTCGAACCTTTTGTACATTATTGAGCATACTTTTGACAATGTTGCGTAATTTTTTCATGCAGAAATATTGAAGCATAAGCCCGTAACGGAGCTTCCCCCCAGAACGTCTTGGAAAAAAAAACAATTTGCGGTGTTCACTATAACTCGGCCGGAAATAATCTGAAAATGAAAAACCATGAAAATTTAGTCAAATTATAATCAAATCTTCCCCCCAACGTTCTCTGATAATTTTTTTTTTCATTTAAAAATTTTTCGCGGCCATCTAAAGTGTGAACTGTTATTTTCCACGAAAAATTTCGCCATTACGTGGGTAGGAAACACCCTTAATGTAAAAAAAAAAAATTTAACTAAACGTTGGGGGGAGGTATTTTATATGTAGAAAATGTGTACAAAGTTTGAAATGAATCGGTGGAGTAGTTTTCAAATGGCAGTGAACACGGACTTTGGAAAAGTAGTTTTGAGAAAAACGCGTCTAAAGTTTATGAAGTAAAAAATTGCAGAAAAAAATTTTTTCCAAGACGTTCTGGGGGAAGCTCTGTTACGGGCTTATGCTTCAATATTTCTGCATGAAAAAATTACACAACATTGTCAAAAGTATGCTCAATAATCTACAAAAGGTTCGAATAAAATTGCTCAATCCATATTTGAGAAAAAAAATCGCAAAAAAAGTGTTTTTTTTTACGCTGAAACCCTTACCCCTCCCTTAATAAGACAATAACTTCAAGAATATTGCTTAGATCGGTTTAAAATTTTAAAGACATATTCTTGAAATGTTAAACAATAAGATAAGACAAAAAAAATAATTTCATTTTTCGAAAATGAAAACCCTTACCCCGCCCTTAAATCCCGTTCTTTTCTTCCCTCTGCTTTTCCAGTCTCACTCCCTTTAGCCCTCTCAATGCGCTCTCTTTCCCCTTGTCATATTTCTCATTACTCGTCCGTTTGACCGAATCTTTGGTCTCCCCGTTGCAACGAGGAAACTGGAAACCTCTCGATGATACGGGCGAGAGAAAGGACTCGGTCTTTGTACCGTTCTCCTCTAACCGTCGGGTTAATATTTCCCTACCGAATAACCCGAAAGTTTATACGCCCTTTGTGGCTTCCCTTCGCACTTTTATCCGTGTGGTTCACGTCCGGATATCGATTCAAGCTATTTTTACTTCAATTTTTTTTTTCTTCCTCATCTTCCTTCAACTGCGGTGCAGAAATCTGTTACTATTAACATCGGAACTAAATAAATCGGATAATATCTTTTAAAAATTGTTTTACATTCTCCACTTCATAATTTCTTAGCGCGAATGATTCATCAATATTAACCGTTAATAACGTCAAAACTTCATCGTTGACTTTGGAATCCCTTTAATTTTATTTCAACATTTCGCCATAATCACTCTCGACGTGGTTTTTCTTTTCTTTTTTTTTTCACCAAGCTGAAAAACGTTCGGATTACGGGGAAAAAAAAAAATATATATATAGCTTTCTCACAGGGTCTCGTATCTGCGACGAGGCTAATGAAACCAGTCGCCCCCGTCAGCGATCCTGTCGGGGGGCAGCTCGCAGGCTCTCCTGCGCCAGGATCTCCCGTGAACGCGCACACACCGCGCCAACCTCTATGCCCGCATTCCTACGAACCCGCGTTGACCTCGTTCTTCTCGGCGAGCGTTATTAACCGTTTCGTTCTGGTTTATTTCCATTATTATTATTACTAGTTTGTTTTTTTTTTCTTATTCGACATTCGATTTTCAACTCTTCTCCGTCTGTTTGTCGCTTTTTTCCACTTTTATATTCATTTCGTTTGTCCCAATTGATGGTCTCATTCTCTCGATGCCACACTCTCGTTTCATCGGACACATGGTCCGATTGTATATAACCCATATTATTTGCATTTAATTTATTCTTAAACAGAGTTAAATGATATTAAGCATCGTTAGTTTAATATCTCATTCCCTCTTACCTCAAATTTAATGAAAACATTTTAAAAAATACTAAAAATGCCAGAATAATGAAAAGATCATTTGTATATACAAATGATCTTTTCATTATTCTGGCATTTTTAGTATTTTACTAAGTAAAAATACTAAACGATGCTTTTACACATTCAACAAAATTTTAAACATTTCAAACATTTTAAAAAATACTAAAAATGCCAGAATAGTGAAAAGATCATTTGTATATACAAATGATCTTTTCATTATTCTGGCATTTTTAGTATTTTACTAAGTAAAAATACTAAACGATGCTTTTACACATTTAAAAAAATTTTAAACATTTTAAACATTTTAAAAAATACTAAAAATGCCAGAATAATGAAAAGATCTATTGTATATACAAATGATCTTTTCGCTATTCTGGCATTTTTAGTATTTTTACACATTTAAAAAAATTTTAAACATTTTAAAAAATACTAAAAATGCCAGAATAGTGAAAAGATCATTTGTATATACAAATGATCTTTTCATTATTCTGGCATTTTTAGTATTTTGAACATTTTAAACATTTTAAAAAATACTAAAAATGCCAGAATAGTGGAAAGATCATTTGTATATACAAATGATCTTTTCATTATTCTGGCATTTTTCGTATTTTTTAAAATGTTAAAAATGTTTAAACAGTTTAAAAAATACTAAACGATGCTTTTACACATTAAAAAAAATTTTAAACATTTTAAACATTTTAAAAAATACTAAAAATGCCAGAATAGTGAAAAGATCATTTGTATATACAAATGATCTTTTCATTATTCTGGCATGTTTAGTATTTTTTTAAATGTTTAAAATGTTTAAAATTTTTTTTAAAGTGCAAAAGCATCGTTTAGTATTTTTACTTAGTACAATATCTATATATAAAAAAATACTAAAAATGCCAGAATAATGAAAAGATCATTTGTATATACAAATGATCTTTTCATTATTCATTATTCTGGCATTTTTAGTATTTTTTAAAATGTGTAAAATGTTTAAAATTTTTTAAATGTGCAAAAGCATCGTTTAGTATTTTTACTTAGTGAAATATCAAAATGCTAAAAAAATACTAAAAATGCCAGAATAATGAAAAGATCATTTGTATATACAAATGATCTTTTCATTATTCATTATTCTGGCATTTTCAGTATTTTTTTAATGTTTAAAATGTTTACAATTTTTTTAAATGTGTAAAAGCATCGTTTAGTATTTTTAGTATTTTAAAAAATGTTTTCATTAAATTTGAGGTAAGAGGGAATGAGATATTAAACTAACGATACTTAACATCATTTAACTCTGTTTTAGAATAAATTAAATGTAAATAATATCGGTTATTAATCGAATGAATGAAGAATCTCCGTAAATTTCAAATATTCAAAAAGAGAAACTAGTCTACTGCAGGAATAATAAATATTTTCACTTGTTCGACATTTGACGATATTTTCTTGCCCCTCAAAGCGGTTTAAGAAGAAATTGTTTGGAGCGTTTTCAATATTTCATTTTTATTTCGTCTCCTATCTCATTCCCTAATCGTCCTGCCTCTTTCATCTCTCCATTCTCGCCCGCTGATCGAACTAATAAAACAACTCGTCTACGAGTAATTACCGCTTGCCAATAGTTAATTTCCTTAACCGGTAATCGATACAAACAGATACGTGATAACGGAGCTGTTGCAGAGCGATCTCCACAAAATAATCGTTAGTCCGCAGCATCTCAGTCCGGACCACATCAAGGTCTTCCTCTACCAGATCCTGAGGGGTGAGTAAACTTGACAAATTATAAATTAAAAAAAAAAATACTAAAATATTTTTACATTGTAGTGCGCGCTGGGTTGCTCTGTAAGGAACGCAACGCATTACCAATATTATTTAATTCTCTTGTGAAAAATGTATTCGTACAACATTGACGTAGATCGTTCGAGCATTGGTTGCGGGGGACAAAAATAGGACCATACTTTCGTATAAACTTCCATCTCCAATGTGACAATACGTGTTTTCATCAAAGTTGATGAAACTTCGAGTTTGGAAAATAAATAAATATTTTCGGTAGGATAGCACAAAGGGATAGGGCACCGAACCGATAGTAGAGCCACATAGCTAGATAGAACCCGGAGAAAGCGTGAAAGGAAAGCAAGAAGAAAAAAAAAAAAAGAAGAATTGAGCCCCGGTTGTTGCAAGGCTCGGGGAGGCCAAAACCAGTCCTGTAGCCGCCCATCCGTGACCCCGGACCCCGTCATCCGGTCTATCCGCTGGTTGCCCCTTGTCTCCTCAACGTCCTCTGATCGTTGCTGCAGCTTCTGCCTCCTGATCTTAACGAAACTCACGATATATCGTGTGCCTCTGATTTTTCCCTCGCGCGAAACATTATCTTATTTAACTCATTATCGGCGTTCTTTTCCTTTGCGCTATTTCGCAATTCCAACAAACTCGATAGAAATATTGGTTAAAATCGTCGTGGATAAATACACGAAAAATACACATATTTCCAATGAAGACATTAGATAATTACGAAACGCATGTTACACGCGAACGATAAAGTTTCCGATGATTTAAAAAATTGCTTAACATTTTTTTTAAATTACATTCATACGTTTAGATGCTCGGAAGTAAAGTTATTTGTATATGAAATATACTGTAATGCAAATAGAAGGAGGCCTCGAGGCGTCTGGCTGGTAACACTGATAAGGAAACTCGCGCGACTGGGTCCGTATCCTCAAAGTTTGAGTCCACGTTTGTTTAGTCCTACCGATAAAATCATTTTCGTCCCGTGCGCGTGAAATTCTCGTTCGCAAGTAAGTTTACTCGAGAAGACAAAGCCTTTCGAGTATAAACTTACCTGCCTCGATGATAATGGAACGAAACGGAAATGCAGGAAGTAAAGGAATAAAAATCGTGCCGAAGAAATTGTAATAGAGTTTCCATTTCTATGGATTTGTTTTTTTTTCTTGTTGATAATATTACAAAAATTACATATCGATGATTTTATTAGATTCTTTGTTCGTTATTATTCCGTTAAAATGCTAAATTTAAGGTAGTAGTCTGGTAACTCAAGCCGATTTTCATGTCTTTTTTCGAGGGCGTTTTTTTGTAGGAAAATAAAAATGAATCGTTTTGGATATTTAGGATGTTTTTATTTACATATTAAAGATACGAAAAAAAAAATTTTTGAACAAATTTAATAGTTTATTATCATTATTATTTTTGATCGAAGTTGGCACCTCGAAAAAAAAGCGCGTGGGTGGCCCCGGTGATTTTGGCTCTTGATGTTATCTGAAATCAAAAATTCTTGATAATTCTTAATCTATAGACATGTCATTCTGGTCGGAACTAATGAAGTTAAATTTCATGGATAAATAACAAAATGGCGGACTTTGGAAGAAAAAACTTTTTTCCAAAGTTCGCCATTTTGTTATTTATCTATGAAATTTAACTTCAGTAGTTCCGACCAGAATGACGTGTCTATAGATTAAGAATTATCAAGAATTTTTTATTTCAGATAACATCAAGAGCCAAAATCACCGGGGCCACCCACGCGCTTTTTTTTTCGAGGTGCCAACTTCGATCAATAATAATAATAAACTATTAAATTTTTTCAAAAAATTTTTTTTTTGTATCTTTAATATGTAAATAAAAACATCCTGAATATCCAAAACGATTCATTTTTATTTTCCTACAAAAAAACGCCCTCCAAAAAAAAATTAAAATCGGCTTAAATTACCAGACTACTACCTTAATGGTTTTAATTAGAATTGTGCCGATCTCCACTGTCGAACGTCAAAATAAACTCGTCGGTCATGAGTGTTTCTCTGTTTTTTTAATTAACCATAAAGTGGTTACAATCTTATGGTTAGAGGAACAAGCGATGAAAGTTAGTAATAAAAAAGAGTACGTAAAATTAGTTGCAAGGCATTCGCGCGCGAGTTTTTGCGGGTGTGTTCGCCAGAGAGAAACGCAAACGGGGAACCGCACGGTTATCGGCCAGTGCCAAAAATAAACCTCGCTCTCCCTTTCGGAGCTTTACAAAGCTCTTTGTTTATGAGCTTTAACGTATCAGCCCCGTTGTACGCTAATTTTCTTCTTACGAGAACTCTGAGGCATCATTGCCACGAAATTAGAGCTACAAGGTCGATTACGCTCGAGAGCAAGCGTGAATTTGAGTTTATTCACCTCGATGAACGTCCAATCTTTCCTGATATTTTTCACCGTCGAAGAGAGCACAAAAAAGCTCGAAGAATTATTTACGTATTTAATATCAATCAATAATAATAATGGTAAAGTAATCTAGTCAATTCCGAAAAATTTTATCATGAAAACATCCATCATTGCCTTAAAATCTTAATTTTTATAGTTTCATATTCTTTTTACGCTGACTCCATTTTATTTTATTAAAATCTCTATTCACGTTAAATAATTTCGTTCCAAGACTCCCCCCTGTACGCTCGAGTTCTCGCCCACCCAAGGACGGCGGGGTAATATTATCGACGAATTTCGGGGTGCTAACCAAATGGCCGAATTATACCGCTCCCAAAAATGTTCACCCACCTTGTACATAATATATGCGGACGAAGTGGGATGATTTTTGGAAGAGGAAAGTTTTCGGAGACATTTAAGTCGCGAACGGGGGCTGCAACAAATAATATAACAATAAGGGCTTATCCCTTAATTTTTCTTTTACGAATGTCATGACTTTCGTTCGTCGTAACGTTCAACATTCGCTAGTTCTATCGAGACCAATATAATTCCGAATCAAGAGATCTCAGCGTCTTGACACCGAGTAATTAAAAAAAAATTGATATTGCCGCTCGTTTTTTCAATTCATTAATATTTTACTTTTTTTAAATTCGTCAAGTATCCCATACTATATCAAAACTGCTCGGCAGTGTCAATGATGGACGATTTGTTTTATTTTATTAATCAGCCCTTCGGAGTAAAATTTTACGTCGTATGTAAATTTTATTTTCGATTCTCAATTTTCAGGTCTCAAGTACCTGCATTCGGCGAGAATTCTTCATCGGGACATAAAGCCAGGAAATCTCCTGGTCAACAGCAATTGCGTTTTAAAGGTAATTTTCTCATTTTCAACTTTTTGTCGATAAAATGTTTTTCCTCTTCTATGACAGTGAAAAAAGATTCGGACGAACTTCGGACGATCTTATTAAAAATGTACTATTCTTTAAAAATCATAAAATAAAAATTTCTTTTAATTTTTTCAAGATCTGTGACTTTGGTCTGGCGAGAGTTGAAGAACCGGACCAGAACAAACACATGACCCAGGAGGTTGTAACGCAGTATTACCGAGCGCCGGAAATTCTCATGGGGGCACGGCACTACACAGCCGCTGTCGATGTTTGGAGCGTTGGCTGTATATTTGGCGAATTGCTGAGACGACGAATTCTCTTTCAGGCTCAGAGTCCCGTTCAGCAGGTAAAAAAATCACGATTTAAATTTCTTTTTTGTAGTTATATCGAAGAAAAAAAAACGAACTTTCGCTACTACTCATATGTTGCATGAGAATTCTTTTCTCGATATTTCTTGCTATAAACAATTTTTATATGAACTTATATTGTCGTATGAACAGTTGGAGCTGATAACAGAGCTGCTGGGAACACCGACCCTCGACGACATGAGGTACGCGTGCGAGGGTGCGAGAACCCACATGCTGAGACGAGCGCCAAAGCCACCCTCGCTAACGGCCCTCTACACACTCAGCAGCCAGGCAACGCACGAGGCGGTTCATCTGCTTTGCCAGATGCTCGTATTCGATCCCGTGAGTCTACCAATGGAAACCCGTTTCGTTTTTTTTTTTCACTCTTCTCAACCACGAAATAAATTTATTTACTCACTTTCATATCTCGTACGAGTAAAACGGTTCAAAAGTTGTTCTTTTTTCCAGATATTTTCATCGTCCACTGATAAGAAATATCTATGTTATTAAAATGTGAAACAAAACTTGGAGTAGTTTAGAGGATAAAAATGACGAGTTTAAGGTAGTAGTCTGGTAACTTAAGCCGATTTTCATGTCTTTTTTGGAGGGCGTTTCTTTGTAGGAAAATAAAAATGAATCTTTTTGGATATTTAGGATGTTTTTATTTACATATTAAAGATACAAAAAAAAATTTTGTTGAAAAAATTTAATAGTTTTTTATTATTATTATTGATCGAAGTTGGCACCTCGAAAAAAAAAGCGCGTGGGTGGCCCCCGGTGATTTTGGCTCTTGATGTTATCTGAAATAAAAAATTCTTGATAATTCTTAAGGGAGGGGTAAGAGTATCAGCGTAAAAAAAACACTTTTTGTGCGATTTTTTTTCTCGAATATGGATTGAGCAATTTTATTCGAACCTTTTGTACATTATTGGGCAAACTTTTGACAATGTTGTGTAATTTTTTCATGCAGAAATATTGAAGCATAAGCCCGTAACGGAGGAGCTTCCCCCGGAACGTCTTGGAAAAAAAACAATTTGCGGTGTTCACTATAACTCGGCCGGAAATTATCTGAAAATGAAAAACCATGAAAATTTAGTCAAATTATAATCAAATCTTCCCCCCAACGTTCTCTGATAATTTTTTTTTCATTTAAAAATTTTTGGCGGCCATCTAAAGTGTGAACTGTTATTTTCCACGAAAAATTCCGCCATTTTGTGGGTGGGAAACACCCTTAATGTAAAAAAAAAAATTTTTTACTAAACGTTGGGGGGAGGTATTTTATATGTAGAAAAATGTGTACAAAGTTTGAAATGAATCGTTCGAGTAGTTTTTAAATGGTAGTGAACACGGACTTTGAATAAGTAGATTTGAGAAAAACGCGTCTAAAGTTTATGAAGTAAAAAAGTGAAGAAAAAAATTTTTTTTTCCAACTTACACAGAATCATCGATTCCAGCTCCATACAGCATGTTCCATACATGTAGTGTATAGTATACACTGTATACTATATACACAATAGCAATGAATAAACTGTATACCTGTTCGACAGCTGCACCGCTAGCCCGACCGCCCGCAGCTGTTAGAGGTATAGCGTTAAAGGCCAGGAGATTAATAAAACAATAACTTCAAGAATATTGCTTAGATCGATTTAAAATTTGTTAAACAATAAGATAAGACAAAAAAAAATCGATTTTTCGAAAGTGAAAACCCTTACCCCGTCCTTAATCTATAGACATGTTATTCTGGTTGGAACTACTGAAGTTAAATTTCATGGATAAATAACAAAATGGCGGACTTTGGAAAAAAACGTCCTAAGTTATCAGTGCTACTATCTTAAATTTCCTTACCGCTCATAAAATCACGAACAAAATTGTTCCCGGAAAATTTTCAACTTTTCCATTGTACGAAATGAAAGGTTGATTGTAATAATTTCATTTCAATGTTTCGCGATGAATTATTTTGTATTTTGACGAACGAAACGTTTTTATTTTTATAGGATAAGAGGATCACAGTGGTTGATGCGCTCGCGCATCCTTATCTCGACGAGGGAAGACTGAGATATCATTCGTGCATGTGCACGTGTTGCTACACAACGAGCGCAGGAATGAGACAGTACACCGGTGATTTTGAGCCAGCTACGTCCCATCCCTTCGACGATCTTTGGGAGCGTAAACTAACGAGCGTGCAACAGGTTAAAGGTGAGATATTTTTCTCCTTCGTCTTAATTTCATCCTCCGTCGAATGAACGGAATTTTTTTTTAATTTCCCGTATTTTTTTACAAACATTGAAGGCAATTTCGTTTTGTCTGTTACAGAGGAAATGCACAAATTTATAGCGGAACAGCTGAATACGTCGCGCGTGCCGCTCTGCATAAACCCGCAGTCCGCGGCGTTCAAGAGTTTCGCAAGGTAAGCCGTACGTGGCGGTAGAACCCTGGTCACTCAAACTCCGACCACAAGGATACGATTTGCGTCGAGTTAAAAAAAAAAAAATTTATATATATATAAACATCAAATAGTGCGAACGAAAAACTATATCTTAAAAAAAACTCGTTTAAAATCCGTCAAACTAATTAAACGGGAAAGTAAAGAATTACTTAATTAATCGTAATTTATAAGGCCACCACGTCCGGCGAGCATGTTCTCCCCCCCCCCCCCCCCATTCCCCTTCCGATCGGACAAAAAGCATAGAGGCACGAACGATTCATCGAATAAATAATTAAATGTGTCGATAAATTGCCTTTTGCAAAAAAAAATCTTTCCTCTCGATTTAATATCAATACTTTTTCATTCACAAACTTATCCCGATGAAACGTGCAAGCCGCAAGACGCGAGTGGCTCGCGTATCTCGTGTCCCAGAAACGATGATAAAAATCATTCGAATTCGCGACTGTCCGGATTGTGAAATAAACAAAACAGACGGAAAAAAGGCAAAAAAATATACGCGTTATTGTCGAAATTGACGAATTCTGGGACATCCAAACGTGTTTGAACGGCGTGAGAAATGAAAGAATCATAATAAAAGCGAGAAATGAAATACGGGACGGGAGCCGAGAATAAAGATCGAGATGCCGGAGAAAAACGCAAAAAAAAACGGTGGGAAAAAAAATGAGGGGAAACATTGACAAAGACCTAGAAAACAAAGTTCTCGATTTCGAAAAAAAAAAACAAATAAAGATCATTCTCAAGATTTTGTGATAAACAAAATAACGAAAAGAGAAAATGAAAAAGCCTCGGTATTTCCGCTTCACGTTGGTCACCGAGAGATACGCGAGAAGAATTCCTTAAACAGTCACGAATTAACAAAATCACGTTAATTAATCGCGAGTGTGTTGCTCTTCGGTGAGAGAAAAGAGGGGAGATAAAAAAGAAAGACAGAAAAAAATGAAATGGGCCTTTCGTATAGTCACGAAAGAGGGGGAGGAAAAAAAAGATTTTAGTACAACAAAATCTTGAATGAAAAAAAATTTGATGCAAGAAAAGAGAATCTTAATGAAAAAAAAAAAAAAAGAAAGAAAGTTTGACGATGTGCCTAATCCAGATATGTTTACTGATCTCGATTTTGTTCGTCTCTTGCTTTATCTGCCTACCTGAAGTTAGAGCAAGCCGACCGCCGAGCCGCCGTCTACGTGCCCCGCGTATACTACCAAGTACTACAAATTACCACTACCGAATCAGCGATACGCTGCTGCTACCACTACTACCACCACTGTCGGCTACCGCTATCGACTACCGCTACTATCGTCTACTACTACTACTACCGAACGTTACGTCTTCTTGTGAATACGAAAACGCGAAAAAAAAAAAAACATAAAAAAGACAAAAATTCACAATATCGACAAAACGAGATCCGAATGAACAAAAAAAAAAACAAACAAACAAAAACGAGCAATCCAGCTATAAGTCGGCCCGCACCTCACTCGCAGAGGTACTCACCTTAAACTTTACCTTTACGTTTCATCATCATTTTATTTATCTCTTTTTTTTTTTAATTTCTTTCATTCTTCCATATGTTCTCCTTCGCTCTGTTTCATATCATTTTCGTTCCGAGCCTACTCTCCTCCGTTTGTTTTGCTCTGTTTATTAATTTTGAGCTATTGACGCCTGACGATTTGCAAAATATGGATTTTCAATACTTTGGTATCGCGTGAAATCCAATATTTCCTCTAATTTTCATTTCCGACAATATTCATCTCTGAAATGTGCCTTTAATGACAAAAGTGGAGTTCATAAAGTATGTTTTTTTTCCTGTCGAAGTCGTAATATATATATATATCAGAGGCTTCAATGGCTTCAAATACGTTTTCTTTATCGTTAACTCTGCTTCTTCCTCTGACCTTAATCGGCATAATCGTCCTCCTCGTTTTACTCGAATCTCCGTACATTGTAATGAATAATTACATCTCTGTACACTCTGTCACAGTACCCATCTTAGCGTTCATCCACTTCGGTCTTTGTGTATTTCCGTGTTTGCGGCGACGATTCGAGCGAAGTCGGCCTATTCGGTATTCGAGTGAGTCTTTAGTGTGTCGGCCGTGGTGTGGTGAAAAAAAAAAAAAAACCTAATATGCCTTTTATGAAAAGCCGACGTTATTGTATATTAAACAGCGAATTTACCGGCTTTCTACAATTCCAAATTTCGAAAGTATCGCCGGAACCGAAGAATATCGAAGATTTCGCGTTCAGAAAATTATTTTTTTTTATCGTTTCGATATAGAGAAGAAAAGTGAAAAATTGATCGATCAAATTTTTTTTTTTTTCGTCACTTTTCGATGTGATCATTGTGGGGAAAAAAATTATGCTCGTTCGAATTGTTGACGCAAAATGTCTATCCCATCGCTGTACCGATGGAATTTTTTTTTTTTATATACTAGACTAGAAGGTCTGATTCACCATGCAGCCTTCAGTCACTCGAAAGATCTTGAAAGCCCAGTGTTGTCGTACCGATTAATGGTTCGCGTTGTCCCATCCGGTCAGAAAGAACAAAGAAACGATACATACGTGAAAAAAAAAAAAAAAAAAAAAAAACTGCGGTAGAATAATGCCGCATATATCAAAGACGATATATCACTGCGGTAATAGTAAATGAAAATAACAGTAATACAATGAACGAAAAGTAGAGCGAATAAAAATTGAAAAGTGGGAGGTTCGATGAAGCGAACGATAAATAATCGATGAGACAGAAGGAATATCGATGTGTTTAACGAGCGGTGCTAGGGCAAAAAAAAATCGAAAGCGAAAAAATTGAAATAAACTCGGATACAAAAAGATTCTTTAACGGCTGTCACGTATGCTGACAGCTGCATGGAAATCGGACTTGCTATATACATATTATATAATATACATATATTTCCTATGAAAACATTAATTTTATGTAAATATTCCCTTAGTTCATTGAGTTAACAAAAATGTATCACAGTTTGATATCAGCGAAGAAGAAAATGATAGTGATAGTCTTCTGATCTTTTGAGCTGGTTCATTGGCGTTCGCGTGATCATTCGACAATTTTCTGTTGTTCTCTCCACTAAATAAAAATCACTGATTAACGTCACCCGATTGTAAATTATGCATTCTTTTGGATCGAAGATATTAAAAGGTGTACTTGATTTCTCGTGGACTTTACCGAGAACAATTAGTTGACGTATTACTTGATATTACTCAATCGAAATTGATACGTTAAAAATGTCGAAAAATCACGAGAATGCCGAGCGTCGTTAATCTTTTAAGAAACAACATCAACTCATCGTATTAACAATTGTTTGTTTTTCTAATAACGAATTTACAGTTCCACGGTGGCCCATCCCTCGGAATTGCCACCATCGCCTCATCAATGGGAATGAAACGATTCCCCGAAAACCGAGGTCGTGACCTGATCGTCGGTCCACAAAAAAATTCGTCGTTCAACCGGACTTACGCTCGCTTTTTCGAACGATTTCGAAAATTTCCTCGCACACGTAAGAACAGGTGACATTTTTATCAGTAGCGAACGCTACACTAGACGAGGGTGTAAAAATGAACGAGAACGAGGAATACGAAAAAAAAAAAAAAACGGACGAAAGAAACCGAGGGACCGCCGGGGGACGAGCCATGAGAGACAATAGACTGCCGAGCACCGTAGCCTCAAATTTTTTCGACTAGCTGACTACCGCATACCTCGGATCACTAATGCCAAAAGGTAGAATATTTTTCGCAATTGTTAAATATTTCAAACCGGATGAACGTGTAATTATTTTTTTTAACATCACACATTTGGAACATTTGAAAATTGGAGAGAGCCTCGATTTGAGAAAAAGAATCGAAATAATCGTTTTTTTTTAACGATCGGTCGACTTTGATGGTCGACATATTGAAGAACTAATTGATGCGAGAAAATAAAGAATCGTAAATCCTTTTGGCATAATGAGTCGATATACGATGTATGAATACTAAAATATATATATATATATAGACATACATAAATAGTATCGTATAGTATATATATATTAATACGACATACGTACATAAATTAAAGCGTCAAAGTCGTTTGAGGCAGTACGAACGGTATTAAGAAATGTTTAAACGATAAAATGAAAATTAAGTGGAGGATAGCGTCGAAAAATTTTCACGCACCGGGAGGGTAGACAATTGCGTAGATAAATTCGTGATGGTAGAAAGTAAACTTTTTTTTTACGACAAAATGTTGACGAACCGTTCACACGGGCCAGTTTTACTTTCCATTTTCTTCTTCTTCGTTAATTTTTTTTTTTTTTTTTTTTTTTTTCCGTACTTCATTATTCTCCATGTATAAATGAAAATTCGAAGCAATTCAACAGAGAAAACGAGGAAAGAGAAAATGGAGACTAGCAAAGCGCGCGAAAAAAAAAAAACGGCTGGCATTTAATGCACTCCAACTATACGAGTGCAATAGTAGAATTCTTCGGATCTTTTTGTTTTAACAACGAATGAAGAGTATACATAAATTAAAAAAAAAATCACGCATCTTACGTAAAGTATAGACGTGTATGTAAACTTCATGTTGGACACGTGATTGTTTTACCGTATGTGATTATTGCGTGTACGAACAAACATAATAATACATGCAAATGTAAAGTGTTGCGTAAATTCACGATATAGCAATTAATTTAATTTCCAAATTTCTCTTCGGGTATACGCGGGAGAATAAAACCGCGACCTGGCAAATTGGGAAAAGTAAGAAAAAAGCAAGAGATGTTGAATAGGTGATGGCATTTTTTTCGGCGAAAATTCTTCATCGTCGATATTTTTTTCCTTTGCGCATCGTCAGTTGTGAATTTACTTGATTTATTAATTGATGGAATTATAATTATCCTACAGTTGTTCAAATTGCCTATTCTTGACGAATTTTCATCCTAGATTCGTTTATTTTTTTGTCCTGACGCAAATATTTATGTTTCTGTTTTCAAATTTTCGCATTTGCATTTTTTTTTCTCTTTCTTAAGACAATTTGCAATACTTTCCTTTTATTGCCTGGCTGATCGTACAATTTTAGCTAATTTATTTTTCGCGTCTCCAACGACGTCGTAGATGAGACTCGCAGCTCAAAAAAAAAAAAAAAAAACCTCGTAACGCATATGACGAGGGTCTAGGAACGTGCAATTCCTAATTCAAATGCATTATTAATCAGGCTCGGCGAAATGTTCTTTCCGCGAATCGATACCCAATGACTGGTTTTAACGTCAACCCATATTCGATTAAAGTCTCAATGAATCAATCAATAAAATTGAACATTCGCGATTAAATGATTTCCAAATGACAACAAAAAAAAATTGTTCTCCAGTAATGAAACGTTTTTTCTTCGTTTTGTTGATTCCGATAATCAGCAAAAGTTCACCGAGGACGTGCATATTAGTTTGAAAATCATTTCGTACATTTTCAAACAATTCCATTGGGGATATTGATTTTTTTTTTTTTAATCGTATAGATAGTCATTAGGGTTGGGGACTTTGGGATCACCTCGATTCGTTCGTTGACAGGTTATATCGTACACTAACGTAATACATACTCTGGACAGAAACACTGCCCTTTTCAAGGATCTCAAAAAAGAAATAAGAGGATAAAACCACGTCATCGTATTGCGCGTTTTGAAATAATACGACGAAGTTTTATCATTTCTTGATTTATTAATTGAGGAAGAAAAAAAAAAAACGAAACACGACGATACGATAACGAGTTTTTATGGAGATCGCTGTAAATAGTGAGAATTCCCAATTATTTTATAACGTGTCCATAAGATTTCTGGTTAAACGCAAAAAAATACATAACGTTTTTTTCATCCGAACGATTCACTTTGGATGAAAAAACGTAGCGTGCCGCCGCATACATTATTACGTTCTGAGTGTGATTTTAGGTTTAAGGCAACTACACGGAGAGAAACAGGGGGGGGGGGGGGGGGTAGGAGGGGTGGATAATAGAGAATGAAGGGATAAAAGAACGATAGGTCCTAAAGATTTTGAACGTTCATTGCGATTTAGTGGCCCTTGCAGCATTTTAAGTTTTGCAATGTGAAAGAAAGAACTACAGAGAGGTAGTAATGTCGGTACATGATAACGCGTACGATTTTTTACCGCGGAAAACATTCGACTCGCTTGTTGAATCGAACTACAACGATTATATTACCGCGCTTCCGTCACCGAGGTTTTTAACATTTAAGTCTTTCAATTTTTTTCACCCTCCAGTATCGTTCTTTTTTTTTTCTTTTTTTTTTCAACACACGCATGAAGGACTTTATTCGAACGAAAACAAGAAGTCAGATACGATAAATGAAAAAGGGGAAAAAATTATTAATGCCCAATGAATCTATGAAAAGGACGTGAATTCGCGGATACTTATTGCATCGAATTTCAAGATATCTCATATTTTCATTGTACAAATAAAAACTGTAATGCCACGAAGGTTTCATCCGAACCTATCAATTATTTGTAAATAATTCGTCAATGTCGAATAATCACTGTACATAAAACAACACATTTAAATTTACTATATTGAGAAGCTCGAGAAACGACGGCTTTTTTCCATTTTGTCCCTTCGTTGAATCTACGATTTTACCATTGCACAAGTACGTACCATTTTTCAAATTGAATAAAATCAAGTAGAAGCAGCAATCCGATACAATCACGTATTTAAATGTTTTTTTTTGTTTAAGTAGGAGCAGTTCTCCAAAAATGTGCCAAAGCCACTGATATAATAATCTGACTCGTCCGTGCATGTACAAATAAATGAGAAAATGCATAATTGAACATTGCAAAAGTTTGAAACTTTTATTTAAATTCTTTTGCCATTTCTTTACCGAATGGTACGAATAGATTGGAAGAGCCAATGAAACGATGGAAACGGTACGTCTTCTCAGTCCCCGATTTCACGTCTTTTTTATTCCCAGTTTCTCAAATATACGCGTACAATTTTCTCTTGTTATTCTTATTTTATAAATTAAAATCCATCCTTCGATTGGGAAATTATCGTATCAGACTGCAATGACAATTAAACGATAATCCGAATGTGCTGCTGCCACGTTTCTCCAACTTTCCACACAGTCTCGTCTAGCAGTCAAGTTTCCGTATTGAGATATCGGAATAAAGAACATATTATTTGTGTGATTGCGAGAAATATATAAGTGTACAATTTTCCAGATGATTTGGCAGACTCACGAGATTTTCTCCTCGGTGCGAGCACACTTGTAAATATGGTATATAAAGAAAAAAACTGATTAATCGATTGATCGAGAGAAGGACGAAAAAAATGAATAAACAAAAATAAAACAGAAGCAGCCAGTAACGCTCCCGTAATTTAGCCAGTGTCCTGCCAATTTAGCCAGCGAACGCTGCCGTTACGATAATACGTTTAATTCTCATGACGAACAAGTTTATTCGGTAACGATAGTTTTATTTCTGTATATGGCTTTGTACTTCCATCTCCGTAACTCGATCGCCGTCGTTTGTATTTTTGTTTTCTCCTTTTGTTTTCACACTTTCGCACGACACAATGTCAAATATTTTTCGTGGCATAAGATAAGAAAAAGGGAGAAAATTTCATTAAATCGACAAGGGCGTCGGTGCGAAACGATGCGATTGAGCGAAAAAGTTTGGTGTTTCCTAATAAGGGCGTAGACCGAGAAAGACTTTTGAAAGCGCGATAATGACGATTTTTTGTAAATAATAATAAATAATAAGCGTAATGATAAATACCTTGGCTCACTGTAGCTGTTCAGTTGGGCATTCGATGAACCGGAAATTCCGGTATTTGTCACATACTCGGAAAGAAAAGGAGGAATACATGTTTTTTTTTTTTTTTCGATTCGAGCAAAATGTAAGACGGCGATTTACCATCGTAAATTTTGAGACGAACTGAGAAAGTGACAAAAAACGTAAAAAAAAAGTATAGAGAGGTGAAGAAAGACGTACGAGATGTGATCGAACGGTTTATCAAAAATTCGCTCGAATGTTCGTCGATAGTGTGTAAATCGCGAACGATTACGATACGTTATGACCTATACGGAATAATTAAAACGAAATTATCGCAAAAAAAAAAAATGCATTAACAACGTAGAATTTACAATAGCGAATATGCCTTGATTACTGGAAAGTGGGTGAAGCAGCAAGATGCACCAAACAATAAAGTTGGTATTTAAAAAAAAAAACCCCATTTATTTGACATTTCTTTAAGTTTTTCGTTCATTCCTGATTTGTTTACCCGCAATGCCTCTCGTTCCATCCGATCTCCACCGTTGATTTTAATTTTTTTTTTTCTCCATTTCCATAAGTTTTTATTTATTATCGATTTTTTTTTGTTTCGTCGAGCTAAGCAGAGTTGAAAAAAAAAACCTTTCTAATATAAACAAGTACCGCGATTAATTATCAATATGAAATGTTTCCAAACACTCGATAAGTCGATATAACGTTTACATTTCGTCTCCGAAGAAAAGATACGAATATGATACATTTCTGTACATTTGCAAAATTAGCAAAGAAACAAAGAGAATCAATGTGTCAAGAAATGAAAAAAAAAAAAAACGAAGTCGCTTTCGTATCGATAGATATAGCGGTCAGCAAAAATATATTACTTAATTATATTGAATTAAATAAACTAGTTTAAAGTGTGTGATGACCTGTCGTTAGTAACTAAGAGGCCTTAATATATCACGTTTACGGACATATACATGTAGATAACGTATAAGCGACATCAATCTATTATTATTATTATTATACAATGATTGCAGTCAGACGAGATACCAGGGAAGCTAATAGGAAGAAGATTTACAGATATAAAATATAAATAGATAGATGCCATATATATATATATATATATATATATATATACACATACATATATATACTATATTTAATGAAATACTGGCGAATTATACGAATTGATCGCTGGGAAATTTAAAAAATGACAAGTGAAAAAGAAAAGTGAAACGAACGTTTTTATTCTTCCTGTAAATAGAATATTACATACACGATCATTTCGTGCACCTCTGAGTTTCGTGGACTATCGTAAGATCGTTTGACCCAAAGCGGACAAACCGGGAACATAAAATTTGTTATCCAGCGAAATGAAAATAAATGTAATCTTCTCGTATAGAAGATATTAAAAATCAATGAATCGGACATTAATTCTTATATTTAAAAAAAAATTCGTAATCATTACGTTCTGTTCTTAGTTTTTAGAAAAATGGTGGATGCCCATAAAAAGAAACGAGTTCCAACGGTTTGATCGTTAAATTTAAAAAAAGTAATTCAAAGTAACTTTGATAAACTTTAACGAAGAGTATATTCGATCGTGCGAAACTTTCATACATCTACGAAATTCTATCCTCGTGGCCGTTATTTCACCAGCACTGCCATTCATCGCCGTTATTTTTCGCGCGATTTGAAGAAAAGAATGGAGAAAAAAAAGAGTACGATCTTATCCGGGCACCGTTCGCTCTTTTCCATCGTGGAAAAATCAACCACGATGAGTCTAAAGCAATTTTCCGAATTTTCATAGACTCGGAATAGCGAAAACCAAAATGCGGCGATAAGATTCTTGATCTTGGACCGTTCTTTCCTTCGTGTTTAGCTCTCTCGATGTTCTTCGCCGAATTTTTTGTAAATATATTTGTATTATTAGTCGGTAACGTTTAAAAACGAGTGGATTCTCTCGGTATACGTTATATAAACGGATTTCCCTTTTTAATGATATATTTCGCGTCACAATGTGGCATTATATAATTCAATTGATTAAACATTTATTTTCCATTCATCATAAGGGCTATTGCCCAATATAAAAGACATTTTAACAGAATATTTGTACATCCAGTTAAACATGCCATTGAAACTGTTTTATATTCGAAATAACGCTAGATGAAAAACCCATTATAATTTTTCGTTTTGCATCCATTTATAGTGACTGAAGTGTAGACCGCAAAAATGAACAATTTTTTGAATAATTTGAACGAAAATCGAAGAATCGCACTCCGTTTTCTTTAAACTAACTGTTGTTGTAGATAGTTTTAATTTTAGTGTCACGAACGTTATCCGCCGTGATTACAAGTACCAGGCTGCAAAAAAATTGGATTGTGAATCACAGATTGTATCGCTAATTGATGCGTTGTTGTAAATAAGAAATCTATCAATGTACTATAAATTAAAAGATACGAGTGCGTCGAGTACCTTACGTCGCAGTGTCAAAGAGACGTTATCTATATGTATAGTAGAATAGTAGATTCACACTGTGGACTTCGGGGACTAACCGATCAAGCTAATTTCACATTCAACGAGAGTCAATAATTTTTTTCGCCAGTATCGAAATGAAATACGCTAAAATCGATTATCTCCATGACGTGAAATTCGCGGGAAATTTTTGTATAAATTAGAATTAATGACATTTGTAAAATATTACAATTTATCCAAGTCTACACTTTTAACGAGAGTCAGCGAAATTACGAAAAAGAAATTGAAGTTGAGAGGAGCAAGAGAAGAAAAAAAACTAACGCGTGGAGTAAAAAACGAAAAAGGAAAAGAGAGAGAGAAGCAATTACTACTAATTATTACTCACTACTACCGCTATGACTTAATAATTTACTACCAACTGAACTCACTCAATGAACTATTGCTACTATTAAATAATTAATTATCTAAATATGATTAATATTATTGTAGGGTACTAACGGCAGTTTTATCTATCTGTGTGTGATGATTCCGATTCGATATAGATTTTGTATCACCCTGTGTATTTCGAACTGTTTTTGAATGTAAAAGTTGCGTAGAGTAACGAGGGAACGAGGCTGGTAGCTAGGATTGATTAATTCAGTTTAATTTTTGTCGTAACGATGATCGTTTGACTCGCAATGATTTATATTGTAATATTCTATGACTCACTGTAAATATCTATTGACGTTTTGTTCCCCCTTAACGTATCAAAGTTTCGTCAAAGATACAAAATTTATAGAAAAACAACGCGTAACTCACGGAACTACGAATGATTTGTATAAAAAAATGATTTTTTTTTCTTCGACCAAGCTACCAGCCTCCTTGACTCATAAAAATAATAGATCGTGTCTTTCAGCTCTGAATTCGATTTCGGGGTCTGGTAAAACCTCGAAAGACTGCTCTTTCGAGGCGTCCGAGCCTTTTATCGAACCTTAATATAATCGTGCACGTGTTGTGTAGAAGTTAACGAGGCACACAAAGATTCGCCGGTCGAACTGGGAATTTGCGAAAGAAAATGTGACATTAATCATCCTATGAGTTTCTTAAAGTTTCCTTCGATACCAACAAAACATTGGAATTGTCGAAAAATCAAGATTAAATTCAAATGGCAAAATAATACGAAACGATAGAATGATCTTTCAACGATAAAAATCCACAAACAAAAAGGGCACGACAAAAATATTATATTAATGGGAATAACGGTGATGAAATAAAAATAGGAAAAGTCGTAGACAAAGCGAAACCAGAGCATTGAAGACTGGCAATCAAAATATAGTTTAAGTCGCTCCACGCGTATCATCGTATATAAATAGTATATAGTGTGCGATCGGTTCGTCTCAACGCATTTACCCCGGTTCGCTCATTTCTATGTATTATCAAAAAAGAATAACAAAAAAAAAAAGCAATGAACGCCCGGGTAAATCGCGATTATACAAATGGGATTCGTGAAATCGTGAATCGCGTCGTCACACGCGCGTTCATTTGTTGCCGGGTTAGAAAGTTTTTGGATTGTGAAAATCGCTGTATATGAGACGGACCGATGATGAATTATAACGATAAGAAGGAAAAACGATGAGTACCGCGCATCCGATTGTAAAACACTATCATAGCGAGTAGAGCTGGGCTAGGTACCTGCATATTTCGTGATAACAAAAAAAAATAACGTCTAAACATGCTTCGATAGGTCCTCAATAAATCGTTATACATGTTTTGATAAAACCTCTGACTTGTCATTGACGCTGTTTTATTTTCGAACCAAATAACATCCGTTTCGAGAACGCGAAAACCAGCCGGTACAACATATATTTACCAATGAATCGCGCTCACCAGGCAACAATAGAAAAAAAAAAAGAAAAATAGTGCGTGCCTCGCAATAAAAATACTGTACGATAATGTCAAAACCACCGGAAAATGCTATTTCACGACCGCGATTAAAATATTCAAAACGTATAAAATATTTTTAATATTCGACACTTTAAAAAAATTGAAAAATTGTTAGTGAATTTGACCGACAGGTGGACGCGTGGTCGATGCGCGGTTTCGACGATCTTCCATCTTTGAGTAGTTTCAAGAAGTTGCACACCGACTACCGGCCGGGAGGTATTTTTTCTGAGTTTCTGATTGGGAAAAATAAAAAAGCCGTTCGTATCGGTACGAGTTTCGCACATTCACCGTGGACACAATTTTGCCGCGTCCACGGCGAATGCGATACGGTGTAGTCGCGAAAAGCAGCCGCGGATGGTACGAAAGTTAAGTGAGGTTAGTACAGTGCGGGTAGGGAGTGATACTAGGGAACATTAGAAAGAAGCAACGTAAACACTCGCAATACGTTGGAACACACAATTAATAATAAATCGTTGTGAATTTGCGAAATTATTCACGAGTTTCTGAATCAGTAAAACATCAAAATGAACATCCAAGTCGCGAGTATTCTTTGTTGTTATCCGAAAGAGCCCATTCGTTAATCCCCGCGACAAGTCATTCTCTCTAGTTATCCAGATTTTTTTCGACTTCCTGAAAAAGTAAGAAAGTCAAAGAAAACGTATATGGATGCGCTAAGCATCCCGCTTACTCGTTCAGCCAACGTTTAATACGAGGTCTGTTCAAAAAGTATCGCGAATTTTAAATTTCCGCGGGCTACGTATATTTGATTTTCGATTTTTTTGTGGCGTTAGGTTGGTACTCATGTCCCTCACTTATGCTGAAAAAATCGGCCATTTTGAATGTTTAGTTAATCGTTGACAGCTGTTTTGGTTAGACGTGTTTTGGCTTGTCTTCGATTTTTGCCTATTCCAAAAAGTGGATCAGAGAATCTGTATGAAATTTTGTGTGAAAAAGAAAATTAAGTGCGCGGACGCATAACAAATGTTGACTGTGGCATATGGCGAAGGTACCTTGGACCAAAGCAACGTTTATCGGTGGTACAAAATGTTCTCAGAGGGCCGAGAAGATGCGAACAACGAAATGCGTTCCGGACGCCGGAGCACATCAACAACAGACGAAAACATTGATGAAGCGAAGAAAATAATATTGGCCAATCGTCGAATCACCGTTAGAGAAGTTGTCGAGGAACTAAACATATCGATTGGCTCGTGCTATTCGATTTTTACCAATGATTTGGGCGTGAGACGGGTCCCCGCGAAATTTGTGCAAAGATTGCTCAATTTCGAACAAAAACAGTGTCGCGTTAACGTTGCTAAGGAGCTGTTGGACTCGGTCAGCGACGAACCAAATTTGCTCCAGAGGGTCATAACTGGTGACGAATCATGGGTTTATGGTTAAGGGAGAACATCACTGTGACCCCCTGTTTTTTTTCACATTTTTCAAGAATTTTTTTTTGTGGAAAAAAAAAGAGATATTCGAAAAATTTTTTTGGGTTTTGTTCCTTGTTTATTAATGTATCAAAAAACATTTTTTTCATATTCTTCACGCCGCATGGTGGCGCTGGAGAAGCTCTCGCGTCAGGTGCTCTCATTTCCGCGGCACGCAGCAGAACTCTCTTCAACGTCGATCTGAAAAAAAATACCGAGTGTTTTCGTTAATAATATGATATTTTGAAGAGAAGTACATAGGGATTTGGAAAAATATTATTTAAAAAAAAATAGGCACGCCTTTGAAATTAACTTTAATTTCAAAGGCGTACCTATTTTTTTTAAAACAATATTTACCGAGTGTTTTCGTTAATAATATGATATTTTGAAGAGAAGTACATAGGGATTTGGAAAAATATTGTTTTAAAAAAAATAGGCACGCCTTTGAAATTAACTATAATTTCAAAGGCGTACCTATTTTTTTTAAAACAATATTTTTCCAAATCCCTATATACTTCTCTTCAAAATATCATATTATTAACGAAAACACTCGGTATTTTTTTTCAGATCGACGTTGAAGAGAGTTCTGCTGCGTGCCGTGGAAATGACAGCACCTGACGCGAGAGCTTCCCCAGCGCCACCATGCGGCGTGAAAAATGTGAAAAAAATGTTTTTTGATACATTAATAAACAAGGAACAAAACCCAAAAAAATTTTTCGAATATCTCTTTTTTTTCCCACAAAAAAAAATTCTTGAAAAATGTGAAAAAAAACAGGGGGTCACCGTGGTGTTCTCCCTTAAGGTAGTAGTCTGGTAACTTGAGCCGATTTTCATGTCTTTTTTGGAGGGCGTTTTTTTTCTAGGAAAATGGAAATGAATCGTTTTGGATATTTAGGATGTTTTTATTTACATATTAAAGAAACAAAAAAAAATTAGTTTGAAAAAATTTAATAGTTTATTATTATTATTATTATTGATCGAAGTTGGCACCTCGAAACAAAAGCGCGTGGGTGGCCCCGGTGATTTTGGCTCTTCATGTTATCTGAAATCAAAAATTCTTGATAATTCTTAATCTATAGACATGTCATTCTGGTCGGAATTACTGAAGTTAAATTTCATGGATAAATAACAAAATGGCGGACTTTGGAAAAAAAATTTTTTTTCCAAAGACCGCCATTTTGTTAAAACATCCTAAATATCCAAAACGATTCATTTTTATTTTCCTACAAAAAAACGCCCTCCAAAAAAGACATGAAAATCGGCTTAAGTTACCAGACTACTACCTTAATGGCTTATAACATTAGAACGAGTCGGAATTTTCATTAAACATTTTGGGAACATATTTTTTAATAGTTTTACTAACAATTTATGAAATTAAAAAAAAATCGATTTTTTCAACCGTCTAACCCTATTTCCCCCCTTAATCGCGTTTCCTCTAACCGTCCGTGTGCTCGTTAGTGAAACGTTGCATTAATACACGTTACAGAGCTTTTACTTCTGGTTCTCTTCCTCGCGTTGCGCCCGATAAAATTTAATATCTCGAACATTTCACTAAATTTTTTAATCGAATGTTCGTTTTAGTAAACTCAAGGGTGGTCCACGTTTGAAAGTCGGAAAACCCGCCTTTTGCGACGTCTTAAACAAAGAATACATTTTTATTTCAAAAATCGTTCTACTTTTGGTTATTCTAATGTCGTTTTTTTTTCCTTCGATCGAGGAACAACGAGAGGAGGTTGAAGAAAAAAGAAAAAATGTCGAGAAGAGCGCGAGGTCAGAACCGAGTACTCGCGCGAGAATCCGACGTTCGCGGATCTCCCTACCTCCGCGGTAACGTTTTTCTTTTTTTGCCCCCACCTCGTGGACGCGTGCCACACAGCTTCCGAACGTCTCACACACGATACAGCCCTCACTATCCCCTTCCTTGCCGGGACTTTGAGCCGGAGACACTCGTTTTCTTTCTTACTGTCTGCGGTTCACTTTATAAAAATATCTTTGGTACAGCCTCTCACAAAAAACGTCGTCCGGTGTGGACGCAATAGTATGGAAAACTAATCATTTTATAATAATTACTTTAAAAGATTTTAACGAAAATTAATGACGTTGAAGTTTGCATCGTTGGAACGTAACGAAAATAGATTTTTCACGTTTTCATTTTCGACATTGCTCTAGCTTTTCTTGTTCATTTGGGTCGAGGTCGTTAAAGAAGATCTCAAAAGAACGTTTTAAGGGAGGAAATACGCTTAGACGGTTGAAAAAATCGATTTTTTTTATTTCATAAATTGTTAGTAAAACTATTGAAAAATATGTTCCCAAAATTTTAAATGAAAATTCCGACTCGTTCTATTGTTATAAGCCATTAAAGTGAGTAGCTCTCCTTCAGGCCCCGAGCGTGCCACGAGTTTCAAACGCGTTTTTCTGAAAACGACTTTTTTTTAACTTGCGTACACGCTAGTTTGAAAAGTTTTCAACCAATCGTTTTGAAAATTGTCAGTTACTTTCTTCATAGTATTGCGCTCTATATGAACCTAAAATCGGAATGTTATCATTAGTTTAAATAATTTTTTTTTTACAAATTAAGTGGTAAAAAATGGCAAAAAATCATGCTTCTTTGTTTTGACCCCTGTAAAAAATTCAATTTTCTATTTTTTTGATAGCATTTAGTTTCATATAGAAGAGAGACATATAATAAAAGTAAATTCCAACCTCGTTTGATTTCAGATGAAAATTGCGGCTTCCAGAATGTACGCAAAATGCTGAGTCTGATTGTAACTTGCAATAATGGGTCGCTAATATTTTCGGTGTTTTTCAATGAAATTCGTCAAAAATTTTATAGTATATACTTAAATATATGTATAAAATATTTTTATGCATATATTTAAGTATATACTATAAAATATTAGCGACCTCATATTGCTTGTTTTTCTTGGTACTATTTTTTCAAACGCGTTTTTCTGAAAACGACTATTTTTGAACTTGCGTACACGCTAGTTTGAAGAGTTTTCAACCAATCGTTTTGAAAATTGGCAGTTACTTTCTTCATAGTATTGCGCTCTATATGAACCTAAAATCGGAATACTATCATTATTTAAAATAATTTTTTTTTTGCAAATAAAGTTGTAAAAAATGGCAAAAAATCATGCTTCTTTGTTTTGACCCCTGTAAAAAATTCAATTTTCTATTTTTTTGATAGCGTTTAGGTTCATATAGAAGAGAGACATATAATAAAAGTCAATTCCAACCTCGTTTGATTTCAGATGAAAATTGCGGCTTTCAGAATTTACGCAAAATGCTGAGTCTGATTGTGACTTGCAATATGGGGTCGCTAATACTTTCGGTGTTTTTCAATGAAATTCTTCAAAAATTTTATAGTATATACTTAAATATATGTATAAAATTTTTGAAGAATTTCATTGAAAAACACGGTATATACTATAAAATATTAGCGACCCCATATTGCTTGTTTTTCTTGGTACTATTTTTTCAAACGTGTTTTTCTGAAAACGACTATTTTTTAACTTGCGTACACGCTAGTTTGAAGAGTTTTCAACCAATCGTTTTGAAAATCGGCAGTTACTTTCTTCATAGTATTGCGCTCTATATGAACCTAGAATCGGAATATTATCATTATTTAAAATAATTTTTTTTTGCAAATAAAGTTGTAAAAAATGGCAAAAAATCATGCTTCTTTGTTTTGACCCCTGTAAAAAATTCAATTTTCTATTTTTTTGATAGCGTTTAGGTTCATATAGAAGAGAGACATATAATAAAAGTCAATTCCAACCTCGTTTGATTTCAGATGAAAATTGCGGCTTCCAGAATGTACGCAAAATGCTGAGTCTGATTGTGACTTGCAATATGGGGTCGCTAATATTTTCGGTGTTTTTCAATGAAATTCTTAAAAAATTGTATAGTATATACTTAAATATATGTATAAAATATTTTTAAACATGTATTTAAATATATACCATAAAATATTAGCGACCCCATATTGCTTGTTTTTCTTGGTACTATTTTTTCAAACGCGTTTTTCTGAAAACGACCTTTTTTAACTTGCGTACACGCTAATTTGAAAAGTTTTCAACCAACGGTTTTGAAAATTGGCAGTTACTTTCTTCATAGTATTGCGCTCTATATGAACCTAAAATCGGAATATTATCATTATTTAAAATAATTTTTTTTTTTGCAAATAAAGTTGTAAAAAATGGCAAAAAATCATGCTTCTTTGTTTTGACCCCTGTAAAAAATTCAATTTTCTATTTTTTTGATAGCATTTAGGTTCATATAGAAGAGAGACATATAATGAAAGTAAATTCCCACCTCGTTTGATTTCAGATGAAAATTGCGGCTTCCAGAATGTACGCAACATGCTGAGTCTTCGACCTGCAATATGGGGTCGCTAATATTTTCGGTGTTTTTCAATGAAATTCTTCAAAAATTTTACAGTATATACTTAAATATATGTATAAAATATTCTCAAAGTTTCAATGAATTATATTCATTTTTTATACTATAAAAAAATTCATGAAAATCATTGAGAAAACGCTGTCCTAACCCTATTTGCCCCCTTAACGATTTTTCTTCCTTGAAAATTCAACTTTTGTTGAATTTTATAAAAAATATATTTTCGTTGCATTCCAACGACGCAAACTTCATCATCTTGAAAATTAACAAAGTGAGAGGAGAGTTTGATCCTAAAAATTCTGAAGCTTTTCAGAAAATGATTTTCCGACAATTCGTCAAATTATTTTTTGTTCCCTTACATCGAACGAACGTTCCGAGTTATTGAAAATAATTTAATGATTCCTGAAAATTGATTAGCCCCTTCAGCGTTTTGTTTCAGGACTTTTGGCTCTCTCAATTTCATTTCCGGTTTTTCCGTAATTTTTATACATCCTGTACATTACGAGATATCTGCCGTTTCGCTTTCGCGGTTGTTTCTTTCTCGATTCCGAGCTCTCGCCCGTATATCCCGAACCGTTCACTCTCCGCAAACGGTCCCTCCGCGCGCGAGCTCTCGCCTTTAAGTTAGTCCCGGTCTCGACGTGATGCCGTCGCATCGCCGTGTCTTTCTACCACGTTTCTCACGGCTCGGTGATTCTCATCGAGGATCGAAATATCAAAAATTTACCGCATCATTGTCCGCGCGTTCATCGCGTCTCTGTTGCACGCCGGTAAGACCCGGAATACGTGCCATTTCTTCGTCGTACATTTACCGGAAGTCACGCGCGATCCCGTGTGACGATTATTCTTAATTATCCAAGGTCTCGTCAGGTTCAAGGACAGCCACTCAATGTTAAACAACAAAGCCCGGGCAAATGTTACTAAAAAAGAAACGATTCCATCCTTTTTTTTTCTTTCCGCGCGGTTGATTGAAAAAAAAGGGCCGTCTAATGTAGTTTTTATTTTTCCTTTGACCGATTTCTTTCGCCGTTCTAGTTGCCGGGCATTCGTCAAAATTGCCGATACACAAAAAGACCTAAAAGCTAGCCAGGTGTTGTGACTCGTGTGCCGAGTCGAATAAAGCAATTTTCTTTCGTTTACGAGAACCAAAATAAGCGAAAGTGAAGTTCGCTTATACTTCGTCCATACTTTTTATCGTCACAACATTATTTCGCAATTTTATTCTACCAATTGCTTCAATTTCCGTTCGGTCCTGTTTTTAAAGAATAAAAATGAATAAATTGTAAAATCAGGCAAAATATAGTGTCGTTAAAATGTGAAAAACAAGCTAGAGAAGGAAAAAAATTAGTGCAAAGTCGAGTGAAACGCTGTGCCATTTTAAAGTGAAAATCAAAAAATGAGGTCCACCGTGCAAACGAGAAGCTCGAAGCCTTTTAGGAGGAGCATCACGGCGCCGGAAGTACAACCTGGAATTGATTACGGTCGACGATTGGTGAGTTTTAGTTAAATTTATTTATTTATTTTCTCAAACACCTCAATATCCTACTGCAAACGTTATTAATCCATTATGATTAATTTGTGTCCTCGCGAAAAGTATGTTTGTTCATAACGCTATTTAAATTCAATTTTATCGTATAAAATCGCGAATTTATACGAGATAGGATTATCTTTGTCGAAATGGTTAATTTCGTATTTTCTCGTGGATTATTGTCCGAACTTTCTTTACCGTTGGTTTTTAGTTGTGCTTGACTGTATACGGTGGTCCCGAGAGGTCGTTCCTCCCCGTGAGCGTTCTATTCTCGTGTACCATGCACTTAAAACTCCTCGTCCTGCGGCCACCATGCTGTTTTTACGCCCGTATTAATACCGGCCCTCCCTTAACACCGCGACGAATTTTCTCGAGTCTTTATACTCGTCCCGTTGCTAATACCAACGAGAACTATTCGTTTTATCAAACGCGTCTACTTCTTTCCCATTATTCAGTTTTTCTTTTCTTTCATCATGATAATAAAAGATATATTGAAACTGGATATCCCCCACGAGATTGAAGCAATGTCGAGATATATATTTTTTTTATTGCTCTGAAAAACTGCTACTTCCTGGATAATTTTTTTATTTCATTAAATAAAATTGTTTTTCTGTTTTCGAATCCGCAAGTAGCCTAAACTCAAACTTATATGATTATACATTTTTACGGTAAAAATGTACGGCGCCAAGACGCTACCGCATCTTTTGATACTCATGAAATGATGACAATCAAACCCACGAAGGTCGAAGAATCAAACATTTTTAAGGGGGGAAATAGGGTCAGGACAGCGTTTTCTTAATGATTTTCATGAATTTTTTTATAGTATAAAAAATGAATATAATTTATTGAAACTTTGAGAATATTTTATACGTATATTTAAGTATATACTATAAAATTTTTGAATAATTTCCTTGAAAAACACCGAAGATATTAGCGACCCCATATTGCAGGTCACAATCAGACTTAGCATTTTGCGTACATTCTGGAAGCCGCAATTTTCATCTGAAATCGAACGAGGTTGGAATTTACTTTTATTATATGTCTCTCTTCTATATGAACCTAAATGCTATCAAAAAAATAGACAATTGAATTTTTTACACGGGTCAAAACAAAAAAGGGTGTTTTTTTGCCATTTTTTACAACTTTATTTGCAAAAAAAAATTATTTTAAATAATGATAATATTTCGATTTTAGGTTCATATAGAGCGCAATACTATGAAGAAAGTAACTACCAATTTTCAAAACGATTGGTTGAAAACTTTTCAAACTAGCGTGTACGAAAGTTCAAAAAAAGTCGTTTTCAGAAAAACGCGGTTATATACGTGGCGCGCTCGGGGCCTGAAGGAGAGCTACTCACTTTAAGGTAGTAGTCTGGTAACTTAAACCGATTTTCATGTCTTTTTTGGAGGGCATTTTTTTGTAGGAAAATAAAAATGAATCGTTTTGGATATTTAGGATGTTTTTATTTACATATTAAAGATACAAAAAAAAATTTGTTTGAAAGAATTAAATAGTTTATTATTATTGTTATTATTGGTCGAAAAAATATTGGTTGAAAAAAAAGCGCGTGGGTGGCCCCGGTGATTTTGGCTCTTGATGTTATCTGAAATCAAAAATTCTTGATAATTCTTAATCTATAGACATGTGATTTTGGTCGAAACTACTGAAGTTAAATTTCATGGATAAATAACAAAATGGCGGACTTTTGAAAAAAGTTTTTTTTTCCAAAATAAAAAAAAGCGCGGGGCCACCCACGCGCTTTTTTTTCAAGGTGCCAACTTCGATCAATAATAATAATAAACTATTAAATTTTTTCAAACAAATTTTTTTTTGTATCTTTAATATGTAAATAAAAACATCCTAAATATCCTAATATATGCTCCCGTTGATTTAAGGAGTAAGTTTTCTCTAATTAACCACCTTCAATTTTTTTTTTGTCAGAACGTTCGTAACTTCAACCTCGGCAAAGAATGCGGTGGTGCAACAATAAAAAATTCTCTTTTTTCTATTCCTTATAATTTTCTTAACGATTCTTTCGTAAAAATGGTATTCTCGGTTCGTAAAATACACGAGCGCGGTAATCCAATGATATTTTATCGAAAGTCTATCGGTACTCCATCGTCGAAGGACGCGAATCTGCCTCTCTCGTTCGGCACGTCCTCGTGGCGCGACCGGTTGGTTCTTGTGCCGCGCTGCAGCAACGCGTTTGGTCTCGGATCACATCCGGTCGCCCACGCTGAATCTGTTCTCCTTACTGACTCGCTTGTACGACGGAGAGGAAAAAAAATCGAACGAAAAAAAACGTTGTGATATAAAAAAAAAATAGAATTGGAGGAAAAGATTTGAAAGAGTATAGAGGCCATTGGTAGAGTCTCTAGAGGGATTCTTAAGGGGGGAAATAGGGTTAGACGGTTAAAAAAATCGATTTTTTTTTATTTCACAAATCGTTAGTAAAATTATTGAAAAATATGTTCCCAAAATTTTAAATGAAAATTCCGACTCGTTCTATTGTTATAAGCCATTAAGGGAGGAAATAGGGTTAGGACAGCGTTTTCTCAATGATTTTCATGAATTTTTTTATAGTATAAAAAATGAATATAATTTATTGAAACTTTGAGAATATTTTATACACATATTTAAGTATATACTATAAAATTTGTATACATATATTTAAGTATATACTATAAAATATTAGCGACCCCATATTGCTTGTTTTTCTTGGTACTATTTTTTCAAACGCGTTTTTCTGAAGACGACTTTTTTCGAACTTGCGTACACGCTAGTTTGAAAAGTTTTCAACCAATCGTTTTGAAAATTGGCATTTATTTTCTTCATAATATTGCGCTCTATATGAACCTAAAATCGAAATATTATCATTATTTAAAATATTTTTTTTTTGTAAATAAAGTTGTAAAAAATGGCAAAAAATCATGCTTTTTTGTTTTGACCCCTATAAAAAATTCCATTTTCAATTTTTTTTATAGCATTTAGGTTCATATAGAAGAGAGACATGTAATAAAAGCAAATTCCAACCTCGTTTGATATCAGATGAAAACTGCGGCTTCCAGAATGTACGCAAAATGCTGAGTCTGATTGTGACCTGCAATATGGGGTCGCTAATATTTTATAGTATATACTTAAATATATGTATAAAATATTCTAAACGTTTCAATAAATTATATTCATTTTTTATACTATAAAAAAATTCATGAAAATCATTGAGAAAACGCTGTCTTAACCCTATTTCCCCCCTTAAAATACAATTAAAGCAACGGCAGCGTTGTATGTATATTAATCAAGTACGAGGTCTGTTAAAAAAGTATCGCGAATTTTGAATTTCCGCGGGCTACGTATATTCGATTTTCGATTTTTTTGTTGCGTTAGGTTGGTACTCATGTCCCTCACTTCTGCTGAAAATATCGGCCATTTTGAATGTTTAGTTAATTGTTGACAGCTGTTTTGGTTAGACGTGTTTTGGCTTGTCTTCGATTTTTGCCTATTCCAAAAAATGGATCAAATAATCTTTATCAAATTTTGTGTGAACAACAAAATTAAGTGCGCAGACGCATTTCGAATGTTGACTGTAGCATATGATGAAGCTACCTTGGACCAAAGCTACGTTTATCGGTGGTACAAAATGTTCTCAGATGGCCGAGAAGATGCGATCAACGAAATGCTTCCGGAGCCCGAGCACATCAGCAACAGACGAAAACATTGATGAAGTGAAGAAAATAATATTGGCCAATCGTCGAATCACCGTTAGAGAAGTTGCTGAGGGTAGGGTAGCATGTTCTCCAAATTCATCGTCCCCAAAAAAGTAACTAGACCGAAAAATCCCTTGACTATTGACCCGCAATGCTACTAGATGGCGCGGTAAATTCATTCTCATATAGGGTAGCATGTTCCCCAAATTCATCGTCCCCAAAAAAGTAACTAGAAGTGACTAGACTAGATTAATAATTAATAATTAATAATTAATAATTAATAATTAATAATTAATAATTAATAATTAATAATTAATAATTAATAATTAATAATTAATAATTAATAATTAATAATTAATAATTAATAATTAATAATTAATAATTAATAATTAATAATTAATAATTAATAATTAATAATTAATAATTAATAATTAATAATTAATAATTAATAATTAATAATTAATAATTAATAATTAATAATTAATAATTAATAATTAATAATTAATAATTAATAATTAATAATTAATAATTAATAATTAATAATTAATAATTAATAATTGTTGTCATGGCATAATAAAAAAGGCGGTTGTCTGATCATAAGAGCAACGTATCTACTGCTTAGTCCTCGAACTCCGGCATTCAGGCGAGTAGATATGAGAATACGTTTACCGCGTCATCTAGCACCATTGCGGGTCAATAGTCGAGGGATTTTTCGGTCTAGTTACTTTTTTGGGGACGATGAATTTGGGGTCGATGAATTTGGGGAACATTGGCTCGTGGTATTCGATTTGGGGAACATTGGCTCGTGGTATTCGATTTTTACCAATGATTTGGGCATGAGACGGGTCGCCGCGAAATTCGTGCCAAAAATGCTCAATTTCGAAGAAAAACAGTGTCGCGTTAACATTGCTAAGGAGCCGTTGAACTCGGTCCGCGACGACCCAAATTTGCTCCAGAGGGTCATAACTGGTGACGAATCATGGGTTTATGGTTATGAAGTGCAAAACCAAAGCTCAATCATCGCAATGGAAGCTGCTTTTTTGGTATAGGCAAAAATCGAAGACAAGCCAAAACACGTCTAACCAAAACAGCTGTCAACAATTCACTAAACATTCAAAATGCCCGATTCTTTCAGCATAAGTGAGGGACACGAGTACCAACCTAACGCCACAATAAAATCGAAAATCTAATAGACGTAGCCCGCGGAAATTCAAAATTCGCGATACTTTTTGAACAGACCTCGTAAATTCTAAATAATGACGATAACAAACGTCGATCAATCGACAAAAGTTTGTAAAAACCACTTTCAATGTGTGGCATATCCACTCGTTTGATCATTATTTAACTCACAATAATCAACAATGAACACGACGGGATATTCGACGATACGCCTATGATCCCCATATCCCATGGTTCATAACGTAAACGTGGTAACCGTTCGCGTCGAAGTAGCAATTATTCGCAATGTTATATCTTATATATCTTACATATATATGTTCGACCAACCGCGACAGGAATATATCGTTGCCCGCACCGCGAGACGCGATTTCATTCATGCGCGACCCACTTGAATTTCATTCAACGGACACACGACGCCTTTCTATCTCTGTTGATAGTTTGCCTCGGGTCAACTATCCGCCATAGTCGCCACATCTCGACTTTATTAAACCCTTCCCCTCCTCGAGGCACTTTCGCCCCGCTGGTTCCCGTAATCAAAATCGCATTCCACTTGCTTCGTAAATGTCCCCGCGAGAACTTTGGCAACGGTCTCTGTCGGATAACGTTAAGATTGAAGCTGTGAGAAACCCAATTACGTTTACAGTCGTTGTTACGATTATATCATTTTATGAAGAATTTGTTGGATTTTAAGAAAGAAATTCTATGCAAAAAGGTTAATCTCGCTGAAGAGAATTTTTCTCTACAGCGTTTACAACTGCAAATATTGTTATTACATCAGAGGATCCTTTGTCGTAATCTCTGTCTCTAATTTCTTTTATTTTATGACGAGTTTTTTCCGGCCTTGTTATGGTCCTCTTGTTTATACAGGTGAACATTTGTCCGGCATGGCAGGCCCCGTTTATAACCCTAGATGGGTGTCTACGAGTAGATTAACGGAGAACACCACTGTGACCCCCTGTTTTTTTTCACATTTTTCAAGAATTTTTTTTTGTGGGAAAAAAAAGAGATATTTGAAAAATTTTTTTGGGTTTTGTTCCTTGTTTATTAATGAATCAAAAAACATTTCTTTCACATTTTTCACGCCGCATGGTGGCGCTGGGGAAGCTCTCGCGTTAGGTGCTGTCATTTCCGCGGCACGCAGCAGAACTCTCTTCAACGTTGATCTGAAAAAAAATACCGAGTGTTTTCGTTAATAATATGATATTTTGAAGAGAAGTACACAGGGATTTGGAAAAATATTGTTTTAAAAAAAATAGGCACGCCTTTGAAATTAACTTTAATTTCAGAGGCGTGCCTATTTTTTTTAAAACAATATTTTGGTATAAAAAGTATTTTTAAAACAATATACACTCGGTATTTTCAGATCAACGTTGAAGAGAGTTCTGCTGCGTGCCGCGGAAATCACAGCACCTGATGCGAGAGCTTCCCCAGCGCCACCGTGCGGCGTGAAAAATGTGAAAAAAATGTTTTTTGTTTCATTAATAAACAAGGAACAAAACCCAAGAAAATTTTTCGAATATCTCTTTTTTTTCCCACAAAAAAAAATTCTTGAAAAATGTGAAAAAAAACAGGGGGTCACAGTGGTGTTCTCCCTTAAGAAACACACGTAAAAGGACAAAGAGAGCCTTATTACTTTAGAAGTCCAGAGGACTGGTCCCTTGTCTTTTCAGTTTAGTCTTCGTTTGACAAAGCAAGAGTATAGAGCCTGATGCATCTTCCGAGTGTTATCACAATAAAGAAGTAAACTAGCATTAATTCACCGATTGTAATTATTTATCCACCCTATATCCCAATAGAATTAAACAAAGATTAAGATTAATTAAGCTTTTTGCACTCCTTTCGGTCATTGCCACCCTAATTGTTAACGGGACCGTGAAACATCGGAGAGACAATGCATAGCCAAAAGCTCATTCGTGACTATTTTCAAATTCCACAATTCAAAATACCAGTCACGCTATGACTGGATTTAAGAAAAGAATAAATAATCCGAATTGACTGGAAATTGGTACCCTGAGGTTTTGCACATCCAAAAAGTCACGTGCAATTTATTAATATACGCTTGTCTCGATTCGTCACACTATTGGCAAGTCAAAACGTTCTGTCGTGATGACGACACGATGAGATTTCACGAGCCAACAGTCCCTGAACGGCGGACTCCGTATTGCCGTGATCCGCGGGCCGTGCACCCAACCACCTACGCCAAACAAAGGCGTTTGAATCACGACAGGTTATTTCCGAGTACTCGCAAAATGCCGAAATAGATTCGGCAAGAGCAACCAAAGACCGACGTCTCGGCTCTTCTATTTCAAGAAACGGCTGCCATTATTATTTTTTTACAATTTTGTTTTTTTAATAAGGTTCAGTATCGCGTACCGAATGCGAATTAACAAAATGGTTACAAATTAAGGAAGCGGAAGTGCCGGCATTTTCAGGAAAACCGTATTGGCCAATATCTCCGTTACCGTGCACTTTAGGCCAAAAATGGTCATAACCTTTCTTGTAGATAATTGAATTTTCCATCTTTTTTTCTAAATAATTTTTTTTGTATCACATACCGTTTACGACTTATACGACTGTTAAAATGTATTTATTTACTTTTTGACCTGTATCTCTCCTAATAATTGTTTAAACAACAAAATGCTAATAACTTATCTTTTAAATTCATACATTTTCCACAACTTTTATTTAAAACTTTTTTGTCTAAAATTAATATTCTCAAAGTTATAACGCGTTCAATGTTGCGCTACCGGGTGCAAGGCTAATAAAAACGCGTTATAACTTTGAGAATATTAATTTGAGACAAAAAAGTTTTTAATAAAAGTTGTGGAAAATTTATGGACTCAAAAGATAAGTTATTAGCATTTTATTGTTTAAACAATTATTAGGAGAGATACAGGTCAAAAAGTGAATAAATAAATTTTAACAGTCGTACAAATCGTAAACGGTAAGTGATACAAAAAAAATTATTTAGAAAAAAAGATGGGAAATTCAATTATCTACAAGAAAGGTTATTACCATTTTTGGCCTAAAGTGCACGGTAACGGAGATATTGGCCAATACGGTTTTCCTCAAAATGACGGCGCTTCCGCTCCCTCAATTTGTAACCATTTTGTTAATTCGCATTCAGTACGTGATACTGAAGTATTATTGAATTGTTAAAAATATTATACAAATATTTAAAAAAAGTCAACGGGAAGTCGCTGTTTTTTGCAGTTAAGAAGGTATTTATTGTTAATTATGTCAATATCATTGATATTTTTTTATACATGTATTGAATTTTCATCATTGTACTATGCATACCTCGTTTTTATTAACCTTGCACCCAGTTGCGCAACATTGAACGCGGTATAACTATGAGAATATTAACTTTAGACAAAAAAGTTTCAAATAAAAGTTGTGGGAAATTTATGGATTTAAAAGATAAGTTATTAGCATTTGATTGTTTAAACAATTATTAGGAGAGATATAGTTCAAAAAGTGAATAAGTAAATTTTAACAGTCGTACAAGTCGTAAACGGTAAGTGATACAAAAAAAATTATTTAAAAAAAAAGATGGGAAATTCAATTATCTACAAGAAAGGTTATTACCATTTTTGGCCTAAAGTGCACGGTAACGGAGATATTGGCCAATACGATTTTCCTCAAAATGACGGCACTTCCGCTCCCTTAATTTGTAACCATTTTGCTAATTCACATTCAGTACGTCATTGACAAACCCTCGCGTCAATAATAATTAAACGGTAAATCAGTTTAATCACGAAACCGAGATTTTGTTTACATTTTTATTCCAAACTGACCGGCTACAATTCCTTTCAGAAGCGTTGCCAATGCAGCTTCCGCGTGGCCTCGAAAGATTCACGCTTCCCGCTCGTTTTCGTCGCGAAACAAACAATAATTTATCGAAAGAGTTAAATTGACTTGGAAAATTATGCCAGAACCCTGACCACAAATCCGCAACGGACTCGTAACGCGTCGTAAAGCTTTTAGCAATTCCAAAGATTTTTTAAAAATATTTACAGCTTTGTCGCGGGTACTAAAAACTTACAATTGACACTTTTCATTTCGCTCCGTCATAGATTGACAATTCGATTTTGTAAAAATCTGATGATACATGTGAAAAGATAATGTAAATATCAAATGATTTTTTAAATTCAACCTCGGTGCGTGCTTCAGCGGTATTCGAGTTATGTACGGACTGTCGGACGATATTACGCGTAACGCATTGGCAACATGGCCAATTTTATTTTTTATGACTGCACCCTTCCGCTTTGGCACGGATTTTTATCACCCGTTACATGATAACCGTTGTGTAAACAATATTTTCTTTGCATTTAAAAATGCTCTTACAAAATGAATTTCAATAACATTTAAAAATTCAAAAAATACATCTTAAAATAGTAGTCCTTCCGATTGTATTCATCGAGGCTGAGTCGTGAATCGATGCTCGACGAATCTCGATTTAACCGTGAAACGTCCGTTAACCCCCGCTGTTCCTTTTATTATGATGTTGAAGTTTGCATCATTGGAATGCAACGAAAGTAGATTTTTTACACTATTAATCCACCTTAAGCGGGTAAATAGGGTTAGGACAGCGTTTTCTCAATGATTTTCAGGATTTTTTTCATAGTATAAAAAATGAATATAATTTATTGAAACTTTGACAATATTTTATACATATATTTAAGTATATACTATAAAATTTTTGAAGAATTTTCTTGAAAAACACCGGGGATATTAGCGGACCCATATTGCAGGTCACAATCAGACTCAGCATTTTGCGTACATTCTGAAAGCCGCAATTTTCATCTGAAATCAAACGAGGTTGGAATTTACTTTTATTATATGTCTCTCTTCTATAGGAACCTAAATGCTATAAAAAAAAATAGAAAATTGAATTTTTTACACGGGTCAAAACAAAAAAGCATGAATTTTTGCCATTTTTTACAACTTTATTTGCAAAAAAAAAATTATTTTAAATAATGATAATATTTCGATTTTAGGTTCATATAGAGCGCAATACTATGAAGAAAGTAACTGCGAATTTTCAAAACGATTGGTTGAAAACTTTTCAAACTAGCGTGTACGCAAGTTCAAAAAAAGTCGTTTTCAGAAAAACGCGTTTGAAAAAATAGTACCAAGAAAAACAAGCAATATGAGGTCGCTAATATTTTATAGTATATACTTAAATATACGTATACAAATTTTATAGTATATACATAAATATATGTATAAAATATTCTCAAAGTTTCAATAAATTATATTCATTTTTTATACTATAAAAAAATTCATGAAAATCATTGAGAAAACGCTGTCCTAACCCTATTTCCGCCCTTAATGGCTTATAACAATAGAACGAGTCGGAATTTTCATTTAAAACTTTGGGAACATATTTTTCAATAGTTTTACTAACAATTTATGAAATTAAAAAAAAATCGATTTTTTGAACCGTCTAACCCTATTTCCCCCCTTAATATTGGATTATCGATGGCAAAAATCGTTAAAACGTTTTATTGGGGTCTCCTTCAAAGACCTGGGCCTAAATGGGGCACGAGAAGCAAGAGTAATACTGAAAATGAACATAGAAAAATTTATTTGCGTTGCGTTCCAACGATGCAAGTTTCAACATCATCTTTTATTATTCATAAGCGCCAAACTCGAGGCTTCGTAAATCATCAGAGAATCATTTTAATGAGTGACAATGGAAGCAGCATTTTACACAAATTCAATTATTAATGATTATTTTCGTAAGAATGTCAATATCGTAATAATAATTGACAAAAAATTGAATAAGCCGAAAGAATTATAACAATTTATTTGCCCGAAAGGACGAAGACCACGGTGGAATTTACTGACGATATCAGTAAAGTTCTACGTAATGTATGAATTATGTAAGATATTACGAATTTGGGTCAGTTGTCTAGCTTTCCTCGATTGCACTCCAAATCGTTGGATCCGCGCTTACCAAGAGCGAGAGACCTCTCTTGCTTACTCGCGGTTTCGATGATTTATGGTTCTTCTTCGAGAGGGACGGGGGTGGACGACGTTTCAAGCGACTAAAGAGAGAGAGAGAGGGTGATTGAGAGGAGAAATAGGGTTAGGACAGCGTTTTCTCAATGATCTTAATGAATTTTTTTTAGTATAAAAAATTAATATAATTTATTGAAACTTTGAGAATATTTTATACATATATTTAAGTATATACTATAAATTTTTTATACATATATTTAAGTATATACTATAGAATATTAGCGACCCCATATTGCAGGTCACAATCAGACTAAGCATTTTGCGTACATTCTGGAAACCGCGATTTTCATCTGAAATCAAACGAGGTTAGAATTTACTTTTATTACATGTCTCTCTTCTATATGAACCTAAATGCTATCAAAAAAATATAAAATTATATTTTTTACAGGGGTCAAAACAAAAAAGCATGATTTTTTGCCATTTTTTACAACTTTATTTGCAAAAAAAAATGATTTTAAATAATGATAATATTCCGATTTTAGGTTCATATAGAGCGCAATACTATGAAGAAAGTAACTGCCAATTTTCAAAAGTATTGATTGAAAACTTTTCAAACTAGCGTGTACGCAAGTTCAAAAAAAGTCGTTTTCGGAAAAACGCGTTTGAAATAATAGTACCAAGAAAAACAAGCAATATGGGGTCGCTAATATTTTATAGTATATACGTAAATATATGTATACAAATTTTATAGTATATACTTAAATATATGTATAAAATATTCTCAAAGTTTCAATAAATTATATTCATTTTTTATACTATAAAAAAATTCATAAAAATCATTGAGAAAACGCTCTCCTAACCCTATTTCCTCCGTTATTGGCTTATAACAATAGAACGAGTCGGAATTTTCATTAAACATTTTGGGAACATATTTTTCAATACTTTTACTAACAATTTATGAAATAAAAAAAAAATCAATTTTTTGAACCGTCTAACCCTATTTCCCCCCTTAATCGCGTCGCGTACTCGCGATTTCAATTCGTTCGTATTATCTCGCGGAGGCCGCTCCCGCGGCAAAACATCACACGAAATTACGGCGTTAGTTTTCTTCCGAGGCCGGCAAAAATGTCAACACTTCGTCCGCGGAGTTATGAAATTGACGAGATGTCGGACGAACGTAACGGTGTCCGTTGGATTGAAACAAAACCAGACCGAAGAAAAAGTTTCCGCGCGCCACTGTGCGTATATGCGGAATTATTTTTTCCGCGTTTTTTGCTGCATTCAGTTCGCGTCTGCCGTCTATATAACCTCTCAGACTTGCCCCCTCGGGTCAGTTACACAATGTCTCGCGTCGTTTATCATTACGGGACCTCCCAGTACTGTAAACAGTCTTCGCTGTTGCCGCGAGTTATTTTCGTTAACTTTTTTCAATTTCTCCGACGACCGAGTAACCTCTGCACGACAATTAGGCTCGGAGAAGTGCAATTGCCCGCCGCCAGAGACGCCACTGACGACGGGCGCTAGATTAATAACGTGGCCACCTCGAAACTTTAAATCTATTTTTCTTGAAAATGTTGGAATGGAACTTGATGATAGATTCATAGTCGATGCGGAACGATGGCACGAGGACGGTGCAATTAATTCTTAAGTACCTTTTTTTTTTTTTTCGTCCAAATGCCACCCTTTCATACAGAAGTATTCCATAAGGTTAATTCGGTTTTAACACGTCCCGTAAAGAGTCAGAATTGTCTCCGATCGCGTTTGATCTTCTCAGATGTGCTTTTTTTTTATTGTACGACCCCAACGTTGCACAATTTCTCGTCCACCAAACGGCTAACGAGTTGTATTCTCGGATTACTTGGTCGCACAAAGTGACTTCGGGTCTGTGACTGACGCGTGTGCCCGATGGATGCGTGGCACTTTGATCGAGAACCCGGACAAGTCTACCCGAGGGACTCTGCTCTTTTGCGCGCGTGATGATGAACGACGCGTCGCGAGAAAATAATATCTCGCGAAGAAAAGCGACGTCCAGACATTATTCGAATCGGTTGCGCGATATGAGTTTCGAAAGAAATATAATGTTTAAAATCAGGGTTTTATGTTATTCAATTGTATGGCATCGAGTGCGATATAAAGACAAAGTACTGTTGTAAAAAATTTTTGAAACTTATTAATTACCTCCGTATTTTTATATATTTAAAAAAATCCTTTGCTTCGTCCCGCTCGACGATACATTAAAGTGAAAAATAATTGAAAACCGCGGGAGTTTTTGATTCTTTGTTCCGTAAATTCGGCCTTAAATGCCCCATCCAGAAAACATGTTCGGCCCACGCTCATCCGCGACACTCGACGGAGTTTCTCACGGCGTCTGGACTAGCTGGTTATATTTTATTATTATTCACGACATTATATATATATATGTATATATGAATCACATATATAATGCGTTATAATACAAAGCACAAATAGTTCTGGTATTCCACTCAAACGATATATTATTCGCGCTCTTTTCGCTACCGTTCGAAAGATACTCGAAATTCTTAAAGGAGGAAATATGGTTAGGACAGCGTTTTCTCAATGATTTTCATGAATTTTTTTATAGTATAAAAAATGAATATAATTTATTGAAACTTTGAGAATATTTTATACATATATTTAAGTACATACTATAAAATTTTTGAAGAATTTCCTTGAAAAACACCGGGGATATTAGCGACCCCATATTGCAGGTCACAATCAGACTCAGCATTTTGCGTACATTTTGGAAGCCGCAATTTTCATCCGAAATCGAACGAGGTTGGAATTTACTTTTATTATATGTCTCTCTTCTATATGAACCTAAATGCTATCAAAAAAATTGAAAATTGAAATTTTTACAGGGGTCAAAACAAAAAAGCATGATTTTTTGCCGTTTTTACAACTTTATTTGCAAAAAAAAAAATTATTTTAAATAATGATAATATTCCGATTTTAGGTTCATATAGAGCGCAATACTATGGAGAAAGTAACTGCCAATTTTCAAAACGATTGGTTGAAAACTTTTCAAACTAGCGTGTACGCAAGTTCAAAAAAAGTCGTTTTCAGAAAAACGCGTTTGAAAAAATAGTACCAAGAAAAACAAGCAATATGGGGTCGCTAATATTTTATAGTATGTACTTAAATATATGTATAAAAATTTTATAGTATATACTTAAACATATGTATAAAATATTCTCAAAGTTCCAATAAATTATATTCATTTTTTATACTATAACAGAATTCATGAAAATCATTGAGAAAACGCTGTCCTAACCCTATTTCTCCCCTTAATGGCTCATAACAATAGAACGAGTCGGAATTTTCATTTAAACTTTTGGGAACATATTTTTCAATAGTTTTACTAACAATTTATGAAATAAAAAAAAATCGATTTTTTGCACCGTCTAACCCTATTTCCCCCCTTAACTGCAGAGAATGCAATTAAACTGATTGCATTTACATCGGACCATGAGTTATAACAATAATCGCGACTACACGATGAGCAATCCGATTTTTTTTTCTAACTTCTGCCACTTTCCCATGATTTTTTCCGCATCCTCTAACGACACGCTTGTTCGTGAGGTATTTTATTCCTCGATGTAGATATTTCCTATTTTTTTTTTGTTATCTTTTCCCTCACTCGTTATACGTAGTATTTTTTTAGGGCAACTCGATAGAAAAAGACTTCATAAACCATGATTTATTATTCACGCCGCGTGAACAAAACATTTGCCATTTTTTTTCTCTTATCTCAATAAAATATCGAACAAAAAGTCAAATGAAATAGAAATATTAAAGTAAATAAATTGAGTTATTTAAGCAAACAAGTAATGGTTCTCGGTCTATAAAATTTGTAGTTGGAAACACCGTTAATGCAATTAATATTTATCGTTTCTTCGTAATAGCTAATATTTTTTTAAATATTATCCATCTTCCAATCTGCCCGATGGCAATTTTCTTGGACTCAATAATAAATCTTTGCGCCCTCTCTCACCTCGTGTGTAAATAACTATGCATCGGTAACTGAAAGCATTCGTAAAACAATATCGACAATAAATTACTCGCCCGAGCTACCGCGTGAGAGTGCATTAATTATATTATTAATCCGTTCTTATTACTCGTTAATTTTTCATAGTCGTACATACCTTACATCTGTCCTTTTGTAATATGGCACGTACCATTCCTCATCTTATTCTTTCCGTCAATCGTTGCTTTATAAAATCGCTGAATTTTATCGTAACGTATTTTGTACCGTATATATTATACTTATAAGTAATAAATAACCGTGTTGAAGCTACCGTGAACTCGCGACAAGCCACAACAATTATTATTACCCCATGCACAATGGATATGTTTATGAATGTCGCGCATTTTATTATACCCACGCAATTATTGTCCCACCTCGAGAGACACTCTCTCGCAAAACGATGTACGACGTTCTCTCGGTCTTCTCTTATTGTCGTATAGACAAAGATCTTCCATTGGCAAATCCAGTAAAACTTTGAGAAATTGCAGATCGGACAGTAACGGTCGAGTCATTTTTACTCGTGTTCCATCTGGTTGTTAACGATACTTTAAACAGGGATAACGAAACGGAGATTTAAATTTAGACGCCTAAACAGGACTAGAGATCGATTATCCTAACCAGATATATTTTGCTCTTGGAGCGATATGGAAATTAATAATCGTTCAACGATGGAAAAGTAAGATTAAGAAAAAAAAATCTTATGATATTATACGCAATTGGGAAATGAAAGTTCATTACTACAATTTTTCGTTTTTCTTGTGGTCAGTTTGATCGTAAGAAAAAAAATTATTGGAATGAGGATATTTGTTTCTCACATCAGAAATGCCCTTTCCCACTTTCCACTGAAAGGGTTGAAGCAGTTATTTTACACCTCTTACAGGTCCTTCTTCGATTTCTCGCTATAATTATCGATTGCATAGATTATATGTCAAGCACGAAGAGTGTCTCGGAATGTCTTCGGTACGGCACTTTATTTTTTTAAGTACGATAGGTGTACATAAATTATATAGCGTCGATAATCGATGATCAAAGACCTTGTCCCAGTGAATAATTTTCATTGTAGTGAATACCGTTGTTTCATATTTCCAAGCGTTGTCCAACATCTTATAATCAGATTGTTCATTTTATTCCTTCATCAGTATCATTGAGCGCGACGTGGATTATTATGAGAATTGCATTCAACGATTGATTCCTACCGTAAACTCATCTAAAATGTAGTGAATATCAATCCTCCAATTTATTTTTCTGTAATTCTTTTTTTAAAATTTTTAGCCATTCCGTGTACACTTGGAGAAAAATGATATTGATAAAGATGAACGAAGGTAGCGCGTTTAAATAAACAATCATTGATTGTAACTGTGCACGTAATTTATATATAATCACTGGAGCATTCAAAACAATGAAGTTTCGTAGTTTAAAACTCTTAACTTCATTCTGACAATTAAGGGGCGAAATAGGGTTAGGACAGCGTTTTCTCAATGATTTTCATGAATTTTTTTATAGTATAAAAAATGAATATATTTTATTGAAACTTTGAGAATATTTTATACATATATTTCAGTATATACTATAAAATTTTTGAAGAATTTCCTTGAAAAACACCTTTCCTTTTGTGTACATTCTGGAAGGCGCAATTTTCATCTGAAATCAAACGAGGTTGGAATTTACTTTTACTATATGTCTCTCTTCTATATGAAGCTAAATGCTATCAAAAAAATAGAAAATTGAATTTTTGACAGGGGTCAAAACAAAAAAGCATGATTTTTGCCATTTTTTACAACTTTATTTGCAAAAAAAAATTATTTTAATAATGATAATATTCCGATTTTAGGTTCATATAGAGCGCAATACTATCAAGAAAGTAACTGCCAATTTTCAAAACGATTGGTTGAAAACTTTTCAAAATAGCGTGTACGTAAGTTCAAAAAAAGTCGTTTTCAGAAAAACACGTTTGAAAAAATAGCGTGCTCGGGGCCTGAAGGAGAGCTACTCACTTTAATGGCTTATAACAATGGAAAGAGTCGGAATTTTCATTTAAAATTTTGGGAACATATTTTTCAATAGTTTTACTAACAATTTATGAAATTAAAAAAAATCGATTTTTTTAACCGTCTAACCCTATTTTCCCCCTTAAATATAACGTCATTATCCTTTTACGGTTTCGTAATCATTTCTTAAGAAGAAAAATGATTTTTTCTTTCATTTAATACGATAGTTTTGAACACAGAGCCAGAAACGTTAAATTACGCACCCATTCTCTACGAAATTATGAAATAATAAAGGATGTAAAATCGAGGGTAGTTGACAATTCCGGGTTCCAGGAACGCGTTCCAATTTTATCACGAGCAGAGTTCACAACGCTAAAGTATATAAAACTTTGCGGTCTTTCCATCTCACCGTCAATTGCAATTGTACTCGTACGATAGTAATAGACGGCGTGAGACGAGAGAGAATTGAAATAAAAAATAAACGTGAATAAACATTATGAACGTTGGAATAATTAATTATGATTGATTGACCCACAACTCGTCGACGTGTATAATATTCGTACGCGTATGACATATGTCACGAGTAACATATTCCTCCTCTTTCCACGAATTTCCACGACCTGGACAATATATATTCATTAGAGGAGGTTTGTTTTTCTGTGAAACGTCATTGAAGTGCCGGTAGCCAAGTTTTACGGTGTAAAAATGTGAAAAAAATATATAAATCTGTTCATTTATTTATATCTTTTTTGATCGAATTTTTATCGATTGTTAAAATCTTGAATTGCCAATACCGAGGCATCCGATCTTTACGTACTACACGTACTTTCAATGCGTGACCACTCTCCGGACGGTCATTCATTTTTTTTTACGTTCCTCGTCTCGATACTCTTTCATGCTAGAGTCTTTCGATACTATAAGAAGCGCACTCGCTCTCTTATATGGAAAATCATAATTTATCCTGGCTGACGTCTACACAACGATATCCTTATTAACGAGTTGAACGAAAACAGTGGGTGAACCGGATCCCAAAGAGTGGCGCTTCGCGCATCTCCATATAATGTTTGATTCATTTGCTCCGACTCATTTTTCGCATTGTTCTCATTCCCTTCACTAACAATAATTTTATCTCCCGATACCGCAACTTTTCATTTGATTATACGAAATCATTGATGCTTCTTCCGTCGACCCATTTTTTCCAACACCAAAAATAAATTTTTTTTTTAATTCATCAACCAATTTTTCCAATTTAAAAAAAAATTCATTCCGAATAAAAGTTAATCGCAGTAAAAAATGTCCAATCATCCAACTTTCTTGCTTCAGCTAAAATGTTGAAAAAAAAAAATCTGACGCGTCGTCACTTCATCATAACCCACTGAAACTTGTTATATAGCATCTTATATTCGCAACAATATACGGGAAGGACGTGACAGCGAATATATATTCTTGCATGAGAATTAGCAAATATATATAAGCGCAGAACGGATTTAATATGATTGAGGAACGTTGGAAATCCGTAAATGCGGTCACGGACGAGCAGCAAGAAAGTGCGAACATGGGATATAATTAAAGGCCCATGTTTGACGTTTAACGATTTGGCCGATTATAGTAGACGCGGTGTGTGAGATTTTTCTTTTAAATCATAAACAAATTGCGCGCGCGGTAGAAAAAAAAACAGGAAAGATTCATATCCGCCCAACTGTATCATAAATCATTTCGTTGAAACCCAACGAACTGTCAACAGCGATGAGGTTCGAGATACAAAGCTTTTAAAGTTGGTCAAAGTAAAAGGCACGTTCGATTTTAAATAAATTAAAATGTAATTTATGTGCGTTCTTTCGGACACAAGTATCGTGGAGATTAGGGTGGGTCAAGTAGAATGACTAATTTTTTTTTCCTCGATATAATGAAAAATGTATCGTTTGGCATCTCAAAAAAAACCCTCTGCAAGTATGAGCCCTTCGTATTTAAATTAAGAGGTCCCTCATCGCGAATTTTCATTTCCCATTTAAATAACATGGAAACATTTTTTTTAACTTTGGAATTTTATGAGACTCAAACCGTTAATGTTAGGAGAGTATTTAATACATTTTTGTAGAACATTTGATGCTCTACAAAAAAGCTCTCTTGTGTTTAATCGATAAAAGTAACCGTACAAAAAATAATCGGTGATAATTAGCTCTTGATTCTACTTATCTCGTTTATTAGTACATAAATTTCGAATTTTTTTCAAATTTTCGTTATCAATATGAATAAATATACTACTAATATATTACTAATATACTAATATACTACTAATATATTACTGATTGTTTTCAAACAAATATGAGAGAATCCAGAGCTAATTATCACCGATTATTTTTTGTACGGTTACTTTTATCGATTAGACACAAGAGAGCTTTTTTGTAGAGCATCAAATGTTCTACAAAAATGTGTTAAAAAGCTCTCGTAACATCAACGGTTTGAGTCTAATAAAATTCCAAAGTTAAAAAAAAAATGTTTCCATGTTATTTAAATGGGAAATGAAAATTCGCTATGAGGGACCTCTTAATTTAAATATGAAGGGCTCATACTTGCAGAGGGTTTTTTTGAGATGCCAAACAATACATTTTTCATTATATCGAGGAAAAAAAAAATTTGTCGTTTTATTTGTCCCATCCTAGTGGAGATATATGGCCAAAGATTGTAACGAGAAGACATTGTTGATACGGTTAGAAAAAGTCCCGATCAACGATTCAATATGAAAAAAAAACGATGTCAGGAAATTTTGTCTTTTTTTCAATTTTTCCACGCTCATCAGATATTTTCATATCCTTGCGTATTGGAATCTCTTTTTTTTTTGGTCGATTCCCGTGTTTCTACGCAATCGCGATTGTAATCTCTCTCTCTCTATTCCCACCTCTTCCGGATTCACGCTCGTTAATTTTCCTCCGCCTCTCCCAGAGGGATCGTATAAAAAATATATACACAATTCCGTGCTTGCGGCACTATCGATTCGTCCCAATCTCTCCATTAAATTCATTGCCATCGCGGTCCATATAAACCTACTTTGTACGTAACGCCGTCGGGCGTTAATGCATAGTTGTCTTTGAATATCCGCGCAAGCATATACATATACGAGGTCTGTTCAAAAAGTATCGCGAATTTTGAATTTTCGCGGGCTACGTATATTCGATATTCGATTTTTTTGTGGCGTTACGTTGGTACTCGTGTCCCTCACTTATGCTGAAGAAATCGGCCATTTTTAATGTTTAGTTAATTGTTGACAGCTGTTTTGGTTAGATGTGTTTTAGCTTGTCTTCGATTTTTGCCTATTCCAAAAAGCAGCTTCCATTGCGATGATTGAGCTTTGGTTTCCACGTCATAACCATAAACCCATGATTCGTCACCAGTTATGATCCTCTGGAGGAAATTTGGGTCGTCGCGGACCGAGTCCTACGGCTCCTTAGCAATGTTAACGCGACACTGTTTTTCTTCGAAATTGAGCAATTTTGGCACGAATTTTGCGGCGACCCGTCTCATGCCCAAATCATTGGTAAAAATCGAATAGCACGAGCCAATCGATATGTTTATTTCCTCAGTAACTTCTCTAACGGTGATTCGACGATTGGCCGATATTATTTTCTTTGCTTCATCAATGTTTTCGTCTGTTGTTGATGTGTTCGGGCGTCCGGAACGCGTTTCGTTCTTCGCATCTTCTCGGCCCTCTGAGAACATTTTGTACCAACGACAAACGTTGCTTTCGTCCAAGGTAACTTCACCATATGCCACAACATTCAGAATGCGTCAGCGCACTTAATTTTCTTTTTCACACAAAATTTCATACAGATTCTTTGATCCATTTTTTGGAATAGGCAAAAATCGAAGACAAGCCAAAACACGTCTAACCAAAATAGCTTTCAGCGATTAACTAAACATTCAAAATGGCCGATTTTTTCAGCATAAGCGAGGAACATGAGTACCAACCCAACGCCACAAAAAAATCCTTAATCGAATATACGTAGCGCGCGGAAATTCAAAATTCGCTATACTTTTTGAACAGACCTCGTATACAAAATGAGTATGTGAACCAGCTTACATTGGGACAGAGGCATTAACACGCGTAACGTGAATTTCCGCTATCGTCAAACACGTCGAGCGTCTACGTAACGTTCCAGCTGCGACAATTGCGAGTCGCGTGGATGGCTTTAAAAAAAAAAGAACGGTACGAGAACAATGGGAGAAGTTTCAATGAAATTACAATTAAAGAATGTAGAAGAGGCGATGAAAAAAAATAAAAAAATAAAATAAAAATAGGAAATAGGTAAGGGAAATAAATCATTTAAGTTTTTAAAAGCGGGAGCGTACGACGCGAGCGCGTTACGACAATCGACGATAAAGAAACTCGAGTTTGAAAATAAAAGTAGAATGGAGGAAGATGAAGAGAAAAAAAACGTCGCTGAGAGAAGCGGTAAAAAATTAGACGGCGTTCGATCAAAGAAAAAGGGCCTCTGTATGCGGGCTCGGTGTGACTGTGTCAAGGACGTGCCTGGTCATTTATAAGCCTCCGTGGACGTCAATACGGCATAATATTTGTATACAAGTATACCGGTACGTGGTAATATCGTAGATGAGCGGAGTGTCGCCGTCGTTCAAACGAAAGGACGTAAACCACGTTGAACGACGTGTTAAACAGCGTTCGTTACGATCTTTTCGGTCACAGTCGTTGGTGCACATTTATATTACGGTATTGTACATAGATCTACGCTGCATCAACTCCGCGCATCAATTTTATTGTGAAAATACGATGATTTATGGAGGTTAAATTAATAATAAGTGCGGTTGCAACATTACATAGTATTTCCAGTTTTATCAGCATTTTTTTTATTATCGTAAAAAAAAAAACGTTTCAATACCCCAACGACGTTGCGTGCATTCAGCGAAAATAATTATGTGAAAAATATCATCGCGTGATTTTTATTATTCGAAATATAAAAACACACACGGTCGCGCATGAACGGTTAAAAAAAATGTGGAAAAAGTATTAAACAGCTACGTGATTGACGAGGATACGACCTGGTGGAATGACGAAATTACGAGAAAATTGGAGATTACCTTCGGTGGCTCCCGCAATCGTGATTTCCTGTTGTTATTTTTCATTCGTTTGTTTTTCGTCAAATTCGCCATTGTTCTCGCGACGACTAATCGTATCTCAGCGACGTAACTCACCGTAACCGAAATTATTTATTTACGTAATTGAAGAGAAATTTCTGTTTTAACTCGACCAATCGGCATTCCCGTTTGTCACCCGACTGATCGACTTTTGAGGGGGGCAATACGGTTCGGACAGCGTTTTCTCAATGATTTTTATGAATTTTTTTATAGTATAAAAAATTAATATAATTTATTGAAACTTTGAGAATATTTTATACATATATTTAAGTATATACTATAAAATTTTTGAAGAATTTCCTTGAAAAACACCGAAGATATTAGCGACCCCATATTGCAGGTCACAATCAGACTCAGCATTTTGCGTACATTCTGGAAGCCGCAATTTTCATCTGAAATCAAACGAGGCTGGAATTTACTTTTATTATATGTCTCTCTTCTATATGAACCTAAATGCTATCAAAAAAATAGAAAATTGAATTTTTTACAGGAGTCGAAACAAAAAAGCATGATTTTTTGCCATTTTTTACAACTTTATTTGCAAAAAAAAATTATTTTAAATAATGATAATATTCCGATTTTAGGTTCATATAGAGCGCAATACTATGAAGAAAGTAACTGCCAATTTTCAAAACGATTGGTTGAAAACTTTTCAAACTAGCGTGTACGCAAGTTAAAAAAAAGTCGTTTTCAGAAAAACGCGTTTGGAAAAATAGTACCAAGGAAAAACAAGCAATATAGGGTCGCTAATATTTTATAATATATACTGAAATATATGTATAAAAATTTTATAGTATATACTTAAATATATGTATAAAATATTCTCAAAGTTTCAATAAATTATATTCATTTTTTATATTATAAAAAAATTCATGAAAATTATTGAGAAAACGCTGTCCTAACCCTATTTCCCCCCTTAATGGCTTATAACAATAGAACGAGTCGGAATTTTCATTTAAAATTTTGGGAACATATTTTTCAATAGTTTTACTAACAATTTAGGAAATAAAAAAAAATCGGTTTTTCTAACCGTCTAACCCTATTTCCTCCGTTAACACCTAAGACGTACAGGCGCACCGAGCAATATCGAATTCCATCGGAATTCAAAATGCCGCGGGGAATACAGCTTCTAATTGTTATTAAAAAAAACGAGTCGAATCATTGCGATGGGAAAAACATTGAAATGAGAAATAAAAGCGGATACCTTTAAGATCTATGTACTCGGGCACCCTGCGATAATTTATCTACGCGTCGTCGGATATACAAAAGATGCATAAAAATATTAAGGGGGGAAATAGGGTTAGGACAGCGTTTTCTCAATGATTTTCATGAATTTGTTTATAGTATAAAAAATGAATATAATTTATTGAAACTTTGAGAATATTTTATACATATAATTAAGTATATACTATAAAATTTTTATACATATATTTAAGTATATACTATAAAATATTAGCGACCCCATATTGCAGGTCACAATCAGACTCAGCATTTTGCGTACATTCTGGAAGCCGCAATTTTCATCTGAAATCAAACGAGGTTGGAATTTATTTTTATTATATGTCTCTCTTCTACATGAACCTAAATGCTATCAAAAAAATAGAAAATTGAATTTTTTACAGGGGTCAAAACAAAAAAGCATGATTTTTTGCCATTTGTTACAACTTTATTTGCAAAAACAAAATTATTAAAAATAATGATAATATTCCGATTTTAGGTTCATATAAGAGCGCAACACTATGAAGAAAGTAACTGCCAATTTTCAAAACGATTCGTTGAAAACTTTTCAAACTAGCGTGTACGCAAGTTCAAAAAAAGTCGTTTTCAGAAAAACGCGTTTGTAAAAATAGTACCAAGAAAAACACGCAATATGGGGTCGCTAATATTTTATTGTATATACTTAAATATATGTATAAAATATTCTCAAAGTTTCAATAAATTATATTCATTTTTTATACTATTAAAAAATTCATGAAAATCATTGAGAAAACGCTGTCCTAACCCTATTTCCCCCCTTAATGGCTTATAACAATAGAACGAGTCGGAATTTTCATTAAAAATTTTGGGAACATATTTTTCAATAGTTTTACTAACAATTTATGAAATAAATAAAAAATCGATGTTTCGAACCGTCTAACCCTATTTCCTCCCTTAAACGAGACGGAAAGAGCCGTCGAGTGTTCGGTACGTATTTATTTTGTTCGATCATGGCGTTCCGCACCGAGAGACGCGAAAACGCCTCGCGCAAAGTGTGCGACAAACGCGTGCAGAAGGTATGCATCACCTACGCTTTAACGAGAATTGATGTTTTCGACGATTATCCTTAAAGACTCGCGGGTTCCCTGAGATACCCTTCCTCGAGGCAGCGAATTATATTATCCGACCGACTTCTCCCGGGGGGCTACGTACATTACGAACGGAATAATTAGAAGAAAAAAAAAGAAAAACAGCGACCAAGAATCGAGTTGGTAAAAAACAAATGAACCTACTTCAATATGATATTTTTTTCTATTATTCCACGATACAATTGAACGCCCATTACATTTTATAATGCAAACCAATTTTTTTCACATTACGACGCAAAAGTGTTTTTTTTTATGTCATATAAACATCGACGGTACACGATATTTTCCCACGTTACTCTAATTATAAATACGAGAATAAAAAAAATATCGTTGAATTATTAATCGGAACGATATGATGTCCGTTATTACGCAGCCACCACCCCCTTCTGCCTTAACGTTCAATAATTTAATTCATAGACGCGTGGGTGGAAAGACAGACACACTCGTCGTTGGCAACGTAACCTTTTTTTTATGTACTCCCGTATCGTTACATTCGTTGTATAGCGATTCAGCAGAAATTGATGAAATTACCTCCGGGTCTCTGATTGCTGATCACGATCGCTGTAATCATTGCTGTGTCGCGTCAATACAGAGAGCTTGTTGTAAAAGCTCCGAGTCTCTGGCACATATTAAGTTGTCGTTACGAACATGCAGCTTGTAATATATATCAATATTTTTTAAGAGGGCAAATAGGGTTAGGACAGCGTTTTCTCAATGATTTTCATGAATTTTTTTAGAGTATAAAAAATGAATATAATTTATTGAAACTTTGAGAATATTTTATACATATATTTAAGTATATAAAATTTACTATACTATACAATTTACTATACTATAAAATTTTTGAAGAATTTTCTTGAAAAACACCGGGGATATTAGCGACCCCATATTGCAGGTCACAATCAGACTCAGTATTTTGCGTACATTCTGGAAGCCGCAATTTTCATCTGACATCAAGATACGAGGTTGGAATTTACTTTTATTATATGTCTCTCTTCTATATGAACCTAAATGCTATCAAAAAAATAGAAAATTGAATTTTTTACAGGAGTCAAAACAAAAAAAAATGATTTTTCGCCATTTTTTACAACTTTATGTGCAAAAAAAAATTATTTTAAATAATGATAATATTCCGGTTTTAGGTTCATATAGAGCGCAATACTATGAAGAAAGTAACTGCCAATTTTCAAAACGATTGGTTGAAAACTTTTCAAACTAGCGTGTACGCAAGTTCAAAAAAAGTCGTTTTCAGAAAAATGCGTTTGAAAAAATAGTACCAAGAAAAACAAGCAATATGGGGTCGCTAATATTTTATGGTATATACTTAAATATATGTATAAAAATTTTGTAGTATATCTCTCTATATTATATAAATATTTCGCCGCCGCCGCCGTGTACAAGAGTTAAGGAGAGCGAGCGGGATCGAGTAGGCTGGGTGAGCGGATCGAGTGGTGGCGGGGGAGGCGTGGGTGGGGGGGGGGGGGGGTGGCGCGCGAAGCGCGCAGGGGGGCAGAGCCCCCCTAGTACTTAAATATATGTATAAAATATTCTCAAAGTTTCAATACATTATATTCATTTTTTATACTATAAAAAAATTCATAAAAATTATTGAGAAAACGCTGTCCTAACCCTATTTCCCCCCTTAATGGCTTATAACAATAGAACATATTTTTCAATAGTTTTACTAACAATTTATGAAATTAAAAAAAAATTGATTTTTCGAACCGTCTAACCCTATTTCCCCCCTTAATCTCTCTCCCATACATTCTTGTGATGAATTTTCTAAAAAGCATTCTCGAGGTGTAAATTCATTTTAGCATATGTTTACGAACAAGAGAAACGAATGCAAAACTTCAATCTTGGCTAGTTTTTGTCGAGTGAACATTATCCTTTTGATGGATCTTAAAAACGTAATAAAAATGCTATTTACCGTAATTACACAGCAATAATCAGTAACTTTTTTTTCGCGTCAATAAATTAGTCGAGAAAAGCTTTCGATTGTTGGACGATTTTCCATTCCCATATACTCGCGAGTATATTTGAATTGTTTCTTTTTTATCTCTGGATCTTGAGAATTCAAGAACACGCGCCGGTGTGTAAATATTTTAAAAGGAAAATGGTTCACTTACGATACACGGTATAATTAGGGATCGTTACCGTCGTTAGTTGTTTTGCTCGTAAAATGACCGTCATTACTGTGCCGCGCCAATCCGCGATGATCTCGTCCAGATTCAATTCCGTAGATCACGTCCAAGACACCTACTACTTTGTAGTGATTTAGCGGGGAAAAAAAGATTGCGTAACGTCACCCTTGGGGCTTTCGTGATCTCTTCTGAATCCTGGCCGGATCAGGAGAAACGATGATGCAGCAGATATCAATGAAATATCGTTAAATTCTGTATTAAAGTTCGTAGACACATTGGAAACTTCGAAAAACCCTTGAAAATCTGTTGAAATTAATCAAATAAACCGCTCAAATCGAGCGAAATTTTGTGCCTTGCTTGACCGTAAAATAAGTATACATCGGAATACCGCCATTTAAGGGAGGAAATAGGGTTAGACGGTTCAAAAAATCGATTTTTTTTACTTCATAAATTGTTAGTAAAGCTATTGAAAAATATATTCCCAAAATTTTAAATGAAAATTCCGACTCGTTCTATCGTTATAAGCCATTAAAGTGAGTAGCTCTCCTTCAGGCCCCGAGCGCGCTACGTGTTTCAAACGCGTTTTTCTGAAAACGACCTTTTTTGAACTTGCGTACACGCTAGTTTGAAAAGTTCTCAACGAATCGTTTTGAAAATTGGCAGTTACTTTCTTCATAGTATTGCGCTCTATATGAACCTAAAATCGGAATATTATTATTATTTAAAATAATTTTCTTTTTGCAAATAAAGTTGTAAAAAATGACAAAAAATCATGTTTTTTTGTTTTGACCCCTGTAAAAAATTCAATTTTCTATTTTTTTGATAGCATTTAGGTTCATATAGAAGAGAAACATACAATAAAAGTAAATTCCAACCTCGTTTGATTTCAGTTGAAAATTGCGGCTTCCAGAATGTACGCAAAATGCTGAGTCTGATTGTGACCTGCAATATGGGGTCGCTAATATCTTCGGTGTTTTTATAGTATATACTTAAATATATGTATAAAATATTCTCAAAGTTTCAATAATTTATATTCATTTTTTATACTATAAAAAAATTCATGAAAATTATTGAGAAAACGCTGTCCTAACCCTATTTCCCTCCTTAATGAAGCGACGCGGTAGTCGTCTTTGCGAGAAGGGATTTAAAAAGAAAAATGTAAATCGCCCCGAGTCAGCCGGAAATCGCAAAAGTGGGTCGGGAAAAATGATGAATCCGTTTGTTTGTGTCGGTAATGGAGCACGATATGTAAAGAAATGAAGGTAAATCAGCGGAAAGTCGAGTGTTTCGCTGATTTTTCATTTGCCGAACGCGTATTCCTCGCGAGTAAAATGTGCATACATATGGCAATTTTGTATTTGGGACAGGAGATACGCGAACTCGGCAAAATTCTCACTCCTCGGTTCAAACGAGTTCGCACGAAAGAAATAAAGCGTGTACACATACGTTACGAAACGCAGTTTCATATAATATTTGTCGGGATCCATTTTACGTACAGCGGAAATATTTTTCATTAGACACGTGTCGGCGCGAGCGGACGAATTAATTAAATGTAAACGATCGGACCAGCAAACTCTACACTTGATTTGCATTTAAAAACTATAGCACTTATTTGAATCTCGAATGAAAAACTATAGCACTTTTTACCTTTTACCTTATTTCCTTTTAACTTACGATATTAAACAAAAATTCAACGTACCCTCAAAAAAAAAAAACCTTCTTTGTCGTACGAGCAAGAATATTTCAATTTGTTCGTACCCAAAAATTATTATTCTTAAAACTCATTGATAATTAAATAAAGTATTATATAAGCCGAAGAAAAAAAATGCCTTCACTCGGCGGCATCTGACCTGCGCGAGCCGGAAATATTCTATTAAATTCTTTTAAATATAGTACAATCAGTAGGGAGCCCGTTACTCTTGTCCACAATGTACTAAAAAAAACGACAATTTTTTTTTTAATAAGGTTCAGTATCACGTACTCAATGTAAATAAACAAAATCCTTACAAATTAAGGCCAATATCTCCGTTACCGTGCACTTTAGGCCAAAAATGGTAATAACCTTTCTTATAGATAATTGAATTTTCTATCTTTTTTTTAACATAATTTTTTTTGTGTCAGTTACCATTTACGGCTTATACAACTGTTAAAATTTATTTATTCACTTTTTGACCTGTATCTCTCCTAATAATTGTTTAAACAATAAAATGCTAATAACTTATCTTTCAAATCCATAAATTTCCCACACCTTTTTTTCAAAACTTTTTTGTCTAAAGTTAATATTCTTAAAGTTATAACGCGTTTTTATTAGCCTTGCACCCAGTAGCGCAACATTGAGCGTTATAACTTTGAGAATATTAATTTTGGACAAAAAAGTTTTGAATAAAAGTTGTGGAAAATGTATGGATTTAAAAGATAAGTTATTAGCATCTTATTGTTTAAACAATTATTAGGAGAGATACAGGTCAAAAGTGAATAAATACATTTTAACAGTCGAATAAGTCGTAAACGGTAAGTGATACAAAAAAAATTATTTAGAAAAAAAGATGGGAAATTCAATTATCTACAAGAAAGGTTATTACCATTTTTGGCCTAAAGTGTACGGTAACGGAGATATTGGCCAATACGGTTTTCCTCAAAATGTCGGCACTTGCACTGCCTAAATTTGTAAGGATTTTGGTTATTTACATTTAGTACGTGATACTGAACATAATCGAAAAAAAAAAAATTTTCATTTATTTTTAATTCGCGACAATATTCCCTATTGATTGTAATAATACCGCGAATCAAGTATTCTCGCGAGTATTCACAATATATTTTCCTTATTTTTGAGCCTCTTATCGCGCTTGTAAAAGATGCAAATTATCGTGCGACACGAGAGGCTTAATGACGCGAAGAGACGCCGAGTCTTATAAATGGGTTTGTAAGATCCGCCAAGATCAAGAGAGAGGATAAGCAGCTTGTGTATATTCGAGTGCTCGGACGACAGACGGCATCAACAAACCGCGTACGAGACATTCTCCTCTAGTCGTCTCGTATTCTCTCTTTTTCTTCCACTTCGCGGACTAGTTTTCCCCGTTATCTCATTTATTAATTACATTTCGAACGTTCGCGAAAGACTTTTCGGTCCAGCATCGAGAATCTCGCGAGATGCATCGAGATTAGAAAAAAAAATTATTCACCAAAACGGTTCGTCCAAGGGCTTTTAAAACTAAGGCATGGCTTCAACTTTCCGCAAAACTATTTCAATTATTGTTGCTTTACCATTGAAGATAATTAGTAATATTATTGGCATCTATCTTCATTTATTGTATTGCATAATATTAAAAGTTCATACGATTGGTGAAAAGAAAGAAAATCATTCGGACAAAATTATCCTTTTCGTATCGTATTCATAAATAGCGACTGGTCTATATCGCGTTTTGTCGTCGTCGATTATCTTGCAGCACTTTACCGTTGATTACTGGCACGCATAAAAGTGATACTAAAAAGCCTTCGTTCCTAATTCGAGACGTCCCGTCTGGCAACTTGTAATTAATTGTTCGACGCGAGTAATGTTTCTATCCTCCTCCTCCTCTCTGAAAGTGTAAGATCATTCCTCATCAAGTCTCGCATTCGTTTTCGTCCGCACCACTCCCACTTTTTATTCATTCAATCTAACGAAAGTCGTATCTCTCCGAGGGATATTTGACGAGTAGACCTCGTGAAGTTTACCGTAAATCGTCGATGCGATTTCCGCGCCGTCAATTGAGCTCGAATTCAACGCGTCTCTCGATCATCCTTTCCGCTCCTCGTTTCACACAGAGTCGTAAAGACCCCGTGTCGTGTTATTCGCTCAATTAATCGGGGTTATCGTCGATCTCAATTATCATACGACGTCCAGAGACGTCGTGTCAGAATCTTTACCGCACGCAACGTCACGATTTATGTACAAAGTTAAATTCACAAAGGTTCATTAACGTAACGGACAAGAAAAAAAACGATGAAATAAAAATTCAGGCTCGTTGAGTCTTGATCCAGTTTTTTTTTAAATAAAATTTTTCTTCTTTCTAGAAAACGAGTCATTATTATTTTGAGCATTATTTTGTTAAGGATGATCAACTGGTAAGTGTATACTCTACTAGCAATATAGAATTTGAAAATGGGAATGAAAAAAAATTAAATGATAACACGATTTATTCCGTCGAGATTAAATGGCTAAAGCAGCGAAAAAGGGTGCCACAGCTGCTCTGCAAACGGAAGTAACGACCGACGAAGAGTGGGAACAAGTTCTCGAGAGAAAAGGACTCGTCGTCGTGGACGTTTATTCGGAATGGTCGGGTCCTTGTTTGGCAATGATATCGACACTGAGAAAGATAAAAATGGAAATTGGCGGTGACATTCTCAGTTACGCCGTTGCTCGAAACGACGAAATCACTAGCCTCGAACGATTTCGTGGCAAAAGCGAGCCCGTATGGATGTTTCTACAGGACGGAAAAATGATAAATTTGATGTTCGGTGGAAACTGCCCGAATCTTCGTAGACTGGTGATCAATGAATTGCGCCGTGTACAACAGAACGAACCACCCAGACGGAGATTGTCAGTTACTCAACGAGTTTCCGAGGAGGAATCTCGATGGCAAAAGCAGGAAGCGATCAGGTTTAATTTATTTATCGAGCTTATAGTTACGATTTTATTATCGTATTTATTTTCTTATATTTATTAAAAAAAAAAAAAAAAGAAAGGCGGAAGAGGATAAAAAAATTGCTCAAGAGAAAGCTGAAAAAAGAGCAAAGTACGAGGAATTTCTCGATCAGGAGATGTTCGAACTTTGTGAGGAAACGGCAATTCTCCTCTATCCCTGGGTATTTCTCGACGAAGAGGGCTATCCAAGGGAAAAGGAAAATTGTCCAGCGTACTCGGAACTCGTTCGAGATATACTTCCGCAAGGTTTTGACATGCTGGAACAGATTAGGATTCAACTTAACGAGGAAATCATTGAGAAAATGTTCAACGAAAGTCACGTGGAAATTACGGATAATTTGATCGAAGGTCGAGAGAGTTTTGACACGGCAATATAAATTAAAACGATTTTTAATTACATATTAAATCTTTTAAAAAATCAAAGAAGAATTTAGTCGAGGTTAATATCAAATTGCTGTTCGTTCAGGGTTGACTCAAGATAAATGCATGGCAATCAGACTGAGAGGTAGACCACCACCCCTTGACTGGCCAGTACTATATCCCTACGAGTGTCCCGAATCAGCAGCGCGATGTCCCATAAGAGCGATCAACGACGTTGAGAATTATCTTCGCAGCCTCCTCGAGACACCACCGAAAATGGAAAATAATTCCGTCGAGCAGACTTATCTCGAAAGACACGTTTACATTTACGAACCTGACGATGAAAATGAAGGAGATTATCGGAGAATTTATCCGGCCGTTTGGTTCCCACCTCAAGTGAGATTAAGGGGGGAAACAGGGTTGGACGGTTCAAAATATCGATTTTTTTTTTATTTCATAAATTGTTAGTAAAACTATTGAATAATGTGTTCCCAAAATTTTAAATGAAAATTCCCACTCATTCTATTGTTATATGCCATTAAAGGGGGAAATAGGGTTAGGACAGCGTTTTCGCAATGATTTTCATGATTTTTTTTATAGTACAAAAAATGAATATAATTTATTGAAACTTTGAGAATATTTTATACATATATTTAAGTATATACTATAAAATTTTTGAAGAATTTCCTTGAAAAACACCGAAGATATTAGCGACCCCATATTGCTTGTTTTTCTTGGTACTATTTTTTTCAACCGCGTTTTTTTAAAAACGACTTTTTTTTAACTTGCGTACACGCTAGTTTGAAAAGTTTTCAACCAATCGTTTTTGAAAATTGGCAGTTACTTTCTTCATAGTATTGCGCTCTATAAGAACCTAAAATCGGAATATTATCATTATTTAAAATAATTTTTTTTTTGCAAATAAAGTTGTAAAAAATGGCAAAAAATCATGCTTTTTTGTTTTGACTCCTGTAAAAAATTCAATTTTCTTTTTTTTTTAATAGCATTTAGGTTCATATAGAAGAGAGCGATATAATAAAAGTAAATTCTAACCTCGTTTGATTTCAGATGAAAATTGCGGCTTTCAGAATGTACGCAAAATGCTGAGTCTGATTGTGACCTGCAATATGGCGTCGCTAATATTTTCGGTGTTTTTCAAGGAAATTCTTCAAAAATTTTATAGTATATACTTAAATATATGTATAAAATATCCTCAAAGTTTCCATAAATTATATTCATTTTTTATAATATAAAAAAAATTCATGAAAATCATTGAGAAAACGCTGTCCTAACCCTATTTTCCCCCTTAAGGTAGTAGTCTGGTAACTTAAGCCGATTTTCATGTCTTTTTTGGAGGGCGTTTGTTTGTAGGAAAATAAAAATGAATCGTTTTGGATATTTAGGATGTTTTTATTTACATATTAAAGATACAAAAAAAAAATTTTTTGAAAAAATTTAATAGTTTATTATTATTATTATTATTATTATTGATCGAAATTGGCACCTCGAAAAAAAAAGCGCGTGGGTGGCTCCGGTGATTTTGGCTCTTGATGTTATCTGAAATAAAAAATTCTTGATAATTCTTAATCTATAGACATGTCATTCTGGTCGGAACTACTGAAGTTAAATTTCATGGATAAATAACAAAACACATTTTGATAAATAACAAAATAGCAGACTTTGGAATAAAAAACTTTTTTTTAAACTACTAAAGTTAAATTTCATGGATAAATAACAAAATAGCGGACTTTGGAAAAAAGTTTTTTTTTCCAAAGTCCGCCATTTTGTTTATTTTTATAAATAACAAAACACATTTTGATAAATAACAAAATAGCGGACTTTGGAAAGAAGTTTTCTATTCCAAAGTCCGCCATTTTGTTATTTATCCATGAAATTTAACTTCAGTAGTTCCGACCAGAATGACATGTCTATAGATTAAGAATTATCAAGAATTTTTGATTTCAGATAACATCAAGAGCCAAAATCACCGGGGCCACCCACGCGCTTTTTTTTCGAGGTGCCAACTTCGATCAATAATAACAATAATAATAACCTATTAAATTTTTTCAAAAAAATTTTTTTTTGTATCTTTAATATGTAAGTAAAAACATCCTAAATATCCAAAACGATTCATTTTTAGTTTCCTACAAAAAAGAGCCCTCCAAAACAGACATGAAAATCGGCTTAAGTTACCAGACTACCTTAACGATTGATTCAACAACAACAAAAAACCGTAAAAAGAGTCTGCGAAAAAAAAAAACCTTTTTTTTTAATATATAAATTTTTTGTCAAGGCACGAAGCAAGGTGCACGTCTACAAAACTCTCTTCGCTACCTACATGGACAAAGCTCATCCCTACGAGGAACCAATTGAACCACCACCGCTGTGCGCTTTTAAATTTGACGCCGGTAAATTCGGCATTCTTCAAGATGCTTACGAGACGCACGGCTCGGCGATCGAGAATTTTGGCGTTTTTGAATTTGACGCTCCGTCTCGTGCTCGACGCTTAGCCTCGAATCCCGAAGATTTCGAGAACAAAGTAATAACAAAAAAAATAAAAAAAAATCTTCTTTCATCCAGTAACGATTGTTTCTGACTTAACCAATAATCGAGTCATCTATATTATCGGTTTAATTCAAACATTTTATCGAAAAAGAATAATAGCGAGCATGTGATTTTTATGAAAATTCAAAGGTTAAGTACAAGACCGGTGCTGAGATCTTCGTGATCGTTATTAGAAGAATGAACGAAGAGGCATTTCTCGCTTTTGCCGGCAACGAGCCATTGTTCGTCACCGAAGACAACGACGAAGCCGAACGAATGATCGAGGACTATTTTCCGGCTGGATCGACGGACGTTATACCGGAAGTTCCGAAAGATGACGATGATTATTATTACGAGGATTATGACGAGGAGGAAGAAGACGAGGATCAAGACGAGGATGAAGATGAGGACGATAAACCCGATGTTCCACCCTCTTTCGTTGATCTTTCCATGTTTTGAAGAGACGAGACGAAGAGATAGTGCCGGATTGGGAAATTGAGAAACCACTTTTCCGAGCGTCCGAACGTTGTAGCTTATTTGCGGATGGCGCTAATCGATGGCAGAAAAAATTCATTTTTTGTAGATAGCTAAATAGTAGATAGCTAAATAGACAGCGTTTTTTTTTTAGTCATTTTCATGAATTTTTTTGACAAGAAATTAATGTATATAATTTATTGAAACTTTGAGAATATTTTATACATATATTCAAATGAATATCGTAATTTTTAAAAAGTATTTCCTTCGCAAATATGGGCCGCCACCCAATCGGAGGTCACCATCAGACGTAGCTGTTTGTGTACATTCTGGAGGCTACAGTTTTCATCTGAAATCAATAGGGTTTCATATTTGCTTTAAGAACATGTCTTTCTTCTATATGAACCTAACTGCCCAACAAAAAATTGAAAATTGCATTTTTTACAGGTGTTTAAACAAAAGAGGGTAGTTTTAAAAATTGTGCTCTATTGTTTAAACACCTCTAAAAAATGCAATTTTCAATTTTTTGTTGGGCAGTTAGGTTCATATAGAAGAAAAACATGTTCTTGAAGCAAATTTGAAACCCTATTGATTTCCGATGAAAACTGTGGCCTCCAGAATGTACACAAACAGCTACGTCTTATGTTGAACTCCGATCGGGTGGCGGCCCATATTTACGAAGGAAATACTTTTAAAAAATTACGATATTTATTTGAATATATGTACAAAATGTTCTCAAAGTTTCAATAAATTATATACATTCCTTTCTTGTCAAAAAAATTCATGAAAATTACTAACAAAATAAACGCTGTCCTAACTCTATTTTCCCCCATAAGGAAAAAACATCCTTTGAGGCAACCGTTGCGAATCAGGTGCATATTTATTAATTTTTTTTTTTCAAAGAACAATCCATAATATTAGTTCGAAAAATTGAACGAATGATATCGCATTTTGTTAATAAAAATAAGTTGGAACCGTCGGTCAGGTTTGAAGAGTCCACGGCAAAAAGAGCCTGACAATAGTGACCGTGCGAGCTTTCTGCTCGCGAGTAGCGACGAAAGAGGGAGTAGGAGAGGAGGAGAATGAGAGGATATAACAAGAAGCGCGATAGTTGCGAGCCGTCAGTTCGTCCACGGACACCGATCGTGTTCGACGCTACGTTGCCTTTTATTTCTTACCGAAAAAAATTAAAATTTGACAAACGAGAAATAAGAAAAAAATCATTGAGCGCGCTAGGAGCGGGACTGAGTTTAATTAGTATAAAAACAAAATAACGTAAATCAACGTAAATCGCTAAAAGTTGGGACTTTGAAAATTTCGATTACTGTTTAAAAAAAACGAAAAAAATAAAAATTTCGTTTCTCACATTGTACGAGAATTTGTGTCAGTGATTGAGCGTGCTTACAAAAATTGTGATGAAAAAATTCGTTGAAACATTTCCGATCGTTATTTCTTACCGAAAAAAAGATTGAGCGAAGGGTGAGAAAGTAAAATTCCGGTGGGACGAGAAAACCAACAACGACAACGACAACTGTGGGGCGAATTATTCGGAGGGCGGATTTTGGAATTCAAGAGGGGCTGCCATGACAATGGTCGTCAATAAAGTCATCATGTCGTCGTACAATCCAACACCTCGTCGTAATTTTTTCTCGGGATTTCACGCCAAGGTACGTCAAGGGGGGAAATAGGATTAGGACAGCGTTTTCTCAATGATTTTCATGAATTTTTTTATAGTATACAAAGTGAATATATTTCATTGAAACTTTGAGAATATTTTATACATATATTTAAGTATATACTATAAAATTTTTGAAGAATTTTCTTGAAAAACACCGGGGATATTAGCGAGCCCATATTGCAGGTCACAATCGGACTCAGCATTTTGCGTACATTCTGGAAGCCGCAATTTTCATCCGAAATCAAACGAGGTTGGAATTTACTTTTATCATATGTCTCTCTTCTATATGAACCTAAATTCTATCAAAAAAATAGAAAATTGAATTTTTCACAGGGGTCAAAATAAAAAAGCATGATTTTTTGCCTTTTTTTACAACTTTATTTGCAAAAAAAAATGATTTAAAATGATAATAATATTCCGATTTTAGGTTCATATAGAGTGCAATACTATGAAGAAAGTAACTGCCAATTTTCAAAACGATTCGTTGAAAACTTTTCAAACTAGCGTGTACGCAGGTTCGAAAAAAGTCGTTTTCAGAAAAACGCGTTTGAAAAAATAGCGCGCTCGGGGCCTGGAGGAGATCTACTCACTTTAATGGCTTATAACAATAGAACGAGTCGGAATTTTCATTTAAAATTTTCGGAACATATTTTTCAATAGTTTTACTAACAATTTATGAGATAAAAAAAATCGATTTTCAAAACCGTCTAACCCTATTTTCCCCCTTAAACGCATTCTAAAACTCGTATATCCGCGATGAATTATTGGTATAAAAGGAAAAATAATGAATTTTAAGAAAATTTCTTTTCCCAGTCCGAAATTTGTATCTCGTTCAGAGAACGCATGGATTTTTAATGAATATTTCTCACGAATCGTTAAATAAAATTTCATCGAAAATGACGTGGTAAATGTTGCGGTGTTAGAAATTGAGAAACACTTGACAAATCAATGTTCTCAGTATTTTATTTGTCGCTTTATTTTTATTTATTTTTTTTCAAATGTTCCATCTTATTACGTTGCCAATGAGATTCCGATTGAATTTAACTTTTGCCTGTAATCAAGATTATTATTAAACTTGGGCGAGGATTGCCCGAATGATTCTCGGTAATATTCCAAGATACGAGAGATTTCCGCTGTACGAAGATTTTCCGGGCCTCACGTACCAATCTACGAGGTCTGTTCAAAAAGTATCGCGAATTTTGAATTTCCGCGGGCTACGTATATTCGATTTTCGATTTTTTTTTGTGGCGTTAGGTTGGTACTCGTGTCCCTCACTTAGGCTGAAAAAATCGGCTATTTTGAATGTTTAGTTAATTGTCGACAAGTGTTTTGGTTAGACGTGTTTTGGCTTGTCTTTGATTTTTGCCTGTTCCAAAAAAGCAGCTTCCATTGCGATGATTGAGCTTTGGTTTCCACGTCATAACCATAAACCCATGATTCGTCACCAGTTATGACCCTCTGGAGCAAATTTGGGTCATCGCGGACCGAGTTCAACGGCTCCTTAGCAATGTTAACGCGACACTGTTTTTGTTCGAAATTGAGCAATTTTGGCGCGAATTTCGCGGCGACCCGTCTCGTGCCCAAATCATTGGTAAAAAATCGAATAGCACGAGTCAATCGATATGTTTTTAGTTCCTCAGCAACTTCTCTATCGGTGATTCGACGATTGGCCAATATTATTTTCTTCGCTTCATCAATGTTTTCGTCCGTTGTTGATGTGCTCGGGCGTCCGAAACGCGTTTCGTTGTTCGCATCTTCTCGGCCCTCTGAGAACATTTTATACCACCGATAAACGTTGCTTTGGTCCAAGGTAGCTTCACCATATGCCATAGTCAACATTCGGAATGCGTCCGCGCACTTAATTTTGTTTTTCACACAAAATTTGATACAGATTGTTTGATCCATTTTTCGGAATAAGCAAAAATCGAAGAGGAGCCAAAACACGTCTAACCAAAACAGCTGTCAACGATTAAGGCCGTAGTCTGGTCTAGAGCGAGATTTTTGACGTCATTTCTAATGTGCAATAACGTTTAAACCGTTGAAGTTGTCTTGATGGAAATTTACACGTGCATTTATTAATCCTTAGACAATATTTGTACATTAAAAAAAAATTATTTTAAATATTTTCATGTAGTTTTTTGCCTTGTTGCAACATGGTGCGCCGAAATCGGCGCCCACTCTGGACGATGTTGTATGCATCTGAAAAAAAATATATATATATATTCTCAATCTGTATAAGTATTCTGAGCACTGGTAGCAGAATTGGTACTTAAAAAAAATTTTTATTAAGTCGAACAATAATTTTGCCGACATTTTATAACTCGTCGAATAATGAAATATCATTAATGAAAGTTCATCATGCCGCCATTTTGTCAGAACATTTTTTTAAGTACCAATTCTGCTACCAGTGCTCAGAATACTCATACAGATTGAGAATATATATATATTTTTTTTTTTTCAGATGCATACAACATCGTCCAGAGTGGGCGCCGATTTCGGCGCGCCATATTGCATCAAGGCAAAAAACTACATGAAAATATTTAAAATAATTTTTTTTTTTAATGTACAAGTATTCTCTAAGGATCAATAAATTCACGTGTAAATTTTCATCAAGACAACTTCAACGGTTTAAACGTTATTGCACATTAGAAATGACGTCAAAAATTTCGGTCTAGACCAAACGACTGCCTTAAGTTCGCTGCACGTGCCCGAAAATCCCTGCTACGCTGAGTCGAATTATGCGCATTTTTTTTTTGGGTCTACCTTTCCAGTTTTTCATTTTTCCTCGCGTCTTTTCTGCCGGTAATCTCGCATATATTCCGCTCTGGATTTACTCATCTCTGCAACTCACGAAATCATTAGAATTAAATTAGAATTATAAATATTTAAGAAATTATCCGTGTAATTAATTAATTTGTTTTGTTTTTTATCAAAAAGAAAAATATCAATTGAGCAGCGACAGATAATAACCTCAAAAGTTGAAAAAGCTATTTGTTTTTTTTTTAATAAAAATTCATTTCTATTTTCCTACAAAATAACGCCCAGAATACTACCTTAAAAATCGATCAAACAGGAGCCAAGTTATGGCCATTTGAAATTTTGACATTTTAAGGTTTCTGAAAAAATAGGCGAAAGATGAGTTTTTTTTTTTTTTTTTTCTCCAATGTTTCGATACTCTATTCGATCGGAAATTTTGTAATGTGTTGTCAAATTAACATTTGACATAACATTACAATCTTGACTAAACATTCAAAATAGCCGATTTTTTCAGCATGAGAGAGGGACACGAGTACCAACCTAACGCCACAAAAAAAAATCGAAAATCAAATATACGTAGCCCGAGGAAATTCAAAATTCGCGATACTTTTTGAACAGACCTCGTATACTTCATTCTATATTTTTCCGATTTCTTCACCTCGCACAACGTGAGCTTTTTCGACGTAGCTCGATGGTGAGCAAACAACCGCGCCAGTTATTTATCGTGCTCCAGTCTCTAACTTTTAAACTGGGTTTCTACGTTGTATTTATAGCTTTTTAGAGGATACGGTCGGGCACAGAGTAAAAGAGCCCCCGAGTTCTCTCTCTCTCTCGAGAGAGAGTAAACACGAGAGCGCGAAGTTCTAGCCAGAAATCTAGTCGGAGCCCCGCCGCTCCTTTCGCTATACTTACGTCGCAACTATCGCGTTTGTCTCTTGGAATCTCTATTTCGTCGTCCCTTTTTTTTTTCTTCTTCCACGGACTCGAGACACGCCCGAGTTATCGGAACGGTTTGCGATTAAGAGGAGAGATGGTCCACGATCGTTTTCAACTTGTCGAATAAATTTCGTCGAACAAATCCCAAACGAGCGATTGTTGGAAATGTTTTTACGATCACATGTAAACAAACATTTAATTCTCTTAACATTTTTTTATATAATACCGATCTGATTTTTTTAAACGATCGGCAAAATAGTTTTCGACGAAACGTCCGATATAGAATCGGAATTGAATAATGATGATTTTCAGGAAAAGCGCGTTCTAGAGAAACAGCGCAAAACATGTATTTTTTATGATTTTAATTTATCGAATTTAATCTAATGAATCTTTTGTTTATCTTTCTTGGTCTATTTTTCAATGTATACACGATAGTTATCGATAAAATTGAAATTGTGCCGAGATGTATACGTAAGAAAAAATAAAATGACCGATAAAATAATAAAAGATATCGAGTTCACCGTGCAAAACGACCCTGACAATCCGCGGCATTCGAGTGGGTGTCTTTTTTTTTAATTTTATTACCGCCGCTGATGCTGCTGGCTCGGATCTGCGCGGACGTATATACTATACGGACGAAAGAAAGTATTCGAGAAAAAAAAAAAGTTGAAGCGTTCGCGTTAATTGAGTGTAACTCGGACTAAATTGTCGAGAGTTGGGAGAAGAAGTTGCGGAGCGGAGCGTGTTCATTCTTAAAAGATGAATTTCCGAGTCCATCCTGCCGAGAATAAACTGAAATAAACATTTTTAAACGCGTAACAAAAATGTGGTAATTAATAATACTTTATCGTTCTTATTAAATGACAATTTTATATTTTTTTAAAAAGTATCGACAAAAATTTCTTCTCCAACAATAATAATCACTAATATTATCATGATTATTTCTCTCGATGAAAAATAAATTAGACAAGCAGGCATCCCCAATGCGGGTGGTAAATGGACCGGAAGTCTTTAACAATATCATTATCGCGCTCTCGCTTTTGTACTCCAACCGCGCTCGGTCCGATCTTTCCGTCTATCTAGACAGTCCCAAGACTCGAGGGAGACGAACGAGATCGAAGAAGGGCACGCGCGAGTAATTGCAACGCTTGTACAATTACTGTATTAACAGAAGTTACTGGCACGAGCCAACGAGCCAACTCACACCGATATATCCCAGCGCCAGCGCTTATCCGTACAATTGAATCCTATCCTAATCCTCGTCCAATAAACACGTGTACCGTCATTAAAAAAAAAAATAAACGTATAATCGTGCGCGTGTATTAAAATAAAATTATACCGTTTACGAACAGCAATTATATCGAGCAACCATATAATTATAATTATTGTGATAAGCAATCGGTCGAGGAAATAGGCGCTTAAAAGGGGGGAAATAGTGTTAGGACGGCGTTTTCTCAATGATTTTCATGAATTTTTTTATAGTATAAAAAATGAATATAATTTATTGAAACTTTGAGAATATTTTATACATATATTTCAGTATATACTATAAAATTTTTGAAGAATTTCCTTGAAAAACACCGAAGATATTAGCGACCCCATATTGCAGGTCACAATCAGACTCAGCATTTTGCGTACATTCTGGAAGCCGCAATTTTCATCTGAAATCAAACGAGGTTGGAATTTACTTTTATTATATGTCTCTCTTCTATATGAACCTAAATTATATCAAAAAAATCGAAAATTGAATTTTTTACAGGGGTCAAAACAAAAAAGCATGATTTTTTGCCATTTTTTACAACTTTATTTGCAAAAAAAAATTATTTTAAATAATGATAATATTCCGATTTTAGGTTCATATAGAGCGCAATACTATGAAGAAAGTAACTGACAATTTTCAAAACGATTGGTTGAAAACTTTTCGAACTGGCGTGTACGCAAGTTAAAAAAAAGTCGTGTTCAGAAAAACGCGATAAGGGGGGAAATAGTGTTAGGACGGCGTTTTCTCAATGATTTCCATGAATTTTTTTATAATATAAAAAATGAATATAATTTATTGAAACTTTGAGAATATTTTATACATATATTTCAGTATATACTATAAAATTTTTGAAGAATTTCCTTGAAAAACACCGAAGATATTAGCGACCCCATATTGCAGGTCACAATCAGACTCAGCATTTTGCGTACATTCTGGAAGCCGCAATTTTCATCTGAAATCAAACGAGTTTGAAATTTATTTTTATTATATGTCTCTCTTCTATATGAACCTAAGTGCTACCAAAAAAATAGAAAATTGAATTTTTTACAGGGGTCAAAACAAAAAAGCATGATTTTTTGCCATTTTTTACAACTTTATTTGCAAAAAAAAATTATTTTAAATAATGATAATATTCCGACTTTAGGTTCATATAGAGCGCAATACTATGAAGAAAGTAGCTGACAATTTTCAAAACGATTGGTTGAAAACTTTTCGACCTGGCGTGTACGCAAGTTAAAAAAAAGTCGTTTTCAGAAAAACGCGTTTGAAACACCCCACGTAGAAAAATTGTAACGGCCGAGAGTTGGGCCAATACTGGTTGCCGTAGTGCCGGTACTGGCTGCCAGTATTGGGCCAGTACAGATTCGGTACAGGAGTGTAATTGGCCCGAACTTTGGACCAGACTTTGGCCCAGACTTTGGCCCGGACTTTGGACCAGATCTGGCAAACTTCTGGCTTACTACTGGCACCAACGGTCGTACCAATACTGGTTATTTCATTGGGCCGGATCTTGACAGACGATTTTGCCGACGGTGCAAATTACATCTCAGCGAGAAATGGCAAATTAAATAGATATCGAATCGACGTCTTTTAGACACTTTTGACGTCTAGTGGACGCCGATCCAATGTCTATTTAAATTCTATTTCTCTCTGGGAGTAATTTATATTTCTTTTTACCACGTTACCAGATGTTTCCCAAGCGGCACACGTACGTCCAAAGGATGTACTTTGGACGTAAGGACGTTCTTCGGATGTTTTTAGGACGTCCTTTGGATGTCTGTGTTGTCTGGGTTGTTTATGCATAAATGTTTGATAATTAAATGCACTTGATATATACTAAATACTCGGAGTAGTTTTTATTAATAAGAGACTAAGTACATATACAGGTCTAAAATACGTACTTGAATGTTTATAGAACAGTGTCTATATAATATAGGCTATATGAAGCAAATATTACACTAAAAAATATTGTATCAATCGTGCAATTTCAAGTTCGGGGCAAATTATAATTCAACAATTTGGTTGTTTGCGAAATAATGGACTTTTGATCAGAATAACCTAATCTACAATTACATTACAGAACGCAACTGTTAAAGTGAAATACTTTCAGTATTGTCATTTTCTATAGCCCAGTACTAAGCCTGTATCGAAGCCAGACTTTGGCCGTATTTTATAGCCTATTTTGGTCCAGATCCCCCCTTATTTTGTATTTCCCGTATTTCCCCCCTTAAGTGTTATAGAACTTTAGTAGAAACTGAAGTTAGCGGGGAAATGGATAATACAATTTATTCGTTAATCAAGATCGTTCTCGAATTAAAAGTATGAGAATAATATCGGAAAAATTTGAAAAATAATGAAAAATTTACATTTTTACATTCTTGATTTACACTTTTTGTCTTTCTCGTTTCGATAACTCGATCCAACGATACTTCTCACTTTAACACTTTTGACACAGAAAAAAAATATCACGGTTAACATAATTCTTCCGGTAGTTGTACACGACGAGCATGAAGAAGTGCTCCGCGATGAGAATTACGTTAGAGACTGATAAATACTTTTTAATATATATTAATAAATTATCGATAAAAAATTATTACTGAGTGATTCGGATGAAAATTCATCAATATATTTTTTTTTATACTACACGAAACGATATTAATCCTGTAGTTACATTCGTCATTCATTATATTCTGCAACGAGAACACGACGCATCTTTTCGCTCGTACGCGCACTTTCGCTCGTCGATCTCGTACGCGCAATATCAAAGCTCATTAACTCGTTTTAATTAATCGTTAAGTATAGGGTCTCGCTGCATGAAACTAACTGCACTTTCGTTTTTCTCTGACGCAAAGAGGAGTCTCGTTGACATCCTTTCGTTTTCAGCGTAATTTTCATGGGTTTGATCGTACTTGTTTTTTTTTTAATTCTCAATAAGAGTGATTCAGAATTCTGTACATCGTTTGTGTACTATCAAAGAATACTACTTATTGAATTTGATGAGAAATTGGAATCGAGGCGACTTATGGAATTATTAATTTAAAAAACTTCGAGGTGGGTTTATTAAATAGTTCGTGCAACGTGTACCGATTTTTCTTTCATAATTTTCGAATATCATTGAATAATGATTGAGGTCGAACATAGCAAAAATTCACGAGATGGTTGAACAAATATTAAAGTATAAATAATTTGAAAAATTTTGGATTTACAATACGTGTATGGAAACGAACTGTAAGTTGAAACTTGCAAGTTGGTTCCTCGAAATTTCACATGCTTAACGTTTCTTATATATGGAAACCAAAATTGAGATAAATATGTATATTTTCATAGAAGGGTGAAATTTCGAGGAAGCAACTTACAAGTTTCAACCTGTAGTTGATTTTCCTCTTCCATTTCATTCTTTCGTTCGGTGACGATGTCTCGCGAAGAACGCGCACGTGTGCGGTTAATCCGTTGGGAAAGGTGCGCGCGAGAACGGGACGATCGCACGAGTTGCTTTTCTTACAGTGACTAATCGTACTCGCATTCGTGCCATGGCTGCTGGCCGATGTGTGCATATCTTAACGTGTTATTCCGTTGCTGGGGCCCGTGACCCTCGCGATTCCACGAACCTCGCGGTTATTCCGTCACTCATTCTATTAATTCTATTTTATTTTTTCAATTTTTCTATTAATCTTGTTCCTCAATAAACAATAATAATAATCGACTCATTTGAAAGGAATTCAGTGGGTCGTTATTTTTATTTTCCTCCCGTTAGATTGACTTACGGAATTTTGAGTTTCTCGAGGAAATGGCTACTGAATTAGTAATCAGCGCGTCAAAATACATCGATATAGCGTCCTAAAAGAAAATTTAAAAATTAAAAATTTTTTTGCATTTCGGACAAAAAGAAGTGGCTTCACTAAAATCGCTGTGACGTTGCTTCCCGATGGAGTTAGAAGCCCACTCTGTGCTCATTCTTTTCGTAATCGAAAACCCTTTAAAATGGCGCTTGAATCATTGTGCTATCATTATTTTTCGATTTTTCACAGATTTTTAAAGTCGGACCATCGATTTTTGCGAATTTCTCCATACATACCCCTTCTCATTTTTTTCGTCGATTTTCAACCTGCTCTCACGGCTACAATAATTGAGATATCGGGATGATCCAAAATGCATTTTCTGAGTCTACTCGAGACGTTTTGAAAACACTCGTTAAAACCCAAAATCGATGATACGGGAGCCAAGTTATGACCATTTGAAATTTCGAGATTTTTAGGTTTTCGAAAAGGTGGGCAAAAAATTACAAAAAAATTTTTTTCTCTTTTTTCTATGTTTTGATACCCTATTCGATCGGAAATTTTCCGCTGATTACGAATAACACCGAGTTTTAGTCGAAATCTCAAAATATCAATGTGAAAAAGACGAAAAACGAACAAAATCACTTTTTGGACGATTTTCAATGAAATTTCGAGTTTTTCAAAGAAATAGCTATTGAATTAGTAATCAGCGAGTCAAAATACATCGATATAGCGTCCTAAAAGAAAATTTAAAATTTCAAAATTTTTTTGCATTTCGGCCAAAAAGGAGTGGCTTCACTAAAATCGCTGTAACGTTGCTTCCCGATGGAGTTGGAAGCCCAATCTGTGCTCATTCTTTTCGTGATCGAAAACCCTTTAAAATGGCGCTTGAATCATTGTGCTATCATTATTTTTCGATTTTTCACAGATTTTTAAAGTCGGACCATCGATTTTTGCGAATTTCTCCATACATACCCCTTCTCATTTTTTTCGTCGATTTTCAACCTGCTCTCACGGCTACAATAATTGAGATATCGGGATGATTCAAAATGCATTTTCTGAGTCTACTCGAGACGTTTTGAAAACACTCGTTAAAACCCAAAATCGATGATACGGGAGCCAAGTTATGACCATTTGAAATTTCGAGATTTTTAGGTTTTCGAAAAGGTGGGCAAAAAATTACAAAAAAATTTTTTTCTCTTTTTTCAATGTTTCGATACCCTATTCGATCGGAAATTTTCCGCTGATTACGAATAACACCGAGTTTTAGTCGAAATCTCAAAATATCAATGTGAAAAAGACAAAAATCGAAAAATTCACGTTTTGAACGATTTTCCATACATATTTAAAATAGAAACGAATTTGATTATTTTGAACGTAACAATTCGTCAACTAAATAAATTATATCTTTTAGTAGAATTTCATCGAATAAATAGATAAATTGAGAAATGTAACTGTAATACCAAAACTGAATAAAAAATTGTGAATAATTAAACTCGTCCGTTTGAGATTTTACGAGAAAAACAACGCGCGCCGTTCTATGCGTCAACATATCCAAAAGCAATATTTTGTTCTGTAAACTATCATCTCTGGCTTCATAAGTCCAAACTGAATGGGAAGAGTTGGGGACCACAAAAAAATGTGGTCGCCACCCCTTTCGTGTTTTCTAGACTTTGATAAATTAGTATCTCGTTCCTCCAACGATGATACACGAGGAACGAATCTTTGTCTTGATTCCTCTTTGTACTCCGTTGCGCCCGAATATTCATTCGTGAAAATTCTCACAAATCATTAAAAACCCTCCGTTAACGGATTACCTTATTATACAGGAATTTTTTTGTTCTCATACACGGCTGACGAATAAACTTAGCCTCATGGATAATTGATTATTGGCTGAGTAAGTGATTTTTTTAAATTCCCGAATAGAAATTACTTTTTTTTAACTCTCGTCGATTCGGTGAAGATTCGAATCCTTCGCGCCATATTAAATGCAGTTAAATCACTCGAAAGGCAACGTACGATTGACTTCAAAACAAAAAACCACCTTGTGTATCATTTATGGTACAAAGTTGATTTTTTAATTTTCCAAACGGCGGTGCCGACCTCAAGAAGAAGAAAAAAAATGTATTCATTGTTCTCGGTTTGTCCTCGTGCTTCATTTTTTCTTTGCAAGGAAACTGGCGTGTGTTCCAATGCGTGTTTACCGCGGGGCACCGTGTATGGTCCGCCTTTGAGAGAAGACGGGTCGTCGATCGCATCGAAATTCCAGACACAAACGTGTACGCGTTCCACTGACCCAGCCGCTGCGAGCGCAACGGCAACAAAAGGCAGACGCCGTAGGAAAAAAATTAATATAATAACAAAAAATGATTGGCGGGAGGAGGAAGAATAAACATTATAAAGGCAGCCCTCTTGTAATCAGCGGTTAGGGAAGGACATCGACGAAACATTCTGCGGTAGATAAAATGTATAAAATTTCAAAGTAAATGAGACAACTGTCAGTGCATTGCAGCTTCGGAAAGAGTCGTCTCAAAATTAAATAGATATTTTCAACATTGGATAAATTAAGCAACAGGGAATTGTAACTTGATAAAGTCGGAAGGGCTTTTATTGGAAAAGAAGAAATTAAGGTAGTAGTCTGGTAACTTAAGCCGAATTTCATGTCTTTTTTGGAGGGCGTTTTTTTGTAGAAAAATAAAAATGAATCGTTTCGGATATTTAGGATGTTTTTATTTACATATTAAAGATACAAAAAAAAATTTTCTTGAAAAAATTTAATAGTTTATTATTATTATTATTATTATTGATCGAAGTTGGCACCTCGAAAAAAAAGCGCGAGGGTGGCCCCGGTGATTTTCGCTCTTGATGTTATCTGAAATCAAAAATTCTTGATAATTCTCAATCTATAGACATGTCATTCTGGTCGGAACTACTGAAGTTAAATTTCATGGATAAATAACAAAATGGCGGACTTTGGAAAAAAAAAGTCCTTTTATTTTAGCAAAGAAGGGGTTGTAAAATAAAAAGTTAGGGGTGAACAAATTTCTCAGTAGTTCCGACCAGAATGACATGTCTATAGATTAAGAATTATCAAGAATTTTTTATTTCAGATAACATCAAGAGCCAAAATCACCGGGGCCACCCACGCGCTTTTTTTTCGAGGCGCCAATTTTGATCAATAATAATAATAATAATAAAATATTAAATGTTTTCAAAAGAATTTTTTTTTGTATCTTTAATATGTGAATAAAAATATCCTAAATATCCAAAACGATTCATTTTTATTTTACTACAAAAAAACGCCCTCCAAAAGACATGAAAATCGGCTTAAGGCAGTCTGGTCTAGAGCGAGATTTTTGACGTCATTTCTAATGTGCAATAACGTTTAAACCGTTGAAGTTGTCTTGATGAAAATTTACACGTGCATTTATTGATCCTTAAAGAATACTTGAACATTAAAAAAAAAAATTATTTTAAATATTTTCATCCTAAATATCCAAAACGATTAATTTTTATTTTCCTACAAAAAAACGCCCTCCAAAAGACATGAAAATCGGCTTAAGGCAGTCGTCTGATCTAGAGCGAGATTTTTGACGTCATTTCTAATGTGCAATAACGTTTAAACCGTTGAAGTTGTCTTGATGAAAATTTACACGTGCATTCATTGATCCTTAGAGAATACTTGAACATTAAAAAAAAAATTATTTTGAATATTTTCATGTAGTTTTTTGCCTTGTTGCAACATGGTGCGCCGAAATCGGCGCCCACTCTGGACGATGTTGTATGCATCTGAAAAAAAAATATATATATATATTCTCAATCTGTATGAGTATTCTGAGCACTGGTAGCAGAATTGGTACTTAAAAAAAAATTTTGACAAAACGGCGGCCTGTTGAACTTTCACTAATGATATTTCATTATTCGACGAGTTATAAAATGTCGGCAAAATAATTGTTCGACTCAACATAAAATTTTTTAAGTTCCAATTCTGCTACCAGTACTCAGAGAATACTCATACAGATTGAGAATATATATATATTTTTTTTTTCAGATGCATACAACATCGTCCAGAATGGGCGCCGATTTCGGCGCACCATATTGCAACAAGGCAAAAAACTACATGAAAATATTTGAAATAATTTTTTTTTTAATGTACAAGTATTCTCTAAGGATCAATGAATGCACGTGTAAATTTTCATCAAGACAACTTCAACGGTTTCAACGTTATTGCACATTAGAAATGACGTCAAAAATCTCGCTCTAGACCAGACGACTGCCTTAAGTTACCAGACTACTACGTTAATGAGTGCGTATGAGCCAGAAAAAAAAAGAAAAAAAAAACAACAAAGAATAAAAAAATAAAAAGGATAATACGTGTGCTCGTAGTTATTCACCAACGTCGCTCAAATTCCTCGGCACTTTCGTGAGTCACGCTGAAACGTCGTCTCGCGATCGAGGGCCCTCTTTCTCGGCGGAGCGCAGTTTCTCTCTGGTTTCATGGGAACACGGTCCGGTGGGGGGGACGGAGAGAAGCGTCGCGTACCTCGTAGAAGGGATAAACGAGATGCCGCAACGTCTCTTCGAGTTGTCCAATTACTTTTTGTACATTAAAATAATGAAAAATAATTATTTTCAGCAACACCAATATTTTTCATTCCTTTCTATTGATCTCTCAATGGTTTTTTCATTCAATAAATCATTCTCGTACTGCATTCTTGTTCGCTCACGGGGACCAAATCGCCCGTGGAATTTCAAATGAGCGTTTTAAAGGATGTTTCGCGAACATTCACGACGGCGAGAGATCTCTCTGACTCACACGATCAGTCTCTTTAAGCGCGCGAGGGAATCTCGCTCGGAATCCTCTTTATTAGGCCCGAGACGTGTTCAAGAATATTTGAACATTTTCATTCCCGTGCACCCTCGTTCAATTTCACCGTGAAAAAAATGACCTTTTTTCTTATATTTGAAAAAAGATTTGCTCGATTTTCATTTCCGGAGGATGACGGTAGAAAAAAAACAAATAATCAGATAACCCCGATAAAATTTGGATGTCATATTTTTTTTTATAAATCTACGTTTAAATAATATAAAAACCAACCAAACCACCGCGCGTGCTCATTGGTCAAATCAAATAGCGCGCGCTTCTCGGGGTTCCCGTTACACACTTCCGTCCCTTTTCACGAATTCAGTGCCACAGAAACCGAGCGGAAAGATATTACACATTAAAAATTTCCATGTTCCATTCTATATTTGTGGGAGTAAGGAAATTTTTTTTTTTTTGGTTTTTCGTGGAAAAAGTCGATAGTTCTCGTGGTCGTAACACGAGAACAGCAAAGAATCGGGCGAGACATCGCGGTCATACGCGTCATTATCCAGCGATAACGCGGTAATGACGCTGTAACAACACCGCGTGTTTTCTCCTCCGGCACAAACCGCGCGCGTTCTCGTCCCCCGTCGATGCATCCCGACGTTGTTACGAACGAAGAGAGAGTCGACCTTGCTCTTCCGGTAAACGAGCCTCGGTGCGAGTTACGACGGGGATGATGATTCATACAAATCGCAGCGGCCACCTCCAACGCGTTTCATTCATTCGCGTAGCCCGGAAATTCTTCTTTTTTTTTTTCCTTTCTTTTCTCCTCGTTATGCGCGTGAGTACATTTTTCTCAAAGATTTCGCGCCGGACAGACTGAAAGAATAAACATGAGAAATTATTATCCATTATTCCTGTTTGAGTGTTTAAAAAAAAAGAAAATGAAACGAATGAATGGAATTCATAGAAAGTAAGAAACAAAAAAATTCCCATATTTTGCTGGATCGGGATTGAGTTATTTTTTTATTTTTATTTTTTTTGTCATTCCTCGAGTAAATATGGTACTCGCGCGCATTTGTGAACAAAAAACGAGGCGCGCCTGTGTTCGCGCAAAAATTTCTGCGGCGCTCGCGCGTGAATCATCTAATCGGACTTTCTGCACTGTTTGCCTTCTCATCCTCGACGATATCAGCCAATGAACTTTTTGAGCTCGTATCGAAAGAAGCGGTTAAAAACAGGTGTTGTCTTTTATAAAAATCGAGAATTCTCTGTTTCTTTTTTTATCACGCTTTGGATCTATGTCCGAGCGGAAGTTAGCCGCTGATTGCGGAACATTTCGCGTTTTTCTTTTTTGTCGATAGCCGCAAAAATACAACGGGAAGATACAAAAAAAATGGAAGATGCGAGAACGCAGAGGAACGGAGGTACAACAAATTGCTGGTACTGTTATTAAGGAAAAGGAGAATATGAACATGGAGTGCGTTGATCCCAGATCGAATTCAATTAAAATAAGATTGATTTAATTGCTTCTCGAGTGCGTACGCACTCGAGTCTACACTATGCTAAATATGCACTCATATATATATATATATATATATATATATATATATATATATATATATATATATATGTAGGTACACGTACTAGATACGTATTATCGGCTTTGCATTCCTTTCGCTGCTTCCGTCCGTCCATAAATAACGTTGCGAGCCTTCGCAATTTTCTTTCCTTCTCGTTCTCTGGCACGTAACTTCGTTCTTATGCCGAATCGCAGCCTCGCTGCATACAATCTACACCTTAATTTAAATATTACTTTCATTGAATGATCGGTTTCTCTGATCGAGTCTGCCAATTTTTCTAACGTTACGCGATTTTTTTAAATTAATGTTGTTTCCTCCCCCCGTACAGTGTAAGTTTTTGAACTACATTTAACGCGGTAGTCTGGTCTAGAGCGAGATTTTTGACGTCATTTCTAATGTGCAATAATTTTTAAACCGTTGAAGTTGTCTTGATGAAAATTTACACGTGCATTTATTGATCCTTAGAGAATACTTGTACATTTTAAAAAAAAATTATTTTAAACATTTTCATGTAGTTTTTTGCCTTGTTGCAACATGCTGCGCCGAAAGCCGCCTCAATCGGCGCCCACTCTGGACGATGTTGTGTGCATCTGAAAAAAAAAACATATATATATTCTCAATCTGTATGAGTATTCTGAGCACTGGTAGCAGAATTGGTACTTAAAAAATTTTTTTGACAAAATGGCGGCCTGTTGAACTTTCATTAATGATATTTCATACATTTTCGGGTATTCGACGAGTTATAAAATGTCGGCAAAATTATTGTTCGACTCAATTCTGCTACCAGTCCTCAGAAACAGGCTACTTAAGATACGTGCAAAATTTGGGCTCGATCGGTCCATTAGTTATCGAGATATCGTGGGCGCCGATTTGAAAAACATAGTTCTGAGATAAATGCGTTCAAAGTTTTGACCTGAACGCGCGGCTTGCTTAGAATTTGTATTTCTCGGCTAATTTTTGAAATATTAATAAACGGTTTTCAGGAGTATATGAAGAAAGGTCTAAGGGATAAGAAAATGAAAAAAAAAAAAAAATCGATTTTTTCAAATTTCTAGACCAGACTACTGCCTTAATTAGTTTACCCAAAGTAATTAATCCGACGTCGAGAGAATTTAAAGTTTAAGGGGGGGAAATAAGGTTAGAACAGCGTTTTCTCAATGATTTTCATGAATTTTTTTATAGTATAAAAAATGAATATAATTTATTGAAACTTTGAGAAAATTTCATACATATATTTAAGTATATACCATAAAATTTTTGAAAAATTTCCTTGAAAAACACCGAAGATATTAGCGACCCCATATTGCAGGTCACAATCAGACTCAGCATTTTGCGTACATTCTGGAAGCCGCAATTTTCGTCTGAAATCAAACGAGATTGGAATTTACTTTTATTATATGTCTCTCTTCTATATGAACCTAAATGCTATAAAAAAAATAGAAAATTGAATTTTTTACAGGGGTCAAAACGAAAAAGCATGATTTGTTGCCATTTTTTACAACTTTATTTGCAAAAAAAAATTATTTTAAATAATGATAATATTCCGATTTTAGGTTCATATAGAGCGCAATACTATGAAGAAAGTAACTGCCAATTTTCAAAACGATTGGTTGAAAACTTTTCAAACTGGCGTGCACGCAAGTTAAAAAAAAGTCGTTTTCAGAAAAACGCGGTTGAAAAAATAGCGCGCTCGGAGCCTGAAGGAGAGCTACTCACTTTAATGGCTTATAACTATAGAACGAGTCGGAATTTTCATTTAAAATTTTGGGAACATACTTTTCAATAGTTTTACTAACAATTTATGAAATAAAAAAAAATCGATTTTTTGAACCGTCTAACCCTATTTCCCCCCTTAAGAACTTTTGGAAATTATTCAATTTTTGTCCGTTATTCCCTTTACTACAATATACTCGGACGAATATCAAAGTTAAGTTAATGTCACGTTTCGCGCGAGGATGAAACTTACCTCCGTACGACGTGTGGTGCCAATTGAATTCCTCTTCAAACTCGAGACACGACAGTACGAATGAGAAGATCGTATATATAGTTGGACAGCCAATTTAGAATACGACCCTCGCGTTCCTTCGCTGCCACTTTGGTTATCTGTGTACGTATACGCGCGCATGTAACTCTGGACTTGACCGTCCATTAGTCGGAGCTATTACCGATTAGACCGAGTCGATAAATTATTGATCGATTTATTCACTCTTTTCGTATTCACCAGCTTTGGTATTTCTTTTCATTTATTATTCCATCTCACATGTATATATTAGGGTGGGTCAAATAAAATGACTAATTTTTTTTTTCCTCGATATAATGAAAAATGTATTGTTTGGCATCTCAAAAAAACCCTCTGCAAGTATGAGCCCTTCGTATTTAAATTAAGAGGTCTCTCATCGCGAATTTTCATTTCCCATTTAAATAACATGGAAACATTTTTTTTTTAACTTTGGAATTTTATCACACTTAAACCGTTGATGTTACGAGAGTTTTTTAACACATTTTTGTAGAACATTCGATTCTCTACAAAAAAGCTCTCTTGTGTCTAATCGATAAAAGTAACCGTACAAAAAATAATCGGTGATAATTAGCTCTGGATTCTCTCATATTTGTTTGAAAACAATCAGTAATATATTAGTAGTATATTAGTATATTAGTAATATATTAGTAGTATATATTAATAGTATATTTATTCATATTGATAACGAAAATTTAAAAAAAATTCGAAATTTATATACTAATAAACGAGATAAGTAGAATCCAGAGCTAATTATCACCGATTATTTTTTGTACGGTTACTTCTATCGATTAGACACAAGAGAGCTTTTTTGTAGATCATCAAATGTTCTACAAAAATGTGCTAAAAGACTCTCCTAACATGAACGGTTTAAGTTTAATAAAATTCCAAAGTTAAAAAAAAATGTTTCCATGTTATTTAAATGGGAAATGAAAATTCGTGATGAGGGACCTCTTAATTTAAATACAAAGGGCTCATACTTGCAGAGGGTTTTTTTCGAGATGTCAAACAATACATTTTTCATTATATCGAGGAAAAAAAAAATTTGTCATTTTATTTGACCCACCCTAGTATATATACTTAATATATCGAAAAATATACTTTTGAATAAATTCTATTTTCATTGGGGGACGGAGGGGGGATCTCTGGAAGGATGAGTCACAAGTCGATACACCTGCATAATCAGTTCCACGAATGAAAATTATGAGGCGGATATTCGGAGCAAACAAACTTCGTTAATACGTAATGAAACAAAAGTCGTCACCTTACGAGTTGGAAGTTAAGTTGGCGATTTTTTAACTTACCCATTTGTAGATTTAAATATAGTAACATATAAAAAATAGGTTTTGCTAAAATGAAATGTCGTTTAACAAGCAAAAACGTGTATTAAAGAAAAAAAACACGTTTCTGTTTATTGTAGGCCGTAAAGCACCCGAGCTAAAAGAACCCGCTAGGAAAGATGAATAATGTTAATAGCGATGTTGTTGTTAACAATTATTTATTATAAAATACTTTAGCTTTTCTAATTGAAAATTAAACAAGGTCTGCATTTGTTTGGTGCATAAAACCTACAGCCGAGTGTGAGGAACTCGTCCCAATGATCGTAGTAAAAAAAAAAAAAAAAAAAAAAAAAAATGTGATTCGTACGAATGAACGAACAAACGGTTGACGAGACGTTGCATCATCGGACCATGAATGGAAGTCGACGTGACGAAGTTATATCAGCCGGTCGGGAAACGACGAGCGAAGTACTTCGGTTTTGCTATTTCTAATTCTGCTGGATCGCAAAATGACTAATAAAGGCTGTGCATAATCAATAACGATTCAGCGTTCTCAAGCATTTTTTCAAATATATTTTTGCTATTCTTCAGAATTTTGGAAACATCGGGATACGAGTAAATGTACGACGAGAGTTGTAGAATTTTCAAAATCGTATTTCATCAAATCGTTAATTTTTTTTGCGTTTTTAATTCTTTCGAGTAACGAAGAATGACAATTGTTTTGATTGTCACGTTTAAAAAGTGCATGAACAATTTTTAACATTTAATCGTGCAATTAATTATTTTTCAATTCCATCGATTTTTTTTACTTGTTATTTGAATAATACAGCTGTAACCATAGGTGACTAACGAGACTGGCGTAAAATAATCGAGTTCGTCATAAGCAGATTCTGTCGAGTTTGCCTCGTTAAAAAAAAAAAAAAAACACGTTTCATCTGTTATTTTATTTGAGTTTTTTTTTCTTTTTCTCATCGATTGTTGCGCAACCTGTGATGGAACAACTCGATTTGGTTAATCGTTCGTATCTATGACTAAACCTGACGAATCGATCATCAATAATAATCAATCTCGCGACATCGTACTCGCGTGTAACGTATCTGTAATTTCTCTCGAATGTTTTATCGACTTTATACATTCGCGGACGAGACAAACAACGTGTCGAATAAACGAAGTTTCTCACTATTACGCACCCCCAAAGATCATCTCTTTTATGAGATAATCTCTCGATAATAACGATAATAATGTTTATTTATATTTCATATCATTTAAAGTTCGTCTATTATTTTTGTGCTTATTAAAATTCACATTTTTTTTTTTTTCGTTGAAATTTTTTATCAGTCGTCGAGTCATCAACGCCGAAGTAATTCTAAATATATCACTGATCGACTTATACTTCTGTCGAGTGTACGATTAGTTCAAAGAAATCGTGAACTTCCATCGATTCGAGGATGGTCTAATCATAAAATATGACTCTTCTAAGATATTTCATGTATCGAATAATTGATGATGTAGAAAAAAACAGATCAGAGATTATTTTCAATGATCTTTCAGAACAGTATCCTCGGACTACTCTTCCACAGTCATTTAAGGGGGGAAATAGGGTTAGACGGTTAAAATAAATCGATCTTTTTTTATTTCATAAATCGTTTGTAAAACTATTGAAAAATATGTTCCCAAAATTTCAAATGAAAATTCCGACTCGTTCTATCGTTATAAGCCATTGAAGTGAGTAGCTCTCCTTCAGGCCCCGAGCGCGCCACGTGTTTCAAACGCGTTTTTCTGAAAACGACTTTTTTTTAACTTGCGTACACGCTAGTTTAAAAAGTTTTCAACCAATCGTTTTGAAAATTGGCAGTTACTTTCTTCATAGTATTGCGCTCTATATGAACCTAAAATCGGAATATTATCATTATTTAAAATAATTTTTTTTTGCAAATAAAGTTGTAAAAATGGCAAAAAAATCATGCTTTTTTGTTTTGACCCCTGTAAAAAATTCAATTTTCTTTTTTTTTGATAGGATTTAGGTTCATATAGAAGAGAGACATATAATGAAAGTAAATTCCAACCTCGTTTGATTTTAGATGAAAATTGCGGCTTCCAGGATGTACGCAAAATGCTGAGTCTTTTTTATTTTATAGTATATACTTAAAATTTATAGTATATACTTAAATATATGTATAAAATATTCTCAAAGTTTCAATAAATTATATTAATTTTTTATACTATAAAAAAATTCATGAAAATCATTGAGAAAACGCTGTCCACCTTAAGGGGGGAAATAGGGTTAGACGGTTCAAAAAATCGATTTTTTTTATTTCATTTTTTTTTTTTCAATTGTTAGTAAAACTATTGAAAAATATGTTCCCAAAATTTAAAATGAAAATTCCGACTCGTTCTATTGTTATAAGCCATTAAGGGTGGAAATGGGGTTAGGACAGCGTTTTTTCAATGATTTTCATGAATTTTTTTATAGTATAAAAAATTAATATAATTTATTGAAACTTTGAGAATATTTTATCCATATATTTAAGTATATACTATAAAATTTTTGAAGAATTTCCTTGAAAAACACCGAAGATATAAGCGACCACATATTGCAGGTCACAATCAAACTCAGCATTTTGCGTACATTCTGGAAGCCGCAATTTTCATCTGAAATCAAACGAGGTTGGAATTTACTTTTATTATATGTCCCTCTTCTATATGAACCTAAATGCTATAAAAAAAAAAAAAAAATTGAATTTTTTACAGGGGTCAAAACAAAAAAACATGATTTTTTGCCATTTTTTACAACTTTGTTTTCAAAAAAAAAATATTTTAAATAATGATAATATTCCGATTTTAGGTTCATATAGAGGGCAATACTATGAAGAAAGTAACTGCCAATTTTCAAAACGATTGGTTGAAAACTTTTCAAACTGGCGTGTACGCAAGTTAAAAAAAAGTCGTTTTCAGAAAAACGTGTTTGAAACACGTGGCACACTCGGGGCCTGAAGGAGAGCTACTCACTTTAATTCGTTATTACTCGCACTGTTTTTCGATCCACTGACTTTTGTGAAAAAAAATTCGTTCCGAATAATTAACACAAAGAAATAAATTCATTACGAATGAATAATTGAATTTATAACGAGCAACGATATCGTTAATTATTCATAAATTATTGCACGAATTGTTAATTTATTTATGGGATCTCTTATCAATCAATTGTTTATCTAATAAGTAAATTCCTTTGCGGTGCATTAAATTCATTGTTTTTTCGACAAATCGATTCGGCCGATTTATGCAATTTCTCACACGTTATCGCTTATATTGTCTGGTGTTTGATCGCGCTTTCATCGGAATTCCGGAAGTCCGAATGCCTCGTTGACTCATCGTCCCCGTATAACTTTGTATCGTTCCTTCAAGCGCTCATTCGAAACCTACGAGAGCAGGTAATCGCGGTAATACACTTGTTAAGTGTTACGATTTCTCGCTTTCCCCTCTCTTATCCTCCCCCGTTCGCTCAGGGTTCAAGTGACGAGGCGGCTCGTCGTCGTCGTCGGTATCGCCGTCGTATCGTGATGCGCGACAACTCCGAACCATGAATCATTCCTTCGTGGAATTCCCTGCCGAGCGGTGGGGATAATAAAAATCTACCGTATACACGCATAGAGGAGACTCCCTCTCTCGCGCGCGATATCGCGACCGATTCTCTTTATTCCCTCTCTTCTTTCTCGTGCCTCAGCTGACTCGTCCACCTCCGCGTGTGTTTCGCTTCGGAGTCTTTAAGTTTCTGTTACCCGGCTACTCGAGAGCCAGTTGTGACTTCACGACACCGACGTCGTCATCATTCTCGCTATTGTTTTATTAACGCGCTCGTCTATTTTCGTCGTTTTTTGAATACTTTTTTTTTTTTAATGTGTAATTTTAATAATTTTCGATTTTTCATCAATAATATTTCATCACGAAGCCAAGTATATTTGTCAATCGTGCGGTGACATAACGGTGCGATTAATGATAACTTCCTTTTTACAATACGGACAATGTACCATGTGAGTTACCAGGATTAATTAGATGCTCACATTTTATAAAATGAATTAATTTTCCGCACGGTCGCAAAGGCTCTTGTGGTATCGGTGCTTTTTTATGTTTTTTTCTTAACCCGTGCTTTACAGTTTCGCTGTATAACGTATAGTCCAGTCATTACGTCGAAAAAAACGGGTTAGAAATGCATGTGAACCGAAAAAGCTGATTTTTGAATATTGTGTAGGGGGGGAGGCTTAGAAAAGCTTAACTTGAATTGTCGACCAAGATTTCCTATGTGCGTTCTCCGTCATCTTGAAAAAAGTGTAAAATTTGTTTTTTTTTTCAATAACTCGGCTCTCCGTCGAGATACGAAAATTGCGATGGGATACTTTTTTGTTGCTTCTTTTACGCTCTACAATTTTGGTCATATACATTTTTCACCTACCGTTCATCGTTGCTGAGATATCGAACGAGAAAGTAAAAATATTTTTTTTCTACAAAAACCACCGAAATATTTTTAAAGATTGTTAAATATAATTTTACAGTTTTTTGTCAAATTTACGTAAAAAAGTATCTAAGAAAAAAGTAAGTAAAAAAGCAAACAAATGAAAAAAAAAAATATATATATATATATATTTTCATATGTTTCACAGTCGCGCCTCATTCTTGCCGTCTCCTCTTTGTGCGGTGATTCACACGTTGTCCATGCTCGCCCGACGATTTGCATACATGTGTTTATACAAATGTGTACAGCCAAAAACAAGTTTCACTACCTGAATTTTTTACTTTCTCGTTCGATATCTCAACAACGATGAACGGTAGGTAAAAAATGTCTATGACCTAAATTGTAGAGCATAAAAGAAGCAACAAAAAAGTATCCATCGCAATTTTCGTATCTCGACGGGGAGCCGAGTTATTGCAAAAAAACAAAATTTAACACTTTTTTCAAGATGGCGGAGAACGCACATAGGAAATCTTGGTCGACAATTTGAAGTTAAGCTTTTCTGAGCCTCCCCCCCACACAATATTCAAAAATCAGTTTTCTCGGTTCACATGCATTTCCAAATGTATATAATGACTGGACTAGTACTTTCGATGTCATCTCACGATCCTTCTGCTTATCGTTACGCTGTCAATTCCGGCGAGCTGTCATGTGTGAGAGATTATGTGGTTCAATCGGGGAATTTAGCGGAGGGAGTAGACGCAACGTATTTTTTTTTTAAATCGAAGAACACGGCCATGTTAACCGGGCCAGTCAATTAATTTCTTTTAGTTGCGCAGCTTCTTAAACTGCACATTGTTCTATCTTTTGATTCGTTGCTTTGTATTTTTTTCGCGTCGTACGACGGCAAAAATTACGCATAAACCTTCAATTGGCTTTGTTTCACAGATAAAATAAAGTTGAACGAAAATTAATCGATTACGTAAGCTCATTAAACGTTAAATATTATATAGAAACGTTTGCATATCTCGTGTGGACATTCCTGGAAACCACTCTATCCGGCTGTAATAGATTACGTTACTATTTTAAATCGTCTGTGTCGACTGCCATTTAATTTAACCTTTCAATGATAATTAATTGTTCACTGGAATAATTCACCAATGATATCGTGTACGAGCTAAAGATTCCTCGATCTCTGGTAGATGAAATTCATTCGAACGTCATATGTTCATGTTTATTAACAGAATATCGATAATTTCATGGAATGGAATTTCAATCTCGATTCAACGATGACTTTTCTTACAAACCCTCGAGGATAAAAAAATATAATTATTACTGTTATAGCATAAAAACATAAATTCTACAGCCAAGTGCATATTTTCTCGATACAATCAAGGTGCATTGAAAATAAATAAGCAAAACGAGCTGTCGCGGTTTAATTTTTTGCTGGAAGACCAATAAAAAAAACTCTCCAACGAGCACTTCCTCTGTGGCACTAACGAAAAATTCGCATTATGGACCATGCGGAAAATGTGGAATAGTTAAATTAAGGCAGTCGTCTGGTCTAGAGGGAGATTTTTGACGTCATTTCTAATGTGCAATAACGTTTAAACCGTCGAAGTTGTCTCGATGAAAATTTACACGTGCATTTATTGATCCTTACAGAATACTTGTACATAAAAAAAAAAAATTATTTTAAATATTTTCATGTAGTTTTTTGCCTTGTTGCAAAATGGTGCGCCGAAATCGGCGCCCACTCTGGACGATGTTGTATGCATCTGAAAAAAAAAAATATATATATATTCTCAATCTGTATGAGTATTCTGAGCACTGGTAGCAGAATTGGTACTTAAAAAAATTTTTTATTGAGTCGAACAATTATTTTGCCGACATTTTATAACTCGTCGAATAATGAAATATCATTAATGAAAGTTCAACAAGCCGCCATTTTGTCAAAAATTTTTTTTAAGTACCAATTCTGCTATCAGTGCTCAGAATACTCATACAGATTGAGAATATATATATATTTTTTTTTTCAGATGCATACAACATCGTCCAGAGTGGGCGCCGATTTTGGCGCACCATGTTGCAACAAGGCAAAAAAACTACATGAAAATATTTAAAATAATTTTTTTTTTTTAATGTACAAGTATTCTCTAAGGATCAATAAATGCACGTGTACATTTTCATCAAGACAACTTCAACGGTTTAAACGTTATTGCACAATAGAAATGACGTCAAAAATCTCGCTCTAGACCAGACGACTGCCTTAAAAATTTCGAGTACGAATGAATTATTGATTAATGTACTTGGTACAGAGTTTCTCAAACTTTCATATTAGAAACGCTCTTTCATTTTACTAATGGAATACTTCTCAATGACGAATGGTCAAAAAAAAGCGAGGTGAAAAGGAAATGAACGAAACAGCCGAGAAAAAAATCGATAGGGATCGTGGAAACAATTAACGACAAAGTATACAAAAAATGATGCTTAATAAAATCGAGGAAATAGTTTAAAGTGCTCGAACGTACGAGAGCCGGGAATTTTTATGAATGAAACGCCACGAGGGAGTACGCGTAGCGACCGAACGTGTCGATGGTGTTGCCACGGGGCAAGCTCGAAGCGACGTTTACGGCAAGAGGCGTGAATTCTTCAAATCTGTAAGTCTTACACGCATCCTCCACACTTTACTTGACCCTTTTTTTTTGCCTTATCACACATTTCTCATGTTCGTTATCGAAACTCCACCGGAACATACGCAAAATCCATGCCTATATACGTAGACAACGCTCAAACGATATTCCGGACATCCTGTGTGACGAGAGAGACGAATCGTCGTTCAAATAGGACAATCGCCATATTGAAAATAATGATTTTACCTTTATTTGTTTTTGTTCTGTTGATTAATCATTAGTGAGTAATCATTAGATATTAAATATGGATGTAGGTTTTTCTTTTCCCCAATATTTGCCGATAATATGGGGGGAAAAAAGTGATTTATTTTAGAACGATTAAGGGAAATAAGTAAAAGAAATAATTACACGTGATGAAACTCTACTGGTACAATCAATAGAGAATATTGTGGGGCATTAAAAATGAGGGACTTTTATTTTTTTATCAGGTTCAGTATCACGTACCGAATGTGAATTAACAAAATTGTTACAAATTAAGGAAGCGGAAGTGCCGCCATTTTGAGGAAAACCGTATTGGCCAATATCTCCGTTACCGTGCACTTTAGGCCAAAAATGGTAATAACCTTTCTTGTAGATAGTTGAATTTTCCATCTTTTTCTCTAAATAATTTTTTTCGTATCACTTACCGTTTACGACTTATACGACTGTTGAAATTTATTTATTAACTTTTTGACCTGTATCTCTCCTAATAATTGTTTAAACAATAAAATGCTAATAACTCATCTTTCAAATCCATACATTTTCCACAACTTTTATTTAAAACTTTTTTGTCTAAAATTAATAGTCTCAAAGTTATAACGCGTTCAATGTTGCGCTACTGGGTGCAAGGCTAATAAAAACGCGTTGTAACTTTGAGAATATTAATTTTAGACAAAAAAGTTTTAAATAAAAGTTGTGAAAAATGTATGGATTTGAAAGATAGGTTATTAGCATTTTAGTGTTTAAACAATTATTAGGAGAGATACAGGTCAAAAAGTGAATAAATAAATTTTAACAGTCGTACAAGTCGTAAGCGGTAAGTGATACAAAAAAAATTATTTAGAAAAAAAGATGGGAAATTCAATCATCTACAAGAAAGGTTATTACCATTTTTGACCTAAAGTGCACGGTAACGGAGATATTAGCCAATACGGTTTTCCTCAAAATGGCGGCACTCCCGCTCCCTCAATTTGTAACCATTTTGTTAATTCACATTCAGTACGTGATACTGAACCTTATTTAAAAAAAAAATTGTCGATTATTTTTAATGTGATGCGGACAAGAGCAACGGGCTCCCTATTGATTGTACTATACGAGTACTTTTGAGTCGTTGAAGAAACCTGGTATGGAATTCCCGGGCTCTGCGAGTTACTATTGCGACTGCGTCACACGTGCACAAGACGCCTTTGTTTGAACGGGCTTCTTTCTTTCTTTTTTTTTTCTCGCTCTTCTTTCACGACGCGTTTCTCCGTCTCTCGGGCGTGCGACGAACGGCAAGCAAATATACCGAGTAACGAGGATACATACCGAAAGCCGATAATGGCCATTAAACTTGGATCCGCTGACTTTGAGAGAATTCTGGGAAAAAAAATAATAGCTCAATGAATAATGGGCGTTTTAAACCACGACGAAGAGATTGGAAATTCCAGACGTTCTATTCGCGATATTTTACTATTTTTTTTTTTTAAATTACCATTGCTGTTTACTAGGGTGGCCCATTTTATAAAAATTTTCAAATTTTCGTGTTCACATATTTTCAAATAATAGTTGACTATAAAAAAAGACGTTATGATTTTTTTCAGATTTTTAAACTCAAATACGAGTCTACGCTAATGATTTTAATTCTTGATGAACTTTAGTCCACGATGAGGGTAATGAATTTTCAAATAAAAATTTGGTGATATAATTATTGAGATTATTTATGTTTTTCTTCTTGAAGTTGTTTACAAAACATCAATGAACATAATGAAGTTTTGTTTATATATTTTTTTTTCCATTTGTTATTGAAACAAAAAATCCGATTTTGGTGAAAATCAAGGGTTTTTGAAGGCTTCTACGGACCGCTTAAAATGGACGGATCTTATTAAAAATACGTTGAGTGATTATTTAACTATCGAACTATCATTACACAAAAAAAGAAATATCTAGCTTCGTTACATTATTAAAAAAAAGGCGATGAAAAATTCTTGAATTTTTTAGAAGAATCAGGTGTTGGGATTATCAGGTGCATTTACAAGTATCATAAACAGTGAAAGTGAGAGGGTCAACTGGCTGGGTAGCCCTTTTCTGAAAAAAATATTCCTCTCGGGTAGGGTTCCTCAGGTATCGGTGAAGAGAGGTAACGAGACGCACGATTCCACTATATGATTTTGAATCTTAATCATTAATTATAATAACTAATTCTAGTAAAAATATTGAGAACAATATCTCACAGAACTGTACTTCAGAAGTATACGGTGTATACTTCTGAATTTGACTTTTTTTTAATGGCGTTATGTTAATGATATAAGTCAGATCTACCGCTTTTGGCCATTTTTACTGTTAACATATTTCTATCGTTGTTTTTCCGCATTCCCATAATCGTACTTCGTTGATAGTTATATAAATATAAATGTTTCTTAAATTCCAGCATATTCAGAGTTTTGTGCTTCAGAAAGTGGAGGTTAAAATCGGACCAAAACAGAGACACGGAATAGAGAAATAAAGAGCCATTTTAATTCGGGAATGTAGTATTTCATTAACATTAAATTGAATAATTCAATAATTATTCAAATACATTGTTTTCTTATTAAATTGTTCAAATACATTGTTTTCGTATTTGTGGATCTTTTACAATGATATTTTTTTGCCACGTCTAAACGATCTAAACTCGTCATAACGTTTTCAATAATCCTGATCCACGTACCTGCTTGTTTGCTCCGGCCGTCGCATTATTCGCGTGTACACAGAACTTTTTTTTCAAACTTCGAATATCGTCCGCGTGGTGCAAGAACGGCGCTCGCGTCGCTTCGAGCGCGACTCCGCCGGTTCTCGCGGTCCGTCTGTCCGTCAGTGGCGCCCGCGGCGTTGGCCATGGTCGTGCGTGTACGTTTGTCGGGTTTCTTTTTCCCCTCGTTCAACGTCACGCGTTCCAGCTGACGTTGCTACCAGGTGATTTATTTCACAACGGACATCACACCGTAATAAATAAAAGACGAAAAACATATATTTTTCATACGCGCGTCATTTCCACGAAGTGTTTTTTCTTTTCTTTCCGGCCACGCGCGTTCGCGCATCTTCGATGTAATTCGGCCATGATCGTAAAAAACGAGCGAGCATCGCACAGTGTGAGACGGCGTAATCGTTGATTCGAACGTTGTGATTTTAATTGCAAACCTTCGAGGTTTAGAACGCACCTTCTTATCGACCAGACGAAAACGTCGATTTTCCCTACTTTCATCAAAATTCCAACGGTACAGGGTTGGAATTTTGATTTTCGGGGGCAACGACAAAACTTTTCAACGTGAAGTCTCGTCGCAACTCGAAGTTAATGGCAGATAAAAAAAAAAGTCTGTTTGCGGAGAGAGTCAGCGGCCTTCAAATGATTTACATTAAAAAAAGTGTTTAGGAGCTCCTATGTCCACGAAATATTGGAATAAAAAAAAAAAGAACTCGAGTATTTGTCGTTATAATTATCGTTCCTATCGCGTTTTATTACTTTTTCATTACGTAACACGAAATGTCGACGAACGTACGAAGCGAAAATAGCAAAATATTCCTTTGTTATTCTTCATCGAGCCGCGACCGGAAGTCGAAATTTTCTCTTATCGTCGTTGTATCGAACGAAGTTGTGAATAGGAGGAGTTGCCGGTGAAGTTACTAAATTAATCGAACGAGATTCGATTTTATTCGCATCGCCGGAGTCTGGTTTCAAATTCGAATATTTTGACAATTAATTACGGGCGACGAGTCTTGAAAAGAGTATGACAAACAGATCGGTATTTGGGTAATCTGGTTAAGTGAAAAGAAAAACATATAAAAAATAACTTTTCGCGACCACGAAGAAGGGACCGATAAAAATAGATAACGCGAGGAAAGTTTAACGACGCGTTTGCGTTACAATGTTGTTTTATCATGCTCGATAAAAAAAAAAATCGTTTGTCGGTATGTTGTAACTCGTTGGCGAGTTAGTCTCGCGAAGCATTCGTAGGGGGCTTTGGGAGTGAGATTCCAAAACGTTTCGTGGCGAACGTGACATTTGCCTCCTACGCGAAACTGTGAAAAAAAAGAGAAGGGAGGGGGAGATGAAAGGACGGAGAAGTACGACTCTCGGTTTTGGTTGCGTGAAGTGTGGTGTTATTGGAACGACCGTCTTGACGATGCCAACGTAGTATCGAAAGCCCAAACGCTGCGCTCAATGGTCGACATCGTGTACCAGGAAATAGTGGAATAATATATCAATTCCATGAATATGCATGTATGTTTTATTAGGGCAATTTTTTTTTTCAGTCCCCACCCGAAATTTTGTTGGATATGTCGAAAAAGAAATTCCCTGAAAGTTAGAGCCCTTGATATTAATTCTAAGTACTTTTCCAAAGCGTGAGAAGATTTTCCATCTAAAATACACGTAAATCGAATTTTTTTTTTTTTTTTTCAAAATTCTATAACTCAGCCGCATTTTATGCTATCATACTGTTCTTGGTTTCGATTTACTCGGAATAAAACAATCTAAAAAAGTGCCTTTTGCGGCGAAAGTGTAAATTGTACTGGTGAGTTGGTACGGGTCACTGAAGTTGATTTTTACCCAAAATTCTCGTTTTTTTGCTGTTATCTCCGAAACAATCAACTTTGCGAAAAAAATGTTAGTGAAAAATTTGTTGGAAATTTAATTTCCTACAAAAAAGGTCCTATCGACCCAATTACTTAGATTAATATTTCTTGAGATATTGAACTTTAACTTATGAGTAGTATAAAATTTATAAAATATGGAATATTAAATAATGAAAAAAAATAATAATAAAAAAAGTTCAATATCTCGAGAAATATTAATCTAAGCAATTGGGTCGATAGGACCTTTTTTATAGGAAATCAAATTTCCAACAAATTTTTCGTTCACATTTTTCTCGTAAAGTCAATTGTTTCGGAGATAACAGCAAAAAAAAGCGAGAATTTTGGGTAAAAATCAACTTCAGTGACCCGTACCAACTCACCAGTACAATTTACACTTCCACCGCAAAAGGCACTTTTTTAGATTGTTTTATTCTGAGTAAATCGAAACCAAGAATAATATGATAGCATAAAGAGCGGCAGAGTTATGGAAATTTGAAAAAAAAAAAAAAAAAAAAAAAAAAAAATTCGATTTACGTGTATTTTAGATGGAAAATCTTTTCATGCTAAAAGAAAGTACTTAGAATTAATATTAAGGTCTGTAACTTTCAGGGAATTTCTTTTCCGACATATCCAACAAAATTTCAAAAAAAAATTCAACCATGTCAAAGTAATTTGATAAAATCTGTCAAAGTTTTATTTCTTCATTAACAAGAGTTTAGCTTTTCAGAGATCTATTTTTTTTAATTTCATTGTTTTATATGACCCGCAAAAAATTTAATAAATAAATTTCCAATATTAACTCATCTAAAATGTTAATGAGAAAGTAAGCCATTAGCCATCGGAGATGTCAAATTTCATATAAAAATTTAGTTAATAATGCATTTGTATCATCTATAGAACTGGAAGCTATTTTTATTGAAAAAATCAGAGTTTGAAATGATGAAAAAATTAAATATTTATGGTACAGTTCGGTGAGATATCGTTCTCAATTTTTTGACTAGAATTAGTTATTATAATTAATGATTAAGATTCAAGATCATATAGCGGAATCGTGCGTCTCGTTACCTCTCTTCACCGATACCTGAGAACCCTACCCGAGAGGGATATTTTTTTTCAGAAAAGGGCTACCCAGCCCGTTGACCCTCTCACTTTCGCTGTTTATGATACTTGTAAATGCACCTGATAATCCCAACACCTGATTCTTCTAAAAAATTCAAGAATTTTTCATCGCCTTTCTTTTAATAATGTAACGAAGCCAGATATTTATTTTTTTGTGTAATGATAGTTCGATAGTTAAATAATCACTCAACGTATTTCGAATAAGATCCGTTCATTTTAAGCGGTCCGTAGAAGCCTTCAAAAACCCTTGATTTTCGCCAAAATCGGATTTTTTATTTCAATAACAAATGGAAAAAAAAATGAACAAAACTTCATTATGTTCATTGATGTTTTATAGACAACTTCCAGAAGAAAAACATAAATAATCTCAATAATTATATCCCCAAATTTTAATTTAATAATTCATTACCCTCGTCGCGGGCTAAAGTTCATAAAGAATTAAAATCATTAGCGTAGACTCATATTTGAGTTTAAAAATCTGAAAAAAATCATAACGTCTTTTTTTATAGTCAACTATTATTTGAAAATATGTGAACACGAAAATTTGAAAATTTTTATAAAATGAGCGACCCTAATGTGCATACATTCTTATGAAATATCGACGTGTTTTTTTTCGGGACGAGACAATTCACCGATAAGCATTTAGCAAAATGTCTTGAATCTTAGATTTTTAAAAAACAATATTTTCGGAAAATTCTTTTCAACGTTTGGCGAAAAATAAAAATCGTAATTTTCGACGCAAATATCTTTGCAGTGACTAAAACATCTCGGCTAACAATTCGAGGGCGAATAATTAATGTTCTCTGGGGAATATCGTCGCACTGACCGCGTCGCGTATGTTATTATTAAACTCGCGCGTATCGGTCAAAGTGGATTATGACATACCGATAGATCAGCCTCGACACACAGACACAGCTGAGAAGAGGACATCATCCTCGATTCGTGTCGGGTTGTCACGGTCAAATTTTTTAGTACCGTCGCGTGACTACAATTTTTTATTCCTTTCGTCTCTTCACAAATGATTACCGCAACAACACCGGAAAATTACGATCACGTAATGAAAACAAGAATTTTCATTAGATACACACGTTTTTCCCAATGGCTATTGAAATTCGTTAAAGTCGTAGTCAAAATCAACTTTCTTCAAAGTCGGGAGGTGCGATATAATTTTTTTTTGCTCTACCACAAACGAAAGAAATGGTACTGCAATCAACCACATACCAAAATCTTTCAAGATCATTAAGGGCTCACAATTTGAAAAATTATTATTAAGATTATATGGTGAAAAAATAAATAAAAAATATTAACATTAATTTTGATGGATATAAATGGACTACCGATAAAAACCATGGTCGACATTATAACAAAAAAAAAATTATCCAATCTGCAAAAATAAAAAAGAATCTAGTAAAATAATGTAGTAGTGATAGTCTGACCGAGGGAATTATTATTTTTTTTTCAAAAATACAGAAATTACAGTATTTCAAAATTTAGTATGCAATTAAAAAAAAAAAAAAATGAGTGTTTAATAAATTATAAAAAATTGTCCAACCAAAAAATTAAAAAAACTTCTCGTTAGATTAAAAAAAAACGAAAGTTAAAATATATTAAAAATTGATATGTAGAAAAACGCGTTTAAAGTTTCTAGTAGGTACAACGTGAACTTACGGTCCGGTCACATTTATTGCTATAACTTTGGAACGGAGTGGAATTTTCTTAAAAGTTTTTTTTTTTATTCTTAAAAGTATAAAGAATAAAAATCTGTAAAATAAAAATTGATTTTTTGAAAATTTAGGGGTATGTGAGCCTTTAAACGAAAAAAATATTCCTGCTAGTCGGGTGACAAATACCCACAAAGTTCTGGTGTTACGAGATTTCCCGTATGTATGGGAACTAAAATCGTATTCGTCTTGAGCGAGCCCTACGTTCGCACCTTGACCCACTTCGATCGGTAATAATCTATACGAACAAGAATACAGTCACACGAGCCCCCCGTAGTGTCGAATTACCTAAGAAAATTTACATTTCGTTTCTCGCACATGTTCCCCAAAAACAAAATTAAGCTCTCATCAGACCATTAAGGGGGGAAATAGGGTTAGGACAGCGTTTTCTCAATGATTTTCATGAATTTTTTTATAGTATAAAAAATAAACATAATTTATTGAAACTTCGAGAATATTTTATACATATATTTAAGTTTACACTATAAAATTTGTATACATATATTTAATTATATACTATAAAATATTAGCGACCCCATATTGCAGGTCACAATCAGACTCAGCATTTTGCGTACATTCTGGAAGCCGCAATTTTCATCTGAAATCAAACGAGGTTGGAACTTACTTTTATTATATGTCTCTCTTCTATATGAACCTGAATGCTATAAAAAAAAAATAGAAAATTGAATTTTTTACAGGGGTCAAAACAAAAAAGCATGATTTTTTGCCATTTTTACAACTTCATTTGCAAAAAAAAATTATTTTAAATAATGATAATATTCCGATTTTAGGTTCATATAGAGCGCAATACTATGAAGATAGTAACTGCCAATTTTCAAAACGATTGGTTGAAAACTTTTCAAACTAGCGTGTACGCAATTTAAAAAAAAGTCGTTTTCAGAAAAACGCGTTTGAAAAAATAGTACCAAGAAAAGTAAGCAATATGGGGTCGCTAATATTTTATAGTATATACTTAAATATATGTATAAACATTTTATAGTATATACTTAAATATATGTATAAAATATTCTCAAAGTTTCAATAAATTATATTCATTTTTTATACTATAAAAAAATTCATGAAAAATTATTGAGAAAACGCTGTCCTAACCTTATTTCCCCCCTTAATGGCTTATAACAATAGAACGAGTCGGAATATTTATTTGAAATTTTGGGAACATATTTTTCAATAGTTTTACTAACAATTTATGAAATTAAAAAAAATCGATTTTTTTAACCGTCTAGCCCTATTTCCCCCCTTTATTATTATTGAGTGCGTGGATTTTTTTTTAACGCGTTTCACGAAAGTTTACGTTAAGGTAGTAGTCTGGTAACTTAAGCCGATTTTCATGTCTTTTTTGGAGGGCGTTTTTTTGTAGGAAAATAGAAATGAATCGTTTTGGATATTTAGGATGTTTTTATTTACATATTAAAGATACAAAAAAAAATTTGTTTGAAAAAATTTAATAGTTTATATTATTATTCTTATTATTATTATTGATCGAAGTTGGCACCTCGAAAAAAAAGCGCGTGGGTGGCCCCGGTGATTTTGGCTCTTGATGTTATCTCAAATCAAAAATTCTTGATAATTCTTAATCTATAGACATGTCATTCTGGTCGGAACTACTGAAGTTAAATTTCATGGATAAATAACAAAGTGGCGGACTTTCAAAAAAAAACTTTTTTTTTTCCATTTTGTTATCTATCCATGAAATTTAACTTCAGTAGTTCCGACCAGAATGACATGTCTATAGATTAAGAATTATCAAGAATTTTTTATTTCAGATAACATCAAGAGCCAAAATCACCGGGGCCACCCACGCGCTTTTTTTTCGAGGTGCCAACTTCGATCAATAATAATAATAATAATAATAAACTATTCAATTTTGTTAACAAATTTTTTTTTCGTATCTTTAATCTGTAAATAAAAACATCCTAAATATCCAAAACGCTTCATTTTTATTTTCCTACAAAAAAACGCCCTCCAATAAAGACATGAAAATCGGCTTAAGTTACCAGACTATTACCTTAATGGGACGAAAGACTCCTTATTTATAATAACCGAAATTGATATTTGCATCATTAATATACGCGGGCAACGATTTATCTCGTTACCCATTGATACGCTCGTCCGGTAGATTAAACATTTTATAACCCTCCTCCTCCAACCGCTATTCCTCCACGAGTTTTGAAGCTAAGTATCGATAACACCCCAATGTCATCGACGATCAATTAGATATAATTTTATCGAGGCCATGGAATTTTTTTTCATCCATCTCAAAATTGAATGGAGATTTTTTTAAATTCACTCAACAATCCTTATGAATTATCAAAAAATAATCGCGTTTATCCGGGTTAAGCGGCTCATTGTGTCATTTGTAATAAAAACTTTGTGTCTTTTATGATATACATTTCATAAAATTTATCGATAATAAACCGAAATCGATAAACATTTTATTTATTATCGTATTAAACGGAGTTCGTTACGAAAATAAATTTGAGAATAATTATCGCTTCCTTGACGAGCAAGTAGTTTAAATTTGAATATTTAAGAATGTCGTAATGACAATAAAACGTCGTATATTAATAATTATTCGAATATACGAACGATTTGCACACTCGTGAATTTACCTTGTCGATTAATAACCGGCGGAGCACAGCTCGCCCCGTTTTTTTATATCAATCACATCGTGACGGCGAAAGAATAAAAAAAGAAAAAGATATTCGAAACAGACGATATATCGATCGTTAATTATGTGGTCCCGAATTCTTAAATTCATCACCTCGAGATACGCATACATTTTTCTCTTCCAATCGTTTTTTTTTTTTTTTTTTTTGTAAAAATAACTCAACAGAAAACAGTCCAAGTAGTGGTAAAAGAAAGTTTTTGAAAGTAATAATTCAGTCGCCGATATTTTCGTGCCCGATGGACCGCTATTAATTAAATTTATTATTTTATTTAACGATGCCAAAATGTCGCGTTAATCAAATCCTCAAGTTTTATCAGCATGAGTTTTTCACGACAGTTATTATCCCCGAAGTAATTAAATTTTTATTCACAACCAATATCCTCTATTTCACATTATCGTTTAAATCGGTATTTCATTTCTTTCTCTTTGTGTATTTTTGCAGATGTCGGAGTTCCCGACGGAGGGAACCGAGAACGGAGACATGCAGGCGGTCATGGAGAATTTTCAGAAAAAAAACAATCTCGTTACCGGACGATCGCATCATCCGCAAGTCACGACATCCTCACAGGTATATAATGTTATTGATAATTTAGAAAATCATATTTTTTCTGTTAAATAAATAAACGATAAAAACGAGTATCGAAATTATCGTATAACGACGTAAAGATAAAAAAATTTATCATAAAAGAAAAACAGCGGCTGCGGGTTGAAAAACAATTCAATCTAATTATTCATAATCATTATTATTCTTCTGAATTCTTCGAAAAAAAAAGTCATGATGCTATAATGGTATTCATAGCCGTTAAACATTCGTTAAAAAATTTCTATTCAATGAGAAGCTTTTTTTTTTCCAATAAATAGTCAAGGGATTGAATAATCCTGTCTCTGTTTTGAATTTATGGTGTTTAAGAGTGCGCGAGATTACAATAACTTTTTGTAGCGAGACGAAAAATGCACCCACGCATCTCATGATACTTTTTCAAACGATTATCGATTGGACCTAGGTCTTACGATTTAGTCACTGAGAAACTAGTCATTCATATCCAGCAGGAAGTTACAGTCTCGTGAAATGGTTTATTATCGCTCTCTGTCTCTTAGCACACTTTTCAGTGACGCTATTAATGGTCAACTGTCCTTCCGAACAAATCTCGTATAGTTTACATAATTGATTCGTTTCCTTTCGTGTTGATCGCTCATTTGGATTAGCCAATGGATGTTTTATATATATATTTTTTCGTCTCAGTAGACCGGACGTCAAAATGCTGAAAAACACACATCTACCAGAAATATCCGCACGTGTGTGCGAGACGTGATTGCAAAGATCAAAAATTCTAAAACTCTGGAATGGCTTAGCCGAGATCGGGACGAAATTTTGCAACTTTCAATTTGCAACATTTTTTAATTGTCTTCGATGAGGAGTACATTTTTTTTAATTAAGGTAGTAGTCTGGTAACTTAACGCCATTTTCATGTCTTTTTTAGAGGGCGTTTTTTTGTAGGAAAATAAAAAAGAATCGTTTTGGATATTTAGGATGTTTTTATTTACATATTAAAGATACAAAAAAAAATTTTTTTGAAAAAATTTAATATTTTATTATTATTATTATTGATCGAAGTCGGCACCTCGAAAAAAAAGCGCGTGGGTGGCCCCGGTGATTTTGGCTCTTGATGTTATCTGAAATAAAAAATTCTTGATAATTCTTAATCTATAGACATGTCATTCTGGTCGGAACTACTGAAGTTAAATTTCATGGATAAATAACCAAATGGCGGACTTTGGAAAAAAGTTTTTTTTCTCCAAAGTCCGCCATTTTGTTATTTATCAACAAGTTAAATTTCATGGATAAATAACAAAATGGCGGACTGGGAAAAAAAAAACTTTTTTCCAAAGTCCGCCATTTTGTTATTTATCCATGAAATTTAACTTGTTGATAAAAAACAAAATGGCGGACTTTGGAGAAAAAAAACTTTTTTCCAAAGTCCGCCATTTTGTTATTTATCAATGAAATTTAACTTCAGTAGTTCCGACCAGAATGACATGTCTATAGATTAAGAATTATCAAGAATTTTTAATTTCAGATAACATCAAGAGCCAAAATCATCGGGGCCACCCACGCGCTTTTTTTTCGAGGTGCCAACTTCGATCAATAATAATAATAATAATAAACTATTAAATTTTTTCAAGCAAATTTTTTTTTGTATCTTTAATATGTAAATAAAAACATCCTTAATATCCAAAACGATTCATTTTCATTTTCCTACAAAAAAATGCCCTCCAAAAAAGACATGAAAATCGGTTTAAGTTACCAGACTACTACCTTAACAGGGAATGAAAAAGTTCTTTGTCCACTCGAAGATTTTTTAAGGATCTTCGACGAAGCTCCGTCAATTAATCTAAAACTTCCCTCAATCCCTAAATTTTTTACTTAGTCAATAAATTTCGCTCCTTGTTATAATTCTACTATTAGTGGACAAGATGAAAAATACATTCGTCATCAAGCTGCTCCGTTCGAGCAATCAATTATAAAATTCACTTTTGTTACCCCCCCAATCAATGTATATTTGTCAGTTCAAACGAATGATATATGCCCCGCAATTAAACGTCCAAATTTCAAACATGATTTATCAAAATTTATCTTAAAAAAAAAAAAGGAACTTTCGTTAATTCGGGGATAAGAACGAATTTTGAGGGTTGAGAGAGGTTGGAAACCGATAGAGCGGCGCGCGCTCTGGCTCGATGACAAAATTCATCACGAACGACGTGTATCTCGTCGATTCGTTTGGTTAACGTTGGCACGACGAAATTCTCGTGCACTAGCCTCTCGTGCTGTTAGCCCGAAATCTTTAATACAGAATGGGAGAGAGAGAGAGAGAGAGAGCGATTAATAGATATATTTTATTGAAGCCAAATAGAGGGAGAACGATTTCGTGACATCCGAGGTGATGATCGTCACTCATGAGTCACATCGAAGGCTTTGCGTACACGTATTCGAAATAGAACTCTGAGTCGCGTGTTCCTCGAGTACAGAGAGCGTAAAAAGAGGAAGATATGACACTGAGCATTAGTGTCTATCTCTATCTCGTTAATATATACGAATAGTTCGTTGAAATTAAAATTTCACGAAATTTCGCTTGACTCGAATTTTCTCGCACGTTGCCAGATGCTTACGAACCAGAGTCAGACGAGCAGTTCGAGCAGCAGAGTCGCTAAATCCTCGCAGAGGATTCTTACCTCGTCGTCATCGAGCGAGATGAAAGCAAGCTCGATGAAGAGCGATCTTACGGAGCTTAAACGTGGAATATCCGAAATGAAAAATATATCGACAAATTTTTCACAACGTTTGCGTAACAGCATGGAAAATCTCGTTGACAGGTCAGTTAAAAAAATTTATTTTCTATCGATATTTTTTAAGATTCAAAATCACTATAATGAATTATTAATTGTGTATTCCTAACGGTTCGGACCTACCAATATCGTGAATTTATAAAAATTTCTTTTCATTCGGGGCTCAAAAGATTAATTTATATTTCTCAAATCACAGTTGAAAATTAGCATTCTATTATTTCGAGTATTATATACGATCCAACCTTGAGCCTCGTCAACCCTGAGCCTTGAAAGTGAATTTTGGCCTGGCAACAAATAATTTATCGTCTTTTGCTCGTCTCCGTCGTACACTGTATATTCAACGAATCGTTTTTTCCTTTTTTTTCCACAGAGACAGCAGTGGCCCTGAGGAGAATGATTTGCCAGAGCCTCTCGTTACGTTTCCGGATCCGGACACGCCACCACCGGTTACGGGGGCTGTTACACACTCGGGCGGTTCGCCATCACAATTGAGCTCCCTAAATTCCCTCAATAATCTTCACAGTATGAGTCCGACCATAAGCATGTCGACTATTCCGAACAGATCGTCTCTACCGGCTGGACCGGAAACCATGAAATTCGAACAGAAAAAAATGACGAGCGCATCAAAAACCAAGGTGAGCGATCGAATTTTCGATCATTACGATTTATTTTTATCAATTCTTCCATTTTTTTTTCATCGTTTAATGGCATCAAATAATGACGACACAGAAAAAACGTTGATGGGAGATCTCGTCACAAAATCTCTGGGTCAGGGTCTCGCGCATTCAATTCTTCTCAAAACACGCAAGCTTTCGTAATTCTGGTGTCGATAGACGAGCCCCTCTTCTTTGCTATGTACAATCATTAGCTATCGTAAATACATTCCTGTATATGCGTGTGTGTGTAAGTGTACGAACGAAAAAATAAATATTGCGAGTAGATTCAGGGTCGTAAATTTCCTCTCTCTCGGTGCCTTACACTTAGCTGATTGACCCATTTGTCTTGATAATATTTTTTGGTCTATCGAACGGTCGAGAAATAAATAATAATTTATCACGAAGATGTTTTAATTGCTTAATTGCGAAAAATTGAAACCCCGGTAATTTCGACTTGGTCCGAGCGTTCGGGCTAAAATTTGTCATGTACGAGGGGGGGGGGACCCCAAAAAAAAAAACGGGAATTTCGTCATAATTTCTTTATTTTTTAATATTTTTACACCAAATTTTGATCACCTTCAAAGTATTCTCCTTATGATAAATAATGATTTATCACGAAGATGTTTTAATTGTTTAATTGCGAAAAATTGAAACCCCTGTGATTTCGACTTGGTCCGAGCGTTCGGGCTAAAATTTGTCATGTACGAGGGGGGGGGACCCAAAAAAAAAAACGGGAATTTCGTCATAATTTCTTTATTTTTTAATATTTTTACACCAAATTTTGATCACCTTCAAAGTATTCTCCTTTGACCATAACGCACCTCTGCAAACGATCCTTCCAATGTTCAAAACATTTTTTAAATTCACTTATCGGGATGTTCTTTAGGCCTTCCAGCGATTTTTGTTTTACCTCCTCCACAGTGGCAAAACGCTTTCCTCTCGTGTCCCTTTTGAGTCTGGGGAACAAAAAAAAATCACAGGGGGCTAGATCCGGTGAGCAGGGGGGGTGGACAATTGGTGTCATGCAGTTTTTGGTCAAAAACTGCTTTACGGAGAGAGTGGCGTGGGCCGGCGCGTTGTCACGATGGAGGAACCAGTCACTTGTGCGCCAAAGATCTGCCCTTTTCTTCCGGATACTCTTCCTCAATCTTTTCAAAATCTCCAAGTAGAACTTCTGGTTGACAGTTTGACCCGGGGAAACGAAATCCGCGTGCACAACACCTCTGCAATCGAAGAAACAAATGAGCATTGTCTCGATGTTTGACTTCACTTGGCGTGCTTTTTTCGGACGGGGAGAGCGAGTTGTCTTCCACTGGCTTGATCGCTGCTTTGTTTCGGGGTCGTATCCATAGCACCACGATTCATCACCAGTAATCACTTCGGAAAAAAGTTCAGGGTCCTCTTCGAGCTGATTTTGAAGTTCAAAACATGCCCGAAGTCGACGCTCCCTTTGCTCGTCTGTGAGAAGGCGAGGGACAAATTCGGCTGCAACTCTGCTCGTGTGCAAATCTTTGGATAAAATCCTCCGAATTGAACTCCATGATATCCCAGACATCTCACAGAGTTGATCGATGGTTCGGCGACGGTCTTCACGAATAAGAGCATTGATTTTGTCGACGTTTTCGTCACTTCTTGACGTTGAGGGGCGTCCCGAACGGGGTTGGTCTTCAATTGACATTTCTCCATTTTTAAAACGTGAGAGCCACTCGTAGACTCTGGTTTTACTTGGGGCAGCATCTCCATAAGCAGTCTTAAGCGTTACAGTAGTTTCTGCGGCCAATTTCCCCAACAGGAAACAAAATTTCACAGCCGCGCGTTGCTCTCGACAATCGGCCATCACGTTTTCGCCGAAATGGAAAAAGTTCTTTCGCTACAAAAATTCCCACGGGCGAACCGATGCACTCACGGCGACGGAACTTCGCACACTAACTCAGGAGACGTGTCCCCAACGGACACCTGGTCGAGCAATGGGTTCCTCCACTTTCCCTCCCCGCCGCAGCGCAATTTCCGTTTTTTTTGGGTCCCCCCTCGTATATCGGTATTGGCCCTTTGCTCACTATGATTTTCGTGACAATTGACAATTTATCATTTTTTAAATATCCATCTCGATTATCTACGTATAAGGTAATATCTTTCTAATTTTTAAATTCTCATGCATCAGGTGGTCACCGACGGTTTCAGCGCGGAAAAGGCAACGGCTAATAGTGCCGAAATGCGGGCTATCCAGGCGGGTGACATATCTTACAAGGAGCAAAGCGCAGCTACAGCGGCTCGGGCGCGAGTCGAGATGGATGGTGTTTCGGCGGAAAAGAGCGTCGCTTCCGCTAGGGTAAGTTCGGGAATAATCGAATCTTGAGAAAATCGCGGAAAGATGTATCGAATCAATTTCATTCAAATCTCCCATCAAATGTGCTCATTATTATAATTGAGTAAAACAAAAAGTATGTAACAATATTTGGGTATGAAATGAAAACGCGATTGAGTTTTTTTTTTTGCCTTCACTAACAATAAGAAAATTCGACGTAACGGCTGAATCATCGCGACATACCGTCGCGACGGGCAACCCCGCGACTCGGTCGATACGGCAAAACATATATATATATGAAGTTTTCGTGCACAGCCTTTTCGTAGTCTCGATCGTGCCGCAGTACGCGATGGGTTCGCGACTTGGACGTCTATCGAGGGTTTTTTACCCCGAGTCCAATCCGCGAAACGCCATAACTCGCGTTGATAACGCGCTTCTAACGAAAAATTCGGATGTTACGCCTTTTGCGAATCCTCGGAATATCCTCGAAACAGAAATGGTATTGCGGCATATTTTATGGTATAAATTTAACACTGCAACTCTGAATTTTATCTATTTCTGTTTTGTTGTTATTGCAAAAAGCGGTAATTTAAGAGATTCAAAAGAATGTCGACCACCCGGACAGATCTACACCAAGCAACTACTTGATGGATCTTAGAAGAGAACCATATGGATTTTCGATGAAAATCTTAGATCAAAAAGAAAAAAACACGCGCGTAAAAAATCGTTTTTCAACGCAGTATCAATCTCGAAACACACACACCCACAATTTATATTTAGCAACCAAAAAAAAAAAACAAATATATACTTTTCGAGATAGCAGAAAGTGTTAACGTGTTCTAGAAATACGTCAGTGTATTTCCCCTTCTCCGTATTCTTATTCTCTTCCCACCCTCCATTCTCCATTCGTTGATCGCGCACGAACTCGCGAAACGTTGTTTTAACAGCACAAACGATTCTCAGAAAGATTTTGTCGAAAGTTCACGGAGCTTTATTTTGCTACGAGCTCGAATTATTAGTTTTCTTCTCGGTTGCCTTTTTTTATTCTTTTTCTTCGTCTCGAATGCCTCTCATTGGTTTCACGAAGTTTTCAAATTTCTCTTCGTTATTGCGCCCCCAGTAGTGATAACAATCGTCTCCGGAGAAGCTTACACACAGTTCGGCCAACGTTTGTTACCTTACGAGAGTGCAGTGTTTTTTTTTTTTTTTCTTCGTTTTCTTTCTCGCTGCGTATCTTTGCATCGTCAAATTAGCTTTATCGAGGTTGTGGATTATTTATTTTTTTATCTTACCGCTGCCAGCGATATGCAATCGAGAAAGAATTTTTGTGGATATTTCGTGACGCCAATTATTTCGTCTACATTGGTATTACTGTCGTCATTAGTATTTATTAAAATATTATTAATCCTCGTAAGATTATGGTTCATTTTGAAAGATTTATTATTGCGACGCGGTGTATAATATTTCTTTGAATTTCCAAAGTACGAGGAAAGGTCGTTTACTTATTTTTATCGGTAAAAAAAATAATCTCCATCCTAAGTTCTGGATTCGTAAAAGTTTGAGAAATCTTGTTTTTCTATTTGTAGGAACAGAGAAGTTTGAAAGCGGGCGATCTTTCTCACCAGGAGAGCAACAACGTGGCCGCGTCGACGATGAAACTCCAGAGTGATTCATTCAGTTCCGAAAAGGTGAGTTACACATGCGCTCATTCCACCGTTTCAACTACCTACTATATTTTTTTAAATTACGGCAGATATGCGAATAGGACCGAGATATTTTTTTTACATTTTTCCGTTTTACCATCATTATTATTTTCCGAGTAGTTTTTTTTTTGGACAGTTCGAAAATATTTTTCCGCGCCACGATGACGATATTTCTATTTTTTCATCCGGTCTGTTTTTCTCCCTTTTCTTTCGCGTTGTACGTAAATGAAAAAAAAAGAAGAAGAAATGCAAATTGCACGTGCGAGAAAGGAAGAGCCGAAAGAGATGAACGAAAAATTCATATTGCTACCACGAATTCCTAATCGGTGCTAAATATCGCTAAGCCAAGAATGAGAATGTCTTACTCCGAAGATGTACTTCTTAAATTCTCTGATCCGCCCACGCGTAATAAATCGTCGGAAAATAATAAAAAGCTATTTATTCGATCGTTCATATTCAACGTTGATTTTTTCTCGTACACGTTCGAGACCGACTACTATTTCGTTTTGATGTTATTGTCAAAATACTCGGAACAATAAAACCTCATAATTGTCATTTAATTATAATTTAGAATTATCACTCCCCGAGCTCTTTTTAAGGGAAAAAAATACATTATATACATTTCCAAGTTGCTATTAATCAAAATTAATTTTTATTAGTCTTAGATTTCTTGGAATAAGAAAGAACGAAATTCAACTTTGAAAATCAGTTAAGTACGAAATATATTGAACATTGTAATTCGTGTGTGATTACGATCGATCGAGATTGACCGATGAAACTCACCGAATTCGAGATTGTTCTTGATCGCTGTTACAGCACGCGGTTGGCCTTGTTTCAAGTATTTTCACTTGGTGATACCAGTAAATCGGACGTGAAGCGCGGGGGCGAGCTCCTCCATATGATGCTAAAACGTTTGGCACTGTTCGTTATTACTATGACACTTGAATCTTCGCGTTTGATATATTCGTCGTCGTATTTCGCGTTTAATTCCGCATCGTGAAATGCTTTTGAAATCACCCGGACGGACACTTTTGGTTCTTAAAATTGGCTTGTAACTCGTTGAAGCTGACCGATTCGCCGTATCGCGCGCAGCAATCATTTCTTACACCCGGCCAGCAGCGAACAAACTCGGGGAGACGTCGATCAGTTTACAAACGCTCGCGCTATCGATAAGATCGTTCGACATTTTTTTGTTTTTTTTTTTCTACGTCGTTCCACTATTCCGAACACTCGCGATTACATTGCCGTGATTAATTTCATGAGGAAGAAGACGATGCTCCGCAAATGGAGCCTCGACTCGAACACGGTGGGAAACATGTGTATTGAGTGAATTTTTAAATTTCATTTACGAAACTAGAAACTTGTCTACGCTATTTAAAATTTATTTGTCGTTCATTATGCCAATCGGGAATTTCGGTAGTTTCATTGTAATATACGGAAACAAAATTGGTATTATTGAAAAGTGGAATTTGAGAATGAGGCGATATTTAAGGTAGCAGTCTGGTAACTTAAGCCGATTTTCATGTCTTTTTTGGAGGGCGTTTTTTTGTAGGAAAATAAAAATGAATCGTTTTGGATATTTAGGATGTTTTTATTTACATATTAAAGATACAAAAAAAAATTAGTTTGAAAAAATTTAATAGTTCATTGTTATTATTATTATTGATCGAAGTTGGCACCTCGAAGAAAAAGCGCGTGGGTGGCCCCGGTGATTTTGGCTCTTGATGTTATCTGAAATCAAAAATTCTTGATAATTCTTAATCTATAAACATGTCATTCTGGTCGGAACTACTGAAGTTAAATTTCTTTTTATTTTACAACCCCTTCTTTGCCAAAATAAAAGCACTTTTTTTCCAAAGTCCGCCATTTTGGTATTTATCCATGAAATTTAACTTCAGTAGTTCCGACCAGAATGACATGTCTATAGATTAAGAATTATGAAGAATTTTTTATTTCAGATAACATCAAGAGCCAAAATCACCGGGGCCACCCACGCGCTTTTTGTTCGAGGTGCCAACTTCGATCAATAATAATAATAATAATAAGCTATTAAATTTTTTCAAAAAATTTTTTTTTGTTATCTTCAATATGTAAATAAAAACATCCTAAATATTCAAAACGATTCATTTTTATTTTCCTACAAAAAAACGCCCTCCAAAAAAGACATGAAAATCGGCTTAAGTTACCAGACTACTACCTTAATGCAGACTGCCGGTATACGAAATACGAAAAATGTTAATAAATAAAAAAATTGTTTCAATTGGATCTTCGATCTTCTCTGATTTCGATGGTAAAGTTTTAACGGGTATACAAATCTTTACAATAAAAAATGTTTTCGCGGTAGTTCACAAAAAAATATGGTGTATTTGATCGAGTTTAACTGAATGATTTCTTTACATTTTCCGTTTTAAATCTTACTTGCACTTATCTTATCGTGAGATTGATTATAAACGATGTATAGGTAGCTGGAAAATTCCATTAAGGGAGGGGTAAGGGTTTCAGCGTAAAAAAAACACTTTTTTTGCGATTTTTTTTCTCAAATATGGATTGAGCAATTTTATTCGAACCTTTTGTACATTATTGAGCATACTTTTGACAATGTTGTGTAATTTTTTCATGCAGAAATATTGAAGCATAAGCCCGTAACAGAGCTTCCCCGAGAACGTGTTGGAAAAAAAACAATTTGCGGTGTTCACTATAACCCGGCCGGAAATTATCTGAAAATGAAAAACCATGAAAATTTAGTCAAATTATAATCAAATCTTCCCCCCAACGTTCTCTGATAATTTTTTTTTTCATTTAAAAATTTTTGGCGGCCGTCTAAAGTGTGAACTGTTATTTTCCACGAAAAATTCCGCCATTTTGTGGGTGGGAAACACCCTTAATGTAAACAAAAAAATTTAACTAAACGTTGGGGGAGGTATTTTATATGTAGAAAATGTGTACAAAGTTTGAAATGAATCGGTCAAGTAGTTTTAAAATGGCAGTGAACACGGACTTTGAAAAAGTAGTTTTGAGAAAAAAAGCGTCTAAAGTTTATGAAGTAAAAAAGTGAAGAAAAATTTTTTTTTTCCAACTTACACAGAATCATCGATTCCAGCTCGTTTCTTCTTTTAAAATATTGTAGTGTATAGTATACACCATACACTATATACACAATAGCAATGAATAAACTGTATACCTGTTCGACAGCTGCACTGCTAGCCCGACCGCCCGCAGCTGTTAGAGGTATAGCGTTAAAGGCCAGGAGATTAATAAGACAATAACTTCAAGAATATTGCTTAGATCGGTTTAAAATTTTAAGGACATATTCTTGAAATGTTAAACAATAAGATATGACAAAAAAAAATTCGATTTTTCGAAAGTGAAAATCCTTACCCCGCCCTTAAAGTTCATCGCATTTTTTTTCCCGATATTCACAACATAAACAAGGTGTACAGATGATTTTAATGTTGAGAAATTTTGATTAACAGAAAGCAATGGCGGCTCAGCAGCAAAGGCAAACAGTCTCCTCATCGGGCGTCTATAATCACGAAAAGCACGTGGCGTCCTCGTCACAATCGAGCATAACGATAGCCTCGAAGGGTGTGACGTCAAAATCATCGATGATAAACGCGGCGACAGCGGTTAATCAACTGATGAACGGAAGACGTCCGGCCGAGGACGAATTATTGTCATTGCCACTCGACGATTTGGATCTACTCTGCTCAAACTCAAATCCTCAGGATGTTGACACTGCGATAGCAAAATATTCGGGTTTTCTCAATAGTTTCGTGGAGCGCTTAAAATGCAACGATTCGAACGAGAATGGAAAAGCACCGTTACTGTTAAATCGCGTTAACGAAATTATTCGTAAAGCATGGGCGGTACCGACTCACGGTCACGAGCTCGGTTATACGCTCTGCAATACACTAAGAACGCGAGGTGGTCTTGATCTATTGATGGGAAATTGTGTCGCGAGTGATCAGGAGTTACAATTTTCGTCGGCGCGTCTTCTCGAGCAATGTCTCACAACGGAAAATCGCGCGCATGTCGTGGAGAATGGCTTGGCAAAGGTCGTTAATGTCGCTTGTGTATGTACGAAAATAGCAAATTCGGTGGATCACGCGAGAGTCGGCACGGGAATACTCGAGCATTTGTTCAAACACAGCGAGGGTACGTGCAGCGATGTCATTAAACTCGGTGGCCTGGACGCTGTTCTCTTCGAGTGTCGTAAAAATGACGTTGAAACGTTGCGTCATTGTGCCGGTGCATTGGCAAATTTATCATTGTACGGGGGTGCCGAGAATCAAGAAGCCATGATAAAGAGAAAAGTTCCGGTATGGCTATTTCCATTAGCGTTTCATAACGACGATAATATAAAATATTACGCCTGTTTGGCGATAGCCGTACTCGTTGCTAACAAAGAGATCGAGGCTGCTGTACTCGAGTCCGGTACGTTGAATCTCGTTGAGCCCTTCGTAACTTCGCACAATCCATACGAATTTGCCAAATCAAATCTCGCTCATGCCCACGGACAGAGTAAAAATTGGCTCGAACGTTTGGTACCGGTGTTGAGCTCGAAACGCGAGGAAGCGAGAAATCTCGCGGCCTTTCACTTTTGTATGGAAGCTGGAATAAAGAAGCAACAGGGTAATACGGAAATATTTCGTGACATCGGTGCTATCGAACCGTTGAAAAAAGTGGCGAGTTGTCCAAACGCCGTTGCATCGAAATACGCGGCGCAAGCGTTGAGACTTATTGGCGAGGAGATACCGCACAAATTGAGTCAACAGGTGCCATTATGGTCGACCGAGGATGTCCGTGAGTGGGTTAAACAAATTGGCTTTGCCGAGTACGCGACGAATTTTGTCGAGAGTCGGGTCGACGGTGATTTGCTGTTGCAGCTTACCGAAGAAAATTTACGCGAAGATATCGGCCTTACGAATGGTATTAGACGACGACGTTTCACTCGGGAATTGCAGAATCTGAAAAAAATGGCCGATTACAGCAGTCGCGATATCGGCAATTTAAATAGTTTTTTGCAACAGATTGGCATCGAATTTTCCATATATACTTATGGCATGCTCAACGCCGGCGTCGACAAGGAATACATAAGAAATATATCCGAGGATCAATTGTTGTCCGAGTGCGGTATCACAAATAGTATTCACAGATTGAGGATTCTCGATGCCATTAAAAACGGACAGTCGAATCAATTTAGTTCTTGCGGTCCCGACGAATCGCCCGACAAGTCACTCGATGTTTTCGTCAGTTATCGAAGATCGAACGGCTCGCAATTGGCCAGTTTGCTCAAGGTACATCTTCAATTGCGTGGATTCTCCGTTTTTATCGATGTCGAGAGGCTCGAGGCTGGAAAATTCGATAACAATCTTCTACAGAGCATCAGACAAGCCAAACACTTTTTACTCGTACTCACGCCCAAAGCCCTCGAGAGATGCACACAGGACACCGAATGCAAGGACTGGGTTCACAGAGTGAGTCTAATAATTTTATCATCGTTACCGATTATTTTTATTTCTCCTTTTCGTTATCGAATTCGTTGCTCGATTTTTTCATTCTAACTAAAATCCTAGTACATTTATTTTCAATAGCCGTTGATTAATCGGAATTGTATGTTTCTTTAGGAAATCGTTGCGGCGTTACAGTCTCAATGTAATATTATTCCAATAATCGACAACTTCCAATGGCCCGAGCCCGAAGAATTGCCCGAAGACATGAGGACTGTTTGTCACTTTAACGGTGTTCGATGGATTCACGACTATCAAGACGCCTGCGTAGACAAATTAGAAAGGTCAGCTGACCGTTTGTATCAATAGAAATGATACTCTACTTTTTCGAAAATTCAATTTTACATTATATCATTTTTTACGAATTGAACCAACAGCGCTATTTCCAAAGATAATCGAAAAGTGACATTGTTGTGATTTTTTTCTGTTCAGGTTTATGCGAGGGGAAATGCCCGTCCGTTCGGAACTATCGAGCGGCATTCCTCGTGGCATTGGATCGAAGGAAGTAACAACGCCAAGTACACCGGGAAGCTCGAATATGCGACAACCACCGAATTATCAACGGATGCACAGCAACGAGAGCAGAGGAAGCGACAAGGATTCTACGAGTGGTAGAGATTGACTAGAGGGCCCGCCCACAGCCATACCGAGCAGGTAAACCATCGATTCTCTATTTCCTTATACCCTTATTCGAACATTTTTTTTCTGTACCAGCTTTAAATGCCCATTCTTTCGAATAAATTGAACCGGTTAACACGGTTTTATGTCACGCAGCGAGGATTGATCGGGACTAAAAATAATCACACGCACAAAAAAAACAAGCCAATCGACCTACAGATCGAAAAAAAAGAACACGATCCGATCAAAATTTGAAATAGGTTAGTCAACGATAAACGCAAAGTTTCGTTGTCGATGTTTGTTTACTTGTCGTCATTTATTCGTTGTATAAATATTAGAACCTTTCCTCTTCCAGTTTATTTGTCAGATATTTATCGTTCATGCGGTTCGGCTGTAAAAGTACTTGTTTTTAATGTTTCTTTTCCACTGATTTGTCTACCGCGTTTTACCGTTGAAAATTATATAATTTGAGATTGGAAAATTCGAGCGAATAGTCGAGTAACCGTTTTAATAATATTCTACACCAAACAATCGGACATTTTGCACTAAAATCGACTTTTTAAGTTGTATTCAAACTGTCCTCACTCACCCTCGATTTGTTTCTATATTATTCGTTATCGTTAACTCGAATCCCAATCAGCATGCTTTCGCAAGTAAATGCACAAAACCGATCCAGTAGCAATTGTCAATTTTTTCTTTTCGCCCGGAGCACAACGAGCATGGCATCTCTCTGTTACCGTGATACGAAAAGACAATAGTAATTTTTCTTTTCATCGTTAAAACTTTTTTCCAGGCTTCGTAAATCATCGAGTCCGTCCCATTGGCTGATGAGCATGCCACCAACGTCCCCACGTCTGAAATTCGTTCATACCCATCCGGGCAGAAGTCCGATACCCCGTCGTCCACCTCGCCATCCGTCGTCACCGACGGCGCGTTCACGTTCTCTCGAGATACTCGATCAAACGGAAAACAAGAGTGTACCGGCTGTTGCGAAACCCGAGCCTTTACCTCGTCCGAGATCGCGTAGTCTCGATGGACTTCTCGACGACGACGACGGTGTCGTCGAGTCGGAGAAACTCACGACAATTCGTTCTCGGGGCTCGAACGTGTCGATGGAGCAAATTCCGATAGAGACAAAATGCGCGGATCTTAATGAACAAAAATTGATCAAAGTTCGACCTGATATGACAGCTAAACGAGCGGAATCTTTGGATGATAACGACTCGAGCCCTGTTCCAGTTCCGCGACTGAGAGCCAAAATATCCACAAAATCGGAAGTAAACGGGGCAGCTGTAACAGACCGCCGTGACAACTCAAGAATTTCATCTTCGTCCGAAGATTCCACCGAAAAACTGAGTGTCAACGATCGTACGCGCCCTTCCTACGCGATCGAGTCGGACAAATTCGATCTTAAAGTCGATAAACAAGAGACTGGGGATTGCTGTGATAGGAACGAGACGGGATCCCAACGGGACATGGGTGACGATTCGGCGAGTTTGGTATCGTCGAAAAATGAGAAGCCTTGCACGTTGCTCAAAGCAAAGAGCTGTGGTGCGGGATTAGATAGTAATGAAATTTTTTCATCAAACGAGTACAACAGGCACGATGCCGATGCTGCATGTAAAAAGTCCAATTCACAGCGGCAACAACGGGGCTCGCTACTTTCGTTGCACGCCACTTGCGCCGCAGATCCGAAAAGAAAGCGCAATTTTATGAACAAGTGTGTCAACAAGGTGAGATCGTTGATTAAGAAATAACGTTCGCGAGAAACAAATTGAGCTATTAAAAAAAGTGATCTAGATTTATTGTTAATAAATTTTCTACGCCGAGTGCCGAACGATACGAAACGAGCGTTAATGTCGAGACGCGTTTCGGGGAGATGCCTTTTCTGCGCAATCGAGTCGACCGTGAAAATTTGGAACAAAAGTATGAGGACAGGTGAAAAAAAAAAAAAAACGTCAGGACTATTAAAAATTGTTCACAAAGTCCATTCTGCTCGTGTGAAATGATATCTCTTTAATAATTGTTAATTGTTATATAGATTGTAGCATAATTCGATGATTGAGCATCTGAACATTTTCTTCGAATGTACAACGACTGGCAGCATTGAGGTAAAATGGATATCTTCTTTATTTCGATAAGGAAGTTAAAAAATAACCAGTCGGCAGCTTTGACCAGGTGCTTTTTATATTTCCCTACAAAAAAAATGTATTATACTATTATTATATAGTTAGGATAATTTCCGTACTTGCACTTTATTTCTTTTATTTTTAGACAATCATTTTAATCGCAGACTGTACGTTGTTATTTTATTGTTATTATGTTCAATTAATTGTCGCAGCTATCATTGGCAATTAAATTTTCTTTGGGTCGTCAACTTTCGACGCTATCCAGTTATTTAACAATATATTTTTCGTTTGTTGAAAACATAACGTATTTTAGACTTTCGTTAGACTTAATTAGGAAATTTTCATTTTAACGAATTGGACAACTTTTGTTGAGAGAACTTTGATTATATGTTGTCACGTTGTTGATATCATACATATTTTACCAAAGGTTCGTCAGAGTGTAAATGAGGTTGTATTAAATTTCAATTTCTTCTTCGGATATTTCATGGCTAAATTTTTTATAGAAAAATGAAAATAAAGAAACAAAGATCCTTCGATAATCTGGACACGATTTCTCGTACCAATCTTTATCCAGTATTTTGTCTTATACCTTATGTTTATCAAGATACGCGGCAACGTCTTGACGCCAAGTATTTACAGAATTTTCTATACTCGGTTAAATATTTCAAATTCAAAAAGTAAAACAAACGGTGCCTGTGCCCATCCGTCAAAAATTATATTCAAGTAGAAGGATGGAATTTTTTTTTTTTTTTTTTTACGTTGGGGTAGAATAGCATCGATACCCTGATATTTATATTTACGTCTACCGAAACAAAATTACAAGTGTACATTTGACAAAGAATAGACGGACAGGCAACACCTTGTTTATGTAAATATAAAAAACTTTATCAAAGAGTAATTTCTTTAATATTACTTATTAAATTGTCCTAATCTATTTCCTGATGTTTTTGTCAATTGTACTTTTTTATAGTATTCGACTCGAGCGATACTTTGCTTGGAAATAATGTGTGATTTTCTCCGTCGAAGCACAGCTTTTAAGCAGTCAAAATACTGACAAAAGTTAATCTTGACGTACCAAAGCAAATTGGAATTCTGTAAATTTGATCGGATCACTCTAATCGAGACACTCCTATCTATTAATAACGTCGTCGCGTCCTCTCAAGCGTCTCATCAATATCATATCGTTTCGCATTAATGTTACACGTTTTGCATGAAATGATAGTAAAACGGCATCTTCAAAAAATTGTGTAAGGTACATTTCTGCAGATTCTTGAAGCGCTGCCAGGGCAGAAGCTTGGATTCTAATGAAAAACAATCGAATAATAAATTTCTTGATATAATTTCTGTTTCAACGTTGATCTTTTTAAAGTTCTGCTTGCTCGTAGAGCAAAGCTTTGCAATGTTAAACATTTTCTCATATTATCAAACTCAAAGCGGGTAAAGACATCCAGACAATCAAACGAATGGTTAGCCTTGATTTTTAAAAATCGATTAATTAGAAGTTTGTATTTTTAATTCTTAATTTTTAATTATATATAGACCATCTTCGCAGTAACATTGAACTTTCTTTCAATTTTTTATTCAAACCCACAGAAAGATCAGGATATTCTCAACATTTTGGTGAATCCCTTAATTCCCTTGAGACAATGAAGTGACAATCTTACCGTGATATGTTTTCCCTGGGAAAAAGTTCCGTAACTATCTCTCTGACCAGTCTGGAAAATGGTAACTTGGGTATAAGTAACGTTGTTGTTCTTCGCAAGTATTTTATCTCTTGCAGAGCGTTCATTCTTCTTTTTTCTCTCCCTCTATTCACTATGACTTCGGTCTGCAACATAAACATTTTTTTGTCAATCCGTTGCGCTATTGAATTTAAAAAAATAGAGCAAAATTAAAGATTCGTTACTCACTGTGCTGGATTTTCCAGCGGCTTCCGACGACTTCGCGGACGAGCCGGAACGCGCCGATTGTGATCTGGAAAAATAAGTAAAATAAACAAAGCCATTTTTTTAAAACTCAGCATTCAACGAAACTTTCTCATAACCTACAAACCTTGCTTGTGACTTACGTCGAACCATTTTTCTCGCTTCATCAAATTTATAATTGATCGATCTTTCACAAACAATTAATATTGTAGATCCCAGTCGTACGATGTTTTACGCACTTTTAACTGAACCGAGTGCAACAAATAAACTTCAAAGTTTCGGTCTAACGCGTTTGGAATTTTTCCTCGATTTGGAGGAAAACCAGAGTAAACGTAAACACACGCGGGGCTTCATCCCGCGTAAAATTTTCTGAAAAACAGCGCAAGCGCAAACGGTCATTTGCGCAAAGCACAGAAAGCTCTTACGAACGAGCGAGTCGGCAAAATGCCTATACCAAAAATGTTTGGTCTGATTATCGAGAGATGTCGCTGTTTTTAGGTATAGTCCCGACAAACGATTTAGGTATAGTCTCGACAGAAGATTTAACCATGGACCTGCATGGACCGTAGTCTGCCTGGTCAAATCGTCTAGTATATTATGAAAAACCAACGTTCAAATATATGTATCAATTACACGTTATTTGCGAGTAATCGCAAAGATTGTATCACTGAGATTCAATCCATTCCCTTTGTATAAAATTTCGAGCTTCATTTATTTCTCTTCAACTACTGAACAGAATAATGCTGTGAAAATGTCTTTAGAAAACAATAATATCGAATACATCAAGAAACAATATCTTTGCTGTGTTCCTATAAATAAATTCAGGTTTACAGTGAGTCATTCTACCTTGAATCTTAAAACAAATTTTCGTTTTGTACGGTACTATTTTTTCAACCTCGTCATTAACTATTTTATCATTTAGGAATCTAATGGAGTATTGGCAGAACCAATCGACTATGAATCACAGATAAAGATATTTGAAAATACCATTGAAGATTCTGTCTCCGTCAAATATCCACCTAGATTATCGTATCGGAAAGCTTTTCTTCGCACTCTAATTGAAAAGGTATTCTAGATTATGACAAAATATTCTTACAACCACTGTTCACACCTTCCAAATGTACTATAACTCGTTGCAATTCTCTTCAAGTCAGAGAAAGACGGTGAAGAGGTTTACGTCAAATTGTACGAAACTTTAATTAATTATATGACACTCAATGACGATGGGAATTCCACTTATTATTGTCATTTTTCACTAAAACATGACGGTAACGTGGATCATGTAGTCTTACAAGAGAGTAAAAATTTAATATCCGAAGGAACAACTGGATTGCGCACTTGGCAGGTATTTCAATCTTTGCAATATAATAGAGAGAAAATGACGTAGATTCTTATGTCAAAAATCATATGACAATCGGTAGTTTCTACAACAAAATTAGATGCACGGATAAGAGTCAGTGAGGCAAAATATATATCAGAAATATCGAATATCGTTCTTTGGAATTGTATGATGTTGAAGTTTGCATCGTTGGAACTCAACGGAGTTTTAAAAATTTTCATTTCAGTATTGCTCTTGCTTCGCGTGCCCCATCTAGACTCACATTTTTTAAGTAGACCCCAATAAAACGTTCTAACGATTTTTGTCATCGATAATCCAATCTTAAGAGGGATTAATGGTGTAAAAAATTTATTTTCGTTGCATTCCAACGACGCAAACTTCAACATCATGGAATTGTTTTAATTTTTTTAAATCTGACATCAACCGGAATTGTTTTGCAAAAGATTTTTTTTCAACCACTAAAGTAACTCCCAAAGAGCCCAATTATATCGAATTATGTTCACTACTGTTATAAACGATTGAAATGTTATTGACTATTAAGTGCGTCTCACTGTTCTACCATTGGAAAGTAGTCATTAACTGATTTAAGAACTTATTTAAAAAATTATCAGGCTGGATTTGCTCTGGCCGAATGGTGTAACGCAAACAAAAAGATAATAAGTGAAAAAGTTGTTCTGGAGCTTGGCTCCGGTGTTGGACTGACCGGACTCTCGGTAATTCTCACATGTTCGCCAAGACTGTATACTTTTTCTGACTGTCACACGAGCGTACTCGACATGATTGTGAAAAATGTACGATTGAATTTTGATGACAATGAGGAAACGAGTATCGAAAGTTTTCGTTCTGTCGATTGGAACGAGGATTGTTATAGAACAACGTATCGTAATACCGACGTGAGAATAAAAAGTTTATTATGGTCTACGATAAGCGATGAAAACAACGTTGAAACAAATCTCGACGTTGTTCTAGCATCCGATGTTATTTACGACGAAAGTATCTTTGATGAACTCATTAAAGCTCTAAGGATCTTGATAACGAGATCAAATGGCCTGCTTGTAATCGTCGCCACCACTGTTAGAAACGACCAAACGCTTTTAGCATTCTTTAACAAATTAGGTAAAATATCAATTAATCCATTACGTATTTATAGATGTAGGACGAAAAAATGGGATTTTCTTTTTGTTCCGCCGATAGCAGTCGCATATACTCTATTGTTTTTCTAGATATTTATGGATTATCGTACGAAGACGAAACATTACCGAGGTACAATTTGTTCTTGCAGCTCGACGAGACTCCTGTACGAATATTAAAAATTTTTAATAAAGAATAACATTTTCTACGTTATTTTTTGTTAGTGTTGCTTTTCTTAAAAATATATTTTTGTATTTTCTCCGGTGCCAATGTTAAATGCAAAATCCTTATTGACGAAATCTATATTTATTAAACTACAAACGTACATATTCAACTAATTCTTTTAAATATAAATACAACAATAGTGAAAAATGTATGTATAGAGAAAAAAAAATGCATATTAAATATTGACTGAACAATATGCAACTATGCAGTCAGCACGAGATTCTTGCAGCTCATATCTCGATTATCGCCAGACAATTTTGTTTATCTTTGCCCTTATGCGATTGTATCTTTCGTTTTTTTTTAGAACCACTTTTTCTTGTTTTGGCGTTTCAGCTTAACTTCAGTCTCGTCCACGTCCTTGTCGGCATCTTGCTTCTTATGAACTTTCCGCAATATTTTTTCCTTAGCCTTTTCCTTGAGTTTTGTCTTTTTCGATTTTCTCGATCGATTCTTCTCGTCGCCGTCGCGCTCTTCCGCAAACTCACCCTTGGTTTTGGCTGAAAAATTAAGAGTTGTATTATATTGAATTTTAATGATTGAATTTTTCTCTTTTAATTACTCATTTACCGGCATATATTCCCATTCGCGTGTTTATACTTCGATCTTCCTCGACTTCCCTCCGTCTATCCATCTCGAGACACTCGACGATTTCGTTACGTCTCTCCACAATTTCCACCAGTCTTTTAGAGCGAATATAAAATAGAAAATTGGGGAAAATTCCTCGATGATTATTTGTCACGCAAACTTTTTTGACGAAAATCAAAGAGTCACGTTATGATTTTTTTCATTTCGAGGAATAAACACCTATAGTTAATAGCGATAACTCGAGATATCTAAATCTTTCTACTCTGTACCTTTGTATAAGCGTCTCTTCTTTCTGTTTATCAAAATCCGTTTTCGTCGCTTCCGGTTGGCACAAGAGACAACGAATTTGATACTCGATATCCGCATGTTCCTCCTCGAGTCTCTGCTGTCTCCTCAGCAGCATGAGCTCGGCCTGACGTCTAAACAATTCGTTTTTCTCGTTAACGAGAGCGAATAATTCGAGAACGAGCTCCTCGACATCCATTCCCAAAGTCATATCTTCGATGAAAAATAAAAACAATGCGATATAATAATTTTTCATCATATTTCCCGAAGTGATCGACAAAATAATTGACGTAACATACCTTCCGTGACATTTCCCGTTTCCGCTTTGTCTCGTATCAGCTGTTCGAGTCTTACACCCTGTTTCTCGAGTCCTTGCTGTTGCATCTCGATCTCGTCGAGCTCAAGCTTGACGTCCTTTATCGACATTACTTTGATCTTTAGAGGAGCAGGAAAGAAGAAATAAAAGATTACTTCTTTTTCCATCCAGTTGAAATTTATCACAGAGATCGCTGAGCTCTCAATGCGAGAGGGTTAAAAAATTGGCAAGAAGAAAAAGGTACCTTTCGCCTCTGTGGAATCGGCCTCGCGGGTGCAGGTCCCTTTTTTCTCTTCCATTTTCCCTGCGCGCTCTTATCGGTGTAAGCAGCATCGTACGAACTCGTCTCGTCGCACGACAACGTCGTCACGCACTGCTGTCTGTTTCTATTTGTCTCGTCCTTGCCATTCTTCGGATCCTCCCATATCTCGTAATCGTGACACTCCGTTGCTTTACCGCTATTCGTTATCGGCGATTCGGCAAGCGTAAGATTGGCGATGACATTCGTGCTGCAAGGTGTACTAGTTGGCATTGGCGGGGGTGGAGCTGGTTTTGATTTTCTAGCTCTTGGGGTCGATCGCAGCGAATTACACTGTAAAAATTTGTTGAAAGTGTTTTTGTTTAGTCAGAATAGCCATTCGGCCATCCGCGTTAAAGCGATAATCGATCGTTTCATTATATACAAACGAATGACAAAATTGAACTCACACTGCCCGTATAAGTGTTTGATAACGGTCGAAAATCCCCACCGGATGTGAACAATTCTTTGACCGTAGGTGGCGGTGGTGCGGATTTCTTCTTTCTGCAAGTTCCACCAGGTGTCGAAGTCGAGCCTGTACTCGCTAGAGAACTGTTCGAGGTATATATCTCGCCTTGGCTCTTCCACGGGGATAGAAATGAATCTGGAGTTTGCCTGTGACAAAAAAGAAAAAAATAACAATTATCTTCATCATATACATTATACGAATGTAACACTTAGGTTGTGAATATATTTGCAGGATTTTTTTCATCAATATCTCGTTGAAAAATTGTCGAGCTTATTGAGGTAAAGACGGTTGACATGGAAAAAAAATCGAATTTCAACGTACTTGATCGTTCGTGGTTTGGGAACTGGAGTACTGCCAGTTAGACTCGGAGTACGGACCTCGTCCTCGCTCTCGTGATCCTCGTCATCGTCGCTCCAGAATGGATTTAAGTTTATCTGCGGTGCCTTCAATCTTCTCTTGGTCGGCGTTTCATTCTTATCATCCTCGATTGATTCCAGAGCCTTTCCAGTGACTTTGGGAATGTTTCTCGAAGCTGGCCGAGGTGGAGCGACGATTTTAATACTCTCTTCGTCATCTTCCTCGCTGCTACCGAAAGGATTCGTCGAGACTCGGCTGCTACGTGATTTCTCGTGACTTCCATCGGCCTCTTCGTTCCTCTCGTCGTCGTTACCGAACGGATTCAAATCCTTCGGATAATTTTCCTCGTCGCTGAGATCGATACCCGATGCATTGAGCACGGTAACGTCGGGCTTTTTCGCCTCCTTCGATTTGTCAGCTCGTCGAACTTTAATATTCGAACGTTTCGGGACGACCGGTGGAATTAAATCGTCCGTTTCGGTCGGAATTTCGTTCGACGAAACGATCTTCTCGTTTCTCTGTTTTTTATCTTCCTCCGCGATCGTCGAGTCCGTGACCGAAGAACAGCTTTTCAATATTTCTCTCGCGATCGTGTCGTTAGAAAGGTACAAATTTTTCTCTGAAATTTCTCGTCCGAAAATCGTACCGGGCGACGAAACGACTCTCGATTGTTCCTTCGGTTGTTCGTCGATCGTCGTGCTTTCGAACATTTTTAAACGTCTCTGAACGAGCGACAGGGATTCGCCATTATCATAATGTAAATCCTCGTGCTGTTTGCTCGCTTCAACATTGATATCCGGTCCAATTTTATCTTTGGTATCCCGTCCAATCGAGTTTTCCTTATCGTCTAAGTGTGAATAGTGGTTATTTTTTACTTCCCTCGCCTCTTCGGTGGCAGTGTCGAATCTCTTCGTAATCTCATCGTTATTGTCGTTATCCTCTAGTTTAACATCTAAATTAACGCTCTTTACCTCCGTTTCATCTATAGGAGCAACATCACTAACGCTATCGCTACATTCACTAATCTCTATATTCGTTTCGATCTTGATCGGTCGACGTTCGTTCTTACGTCGATAGGGCATTTCGTCCACGCGTTCATCGCCATTATTTTCTTCAAATAGCGAGCCCTTGGGATCACGACGGTTTTGTAGACCGTCGCGAGGGGACGACGACGAAGAGTCGTTTATTCTCATTGTCACAGCGTCATCCGCGTCCGTAGGACATTCTTCGTCGTTGCGAGACAAATATTTTGTATTTCCGTCGTGCTTTTCCGAGAGCAAATGATTCGCCATGAAGCTCAGTCTCATTTGCGCGGTCTGCGAGCGTTGATTTTCCGGTTTTGAAGATTTCTCGATCGGCTCATCGTCGCGCGATACTCTGTCCAATATTTCACTGGCCAATTGAGCTCTCCTCTCGGTCTTCTCCTCGTCGCTCAATGATCTCTGATAACCGTCCGTTTGATTGACATTTTTTCGATTTAGATTCTCCCGTCCGAGCATCATCGTTTCGTTGTAAGCCTGATGAAAAATTGGCGCTAACGGTGACGACGATGATTTTTTTTCCTCGTCGGGACACGTCTCGCAACAATATTGTCCATCCACGGTCTCGTAATAATTTCCGGGCGTCAATTGATTCGCGCAACGGGCACAACGAAAACACGTACGATGATAAGGTGTACGTGATATTACGAGCTTCTCGGCGAGAAATACCGGCATTCCGCAGACAGCGCAGGCCTCTCGTCGTATCCCCATGCGTGGACCCACCTGAATCAATTGTTTTTTCTTTTAATTACATTTTTCATTAGAACGTAATGAAGAAAGTTTATCATTGGTTTTTCGATAGCACAGCGGATCAAATTAATACTAGTCATTCGGTATTCATTAGTTGAGCAAAGAAACAATATGACATTTTTTAATCCCCTCGTCAATGGACTATTTTGCAATTTATTTTACGTTTATTATACAGTGCAGTTAAGGGCGATCTTTATTTACCGGATTGTTTCATCGTTTTAGTTGCAAAGTTAGGCATTTTAATCACAGTCTCTTCAAATCTAATAGCGAATGGGTTTCGAAGAAAAAAAAATGTGGGTGCCTAAAAAGATTATGTATCTATGTCTCTAGAGATTTTGTTAAAATTGTTGGATTATTGGTATTTTTAAATAACTAGATATTATTCGTGTAAAAAAAAAAAATATATGTCTCATAAAAAAGGCGGGGACCAAAGATACTACGCGATTATCAACGGATTTTTATTTAAATGATTGGATGATTGGTATGTTTCGGTAACTAATTATTGCGGATTTAATTTAATTGAGTTAATTCTGTGACGATATAATTTCATGGTGATGAAGATTTAATAGTGTTTAACAATGACGGTTAAACATTATTTGTTTGAACACGAAAGAAAAAAAAAATTGCTACCGTAACAATTATCATTTATGATTTCATTGCTATGTTCTATAATAATTACTTTTTTCATGAAAATATGTTCCTCTACCTCGTTCTCGATCTAACTGATCATGCAGATAAATTACGACTGGAGTTTTGAATAATTCAGCATACTTTCTACCGCGCTTATTATTTCTCAGAGTAGATGGGAGAAACACGAGTTCATCGAGGAGTTTCGAATCATGCTCGCGTGTGATTATCAAGGAGCAGCACCAATAACGATTATACCAGCTCATTTATTCACGGACTACTTATCCGGTTAGATCGTGTTTTTTTTTTTGAATTGTTCAACTCGTTGATGATCGGACAATTTTTGCGATAGGTTTGTATAAAGCAATTATCATTTGCTCGCATCGTCGTACGAGGTCTGTTCAAAAAGTATCGGGAATTTTTAATTTCCGTGTGCTATGTATATTCGATTTTCGATTTTTTTTGTGGCGTTAGGTTGGTACTCGTGTCCCTCACTTATGCTAAAAAAATCGGCCATTTTTAATGTTTAGTTAATTGTTGACAGCTGTTTTGGTTGGACGTGTTTTGGCTTGTCTTCGATTTTTGCCTATTCCAAAAAAGCAGCTTCCATTGCGACGATCGAGCTTTGGTTTTTACGTCATAACCATAAACCCATGATTCGTCACCAGTTATGACCCTCTGGAGCAAATTTGGGTCGTTGCGGACCGAGTCTAACAGCTCCTTAGCAATGTTAACGCGGCACTGTTTCTGTTCGAAATTGAGCAATTTTGGCACGAATTTCGCGACGACCCGTCTCATGCCCAAATCATTGGTAAAAATCGAATAGCACGAGCCAATCGATATGTTTAGTTTCTCAGCAACTTCTCTAACGGTGATTCGACGATTGGCCAATATTATTTTCTTCGCTTCGTCAATGTTTTCGTCTGTTGTTGATGTGCTCGGGCGTCCGGAACGCGTTTCGTTGTTCGCATCTTCTCGGCCCTCTGAGAACATTTTGTACCACCGATAAACGTTGCTCTGATCCAAGGTAGCTTCACCATATGCCACAGTCAACATTCGGAATGCGTCCGCGCACTTAACTTTCTTTTTCACACAAAATTTTATACAGATTCTTTGATCGATTTTTTGGAATAGGCAAAAATCGAAGACAAGCCAAAACACGTCTAACCAAAACAGCTGTCAACAATTAACTAAACATTCAAAATTACCGATTTTTTCAGCATAAGTGAGGGACACGAGTATCAACTTAACGCCACAAAAAAATCGAAAATCGATTATACGTAGCCCGCGGACATTCAAAATTCGCGATACTTTTTTAACAGACCTTGTATATCCTGAAGGTAGTAGTCTGGTAATTTAAGCCGATTTTCATGTCTTTTTTGGAGGGCGTTTTTTTGTAGGAAAATAAAAATGAATCGTTTTGGATATTTAGGATGTTTATATTTACATATTAAAGATACAAAAGAAATTTTTTTTGAAAAAATTTAATAGTTTATTATTATTATTATTATTATTGATCGAAGTTGGCACCTCGAAGTTGGCAGCCCGGGTCCTAACTTTTTTTCTACCGAACCGATTGCTCTCAAATTTTAACAGGCTACTCTACACACTTATAGTTCTAGTCGGAACTACCGAGAAATTTTTTCACCCTAAACTTTTTATTTTACAACCCCTTCTTTGCTAAAATAAAAGGACTTTTTTTTCCAAAGTCCGCCATTTTGTTATTTATCCATGAAATTTAACTTCAGTAGTTCCGACCAGAATGACATGTCTATAGATTAAGAATTATCAAGAATTTTTGATTTCAGATAACATCAAGAGCCAAAATCACCGGGGCCACCCACGCGATTTTTTTTCGAGATGCTAACTTCGATCAATAATAATAATAACAATAAACTATTAAATTTTTTCAAAAAATTTTTTTTTTGTATCTCTAATATGTAAATAAAAACATCCTAAATATCCAAAACGATTCATTTTTATTTTCCTACAAAAAAACGCCCTCCAAAAAAGACATGAAAATCGGCTTAAGTTACCAGACTACTACCTTAAGGCAAGATGATCAATATGTGTCAAGTAATTGGTGCAACAACGAATCGTTTGAAAAAAAAAAGAAATTATGTTCCATAATTGATTCCTGAGATGGAAAGCTCGCCGTGTGACCAAACGATGGGATACCTTTTTTTTTCCCCCAATATTAAAATGTTGTAATTTTTTTTCTGCGAATTGACAAATTTATTCAGCGTGATTGACTATATATCGTCGGACGATTCGGCGGGTTCAACGTTTGCACCACTCGAGTTTATTCGCGGTAACCCGAATGACGCATCAGCCAACATTTAATGTGCACATGCGAGAGTGTTGATGGTGTAATTTAATGAATTGACGTTTAGTTTAGTCGTTATCGTTTCGCACACTCGCTTCTCGTTATCACAAAGAGTTTTCACACTTTGAGGAAAATAAAAATAGATAAAACCCCACTTAATATCAATGATAATTTTAATGTACATTACGTAAAAGGCGAAATTGCTTGTCAGGCTTAAGATGTTCAATCAATGGCTACCCGACTTCATTTAAAATTAACAATTACAATTTAAACAATAATGGAGCGAAGATTGTTAATTACCGTATTATCGTTATCAGGAACGTCGAAAAATTATTCGTTCGACATACCCGAAAGTTTCATGTTCACTCGTAACGTTTATACACTCACCCGAACAAAAAAGCGGTACACTTAAAATTTGGAAAAAAATCACTAAATTTCAAATGACGGTAACTGCGTAAATAATGAAGATAGAAAAGTTTTGAAAAAATGAAAATGAAGCTTAGAATCTCGACTTAAAGGATCGATTTATTTCAATGTTGCGAGATAAATTTATTGAAAATGGCGGATGACAAAGCGAGAGCATGCGGAATTGAAAAATATTGATCCGAGTTTTCGACGACCCATGGCGTGAGTCAGGTGTCGCAACACAATGGGATAAAAAGCATGTGATAGTACAGAGTCTCCTCTTTAAAATGCTTTTTTAATCATTTCGATACGATGATTTTTCGCCGAGTTATTCGCGTTTAAAGTGAAAAACATCCTTTTTTTTCAAATGCGAATAACTCGGCGAAAAATCATCGGATCGAAACGATTAAAAAAGCATTTTAAAGAGGAGACTCTGTCCTATCACATGCTTTTTGTTCCATTGAGTTACGACACTTGACTCTCGCCTTGGGCCGTCGCAAACTCGGACCATTTTTTTCCACTGTTGCATGCTCTTGCTTCATCAACTGCCATTATGAAACAAAAATGTCGCACATAATTGCGCTATAAAATTTCAAAAAGTTGAAATCCGAACCATTAAAATGCATTTATATATTTTTTGAAAAAAAAAAAAAAATTACAGCAGTTTTGCTCAGTGTGGTCTATACCCGTAGGCTCGGACGAACGACTGCGAAGAGGTCGACGACTATCTTTCTTCTTCCTTTTCGCTTTTTCGTCATCGACTCGGCCGCGGGAAAACTCGACGGACAGCGAGTATAATTTTCTATTTAACGATTCACAGCGCGTGCGCTTTGCGGCACAAAAGTTCCGTGTACTTAACGATGCGTTGTAGCTTTATAAATAGCGCGTACAAACGTCTCTATCGGAGATAGGTTTGTACGCGCAACGGTCGAAGGAAGTGATCTCATTAAAATTCTAACGACGTCCCGAAATGTTCAATGTTGCTGAGACATTTGTGTTTGAACAAAAGAGGTTTAGAAAAAAAAATTGCTTTTGAAAACGCGTAGAAAGAGTTATTTCCATTTCTCTAGTCTTTTCGTTTGTCACGATGCCTGTATGTTCATCGGACATTTACGATTTTCCACATTCACCGAACGTTCCGTACGGTTTCCAACGCTCTTGCACGTATATACACGTTGACGTCCGCGCGACAAAGAATAATTTATTCACCTCGTTCGTACAGTGCGGTTGATACTGTCCGCTAGTCCGCATCACATAGAAATTGAGCCAGGTATGATCTACGTGTGGCTTGTATTTTTTATTATTATTTATTATTCTCACTCCCTCGGGATATAAAGTCACGAACCAAATGTGCCTTACCGCGTTTTCTTTGTCTTTACATTCGAAGCACGAACGGAAGAAGATTCTAAATAAAACATAATATATTTCGTTTAAAAAAGTCATTATTTTTTTTAAATTGAATAACCCTTCGATTTTTAGTCCCGTCGAATTCGACTTTCACGTTTTGAATTTCAAACTTTTTACGTTCTACTCGAAATCGGTAACCTTCGACGTACCGATTTTACGACCAAGAACTTCCGTATATCTTTCTATTTGCCGAAAAATCGAATAATCCTCATTGACAAAAATTGTAACGGACGAAAAAATGCGTCCGCATCCGCCTGTACGTTTGTATTATACCGAGCATTATTTTTGTTCATAAAATCGCGCTCGCGTCAAACGATCGCCTCTTTGAATTCCTCGGTGCATTAACGCTTGTTCCCTCCCGCTTCCTCATAAAATTCCACACCCAGCGCCAGAGACTCGTGCCCGGTGACTCAATCCGGTTTAAAGCGAATCCCCGTAAAATTCGAGATTTTCCCATAAACGAAACGTAAAGTTACGAGATCGTGAGCGACGAAAAAAAAAAAAAAACCGTACGTTCCAATGAACCGTGGCGCATCTTGTAAATATTTACCTTTCAAACACGGCAATCCGGGGTTTTTCAACATTTTTTTTTCAAGTAAATTTTTCCATTTTGTAGTGAACTATCCGAGGATAAGAAGAGGAACGTAATCGGGTGTAAAAATCCATGTACGAATTATTTTTTATGAATAACAGAATGAAAATGGTTTTTTGGTGAATTGGATGGAACTCGAAACGTACAACGGTTATCGGGGATTTAAGATAAAACATTGATTACGTTAAAAAAATCTATGAATACAATCGTGCGGTACTTAGCGTGCAACATGCAATTGAAATAACGATGTAGGCTTTACGATATCGTGATGATAGACAGAATGGATCACGGGAAAAAAAAGTAAAAGAGCAAATAAAAAAAAAAAAAAAACGAACAAAGTACAGAAAAACAAATGATACAAGCGAAACAAATACAATAACGACAAAGCAAATTACCTTCTAGCAGAATATTTCGGGTTTATATTGCCCCATTAAGTCCAAGCTTTCCTCCTGGAGAACAAAAATAAATGACGAGGTGGTTAAAGGTTGCTGTTGCGATGATTTTCGTGTTTTTTTTTTTTTTTTTCGCAGACGACGCGAAAGTTTTTTTTCAAATTTCACCGGTATAATTATACTTTTTAATTAGAATTATTATTGATTTAGTACGTGCTTTTGTTTTATTTCCGTTGATTTTAATCTTTTTCGAATTATTTCGAAAATTTTATAATCTCATTTGTTCCGAATTAAAATGAATATCATTGAAATCGTTGTCATTTTTTATGTCAATGTTGTTAAGGGGGGAATAAGGGTTAGACGGTTCAAAAAATCGATTTTTTCTAAATTTCATAAATTGTTAGCAAAACTATTGAAAAATATGTTCCCAAAATTTTAAATGAAAATTTCGACTCGTTCTATTGTTATAAGCCATTAAGGGGGGAAATAGGGTTGGGACAGCGTTTTCTCAATGATTTTCATGAATTTTTTTATAGTATAAAAAATGAATATAATTTATTGAAACTTTGAGAATATTTTATACGTATATGTAAGTATATACTATAAAATTTTTGAAGAATTTTCTTGAAAAACATCGAAAATATTAATGACTGCCTTGACTTTGTTTTTCTTGGTACTATTTTTTCAAACGCGTTTTTTCTGAAAACGACTTTTTTTGAACTTGCGTACACGCTAGTTTGAAAAGTTTTCAACGAATCGTTTTGAAAATTGGCAGTTACTTTCTTCATAGTATTGCGCTCTATATGAACCTAAAATCCGAATATTATCATTATGTAAAATAATTTTTTTCTGCAAATAAAGTTGTAAAAAATGGCAAAAAATCATGCTTTTTTGTTTTGACCCCTGTAAAAAATTCAATTTTCTATATTTTTGATAGCATAAATGCTATCAAATGCTATGTCTCTCTTCTATATGAACCTAAAGGTTCATATAGAAGAGAGACATATAATAAAAGTAAATTCCAACCTCGTTTGATTTCAGACGAAAATTGCGGCTTCCAGAATGTACGCAAAATGCTGAGTCTGATTTTGTGACCTGCAATATGGGGTCGCTAATATCGTCGGTGTTTTTCAAGGAAATTCTTCAAAAATTTTATAGTATATACTTAAATATATCTATAAAATATTCTCTAAGTTTCAATAAATTATATTCATTTTTTATACTATAAAAAAATTCATAAAAATCATTGAGAAATCGCTGTCCTAACCCTATTTCCCCGCTTAAGTGGTATTATCGCGGAAAATAATAAATCGTGCAAGAAGAACACGTTTCGAACTTTATGAAATTCGTTATAAAAGTCGCGAGTCGCGGGCGATCGGTGAAAAGCTGTGCCACCGCTGATCTCGTGATCCACTTTGTGAGTAAAGTTGCGCGCTCGTACAAACGCCAATTTATAAGAGCCTTTTCCGACATCATCTTCCATCCTCTTTCATCTCGTCATCTCTCGTCGACCGCTGTCGTACGTACGTGGCCACGAACGAATAAATTTATAGCTGCGCGGTATATTAAACACGTGTTGTTCGTGAGTGGCACGAGGGTGACCGAGCAATGATCCAATTTTCTCTTTTGCTTCCGTGATCGGCATATATATTTACGCGCTACCTGTTTTTTTTTTTTCACCGTCGTTTACCGTTGAATCTAGACGATAGACACTCGTACGAGTCTGTGGTATGAGCAATAACGATAAAGCGGTAAAATATATACAGCGAGCGAAAAAAGAATATGAAATTTTATATGTTTTACGACATTAATTGAGATTTGGTTTAATTTAGGATGAAATTCATTCGGGTTAAACGAACATTGTCCAGTATATTCGCGTTAAATTAGATCCTGTTCGATTCGAATAAATATAAATTCGTTTGGGAACTGACGGTTGCACACCAGACGTCACGCTCCGTATCCAATGTCCGAGATAACATCGAACGGTTATACAAAACAAAAACGAGCATCACGAAATTCTCAAGTTTTGCAAGTAACATTTGTATTTTCTAAAATTTATTCATTCCGTTGCCTGGGACACTGAGAAAGTGACAATTTTTATTCGTATTTAACGAAGATGATGGCGGTATTAATGAAAAAATAAAAAATAAATACAAAATGTTACGCGTAAGCTTTGTGAGAACGATGCAAAATTTCACGAGACAGCAACTACGAAACAATTAAACGAGTAATATTAATGGTCAACGATTTTTCTACCCGACTCAATTTCTGATGAATATCTTGGAAACTTTTCCAACCAGGCACGAAGAATCATGTCAATTTTCATACACATTTGTACGCGCAAGAGAATAATCAATGAATTTCTACATAATTAATCAATAAATCGTTAAATATTTTGTTACTTAAAAGTCTTCAAGATCGATCGAGTCAAAAAGTCAGGTGAACGATGGAGAATGAAAGTAAGAGAGGAGAAAATATTTAAAAAAAAGTTAATACACGCGAGAAAGGGGAAAGAAAATGATGTTGCTCGGGATGTTGTAGTCGTGAGACTTAAAGAACGACAGATCGTCGTTGTGGGCCGAGACCGAGAAGAGTCCAATGACCTTTGGAGGATTCGCGAGGAAAATGGTTAGTCTTTATGAAGTATGGTGTATACGTAGCGGTGTGTTACGAAACTTGGCCAGGGGGGGATGAACCCTTCTTGCATAGGAAGTACAAGGTTCAAGGGCCTTTTGCTGTAGCATGAGAAATTCTCGGCCTCTCTCTCTCTCTCTTTCTCTGGTGTACCTCTGACGCAATTTCCGTGCCAACAAAACTCGGTTCTCTTGTGTATACCATCTTCGATCTCCCTACCTCTTATTACAGGGCTCGGAAAGTACGCGTGATCGAACGAGTGTCGATAAAAACGATACTCCCTATATAAATATATTAGAGCGATTTTTTTTTTCGGCTAATTTTTTTTAGTCCCCACCCGAAATTTTGTTGGATATGTCGAAAAACAAATTCCCTGAAAGTTACAGCCCTTAATATTAATTCTAAGTACTTTCCCAAAGCGTGAGAAGATTTTCCATCTAAAATACACGTAAATCGAATTTTTTTTTTTCAAATTTTTATAACTCAGCCGCATTTTATGCTATCATATTGTTCTTGGTTTCGATTTACTCACGATAAAACAATCTAAAAAAGTGCCTTTTGCGGTGAAAGTGTAAATTGTACCGGTGAGTTGGTACGGCTCACCGAAGTGGATTTTTACCCAAAATTCTCGTCTTTTTGCTGTTATCTCTGAAACAATTAACTTTACGAAAAAAATGTAAACGAAAAATTTGTTGGAAATTTAATTTCCTACAAAAAAGGTCCTATCGACCCAATTGCTTAGATTAATATTTCTTGAGATATTGAACTTTAACTTATGAGTAGTATAAAATTTATAAAATATGAGATATTAAATAATAAAAAAAATAAAATAAAAAAAGTTCAATATCTCAAGAAATATTAATCTAAGCAACTGGGTCAATAGGACCTTTTTTGTAGGAAATTAAATTTCCAACAAATTTTTGATTTATATTTTTTTCGTAAAGTTAATTGTTTCGGAGATAACAGCAAACAAACGAGAATTTTGAGTAAAAATCAACTTCAGCGAGCCGTAGCAACTCACCAGTACAATTTACTCTTTCGCCGCAATAGGCACTTTTCTAGATTGTTTTATTCTGAGTAAATCGAAACCAAGAACAATATGATAGCATAAAATGCGGCTGAGTTATAGAATTTTGAAAAAAAAAATTCGATTTACGTGTATTTTAGATGGAAAATCTTTTCACGCTAAGGGAAAGTACTTAGAATTAATATTAAGGGCTGTAACTTTCAGGGAATTTGTGTTTCGACATATCCAACAAAATTTCAGGTGGGGACTGAGAAAAAAAAAATAGTCGAAAAAAAAATCGCCCTAATATATATATGGTTCACTCGGAAATTTTGTTACTTGGAATTAACGATCGTTATTCATCTACCTCATTGATTCAATCGTTACTTAACCATCTCAAACTACAACAATTTGTCTTGCAGCGGTTTTCATTTCGTTTAATGTAGAAAATTTAGTTTAGAAAATATGTTAATTTCGTCGGTTTCATTTTGTTCGTATATAAACTCATGAAAATATGTCGTTACTTTAGGGATGTAAGACGTACAAAAAAAAAACGTATGAGAGAGAATTAATTTGATCTATTCGGTCCCGTTCGGCATTACCAAAAGTAATTTTAGTCATTGCGAATGAAAATAAATTAAAAAAAAAAGATTTCTACACGCGTTACTACACTTTGATGTCGAGTAAAATCGATAAAATGACAAACGCGTGATCTACGACGAGATACGCTCGAAAGGATCGACGGAACTGGCGCGCTTGGCGCACGGTGGTCCAATTAAGGAGAGAGACTCGGCGAAAGAAGTCTTTTGCCGGAAATTGCACGGATTCCACGAGCAGTCACGAAGGAGGTTGAGAAACACGCTCGCTCGTGCACATATATGTTTGCCGTGCATGTACGTTCTTGGTTATACCGATGCAAACGGAAATAGTGATCGAAGTGAGAAATTACTACTACATAAACACCAATTATATCTACACAAGGTATATCGCAACGGGGTTTGTTATACTCTGAGAAATCATCGTTTGATCATACGAAAGATTGCTCTTTTAATTCTTACGATATCAAATCTCACTAAACGCGTAGACTAATTGTTCCGTTAATTAATAGTTCTAGTTTAAATTCGACACTTTAATATTTACATTCTCATTTATATTTTCGAACGAAATTTATAAATTTAATGATTAAAAATGTTACAATCAAGTTATTTCGTTTGCCAAGATCCACTTCATTCTGAAGAAAAAAATAATAAAAAAGAAAATAATACTCTAGTCGTTGCTTGAAATTGGAAAATGTAGTGGAAATACGAGAGGATCGTTAACGTCGTCGACGAACCGACAGAGGTCTTAATACTGAATTAATATGCTGTACATATGCACGAATATACTATAAAACGTTTGCGGTGGTATTTACGAGCTACTTTCGATGGATCAGAGGAACGACGATCTAATGATAAATAAATATACGTACGTGTACGTCATAAATTTCTATGTACTGATTTTATAAATAATTTATTTTATTTTTTTTCACGTCATTTTATATATTTCGTTATATATAATAAACATATATATATAAATCGACGATTACCGCCGAGTGTGCTACGGAAGACACGCGTATACGAGACTTTTACTTTATTCCCTTTAGTGCGCGTTTTACATCGCAATCGACTAATTGGTCATTAAAGTGCGAACGAAGAAATAGTCGGGACGAGGGCGGTGTCGTTATATCGACGAGGATGACGAGACTCGTAGGACGAATAACGCGTTATATTCGCTTTGAAAAGGCCCTTTTGTACGACAAGTCCCGGAGAATACCGTTGTTTATTACACGACTACCCGATGTATAATTCATCTTCGAATTTAAACAGCGTGAAATAATGTCTCGTTTTCGTAGATATTTAACGAGCTTTCAAGTCATAACCCCAAGACTATATAACTTGTGTTAAAAAAAAAAAAATTCTTGATTCCCTCGAGTTTTTTTTACACCGTTTAGGTACAGTTATGCTTTATATCTTGTGCGTTTTCCGTTATTATTGAAAAAAAAAAAAAAAAATACACTTTAGGGTCGAAAGTTCAAATAACTTCGAAGGTCCGAATAAAATTGTCAAATAAATAAATAAGTCGAAAAAAGAAGATAGATAGGACCTGTATCGAAACGAGGATCGCACATCTTTGTCGGACAATGACGTTAAAAAAAAAAAGGAAGGACAATGAAAGTCTATGTCACGCTGGCGGTTGATGGACGATTTCCAAGGAAATCTCGGAGGTATATAAACGCACGTGTATCACCGTCTTCAAAAGGTCGCATCGATTTGGTACAATCATTGTATCATTTTACGCCCTTACGACTTTAAGACATTGGTGTACATAGATTCGAGCTGTCTTTGGTTCTCTTGGCGCGTAGTGGTGGATACGACCGCGGTAATTTTCCTTGTACGGCTGGTGGAAGAGCACCAAATACAGCGACGCAAACTGACGGAAGGACGTGAGGTACAGGAGGGAGAACGAGTAAAGAGGGCCTCTGTAGAAGCAAAGTCGACCTATGGTTTCTGCGACAACGACGACGACGAGAACGTCGATGGCAACGTTTCCGGGGTAAAGTTCTTAACTAGTTATAGTATACACGAAGTGGCCTATCGAGTTACGAAGCTTCAACCAACGCTCAAATTAAGGTAGTGGTCTGGTAACTTAAGCCGATTTTCATGTATTTTTTGGAGGGCGATTTTTGTAGGAAAATAAAAATGAATCGTTTTGGATATTTAGGATGTTTTTATTTACATATTAAAGATACGAAAAAACATTTTTTTGAGCAAATTTAATAGTTTATTATTATTATTATTATTTATCGAAGTTGGCACCTCGAAAAAAAAAGCGCGTGGGTGGCCCCGGTGATTTTGCCTCTTGATGTTAATTTTTGGAAAAAAAAACTTTTTTCCAAAGTCCGCCATTTTGTTATTTATCCATGAAATTTAACTTCAGTAGTTCCGACCAAAACGACATGTCTATAGATTAAGAATTATCAAGAATTTTTCATTTCATATAACATCAAGAGCCAAAATCACCGGGGCCACCCACGCGCTATTTTTTCCGAGGTGCCAACTTCGATCAATAATAATAATTATAATAAACTATTAAATTTTTTCAAAAATATTTGTTTAGTATCTTTAATATGTAAATAAAAACATCCTAAATATCCAAAATGATTCATATTTATTTTCCTACAAAAAAACGCCCTCCAAAAAAGACATGAAAATCGGCTTAAGTTACCAGACTACTACCTTAAGTCTCCTTCTACTTCGTGCTACTTTTGTCCCGGAACAATATCATCTCGGATTTTACACGGAATGGAAAACGATAAGTCTATTGAATAACGAAAAAAATATATAATTGCTGGCTCGTTCAATCTTTTTTTATTCGTCAATTTTACTCGTTATTAAATTTAGATGAAAAGTTTATTTAACCTGGAAAAAATTCTCTTTCTCCGCTTTATCGCCGATGTAATTTCACTTTGAAGTAATAAATTGACGGAACGAATTGATGTAAATTTCGAATTGATGTAAAATTGATACCGCAAGAGATAATAAAATAAATATGTGTAATGTAAATGGAGGAAATTTATTTATGTTTTATTGCAATTGCTTTTGGTAAATGATGAGTCCGAATCGATGAGAAATATGACGAAGCTTGCGAATAAAGTACGACTGAACAATGTAATGAAAAAAAAAAAAAAGTTAACTCACGATTGGTTGTATTTTAGAAAAGAGGCAAAAGAAAAAGAAAATTGATACCGCAAGAGATAATAAATTAAATATGTGTCAGAGAGAGAGACAGAGAGAGAGGCTGTCTTTTTGCCTCTGTCTCTCTGTCTCTGTCTCTCTGTCTCTCTGTCTCTCTGTCTCTCTGTCTCTCTGCCTCTGTCTCTCTGCCTCTGTCTCTCTGCCTCTGTCTCTCTGCCTCTGTCTCTCTGCCTCTGTCTCTCTGCCTCTGTCTCTCTGCCTCTGTCTCTCTGCTTCTGCCTCTCTGCCTCTGTCTCTCTGCCTGTGCCTCTGTCTCTCTGCCTCTCTCTCTCTCTCTCTCTCTCAATCTCTCGGGTTTGGTTTGGTTTGTCCGGGCACGGGCGGGTGCGCACCCGCTCACACGCGGATGACCTGCGCGCGCTTTTATTGGTTTGGTTTGTTTGGTTTGTCTGGTGTGTTTGGTTTGCTTGGTTTGCTTGGTTTGTTTGGGTTGTTTGGTTTGCTTGGGTTGTATGGTTTGTTTGGTTTGCTTGGTTTGTTTGGTTTGTTTGGTTTGTTTGGCTCGTTTGGACAAACCAAACCGAACCAAATAAACCAAACAACCCAACCCTAACCAAACCGAACTAAACCGAACCAAACCATGCCAAGCCAAACCAGGCCAAACCAAACAAACCAAACCAATGAACTAACCGAACGCGCGCGTGCGCATCCGCCACTGCCCGGACAAACCAAACCGAACCCGAGAGAGAGAGAGAGACAGAGAGAGGCTGTCTTTTTGCCTCTGTCTCTCTGTCTCTGTCTCTCTGTCTCTCTGTCTCTCTGTCTCTCTGTCTCTCTGTCTCTCTGTCTCTCTGTCTCTCTGTCTCTCTGTTTCTCTGTCTCTCTGTTTCTCTGTCTCTCTGTCTCTCTGTCTCTCTGTCTCTCTGTCTCTCTGTCTCTCTGTCTCTCTGTCTCTCTGTCTCTCTGTCTCTCTGTCTCTCTGTCTCTCTGTCTCTCTGTCTCTGTCTCTTTGTCTCTGTCTCTGTGTCTCTCTGTCTCTGTATCTCTGTCTCTGTATCTCTGTCTCTGTCTCTCTGCCTCTGTCTCTCTGCCTTTGTCTCTCTGCCTCTGTCTCTCTGCCTCTGTCTCTCTGCCTCTGTATCTCTGCCTATGTCTCTCTGCCTCTGTATCTCTGCCTCTGACTCCATGTAAATGGAGGAAATTTATTTATTTTTTATTGCAATTGCTTTTGGTAAATGATGAGTCGGAATCAATGAGAAATATGACGAAGCTTGCGAATAAAGTACGACTGAACAATGTAATGAAGAGAAAAAAAAGTTAGCTCACGATTGGTTGTATTTTAGAAAAGAGGCAAAAGAAAAAGAACGCCGAGTGATGAAAAATGATGCCGTACAACAACGATACAGAAGCGTTCTTGGTACCGATCGATGGATCGTGTTACATGGTAAAAGGCTAGGAAAATGGAAGAAAAAAATGCGGAATAAACGCGAGGAAGAGAATAAGGAACGAGGAGGAAAAGAGTGAAAGCAAAGAGGGAAAGAAAAAAAAAATCGTTTGTTACCTTTGGCGTCGTAGACTCCGCTACAACGGGGGTTATTTCCTCGTCGGAACTTTCCTTTGTTCTGCTGAGTGCCAGTCGACTGGGCGAAGAACCTAAAAAAAAATTAAATTTCGATTAAAAACATTATTTACTCACAATTACTACTTTACTTGAAAGAAAATTAACAATTAAAACGTCGATTGAACATAATTAGTGTAACAACATTTTTTAATCGTTGGGACATTAAATTATTTTGTAAACTCATTAGATCAATGTCATTACACTTTTTAAATCATTTTATTATATTTCATTGAAACGATTTGCCTTACGAGCCCAAACGAAAGCTCGTCTGGTTGACGAAAAAAAAAAGTCTTACGAATTCAAACGACAGGAATCGTGAGAAGATAGAAATCTGTTTGGAATCTGAATCGTGTGTATGACCCGGTTTCATCGTAATTTATATAAAATTCCGGGAATACGAAACATATGCGTCTTGCAAAAGTCGTTTGCGAACAAAAAAGCGTCTTTTTTTCTGAACGACCCGTACAAGATAACTGGTTGTTGCATTTATCTCTCTTACATCGAGTCAGTATTTGTAATGCACATCAAAGCTTGCTCTACGAGGAAACCGCACCCAAACTCATTGAGGAAGTTTTTTGAATGCGCGAGAATAACGAGGAAGCAATATGCACGTTTCGGTTTGTACAGTTTTTTTTGGGCCCTCTGCCGTGTTAAATATTTCGTATTTTTATCATCAAGTACTGACCACGGTGGATGATTAAGGCGGTAGTCTGGTCTAGAAATTTGAAAAAATCGGTTTTTTTTTTTTTCCATTTTCTTATTCCTTAGACCTTTCTTCATAAGCTCCTGAAAACCGTTTATTGATATTTCAAAAATTAGCCGAGAAATAAAAATTCTAAGCAAGCGGCGCGCTCAGGTAGCGCGGTCGATGTCAAAACTTTGAACGCGTTTATCTCAGAACTATGTTTTTCAAATCGGCGCCCACGATATCTCGATAATTAATGGACCGAGCGAGCTCAAATTTTGCACGTACCTTAGATAGCCTGTTTCTGAGGACTGGTAGCAGAATTGAGTCGAACAATAATTTTGCCGACATTTTATAACTCGTCGAATACCCGAAAATGTATGAAATATCATTAATGAAAGTTCAACAGGCCGCCGTTTTGTCAAAAATTTTTTTTAAGTACCAATTCTGCTACCAGTGCTCAGAATACTCATACAGATTGAGAATATATATATATTTTTTTTTTCAGATGCATACAACATCGTCCAGAGTGGGCGCCGATTGAGACGGCTTTCGGCGCACCATGTTGCAACAAGGCTAAAAACTACATGAAAATATTTAAAATAATTTTTTTTTTTTAACGTACAAGTATTCTCTGAGGATCAATAAATGCACGTGTAAATTTTCATCAAGACAACTTCAACGGTTTAAACGTTATTGCACATTAGAATTGACGTCAAAAATCTCGCTCTAGACCAGACTACCGCGTTAAGAAAGAAATAAGTATTTAAAATAAGATCCTATTTTTAATTCAATAGAATACAAAGAATAATTTTCTTCCTCCGATCCAATGGATGCAGAGAAATAATTCGCGATATCGAAAGACAATCCTCGACAACCAAAGAGACCTTTTCGAATTAAGGAGCGCCGGAGTACATCGCGCCCGGAGTATGTACATATGTATATACCGCGAGACTCTTCTTCTTTATCCTCGGTCATTCGGTCTCGATTGTGCAAGAGATGTATCTCCCGTGGAAGAGTATCGGCGGCGGGTAGTTAAGACTTGATTGGCGAAAGCGTCGAGAGGCATCTCGATAATCGTGTGGCTTTAGCTATTGCGAACAGGTATATATACGTTCGGTCGTATGTCCCATAGGAACATCTTCGCGATCGTGTGGAATATATTATTCTATCGTTTCGTAATTATATAAGATCACGTTGCGATGCCTGAACTCCGTTTTTTTTTCTTCCCCAATATTTATCGACGATACTTTATGACTTCGTTACCATATTTACTGTTTAATTAATTATTTTCAATCTTTGCTTTCTCACCGAGGAAGCTTCGGTGTCGTGAAAAAAAAAAATTGAGATTTTAGTCTCGGTATGCTTAAAACATCCGAAAATCACATCTAGAAAAAGAAATATCCGTGTTTATGTGTTTGTGATAGGCTCCAAAAATCAATTGCACCAAAGACGAATAGAATTAAGATGAAACAGTTAACTACGTAAATGGAACAGACTCCGAGAGAGTTTCACCGTTGAGCTCAGCGAATTGTGACGAGGCGTCGTAAGTAACGGTATTCTTACACTCGTTTAATTCGTTTCTTTATAATTGTCATTGTTATTATTTTTATAGGCAAACAACTTTCGCGGAGTAAACTATACTCTCGTGACGTCCGTAAAATTAAAATTTCAATAAAAAAAAAATTTTTTTCACTCTCAAAAAGTCCAAACGACTGCTCGAAATTTGCTCGAGCTTTGTTCAATTATTTCGTCCACACAGTCCGAGCGGAAATTCGAAAAAATAGTCGCGGAAGAGAGGGTTCTCGTTGTTCATGTTACGGCGATGTTCTAACTTCGGGAGATGAATTGTTCGTAGGTTTTTTTTTTTTTTTAATAAGAGAAAGCTGAAATTGCTTTGTTTTGTTTCTTTGGTACAGTTATCAAGGAGCCTCTAAAACATTTTCCATTCTATCGACAACAGCTTTTACGAAGATTCTTATTGCCGTCGTAATTGTTGTTGCTCCGAAAAATGCAACAAGAGAGAAAGATTGGCGTATTATATATTTTGCGATATGGAGAAAGCTCACTGAGAGGCAGCGAAGGATCTCGCGGGTAGACCGGGAAAAAGTGTGCCGCTGGTGACACACAATGCGGCACAGAAGCAAAAAAAAAAAACGAAAAGAAAAACGACAGCGCTTTTAACCCATTTAACGGGGGCAACGAGGATTGGAAAACTGGTCTAGCCTCTCGTGTCCTGGTCGATCGCGTCCGGAGTCCGCCTGGGCAACTAACCAGTTAAATAGCCGGCTTATTAAAACCTATGATTCATCAAGAATACACCCGATGATTTAAGTATTTTTACCGTACCCACTTTAATACAGTAAGTATACGGTAGTTAATATTAATTTTATTCCCAACTCGGTTTTGGTTTTTTTACATTACCGGTACCGACTTTATAAACTTAGCTATAACACATTTTTTAAATTATTTTTTAACCCAAAAAATGAACCGTAAGTAACGAGCTACTTTTTTTAGCATCCCTGGAAGTAATGTGTGGCGTGATTTTTTTCGTTGTATGAAAATTCGAGGACGTTAGTTCGAGAAACACAATCTGCCATAAGAGCGCATATATATGTACACATCTAACTGGTGCTCTTAATAGGAACGCATCAGCGTGTCGTGTAGTGATTTTCAGGACAGCGGGACGGGGTAAGAGAAAGCTGGGGCACCTCTCTCGCGGACGCGTAACCGCACTTTCGTGTTTGCATTTTACCCGCGCTACAATGCGCGTGAATTTTTTCCAGTGTCGAATGAAAAACGAAGCATCGATAAAAAAAAAAGAACGAATTAATAAATCGAGCCTTAATTACGTTAATTTAAGGGGGGAAATAGGGTTAGTCGGTTCAAAAAATCGATTTTATTTTTATTTCATAAATTGTTCGTAAAACTATTGAAAAATGTGTTCCGAAAATTTTAAATGAAAATTCCGACTCGTTCTATTGTTATAAGCCATTATGAGGGGAAATAGGGTTAGGACAGCGTTTTCTCAATAATTTTCATGAATTTTTGTATAGTGTAAAAAATTAATATAATTTATTGAAACTTTGAGAATATTTTGTACGTATATTTAAGTATATACTATAAAATTTTTGAAGAATTTCCTCGAAAAACACCGACGATATTAGCGACCCCATATTACAGGTCACAATCAGACTCAGCATTTTGCTATTTGTTCAAACGCGTTTTTCTGAAAACGACTTTTTTCGAACTTGCGTACACGCTAGTTTGAAAAGTTTTCAACCAATCGTTTTGAAAATTGGCAGTTACTTTCTTCATAGTATTGCGCTCTATATGAACCTAAAATCGGAATATTATCATTGTTTAAAATAATTTTTTTTTTGCAAATAAAGTTGTAAAAAATGGCAAAAAATCATGCTTTTTTGTTTTGACCCCTGTAAAAAATTCAATTTTCTATTTTTTTGATAGCATTTAGGTTCATATAGAGGAGAGACATATAATAAAAGTAAATTTCAACCTCGTTTGATTTCAGATGAAAATTGCGGCTTCCGGGATGTACGCAAAATGCTGAGTCTGATTGTCACCTGCAATATGGGGTCGCTAATATCCCCGGTGTTTTTCAAGAAAATTCTTCAAAAATTTTACAGTATATACTTAAATATATGTATAAAATATTTTCAAAGTTTCAATAAATTATATTCATTTTTTATATTATAAAAAAATTCATGAAAATTGAGAGTTTGAGAATATTTTATACATATATTTAAGGTAGTAGTCTGGTAACTTGGGTTCAAAAAATCGAAACATTTTTTTTTGCTTAATTTGAAAGTACAATGTCTTGAGAATATACTGTGAAAATTTCAGACCGAAATTCGAATTACTTTCGGAGTTATAAAGAGTTTTCGAATTTTGTCCAAAACAGTGTTTTTCTGGTCAGCCCGGGTCCAAACTTTTTTTTCTACCGAACCGATTGCTTTCAAATTTTAACAGGCTACTCTACACACTTATAGTTCTCGTCGGAACTACCGAGAAATTTTTTCGCCCCTAACTTTTTATTTCACAACCCCTTCTTTGCTAAAATAAAAGGACTTTTTTTTCCAAAGTCCGCCATTTTGTTATTTATCCATGAAATTTAACTTCAGTAGTTCCGACCAGAATGACATGTCTATAGATTGAGAATTATCAAGAATTTTTTATTTCAGATAATATCAAGAGCCAAAATCACCGGGGCCACCCACGCGCTTTTTTTTCGAGGTGCCAACTTCGATCAATAATAATAATAATAATAAACTATTAAATTTTTTCAAAAAATTTTTTTTTTGTATCTTTAATATGTTAATAAAAACATCCTAAATATCCAAAACGATTCATTTTTATTTTCCTACAAAAAAACGCCCTCCAAAAAAGACATGAAAATCGGCTTAAGTTACCAGACTACTACCTTAAGTATATACTATAAAATTTTTATACATATATTTAAGTATATACGATAAAATATTAGCGACCCCATATTGCTTGTTTTTCTTGGTACTATTTTTTCAAACGCGTTTTTCTGAAAACGACTTTTTTTCAACTTTCGTACACGCTAGTTTGAAAAGTTTTCAACCAATCGTTTTGAAAATTGGCAGTTACTTTCTTCATAGTATTGCGCTCTATATAAACCTAAAATCGGAATATTATCATTATTTAAAATCATTTTTTTTGCAAATAAAGTTGTAAAAAATGGCAAAAAATCATGCCTTTTTGTTTTGACCCCTGTAAAAAATTCAATTTTCTATTTTTTTGATAGCATTCAGGTTCATATAGAAAAGAGACATATAATAAAAGTAAATTCCAACCTCGTTTGATTTCGGATGAAAATTGCGGCTTCCAGAATGTACGCAAAATGCTGAGTCTGATTGTGACCTGCAATATGGGGTCGCTAATATCGTCGGTGTTTTTCAAGGAAATTCTTCAAAAATTTTATAGTATATACTTAAATATACGTATAAAATATTCTCAAAGTTTCAATAAATTATATTCATTTTTTATAGTATAAAAAAATTCATGAAAATCATTGAGAAAACGCTGTCCTAACCCTATTTCCCTTCTTAAAAGACAAGAAAAATTTGCATAACTTGAAATATATAAAAAGATAGAGAGAGACAGATTGGCGAATTGTGTCAAACTACTATAATTCCGCGGTTAAAATTCCCTAGCAGTAGTTTTGTTTTTCATTGGTGCGATAATCGTGAAGCTCGAGATACGTGGAAGGACTGACGCGCCCGGTGAGAGTATTATATGAGAGCGACAAACACAATTGGCACATACACGTTAAAAGACCTCGCACGACTTTACCAATCGTTCTTGTCGTTTCTTCGCCTCGATGTAACTGCGACACGCGCACGCCTCTCGATATTCACACATATATCCAGTCTCCGTGTGTCACGTTGCAACAAATAAGCCGAGAGACACACGAGAGAAAGATACATATCTCTGCCGCTGTTGGGAGAGCCGCGAGGTCCCGCTCCTAACGTCAAACTGCCAGCGGGCAAAATCGCGTATCTCGCATGCACATATATTTCAACACGAAAACGGGCAAAAAAAAGTGAGATTGAACGTCGCGTTGAGGATCATTTTGCAATTATTACGATAATGGTGTTGAACTCAAAGTTGCGAACGAGTATTAACGAGAACTCACCTCCGAAGCTTTGATAGAATTGGGACAGATAGGTGAGTATCGATAGGCGATCGGGCACGGAACACGAGGCCATGTCCTCGGCATCGAGAAGCGCCGGAATCCCCAGATGTTCGGCCGCCGTTCTGAAGGCAAGCTCGTTGTTGCCGTACACGTCGTCCTTGTTCAAACTATCGAAGTCACTGCCGAAGAAAAAAAAGGAACGAGTTCAATGTAATGTAAATTTTCAATTAACGAGTCACGGGATTTCTCCGTAAATTCTACGTGTCGTTGTCGATACTCGACAAAGGCTTGTTCTTCCTTAAATCCTGTGCGAACAATTTTCAATTATTTTTGGGTCTGATGATTCTTATATATATATATATATATATATTTTACCGCATATTATTTTATTATATATATATATATTAATTATGCATATTATTTTACTATATATATATATATATATATATAGTAGGGCGATTTTTTTTTTCAGTCCCCATCCGAAATTTTGTTGGATATGTCGAAAAAGAAATTCCCTGAAAGTTACAGCCCTTAAAATTAATTCTAAGTACGTTCCCAAAGCGTGAGAAGATTTTCCATCTAAAATACACGTAAATCGAATTTTTTTTTTTTTTTTTTTCAAATTCCTATAACTCAGCCGCATTTTATGCTATCATATTGTTCTTGGTTTCGATTTACTCAGAATAAAACAATCTAAAAAAGTGCCTTTTGCGGCGAAAGTGTAAACTGTACTGGTGAGTTGGTACGGGTCACTGAAGTTGATTTTTACCCAAAATTCTCGTTTTTTTGCTGTTATCTCCGAAACAATTAACTTTACGAAAAAAATGTAAATGAAAAATTTGTTGGAAATTTAATTTCCTACAAAAAAGCTCCTATCGACCCAATTGCTTAGATCAATATTTCTTGAGATATTGAACTTTAATTATTTTTTATTTTTTTTATTATTTAATATTTCATATTTTATAAATTTTATACTACTCATAAGTTAAAGTTCAATATCTCAAGAAATATTAATCTAAGCAATTGGGTCGATAGGACCTTTTTTGTAGGAAATTAAATTTTCGACAAATTTTTCATTTACACTTTTTTCGTAAAGTTAATTGTTTCGGCAGATAACAGCAAAAAAACGAGAATTTTGGGTAAAAATCAACTTCAGTGACCCGTACCAACTCACCAGTACAATTTACAATTTCGCCGCAAAAAGGCACTTTTTTAGATTGTTTTATTCCGAGTAAATTGAAACCAAGAACAATATGATAGCATAAAATGCGGCTGAGTTATAGAAATTTGAAAAAAAAAACAATTCGATTTACGTGTATTTTAGATGGAAAATCTTCTCACGCTTTGGGAGAGTACTTAGAATTAATGTTAAGGGCTGTAACTTTCAGGGAATTTCTTTTTCGACATACCCAACAAAATTTCGGGTGGGAAAAAAAAATCGCCCTAATATGTATATACGATTACGACGTTACGGTACATATTGTTGCAGACGCCGGGTCCGTCGACCGATGACTCAGAATCCACGTAGTGCCACACCCACCCCCGCCAAGTCCCGACGAATCTAATATACGTATACATCCTCGTTCTAGTATTATACTTCAAATTATATACCTGTATATATATATGTATATATATATATATATATATAGTCAAAATGTAGTCATAGAAATAGTAAAGTTTCGATTGACGTCCCACGCGCTCCGTTTAAAAGTCCCTCTCGATTTCTATCAGCGATACATTCCGTTAAATCAAATCGAGACAAACGAGATAGTCACGAATTAAATTACCTCCCTGAAGATAAACGTGAATTTGCCGTTGTAATTTTAATTCGTCCCACACGTATTAGGAAAATGCTTTATCGCGTTTAGATCCCATGAGGAATATTTTAATTTTCATTAGTTCACGAGTACGCATGAACGTTGAAAATAACTGAATAACGAAGAGAGAACGAAGAACGATGCTGCGTGCGAACGGGCCAATCGTTTGTAGCTCGGAGAAAATTAGACTTCGCCGTTGGCGATTCTCGAACGGATGAACGAGTTGAAAAAATATATATACGGCGCACCGGCCGCGTTTATTAACTCACCGTGTACTCGTTTATAAGAGAATCGAGTCTCGAAGCAAAGACAATTTCCGTAACAGACAAGTAGTACGATAATATATAGGCTAGAGTGTCGTACATGCTGCGGTACCGTATGAAATTTATTTTACGTTACGATGCATCATTTAACTTTACTATATTTTCGATGCTCTACGGTACCGAGAACACTATACGTTATAGCGATGTAAATCTATTTATTTTTGGATCTCAACGCATTTAAAAAATTTTTTAACATTTATTATCCTTTTTATTAAAGAATAAATTTGAGTAAAAAGAAATACTCCATTTTTCTCGGTTGTGTGTATATGGTTCACAATGTTTCATACAAAACTACAGTACAGTTTCCACGTGCGAGAAATCACGACGCGAGTTCTCGCGGTGGGGACCCTCATTGTCGTTTTACCGTTTGCCGATTAGCACACGCTTCTCTTTACAGCCTCTTCGATCCATCAACATCCTTTCTCTCGTCCCACTCCCGGGAATCCTGCATCTTTCTTCATCGCGTACAAACACTTTTTCTCCCGATTTTTTGTAATTTCTTACTTTTTAGTCAACGAAACGTTAACGAAAATTTAATGAACGACGAATTGTTTTTTTTTTTGTTCGTATAAAATCTCCACGGCTGCTGTTTGCAATTAACGAGAGGGCGGTGTAAAAAAGATTGTTTTCTTTTACTCTCCTCAAGTTGAGAAGTTGAATTTGAAAATAATTGCGATTTGCGGTAAATTGAAATTGAATTATAATGCATTGTTGGATGTAATGAGATCGGTGGTACTAAACAGTCAATTAAAGAGAATAAATTCCGATAAATTCGTTCGTTACTCCGTCCTCGTCGAGCTGATTATTGCCGTTCACGATTTCTCCGAAAAAAAAACGTTACAAAGTCGATTACCGGGAAAGTTGAATTAAAAAAGAAAAAAAAAAGAAGTTGGGCAATCCAAGCCCATGATGAAGGACCGATGTGCACATTATTATGTTACATTGGAACGAGCTCGGCCGGAACGAGACCAAGAGTGTGTACGGAATGCTCGATGCGCGTAGTGAAGTAACCAATCAAGACTAAATCGTTTCGCGAATAGAGTCAATGCGAGTCAATAAAGCACACGATCTTATACGCGGTATTACTAACATATTTTATTTAGCACCGGATTGCACACGTGTATCGCGGGAGATCGCTTTCTCGAACTGGTTTTCCTTTAACGGAACATTTTTGCCATATTTACGGTGCAGTCCTCATAATCCACACACAGACACACACACACATATATATATATATATATATATATGAATTTCGTACCTGAACGTAAATAAATAACTCTGTGTACTTGATAACAAATAGAAATCAAATGATATGCATTATATAGGTGCCTAATATTTTACTAAAAGTTGACCAGCAAAAATGGTGTCGTGCCATTTGTTACTATTCTCATTAAAATAAATCGAAATGCTTGTAATTTTTTACTCTAAATAATTGTAGCTTTAATCCGAGATATTCGAAAATGCATCTGTTGATGAAAATTTGTGGTTTCATAAATGAGACAGGTGAAAAAAAAAATTGTAATTGTCGATGACAAGCAATGAATTAACGCTATTGGCATCGTTCTAGCGGCGTTATTTCCTCAGGGAGGCCGTCTTGCCCCGGCCTCACATATTTTATTTTCATGTGGACTACAAGTACGATCATACTTAAATATTTGTACAGCGAGGATATACAATTTCATATTTCATTAAGGGGGGAAACAGGGTTAGACGGTTCAAAAAATCGATTTTTTTTTATTTCATAAATTGTTAGTAAAACTATTGAAAAATATGTTCCCAAAATTTTTAAAAATTCCGACTCGTTCTATTATTATAAGCCATTAAGGGATGAAATAGGGTTAGGACAGCGTTTTCTCAATGATTTTCATGAATTTTTTTATAGTATAAAAAATGAATATAATTTAGTGAAACTTTGAGAATATTTTATACGTATATTTAAGTATATACTATAAAATTTTTGAAGAATTTCCTCGAAAAACACCGATGATATTAGCGACCCCATATTGCAGGTCACAATCAGACTCAGCATTTTGCCATTTTTTCAAACGCGTTTTTCTGAAAACGACTTTTTTTTAACTTGCGTACACGCTAGTGCGAAAAGTTTTCAACCAATCGTTTTGAAAATTGGCAGTTACTTTCTGCATAGTATTTCGCTCTATATGAACCTAAAATCGGAATATTATCATTATTTAAAATAATTTTTTTCTGCAAATAAAGTTATAAAAAATGGCAAAAAATCATGCTTTTTTGTTTTGACCCCTGTAAAAAATTCAATTTTCTATTTTTTTGATAGCATTTAGGTTCATATAGAAAAGAAACATATAATAAAAGTAAATTCCAACCTCGTTTGATTTCAGATGAAAATTGCGGCTTCCAGAATGTACGCAAAATGCTGAGTCTGATTGTGACCTGCAATATGGGGTCGCTAATATCGTCGGTGTTTTTCAAGGAAATTCTTCAAAAATTTTATAGTATATACTTAAATATATGTATAATATATTGTCAAAGTTTCAATAAATTATATTTATTTTTTATACTATAAAAAAATCCATGAAAATCATTGAGAAAACGCTGTCCTAACCCGATTTCGCTCCTTAATAATTCGTACAAGGATATCGGTGGTTTCCCGCGCGGTTAAATTCGTCCTATTATGTCGTTGCCTAAAGGCCGGACAAAAATGTTCTTATCGTCTCTCTCTCTCTCTCTCTCCTCGACGCGTATATATAGATAGTCTCATATTCTTTAGCGTATCAGCTATCAGAGTGCGGACCTTCTATAGTTTCGTCACGTCCGGACGCGCCAAATCACGGTCTTATCAGTGTTTAGGAAAAACGAGCTGAAATAAATTTTTTTAAACCACGCACACTGGATGCAAACAACAAATTTGTATTAATAATATACTTTTGACGGTTGCAAATATGAATTATGACGTTTACGAATTGCTTCTTAAATAATAACAAAAAAAACCACGTATTATAATGACAAAAAAAAATAGAAATAAAGATTTCTATCAAATTTACAAAAGAACCGGATATATATATACAGTTTCATTATTCTTTTTAGGTATCTCGAACTTTCTATCTTATACGCAGCGGGTTTATTAAATCGCGTTAAATTGCGAATCGTTCGATAACGATCGTTCCACGGACAGTTCGGTAATGATCTATAGAGCTGATTATTATGTTAATTATGGTGAAAAATGTCTTGAACGAGAGGGTTAGCGGTTGGCTTGGTAAGCACGAGAGAGCTCGGTTATTCGCGCGGTACCCGATAATGTTGATTCTATATAGCGTTGCCTGGTACCCATGGTAAGTACGAGTATCAGCAGTGAATGTGACGATCCGCTCCGTAGTTTTCATATCTACCACTACCGGTAATGGACGTACCGATGAGAACCTTTTATGGCTTCTATTAAACCGATCCACGAATGCACGCTATACTTAATTATTATTATGATTTTTGTACGTATATATTTATTGCAGATATAAAGATAGCGGAAATACGGAAACGAGTAGTCACTTGTCAAAGTATTTTTACCGATTTTATTTAAATAAACTGGAATGAAATCCGCAAGAGTCCGATCTGTTTGTTAAAAAAATACTCTATTCCCATAAAATTCACTAGTTTCTGTCAATTAATTTTTCTACATATTTTTCCTATTCAATACGGAAACTCGTATCTAAAATAAATAAAAGAAAATGTCTATCAACAATTTTTCAGGGCTCATCAGTCCCGGTTGATCGGACCCAAGATCGTAGGCGTTAAAAATTTTTTTGTTCAACAACGTCTTTAAATTTACTTTGACAAACTTTCCATTCGAAGAATTCGTTTCTCTGAGATCACGCGTGCTCTATCCCATCTTTTCTCGCTTTTACGTCGGGCTCGCCGTCATTTTATTCTCGTAATCGCGGACTGTCATTCGAGTCGTTACGACAGTAGCGAGAAATCTTGGTCAGCGGACAATTGTGACGACTGGAGGAGAAGGAAAAAGGATAGAAAAGGAAGGAGACTAGATTCTAACGTGGCAAAAGTATACGCGAGAAAGGAATACGGCACTGTGGCAAAAACGTATATAAAAAGTTGTGGGAACGTTTCCGATCTCTCTCGTTACAACTGTCCCGTATGATTTGCTTTTCAATTCAATAGAATCGATATAAATCGGTATTTAAATAAAGTCATTTTTTTTATCCACATAATTTGATTTGTTAAAATGAAGACTTGTTAAAAAATCACGTTCTTTATCATTTCTAATGGAATTTTAATGTTTTTCGAGCGTATGTCTGAGCGATTAGTAATCCAGCGTGCTAAAAAATATTTGAAAAATTCAATTTATATTTGTTGCATTTTGGTCAGAAATGACTTGACGCTGTAAAATCGCTCGAATGTTGCTCCTCGATAGAGTTGGAAATTCATTATGTGATTATCCCTTTCTCAACGGTTCAACGTTTAAAACGTCACTTGATTCATAGAGCTATGATAAAAAAAAAAAAATTCCAAATTATTCGAGTAGGAACATCGATTTTTGCGAATTTGTCCTGTTTCAAACCTGTATCCCAACGGAAATTGTTGGAAACAGAGGAACATCGAAAATACATCAGTTTTTTTCCCTCATATTGTGTAAAAATGGTTCGAGCGCGGAAAGTCCGAGCTGTGCGGTAACCCGCTGGTGTACGTATCTCGCAATATCCATCCCTTTGAACCGGGTACGAATGTGAAGGAGATGAGGCGAAGATAGGTTCACAGAGAAAGACTCGTTGCTATAACGGGAAATCTTGGTCAGAGTCCAAGCAGAAGACAGTAGTGAAGAAGAAGATGAAGAGGAGTGAGAACGATATACGGGGTGTACCAAAAAATTTTTTTGTACAGCCAGAGATGTCTAATATCTTAAGGGGGGAAATAGGGTTAGACGGTTCAAAAATCAATTTTCTTATTTCATAAATTGTTAGTAAAACTATTGAAAAATATGTTCCCAAAATTTTAAATGAAAATTCCGACTTGTTCTATTGTTATAAGCCATTAAGAGGGGAAATAGGGTTAGGACAGAGTTTTCTCAATGATTTTCATGAATTTTTTTATAGTATAAAAAATGAATATAATTTATTGAAACTTTGAGAATATTTTATACGTATATTTAAGTATATACTATAAAATTTTTGAAGAATTTCCTTGAGAAACACCGACGATATTAGCGACCCCATATTGCAGGTCACAGACTCAGCATTTTGCTATTTTTTCAAACGCGTTTTTCTGAAAACGACTTTTTTCGAACTTGCGTACACGCTAGTTTGAAAAGTTTTCAACCAATCGTTTTGAAAATTGGCACTTACTTTCTTCATAATATTGCGCTCTATATGAACCTAAAATCGGAATATTATCATTATTTAAAATGATTTTTTTTTGCAAATAACGTTGTAAAAAATTGGCAAAAAATCATGCTTTTTTGTTTTGACCCCTGTAAAAAATTCAATTTTCTATTTTCTTGATAGCATTTAGGTTCATATAGAAGATAGACATATAATAAAAGTAAATTTGAACCTCGTTTGATTTGAGATGAAAATTGCGGCTTCCAGAGTGTACGCAAAATGCTGAGTCTTATTGTGACCTGCGATATGGGGTCGCTAATATGCCCGGTGTTTTTCAAGAAAATTCTTCAAAAATTTTACAGTATATACTTAAATATATGTATAAAATATTCTCAAAGTTTCAATAAATTATATTCATTTTTTATACTATAAAAAAATTCATGAAAATCATTGAGAAAACGCTGTCCTAACCGTATTTCCTCTCTTAATATCTATGCCGATCTCCGCTCAAAACACTCGTGCTCGGTCGAAGAAAGATTATTTGTAATAAAATGAGAGAGTGCGGCTCGAGCGATCGCGAACGATTGTAAGTTATTCAATTAATTGGAATCTTAACCTTCACACGGATGAACAATTTTATTTAGTAACAGAATAATAACATATTGGACAGAGCTCGAATTGTATTTAAACTCTTCCTTGAAACTTCATATATTGCAGGAAAAAAAAATGCAATAAATGGTACGCACTTTAATCATCATTTCCATCATCATCATCATCGTGACCCGGTCCACCCTGTAGATAATATAGGAGACGAGACTGTGAGAACACACGCGGTATACAAGCGGTTGTTCGTCTCTTGTAACACACCTGTCCCTCGCGTGTGATCATTGACCTCATCATGAGGACGACAACGACGAGTACGAATTTGAGTACGTGTTTTTGCAACTCTGCCAGAATCGTCGCTGTATACTCGAATTACGTTCACGGAAGAAGGAACGATATATATATATATATGATGAGATAGTGTCGGAAAAGAGATAAAAATACTCGACGACAAACACAATTGCGGATATGAAACTCAACGACTCGCGGATAAAAATGCAGAAAAGCATTTAATATTTATACAAACAACGAACGTCACGAAGATTTAAAAAAAAAAAGACGTGACAATTTCATTGAATCGATAGAAAAATATGAGAATGGAGATTATATCGATTACCAATGAACTTTCTCTGTCCATCCATCTAATGCTGTTGGAAATAAAAGGCGAGAGTCGAGAACGAGCGACTGCGAGAGCGGTCTAAATCGAACGTTGGTTTTATAGGTCAATCAACTCCGTTCCGTCGAAAGGGTATCGAAAGAGGAGGAAGACGGCAAGTGTAATAATACATTGCCGTTGGTCGGGGGTATTACGAATGTGTCGTTGACCGATTGAATAATCCTCGTCTCGAGTCTAACCAAATAAGTTTTTTGCGGTCAAACCCAAAATCACACTTGTAGAGATTGAACTTGTGAGGCACTGTCAATATACTACATCGCAATAAATGGATTAAATTTCACATAAACATAAACGTTAATATTTCCTCCAATAATTAATAATTTCCACATCGATAAGACGAAAATTAAATGATGTACGTTAATTTTTGTTTTATAGATTTGGAAGAGATTACGTTGTTTTTTTTTCTTTTCCCTTCGGTATATGAAAATATGAATGCGGCATTAAAAGAGTTAACGGAAGAGAAAAAAAAAAAATCTCAGTCTTTTCCCGCTCGGCCCGTACCGACCAACGGTTAATGTCGGGGCTCTTGTGTAATCAGGATGAACGTCTCGGTTCTTCCGGGAGTTAACCGAGCTTGGCCCACGCAGCCAAGCATGAACTGATAGAGCAGCAGCTGCTGCTCCCGGTCTCAAGTATAAAACGGAGATACTTATATTAGCCCGAGACTTTCGGTGGATAGCCCACCGGTCATCATTACGTGTAATAGTGTGTTTAATACAAACGAGATGTGTAGACATGAATTACAATAAAAATTCGAACGGTAATCGGCGTGAATTTTCTCATCGGATAACAAAACTCAAATAATAGCTTTTATTTCATCAACGGATTGAATTTTTTTTTTAATTATACTCACACGAGATCCGGACGAAAGTGATGAATCATTGCACAGAAGGCGAGACCGTCTCTCCACGAAGTGGTCATGTTTTGCACGTTGACTCCTGGATAACCGTCCGTTATTCTTCGGCACCATAGTTCCAGTGCCTTCGTGCCACGACGTTCCGTCATTCTCCCCGTGTCTTATTCCTCCTTATTCCTTTCCTTTTCTCTTCTCCTTCGGCTATCTATCACTCGAGCGCTTCCTCGTTATTTAATTCACTCGGGTTAGTCACGCGTCTATGAACTTTCACGCTGTCCGCTCCGTGAAATAGGCGTTGTCGCGCGCGATGCGAATTTAGGCAAATCTGCAAATGAAAGCAAAAAGAAAAACGATTTTTTATTTCATTTAGCTGGAAAATTTCAAATTATTATTTTCATTTCGTGACAATGTTTGAAATAACACCGAAGCGGTACATTATTAATAGTGGCTTCACGATTAAACGTTGGAAAAATGTGTTTAATTGTGAAAAAAAATGGTGGAAAAAAATATGTATGTAAATTAGGGCGATTTTTTTTTTCGACTATTTGTTTTTTCTCAGTCCCCACCTGAAATTTCGTTGGAGATGTCGAAAAACAGATTCCCTGAAAGTTACAGTCCTTAATATTAATTAGAAGTACTTTCCCTTAGCGTGAAAAGATTTTCCATCTAAAATACACGTAAATCGAATTTTTTTTTTTTTTTCAAAATTCTATAACTCAGCCGCATTTTATGCTATCATATTGTTCTTGGTTTCGATTTACTCGGAATAAAACAATGTAGAAAAGTGCCTATTGCGGCGAAAGTGTGAATTGTACTGGTGAGTTGGTACGGGTTACGGAAGTTGATTTTTACCCAAAATTCTCGTTTTTTTGCTGTTATCTCCGAAACAATTAACTTTACGAAAAAAATGTAAATGAAAAATTTGTTGGAAATTTAATTTTCTACAAAAAAGGTCCTATCGACCCAATTGCTTAGATTAATATTTTTTGAGATATTAAACTTTAACTTATGAGTAGTATAAAATTTATAAAATATGAAATAATAAATAATAAAAAAAATAGAAAAAAATAAAGTTCAATATGTCAAGAAATATTAATCTAAGCAATTGGGTCGATAGGACCTTTTTTGTAGGAAATTAAATTTCCAACAAATTTTTCGTTTACATTTTTTTCGTAAAGTCAATTGTTTCGGAGATAACAGCAAAAAAACGAGAATTTTGGGTAAAAATCAACTTCAGTGATCCGTACGAACTCACCAGTACAATTTACACTTTCGCCGCAATAGGCACTTTTCTGGATAGTTTTATTCCAAGTAAATCGAAACCAAGAACAATATGATAGCATAAAATGCGGCTGAGTTATAGAATTTTGAAAAAAAAAAAAAAAAAAAAAAAAAAAAAATCGATTTACGTGTATTTTAGATGGAAAATCTTTTCACGCTAAGGGAAAGTACTTAGAATTAATATTAAAGGCTGTAATTTTCAGGGAATTTGTTTTTCGACATATCCAACAAAATTTCAGGTGGGGACTGAGAAAAAAAAATAGTCGAAAGAAAAAAAATCGCCCTAATGTAAATTAGTATAACGAGGCAATGATTTACGACGTTGAGAATGGCCATCGATGCGCAATAAAATTCCAAGTAAATTCGTCAGTCAATAATGGAGGGTAATTAAATTGGACATGACCTTTCGCGAGTTAAATTTTTACTTCAATTGCCCGTCGTCGAGTCGCGGAGATAAGAGTGCGGCACGCGTGTCAGTTTATCATACAATCGTTTGCGCCTCAGTCAAACGGAAAATAATTATTGTGTACATGTTCCCGCTGCTGGTTCCCAGCGAATATCCACGTCATAATAAAATTATGAGACAATTTTATATGGATGCGACCATGTATGAATATAAATTAAACATATAAAACTCCGATTTTCTTCTCGCGTCGTCATCGTAGTTTCACATCGTTCGATCGATTGATTTAGATCGATCTACAATATATCGGAACGAAACAGCGGTGAGCTTGGCTACGATGATAAAAGAACGCGCAAAAGATACGCAATGGAAAATCGAACGCTCGATCGAGCACCAAAGTGTCAATGAAATATATTTATTATAAATCGTCGACCATCGATATTCAACCGCTTCGATATATCAAATTGAATTCCGAGCGACTGCTCAGTTAAAAAAAAAAAACTATCGTACGATCTTGTAACAATGCATTAACATATTTTATCGCAATAACAATCGATCCTTTAAGGAAAATTCATTTCGTTACGAATCATAGAAAAAAAAAATCATTGCAGTTAAAAATGTAATAGTTAAAAATTAATTATCATTTCACGAACTTTGAAGTTAATTATCATAACTCTACTTTTATATTTTTCCTAATAGCATCAGTTTTATATACAATTTTTTTATCGTGTCAAACATCGTTTGAAAATCAAATGCAGTTTTTTGATTATTTATAGTTTGTACCAGTTCTCTTCAACACTCTCTCTCTGTCTCTCGTCGTTTCCATAGTTTTCATAAAATTTCTCGTTATGCATTGCCAAACTACATTGTACTATAAATATATATATACAGTGAGTCAAAAAAGTATTCATACACCTTGTTTTTTTGCGATAACTTTATAGACATAAGCGATACGCAAAGAAAGCCAATTTTATTTAATAGTACATCAGGTGCAGAGATAAACTGCAAATGGAGAATTTTTTCCCAGGGATAATAGAAGGATTATGCCAAAAAAACGAAAATTTTCGGGCAAAAAAAGTATTCATGCACTTACGATTATAGTGAAAACCTACCTCATAGTCGTTAATTATAACTAATATTTGGTGTGCATCCCTTTTGCTTCAATTATCGCCTCGAGTTTCTTAGGCACGGATTCTACTAGCTTTTGCGTTGTTTCTTTTGCTATTTTCGTCCATTCTTCTAAAAGCACTCTTTGGAGATCGGATTTGTTTGTTATTTTTCTTTTTATAATTTCTACATCCACCAAGTGCCATAAATTTTCAATAGGATTGATGTCCGGAGATTGTGGCGGTGTAATCAATTGTTTGCGGACATTATAGAGTAACCGTTCCCTCGTTTTCATGGCGGTATGATTCGGGTCGTTATCTTGTTGGAAGTAGAAATTTCCATCCAGGCCGATTTTATCTACACTCGCTTTGAAATTGCTGCGCAACACCTCGATATACTTCTGGGCATTCGTTGTACCATCTCTGAAAGCCAGATTTCCAACGCCATAATATCCCATACAGCCCCAAACCATGACGCTTCCCCCGCCGTGCTTTACAGTCGGTATTAAATTTTTCTGCCGGAGCTCGGTATTAGGTTTCCGCCAGACGAATTTTTTTCCATCGGACCCGAAGATGTTAAACTTCGATTCATCCGAGAATACGACACGTTTCCAAAATTCTATAGATTTTTTTACGTAGATCTTTGCAAAACCTAAACGTTTTTCTCGATTTATATTATTAATTAATGATTTTTTGCGGGCAGTTCCGCCGTATATTTGGGCAGAATGCAAAACGTTTCGAATAGTCCGGGGACACACGCTCTTCCCCGATGTTGACGCGACATCATTCGCTAAACTGCGAGCACTTGTGAACGGTTTTTTCGTAGCCTCTGTAACGATACTCCGACGCTCTCGTACCGTTAGTATTCTCAGGCGACCGGTTCGTGGCTTATTTTCTCTGCTGTTTGTTCTTTCGTATTTTTTTATTATATGTTGCACTGTTGCGAAACTTAGATTTAGTTCTTTACTAATTTTTCGATAACTTTCACCGCGTTTCCGAAGAAAAATCAATTTATCTCGCATGGATATTGATATTTCGCTTTTCTTTGCGGTCATGTCTGTTTAGAGCTTGAAGATCTACTACCGCATGGAATAGGTCAAAACCATTGTGTAAACGAAGACTTGTTTATATTGTACGCAGAGGTCAGACCGTCCGTGAGTGAATATCGAGGTTTAGCAGCTCAATCCTAAGTGTACAAATACTTTTTTGGCCCGAAAATTTTCGTTTTTTTTGCATAATTCTTCTACTATTCCTGGGAAAAAATTCTCCATTTGCAGTTTATCTCTGTACCTGATGTACCATTAAATAAAATTGGCTTTCTTTGCGTATCGCTTATGTCTATAAAGTTATCGCAAAAAAACAAGGTGTATGAATACTTTTTTGACCCATTGTATATATCGTCGCAAATTGTGTTTTACCACGTATTTTTACGCGACACCGTGAATTCCTATCGGATAATCTCCGTGGCCACTCCTTAACGGACGCATCATCTATCCGTTGTGTGTAAGTTTGCACCGAGAAAAATTTCTCCGATGCGCGCTTTAAACGATAAAAGTATAAAATAACTTTAGGGCGGTAGCTCGCGTAACGTCGTAGTTCGCTGTCTTTCCGACTGTCTCATCTTTCCTTCTCTCCCTGTGCTAACTCTCATAAAGTGCATCAGCGGTTAGGATCAATGAGTGTCGTCGTGTGGTCGATGGAGGAAAAACCAGGGAGAAGTTGTGCAGCCATTTACGTACGGGTACGCGTGTATCGAACATCGAATAGTGGAGAATAAGGCTTGAATAACACCTGCGTCAGTGAACGAAACTCGAGAATGCTCGGCGGCAACTTTCCAGCGATGGAAGAAATCTTTTTTTTTTTGCCCGAATTCACCGAAGCGCGTTAAAAATAATATTTATTGTTTGAGAATAGAATCGATTCATAACCGAACGGTAATAAATTCTATTATTTATTTCCCTTAGAACGCGCGCCCATCTTGCACCTACGGTACAACGATGATTCGATCCAATGCCCACGATAATATATCTCTCCTATGATCGTTGCGTCAATCGATGCGTCTTAACTTTTATACCATTGAGCGAATCTCCTCTATCGCGGTCGTGACATTTCATCTCTTGAACCTCCCGCTCCCTTATATTCCTCTACCTCTTTATTCTTAGAGGCTGCAAAATATTCATCTCGTACGGGATAGCCAATATATGGAACAATGATATTCATAAGATCCCCCCCCCCCCCGCTCTCCCGCGCGTTCATGACTTTTACACGGACGTTTATCCGCCTACGTGCCGAGACTCGTGTGTTCTCCACTCGTGTATATACATTTAGTGTAAAGTACTTATGTACTTGGCGTATAATTTATGTAAAATAGCATGTACTACGAAATAATCATCATTTACATCGACAACGAGCACCATTCGCTAAACCAAAAATCATTAACAGTCATTTTGCATCAAAATTTTACCAGCGATTTTTGTTTGGTTTCAATACGAATTGCCATTAAGGGTGGAAATAGGGTTAGACGGTTAAAAAAATCGATTTTTTTTTTATTTCATAAATTGTTAGTAAAACTATTGAAAAATATGTTCCCAAAATTTTAAATGAAAATTCCGACTCGTTCTATTGTTGTAAGCCATTAAGGGGGAAAATAGGGTTAGGACAGTGTTTTCTTAATGATTTTCATGAATTTTTTTGTAGTATAAAAAATGAATATAATTTATTGAAACTTTGAGAATATTTTATACATATATTTAAGTATATACTATAAAATTTTTGAAGAATTTCCTTGAAAAACACCGAAGATATTAGCGACCCCATATTGCAGGTCACAATCAGACTCAGCGTTTTGCTATTCTTTCAAACGCGTTTTTCTGAAAACAACTTTTTTTGAACTTGCGTACACGCTAGTTTGAAAAGTTTTCAACCAATCGTTTTGAAAATTGGCAGTTACTTTCTTCATAGTATTGCGCTCTATATGAATCCACAATCGGAATATTATCATTATTTAAAATAATTTTTTTCTGCAAATAAAGTTGTAAAAAATGGCAAAAAATCATGCTTTTTTGTTTTGACCCCTGAAAAAAATTCAATTTTCTATTTTTTTGATAGCATTTAGGTTCATACAGAAGAGAGACATATAATAAAAGTAAATTCCAACCTCGTTTGATTTCAGATGAAAATTGCGGCTTCCAGAATGTACGCAAAATGCTGAGTCTGATTGTGACCTGCAATATGGGGTCGCTAATATCTTCGGTGTTTTTCAAGGAAATTCTTCAAAAATTTTATAGTATATACTTAAATATATGTATAAAATATTCTCAAAGTTTCAATAAATTATATTCATTTTTTATACTATAAAAAAATTCATGAAAATCATTGAGAAAACGCTGTCCTAACCCTATTTCCCGACTTAAGATAGTAGTCTGGTAACTTAAGCCGATTTTCATGTCTTTTTTGGAGGACGTTTTTTTGCAGGAAAATAAAAATGAATCGTTTTGGATATTTAGGATGTTTTCATTTGCATATTAAAGATACAAAAAAAAATGTTGTTGAAAAAATGTAATAGTTTATTGTTATTATTATTATTGATCGAATTAACTTTTTTTCTACCGAACCGATTGCTTTCAAATATTTACAGGCTACTTTACACACTTATAGTTCTCGTCGGAACCACCGAGAAATTTTTTCACCCCTAACTTTTTACTTTACAACCCCTTCTTTGCTAAAATAAAAGGACTTTAGCAAAGAAGGGGTTGTAAAATAAAAAGTTAGGGGTGACAAAATTTCTCGGTGGTTCCGACGAGAACTATAAGTGTGTAGAGTAGCCTGTTAAAATTTGAAAGCAATGGGTTCGGTAGAAAAAAAGTTAGGACCCGGGCTGCCAACTTCGAGGTGCCAACTTCGATCAATAATAATAATAATAATAAACTATTAAATTTAAAAAATTTTTTTTTTTGTATCTTCAATATGTAAATAAAAACATCCTAAATATCCAAAACGATTCATTTTTATTTTCCTACAAAAAAAACGCCCTCCAAAAAAAGACATGAAAATCGGCTTAAGTTACCAGACTACTACCTTAAATAAAAATGACTTGAAATTATTTTGTTAATTCTTTTATAGAATCGATCTTGAATTATTTTTCATTCGAACCGTCTCCATCCTCGAAACAAAACGTCTACGTATCTTGACCTCGTATACCGGGAACGTGCGAGACTCGTACAACGCCGCTTGGTAAAACGGAGAACAAGGACGACTACTCCGAGTTTCAACCTTTTTTTTCTTCTTCTCCTTCCACGCGTCTAGCCGGTATATACATCGTCCAACATTTTTTTTAACCTTTCAGCAGATCGTAAATTTATAATAATTGCGGTAATTCAATGTTGAAGAAAAAAAATATATATTTCTGTCTATTGAAATGACTTGTGTACAATTCAAAGGAATAACTGTGAATAATTCTTTGATAATTGAATTTATAATAAAAAATATTTGATATTGTTATCTTTTCAGAATGACTCGTGGATTTTTTTTTACAGGATATAATTTCAACCTTTATTTTTTGTGTTCGGTATTGAGGGGAAAATGAATTGAAGAGACAACGAGCAGTGGAAGCATAACTTTGCGTATTAGCGAAGAAGAGCCCTACTGATTACCCTCACATTCATATAATATCCATATAGTTCTGAAACGCTTCGAGATGTCTCGGTATGTTTTTCGATACATTGCCATTATTATTTCCTTTTGTTCCGTGACAAATAAAATTTAACGGTCCGTTTAAGTACCCCGTGCCGACTGATGACGCTGAAAAAACGTGCACGCGGAGGGTACCTCTCTAGTCGGATTCCTGCGGCTCGCGAGAAGAGACACAAGGGGAGAAGGTGTATATACACCAACGTGGGCGTTGGCATAATGGCCGTAGCGGGGTACTCCCGTCCACAAGAGCGAAAACGCATTTGACGGGGGTCTCCCTCGAGATTCGTCTCTCCAAGTATGCTTTATTTATCAGCGGAAGAGGAATTCTACTACACGTGGTGCGATACAAAAGTCACCGTTTATTCCGAAGTAAAACGAATTCCGACGGGGAACCCGGACTGGATCTTTGACATTGTCCAGTTGCGTGATTTTCGCGTTTTTCACATTGATTTTTTGAGTTTTCGGCAAAAACGCGGTGTTATTCGTAATCAGCGGAAAATTTCCGATCGAATAGGGTATCGAAACATTGAAAAAAAAATAAAATTTTACTTGTAATTTTTTGCCTACCTTTTCGGAAAACCTTAAAATGTCGAAATTTCAAATGGTCATAACTTGGCTCCCGTTTGATCGATTTTCAATTTTAAGGGGGGTTTTGCAAACGTCTCGAGTAGACTTAGAGAATGCATTTTGCATCATCCCGCTATCTCAATTATTTTGGCCGTGAGAGCGGTTTGAAAATCGGCGAGAAAAATGAGAAGGGGTATGTATGGAAAAATTCGCAAAAATCAATGGTCCGACTTTAAAAATCTGTGAAAAATCGAAAAATAATGACAGCACAATGATTCAAGCGCCATTTTGAAGGATTTTTGATCACGAAAAGAATGAGCACAGAGTAGGGTTCCAACTCCATCGGGAAGCGACGTTACAGCGATTTTAGTGAGGCCACTTCTTTTTGGCCGAAATGCAAAAAAATGTTGAATTTTTAAATTTTCTTTCAGACGCTATACCGATGTATTTTGACTCGCTGATTACTAATGCAGTACCCATTTCTTTGAAAAACTCGAAATTTCATTGAAAATCGTTCAAAAAGTGACTTTTTTCGTTTTTCGCCTTTTTCACATTGATATTTTGAGATTTCGACTAAAACTCGGGGTTATTCGTGATCAGCGGAAAATTTCCGATCGAATAGGGTATCGAAACATTGCAAAAAATGAAAAAAAAAAATTTCGGATTGGGTTGGGTCTCAGGGGGTAGGTGCAGGGAGGGGCATAGCCCCCCTAGTATCATACATATATAGGGATACAATAGATGAATAAAGGTGATTCCGTAAGGAGAAGACCGAACATTCGAGGTTTTTAAGAGGCAGACACACACAAACACACACCCACCGAACCACACGACGGGAGCCCCACTGACTCGTTTCAAGGCCAATGATCTTATCAGCTCCGTGACTAATGTCTGGTTTCTTCTTTCAGGCTCTCGAGCCGGGACAAGCAGGCTGATTCCCCGATAGAGAACGAACGTTGGTGTACTACGAAAGTTCGGGGTACTACGAGCGTTCGTGGTACTGTAAACGAAGTCGAGGAGGGGGCCCGTGGCTTCGAGCCGAGTCCTCGGTTTCGTTTCGCACGTGAAACAAAAAGATTTCACTCGGACAATCAGCCTGTCCCTTGGGGGTTCCACGTAGAAGCGCAAGCACTTTCCGACACCGGTCGAATTGGCGTTTCGCAATTAAACGATGTATCTTTAATTTATTTATTTTTGTCCACGTAATGAAAAAAATTGTAACGCCTATGTAACGAAAAACGCACTGGATTTGCCCAAAGTGGCGGAACGAAGTTAGTCGAGTGCGATTTTACATCCTCGGACGTTCAACGGCCACAAAAGATTATACTCTGCCGATATTATATGCGTGCAAGACGGTATTGCTGTACAATTCGTTCGAGTCGGCGGCATTGCAAGTGTACAAGTATCGGCGATGCTGTACGATCGTGGGTGTTGAAACCTCGAGCCAACTGGTTTTCTCCCGAGTCATCCATCCAAGTCGAGAAAAACTGACCCGAGCTTCTAACGCGTGACGCTGCTTATTCTCTTTCGGTACGTCTCCTTTTATTTTTTCTTCGATGCGCCCCGAAGGCCAGCAGGTGGGGCTCTAGATTTTATTGAGTTTCTATTCTCCTTCCCTCCGTTCTTCAACTCCGTTTACATAGAAATATTTTCATTATGACAAGTGTATCGAACGAAATAAGGAAATAACATTGAAAATGACTAAAAGTAAATAGCGGAGAGAACGGGGCAATCCTTTACTTTTTCAAGAAAATAACTACGGAATTATTGAGGCAAAATTTGTATCACCCTCTACGGACGAAAACGTACGCGGTATGAAAATGCAGTCAGGGGGCCTCGAGACGAACGATCGGCAACGGTCCGTGAAACCAGGGAGAACGACTATACACTATCCTGTATTATAGGTGTGTATAACTAACGATTGCACGGGTAAAACTGATGCTACACACACTAATGCGTATATACACGTCGTATAACTGTGTACAACGAAAGAGCCTCGAAGCCGTGTGGGACGATTTCATCGTCAGAGGGCCCTCCCTGCCTAAAGACAGTCGAGTCCCACCGACGAAATTGTGGGAGCCGAAATACCTCGGGACCACTTCCAATCCTCTCTCTTTTTTCTCTCTGCATCGCGAACGAAAAAAACGAAAAAACCAAGCGGTCGAGAATGAAAGAGCGAGAGATAGAACGAGAAGATCCTTCCAGGAAAGTAATTTAGAGTTAGCAGGTAGGTGGTCACGCGATTCGTGGCCCCGGTACAAAAGAGAGAGAGAGAGAGGGGGAGAGGGGATCGAGGCCTCGAGTGAGAACAGTGAGGTACGGTCATTGGTTCGTTCAATGATTAGCCAGTTAGTTTTGAGAAATGCATCGATTCGAATGTTACGAATCCATTGTTAACACACTCGAAGCTCTTGCTCCGACGAATAAGCACTTTTCTCATTGCGCACCGTATCGATCTCTTTCGAGAGAAAAACATATATACGTGCGGCAATAATTTTTTTACCGTCGTCAGCTTCGGCCGCCCATCACTGTATCGTTTATTCGAAGCGAAGGGAAATGGCCGAGACGTCTTTCCGCGCGGTCTAGGCCACTCAAAGAGGACCGAACACCGTAAAGCCCGAATATCGACAATCGAACAGTCGGGGATCTCGAGGTTACAAACAACGGGCCTTAAGGGGGGGAAATAGGGTTAGACGGTTAAAAAAATCGATTTTTGTTTTATTTCATAAATTGTTAGTAAAACTAGTGAAAAATATATTCCCAAAATTTTAAATGAAAATTCCGACTCGTTCTATTGTTATAAGTCATTAAGAGGGGAAACAGGGTTAGGACAGCGTTTTCTCAATAATTTTCATGAATTTTTTTATAGTATAAAAAATGAGTATAATTTATTGAATCTTTGAGAATATTTTATACATATTTTATACATATTTATTCAAGTATATACTATAAAATATTAGCAACCCTATATTGCTTGTTTTTCTTGGTACTATTTTTTCAAACGCATTTTTTCTGAAAACGACTTTTTTTGAACTTGCGTACACGCTAGTTTGAAAAGTTTTCGACCAATCGTTTTGAAAATTGGCAGTGACTTTCTTCATAGTATTGCGCTCTATATGAACCTAAAATCGGAATATTATCATTATTTAAAATAATTTTTTTTTTGCAAATAAAGTTGTAAAAAATGGCAAAAAATCATGCTTTTTTGTTTTGACCCCTGTGAAAAATTCAATTTTCTATTTTTTTTCATAGCATTTAGGTTCATATAGGAGAGTGACATATAATAAAAGTGAATTCCAACCTCGTTTGATTTCAGATGAAAATTGCGGCTTCCAGAATGTACGCAAAATGCTGAGTCTAATTGTGACCTGCAATATGGGGTCGCTAATATCTGCGGTGTTTTTCGAGGAAATTCTTCGGAAATTGTATAGTATATACTGAAATATATGTATAAAATATTCTCAAAGTTTCAATAAATTATATTCATTTTTTATACTACAAAAAAATTCATGAAAATCATTGAGAAAACGCTGTCCTAACGCTGTCCTAAGACGGTTCAAAAAATCGATTTTTTTTAAATTTCATAAATTGTTAGTAAAACTATTGAAAAATATGTTCCCAAAATTTTTAATGAAAATTCCGACTCGTTCTATTGTTATAAGCCATTAAGGGGTAAAATAGGGTTAGGACAGCGTTTTCTCAATAATTTTCATGAATTTTTTTATAGTATAAAAAAGGAATATAATGTATTGAAACTTTGAGAATATTTTATACATACATTTAAGTATATACTATAAAATTTGTATACATATATTTAAGTATATACTATAAAATATTAGCGACCCCATATTGCTTGTTTTTCTTGGTACTATTTTTTCAAACGCGTTTTTTCTGAAAACGACTTTTTTGAACTTGCGTACACGCTAGTTTGAAAAGTTTTCAATGAATCGTTTTGAAAATTGGCAGTTACTTTCTTCATAGTATTGCGCTCTATATGAACCTAAAATCGGAATATTATCATTATTTAAAATAATTTTTATTTGCAAATAAATTTGTAAAAAATAGCAAAAAATCATGCTTTTTTCTTTTGACCCCTGTGAAAAATTCAATTTTCTATTTTTTTTTATAGCATTCAGGTTCATATAGAAAAGAGACATATTATAAAAGTAAATTCCAACCTCGTTTGATTTTAGATGAAAATTGCGGCTTCCAGAATGTACGCAAAATGCTGAGTCTGATTGTGACCTGCAATATGGGGTCGCTAATATTTTACAGTATATACTTAAATATATGTATAAAAATTTTATAGTATATACTTAAATATATGTATAAAATATTCTCAAAGTTTCAATAAATTATATTCATTTTTTATACTATAAAAAAATGCATGAAAATCATTGAGAAAACGCTGTTCTAACCCTATTTCCCCCCTTAAAAGACTCCTCGTTCGAGCCTTCGGTCTATATTTCAGTTTTTTTTTTTTTTTCTTTCATCCTCTTACTTCTTTTTCGTGATAGGGGTTCGCGAAGGGTTTCGGATCGACTATACACTCGGTTCATTTGCATTTCTATACGAATTTACGAATCCGTTGTATATCCCAGTGGAGTCTATCGCGGTTGAGATTTCGCGTTTTATTTTCGTCATCCGATTTGACGCGCTTAAAAAAAGTATGTAAATGTGCGAATTATCGAATAAAATTTCGGGACAAGCAACGAAATGGAAATTACGTTAAAAATAATTTCTCGTCTCTATTTATAAACATTCACGGAACAGGTGTTACCGATGGTTTAAAGTTTAATTCTTCGTTTCTACAAAATAAATGAGCATGTAGAAATGGAAGGTGTTCCCGAACGAGAACCGTAACTGAAAAGAAAAGGGAAATCCTTCGTGCATTGTGGGTCTATCGAGGTAGAGGGGGCGACCCCATTACCCATTGATCGTGTGCGTTCGTCAACGGTAAAAAAAAAATTCATCCAGGTGGAGACTTTCTTGAATGGAGGAGTTTTTGAGCGCACTAGCTCGTGTACCAGCACAAAAAGACAATGAAAACAGAGCGAGAGCGGAAGCCCGTTTCTTCGGTCCAGGTGGAAGTGGCCACCCTGTGAATTCTCGTTTAACCGTGCGAAAGAAAGTTTCAACTTAAAGGAGCATTTAATTTGAAAATATTGTCATTTTTTTTTAAACGATTGCGAATTGGTTTGTCTCTGACATTAAAAAACAATTCATATCGTTGAAGAATTTTACGATAAAAAATCCTATAATTATTATTATCGATTATTTCATATTTTCAATTGTTAGTTCCCGTAGACCGTCTTCCACCAACGCTCTGCAAAATAAATAATAATAATAAGACTTGGTAATCCACAATGATTCGGTGATGAAAGTATTTAAAATACTCATCCCGCGGTCCGATTCAAAAGTTAAATATTCTCCGATCGATAAATCACGAGAATTTGATATTGAATATTTAATTGCGTAATATATAAAGATATATATTATTGTCATAAACTTTTTTTTCTTCTACATATACTTTATACCGTATGTTATTTTCTCTTGCACAACGATATTATTTGCAACGCTCTACGATTTCGCTCACGAGACCAGCAGCCCCGTGTTTCGAGTGTGACTAGTCCGTGGCGTTATTTACATAGTAGAAGATATGAAAATACGCTCGACGTTGAAACTTGTTCGTGATTTCTTACCGGTAAAAAATCTGCCGTGCCAGACTGCATGGAATCGTCTTATTTCAACAAATAGTACAATCAATAGAGAATATTGTGGCGCATTAAAAATAGAGAACATTTTTTTTTTAAATTAGGTTCAGTATCACGTACCGAATGTGAATTAACAAAATGGTTACAAATTAAGGGAGCGGAAGTGCCGCCATTTTGAGGAAAACCGCCAATATCTCCGTTACCGTGCACTTTAGGCCAAAAATGGTAATAACCTTTCTTGTAGATGATTGAATTTCCCATCTGTTTTTTTAAATAATTTTTTTTGTATCACTCACCGTTTACGACTTATACGACTGTTAAAATGTATTTATTCACTTTTTGACCTGTATCTCTCATAATAATTGTTTAAACAATAAAATGCTAATGACTTATCTTTTAGATCCACACATTTTCCACAACTTTTATTTAAAACTTTTTTGTCTAAAATTAATATTCTCAAAGTTATAACGCGTTTTTATTAGCCTTGCACCCGGTAGCGCAACATTGAACGCGTTATAACTTTGAGAATATTAATTTTAGACAAAAAAGTTTTTAATAAAAGTTGTGGAAAATGTATGGATTTAAAAGATAAGTTATTGCCATTTCGTTGTTTAAACAATTATTAGGAGAGATACGGGTCGAAAACTGAATAAATAAATTTAAACAGTCGTATAAGTCGTAAACGGTAAGTGATACAAAAAAAATTATTTAGAAAAAAATATGGGAAATTCAATTATCTACAAGAAAGGTTTTAACCATTTTTGGCTTAAAGTCCACGGTAACGGAGATATTGGCCAATACGGTTTTCCTCAAAATGGCGGCACTTCCGCTCCCTTAATTTGTAGCCTCTTTGTTAATTCGCATTCAGTAGGTGATACTGAACCTTATTAAAAAAACAAAAATTGTCGTTTATTTTTAGTGCGAAGCGGACCAGAGTAACGGACTTCCTATTGATTGTACTAAAATAACTGAGACCACTTGTCAATTCTTTTAGGTTTAAGGAGATTCCGCTCGTGTGCCCTTCGCACGGTACGGAATCTTGTTAAAATTTTTTTTTTTTTTTATTTCGAGAGATTTTACGATAGTGACAAGGTTTAATTCAAATTTCGATCGTGACACGAGGATCAATTGGTCGATTAAGGCCGTCGTCTGGTCGAGAGCGAGATTTTTGACGTCATTTCTAATGTGCAATAACGTTTAAACCGTTGAAGTTGTCTTGATGAAAATTTACACGTGCATTTATTGATCCTTAGAGAATACATTAAATTGTACATTATGTAATGTACATTAAAAAAACATTAATGTAATTGTACATTAAAAAAAAAAATTATTTTCAATATTTTCATGTAGTTTTTTGCCTTGTTACAACATGGTGCGCCTCAATTGGCGCCCACTCTGGACGATGTTGTATGCATCTGAAAAAAAATATATATATATATTCTCAATCTGTATGAGTATTCTGAGCACTGGTAGCAGAATTGGTACTTGAAAAAAATTTTTGACAAAATGGCGGCCTGTTGAACGTTCATTAATGATATTTCATTATTCGACGAGTTATAAAATGTCGGCAAAATTATTGCTCGACTCAATAAAAAAAATTTTTAAGTACCAATTCTGCTACCAGTGCTCAGAATACTCATACAGATTGAGAATATATATATATATTTTTTTTTTGAGACGCATACAACATCGTCCAGAGTGGGCGCCGATTGAGGCGCACCATATTGTAGCAAGGCAAAAAACTACATGAAAATATTTTAAATAATTTTTTTTTAACGTACAAGTATTCTCTAAGGATCAATAAATGCACGTGTAAATTTCCATCAAGACAACTTCAACGGTTTAAACGTTATTGCACATTAGAAATGACGTCAAAAATCTCGCTCTAGTCCAGACGACGGCCTTAAGAATAAGAAAAATATTCTCGTAGCTGGTAATAATATGAGGTATTTGTTATTACTCGTTTTACACGTGTATTTGCACGAAAATAATCACGAGCACGAGAGACGGAAGTGGGATGAGAATCTCACGGATTTGCACACATTTCCCGCTTTCCCTCGTCGTCTCTCATTCCTCTCTCGCGGCTCTCGTCGCGTGTGGATCGTTACGAAACGGCTTCTTCTCGCGAGATCCTCCCAGGCAATTTTGTTTCTTTTCATTTCTCGGACAACCGACCATCAGCGGATATTATAGTTTTTCGTAAACACTGGTTCGTTCGTTTCCGCCGGTAAGGACCAAATACGGAAAAAAAAAACAAAAGAATCACGAATAAACGAGGATTGACGGAATTATTGGAGCGGAGAGAAACGAAGACTAACGAGAAGACGGTTAGCGGGGGAATTTTTAGAGAAATAAAAATTGTGATGTTGACGGGAAGACGGAACGATATTAACGAGTGAGAGATTGACGGGAAGAATAATATATTCACGCGATAATTATTCGTTAAAAATGAGTGATCTCTCTTGGGATCCGTGCGCGACATCTCATCTCGCCCTTCGTTCTCATTTCTCCGAACACACATCCCTTTTCCGCCGTGGCAACTCATCTCCGGCGATCGCCACGAATCAATCGCGCACGCATATACTAATACACGCGGTAGAAGCTGCTCGTGTGACCGTTGAACGAGGATCCGAGACGACGTGAAAAGGAAGAAACGAAGGGAGAAAGAAAGTGCACGCTAGTGCCGGCGAGAGCGCTTAGGGGATACACCGTGGGAACGAGCCTGCCACCACTCCGGCAAGAGATATAACAGGTATTATATGTGTATACAGCGTATCGTATAGTTATATCTGATAACGATCACGTGGCCGGAGAAGACCGTACCGACGCACACCGTCCGTAGAAGTTACTCAACGAGTCAACAATTTGCGCGGGAAAATTTGAATTTAGAAAAATTGGAATGAAAAGAAATTCGATATATTTTTATGGTAATTCGATAAAGCGGCTTGGTTTTTCTTTTTACAGGCCATATCTGTCGTGTGATGTTCAGGAAATTTTATAAATTTCAGTTCCGAAAAGAAGTGTACATTTTTTACTATTGGCCTTTGAGATAGCCAGTTATTACGTGCAATACGTCGAGATAGGAAAGATAATTGGATGATTGAGAGATCCACTTTAGGTAGTAGTCTGGTAACTTAAGCCGATTTTCATGTCTTTTTTCGAGGGCGTTTTTTTTGTAGGAAAATAAAAATGAATCGTTTTGGATATTTAGGATGTTTTTATTTACATATTAAAGATAAAAAAAAAAAAAAAATTTTAATTTAATAGTTTATTATTATTATTATTATTGATCGAAGTTGGCACCCCGAAAAAAATGCGCGTGGGTGGCCCCGGTGATTTTGGCTCTTGATGTTATCTGAAATCAAAAATTCTTGATAATTCTTAATCAATAGACGTGTCGTTCTGGTCGGAACTACTGAAGTTAAATTTCATGGACAAATAACAAAATGGCGGACTTTGGAAAAAAACTTCCTTTTCCAAAGTCCGCCATTTTGTTATTTATCCATGAAATTTAACTTCAGTAGTTCCGACTAGAACGACATGTCTATTGATTAAGAATTGTCAAGAATTTTTTATTTCAGATAACATCAAGAGCCAAAATCACCGTGGCCACCCACGCGCTTTTCTTTCGAGGTGCCAAATTCGATCAATAATAATAATAATAATAAACTATCAAATTTTTTCAAACACTTTTTTTTTGTTTCTTTAATATGTAAATAAAAACATCCGAAATATCCGAAACGATTCATTTTTATTTTCCTACAAAAAAAGACATTGAAAATCGGCTTAAGTTACCAGACTACTACCTTTAGTCCCTCTTTCCCATTTTTTTCCCTATGACCATCTTTCGCCCATTAGCATACGTTACACACACGAGTGTTCCGGAATTATCTTCACGAGTATACTATGCCGTACGCGTATGGAATTACAAAACATTCAACCGGTTAATGAGTCATCGGTAGTGGTGTTGTAAAAAGCACGCTCGGTTATCATTGTCTTTTGCGTGCTTTTCCTGTGACAATAATCTTTCGTCTTTTGAATCACGCAGCGAACGAATTAATTTTATGCTGTGCGTTTGATAACTAACGGACGACAAATCGCTCGTTAAAGACAATGAGAAAATCCAACAGCTTCGGTACTTTGAAATCATTGGCGGAACATGAAACGAATACGGAAATTAACCGTGCCAAAAGCGATTTAACATATATTTTGGTATTGTAACTTGTAACTTGCCACGTAGGACCCCAAAATCTCTCAAAAAGTGAATAAGAAAAATCTCGCGTTCGGGTGTGCAAGTGTCGCCAGTGGAATATAAATGAACTAAATCAAAACACGTTTTCGCCATTACCGTGTACTTTTTGACCGGATGCCATTTCCTTCATTTTACAGATACTGCAACGAATAAACGCTCGTTGGTTAAACCTGTGCGAAGTTTACTTACTAATGGACGACGAAGGGATTTTCAATCCGAGAGCCTCGACTGTCGTTCGTCGAGTTTGCACGAGTAAGTCGTTTGTGAATCAGCCTGTACTTCAAGCACTTTCATTCTATCTATTGTTCTTGCAATATATATTTTTTCTTGGCCCACGATTGGGTTTGGGGACCAAGGTGGGTCGTCCCGTGGTTGCCTCACATAATTATAAAGAGTTAGCCGAATATTGATTTGTTCAGATTCGTTGTTGGAAAATTAACTGGCGTCCAACTGTATTAAAGAAATATTAAAAATATAAATTTAGAGTCCTCCCAGTCGACGGACCATGGCCGCCTCGGGTTAAGACTTTATTTATCAATTATAATATCAAAATCCTTTGTCGAAAAAATATATTACGAGCCTGAAAAAATTAAGTCGGTCTCAATATGTACATATTAGGGCGATTTTTTTTTTTCGACTATTTTTTTTTCTCAGTCCCCACCAGAAGTTTTGTTGGATATGTCGAAAAAGAAATTCCCTGAGAGTTACAGCCCTTAATATTAATTCTAATTACTTTCCCTTAGCGTGAAAAGTGTTTCCATCTAAAATACACGTAAATCGGATTTTTTTTTTTTCAAAATTCTATAACTCAGCCGCATTTTATGCTATCATATTGTTCTTGGTTTCGATTTACTCCGAATAAAACAATCTAGAAAAGAGCCACAAAGAAATTGTGGTGAAAGCGTAAATTGTACTGGTGAGTTGGTACGGGTCGCTGAAGTTGATTTTTACCTAAAATTCTCGTTTTTTTGCTGTTATCTCCGAAACAATTAACTTTACGAAAAAAATGTAAACGAAAAATTTGTTGAAAATTTAATTTCCTACAAAAAAGGTCCTATCGACCCAATTGCTTAGATTAATATTTCTTGAGATATTGATTTTTAACTTATGATCAGTATAAAATTTATAAAATATGACATATTAAATAATTAAAAAAAATTTTTTAAATAAAGTTCAATATCTCATCGTTGAAAATTGGCAGTTACTTTCTTCATAGTATTGCGCTCTATGTGAACCTAAAATCGCAATATTATCATTATTTAAAATAATTTTTTTTTTTGCAAATAAAGTTGTAAAAAATGGTAAAAAAGCATGCTTTTTTGTTTTGACTCCTGTAAAAAATTCAATTTTCTATTTTTTTGATAGCATTTAGGTTCATATAGAAGAGAAACATATAATAAAAGTAAATTCCAACCTCGTTTGATTTCCGATGAAAATTGCGGCTTCCAGAATGTATGCAAAATGCTGAGTCTGATTGTGACCTGCAATATGGGGTCGCTAATATCCCCGGTGTTTTTCAAGAAAATTCTTCAAAAATTTTATAGTATATACTTAAATATATGTTTAAAATATTCTCAAAGTTTCAATAAATTATATTCATTTTATATACTATAAAAAAATTCATGAAAATCATTGAGAAAACGCTGTCCTAACCCTATTTGCCCCCTTAAAGACGGCGTACATATGAGAATTAAAATTTCATTAGACAATTCAATGTGGACGGTTTTGCGTTAAAAAAATAAGAGTAATTTGATTAAAATGAAAATCAGTATCTTCAGATTTTCGAGGTTACTGATTTTTAATTCAATATAAAAAAAGTGTTGATGTAAATTTTCCAACCCCAAACCTTTGAGGACAATGCCTGAACGGAGGTTACGCGCAAAATCTTCGGTACAAACGTACAGAGCAGTTTGACAAGCGTGCACGCGAAGTTTATCGATTTAACTTCGCCTATTACATGCACAAAAAAATGGCATGAAACAACGTGCAATCTGTTTGAATTTTTACTTTCGTCTCCACACATAGATTACCTCAAGTGACTCACTCGTATATGGCCCACGTACGTTTCAAGCAGAGAATCCTTCGACAGCTCCCTTTCAATTTGCCGTTATATTATCACAGCCCTTTTCTTCACTTCACACAACTGTGTCCGATAGTTTTGCTCTCGCGGAACTTTTCCCAAACGTCTTCGATCACTGTACGTAAGAAACTTGTTTTCTTCTTCTCTTCTTTCGTCTGAATTTATCGTCGATACGAAATTTTCCCGATTTCAATAATTTATTTGACTCGCACGATATTTACGTAGCTGATGAAAAAAAAATCTTGCGAATTTGTGGATTCAAACTCGTTCGTCGAGGGAATTCGAACAAAAAAGTTATTTCCCTTTTGGATTAATCTCGTAACGCCAGCAGCAAACACCTGTTTTAATTTTCAGGCGTTGATGCAATTTAAGAAAAACATTTTTGCGTCTCTTCTTTCGATAAAACCAAAGGACTAAATGTTCATCGAGTTGAGGCTTTGAAAGTAATGAAAAATATGTAAATTATAGGAAACTACGAGGACATTTGTCGATTGTCGTGTATCATTAAGAAAGTGAGTTGCGACAAACGAGGTTAACCGTGCGCGTGCGAAACAGCGACTGGCGACCGAGGCTCCGTGAGACGCCACGAGACGTGCTGGCTACGTTTTTTCACGCAGTTGCCACTCCCGCCCTCTGGCGGTAGACCGTATATATGGTGTATGATCGGGGTCGGGCGAGAGAATGAGCGATTCCCCCACTCACCGAGACTAGAGTAAAAAGGAGTCCGATAAGGCTTGTGGCAGCCGACACGGCGAGGCGTTCATGTCGCCAACGACTCACGAGTGGTAGGGAGAACGACGCAACAATTAGCGACGACAGAGACGCTTTTGGTGAAGTCGGAAACCATTATAGGACGAATTTTTCAGGAGTTCTCACTTTTTTCCATGGAACACGCTGTTGCCCTGAAAAATAACGCGGGAAAAGAAATTTTGGAAATACCTGTCTCCGTCGATAAGTTATCGATCCTACTTACCGACGATATCGATCTTCCAAAATTATTTTCTCGAGATTTCAATTTGTACATCTGTACTCTATGGCTGCGTGCCTTAAGGGAGGAAATAGGGTTAGACGGTTTAAAAAATCGATTTTTTTTAATTTCATAAATTGTTGGAAAAACTATTGAAAAATATGTTGCCAAAATTTTAAATGAAAATTCCGACCCGTTCTATTGTTATGAGCCATTAAGGGAGGAAATATGGTTAGGACAGCGTTTTCTCAATGATTATCATGAATTTTTTTATAGTATAAAAAATGAATATAATTTATTGAAACTTTGAGAATATTTTATACATATATTTAAGTATATACTATAACATTTTTGAAGAATTTCCTTGATAAACACCGAAGATATTAGCGATCCCATATTGCAGGTCACAATAATACTCAGCATTTTGCTATTTTTTCAAACGCGTTTTTCTGAAAACGACTTTTTTTTAACTTGCGTACACGCTAGTTTAAAAAGTTTTCAACCAATCGTTTTGAAAATTGGCAGTTACTTTTTTCATAGTATCATTATTTATCATTATTTAAAATAATTTTTTTTTTGCAAATAAAGTCGTAAAAAAGGCCGAAAAGTCATGTTTTTTTTGTTTTGACCCCTGTAAAAAATTGAATTTTCTATTTTTTTGATAGCATTTAGGTTCATATAGAAGAGAGACATATAATAAAAGTAAATTCTAACCTCGATTGATTTCAGATGAAAATTGCGGCTTCCAGAATGTACGCAAAACGCTGAGTCTCATTGCGACCTGCAACATGGGGTCGCTAATGTCTTCGGTGTTTTTCAATGAAATTTTTCAAAAATTGTATAGTATATACTTAAATATATGTATAAAATATTCTCAAAGTTTCAATAAATTATATTCATTTTTTATTCTATAAAAAAATTCATGAAAATCATTAAAAAAACGCTGTCCTAACCCTATTTCCCCCCTTAATTCAGCTTTTTCGATGCGGCCCATAAAGACGAGAGTAAGACTTCATAATTTTGATGATTTATGGATAAGGAGGCAATCGGTCAAATTTTCGAGCTGTCGAGCAAAAATTGTTTACGTGGATTAAGTTGTCATCGAGGATGCACGGTTTGGCAACAATAGATAAACAGTAAGAAAGTTGAGTGAATTATGAATTTTTTCTTTGATAAATCAGTATAAATGTTTGTCCAACGAGTTTAATCACTTATCATTCGAAAATATCAATAGAGATTTCTCTGCCCGTCTGAAAATGAAGAGAAATCGACGGAGTAAAGGATTTTTCATACGACGCGTCGCACGAATCTTCGAGCTTTTGGGTAAAGTTCAAGCGTGTATATTAGCTCGCGAAATGAAGTGACGCGAGAATCTATGTCGAAGCGGTTGCTGCGACACGAAGAACCACTTCAACCAGTTATACTACCTTGCTCGCTTGTCCGAACGTTGGCTCTCGCTCGCTTCGTCTTACAGGTATATGTGGTAGCGTAGTAAGTAAGCGATTTCGTGTTGTGAAAAAAGATCTTGCTGTATGTCTCTCCGCCACTCTCCGCGCCCGTTATTGCGCGCTACTTTTCACGAGAGTACGACATGGGACATTTAAGGGGAGAAATAGGGTTAGGACAGCGTTTTCTCAATGATTTTCATGAATTTTTTTATAGTATAAAAAATGAGTATAATTTATTGAAACTTTAAGAATATTTTGTACATATATTTAAGTATATACTATAAAATTTTTGAACAATTTCCTTGAAAAACACCGAAGATATTAGCGACCCCATATTGCAGGTCACAATCAAACTCAGCATTTTGCGTACATTCTGGAAGCCTCAATTTTCATCTTAAATCAAACGAGGTTGGAATTTACTTTTATTATATGTCTCTCTTCTATATGAACCTAAATGCTATCAAAAAAAATAGAAAATTGAATTTTTTACAGGGGTCAAAACAGAAAAGCATGATTTTTTGCCATTTTTTACAACTTTATTTGCAAAAAAAAATTATTTTAAATAATGATAATATTCCGATTTTAGGTTCATATAGAGCGCAATACTATGAAGAAAGTAACTGCCAATTTTCAAAACGATCGGTTGAAAACTTTTCAAACTAGCGTGTACGCAAGTTCAAAAAAAGTCGTTTTCAGAAAAAACGCGTTTGAAAAAACCAACCAAGAAAAACAAGCAATATGGGGTCGCTAATATTTTAAAGTATATACTTAAATATATGTATAAAAATTTTATAGTATATACTCAAACGTATGTATAAAATATTCTCAAAGTTTCAATAAATTATAATAATTTTTTATACTATAAAAAAATTCATGAAAATCATTGAGAAAACGCTGTCCTAACCCTATTTCCCCCCTCAATGGCTTATAACAATAGAACGACTCGGAATTTTCATAAAAAATTTTGGGAACTTATTTTTCAATAGTTTTACTAAAAATGTATGAAATTTAAAAAAATCGATTTTTTGAACCGTCTAACCCTATTTCCCCCTTAACATGCACATTTAGCATGCACACAATTATATATATTAGTTTTACAATGATAATAAATATAATAATTCATTACTAACCATTTTTAACTTAAAAAATGAGTTAATTCGTTTTGTATTTATTCAAGAACATGCTCGGGAAACATATATTATAATATAACTAAACATTTAATTTGCCATACTCAACAAAATACTCATTATCGTTGATTACGCTCTTTCCACAATCTGTGGATTATTTCATTTGACATTAGTAAGAATCGTTTAACGAGCCATTCGTCACTCGTGGCAAAATGGCCATCTACAAAGTTCGTAGTCGTTAATTGGTTGAAAAAAAAAAAAAAAAACAACAAAATTATGAAATAATCGTGGGCGACGTTGTACAGTGATAAATACTCGAGATAAAGATAAAGCCCAAACACACGTACACTTGACGCTCACATACATTCGTTATAATCGTACATTGGTCGTTAACGAACCAATTGTCAATTGAGTAGTGGGCCGAGTCTTTTCAGCAATAACGAGTGCGTCTAGACGGGCATCGTTGCTGCTGACCGTTTTAATCTCGGGGAAACTCAAGCCTATTTTGTCACCCGGGGCTTTATTAATTGTAAGAGTCAAAGAAATTCGTCTTTTCTCCGTTATTAACGTATAAAACCGTCTGTTACATTTTTTTATCGAAATTAATATTATTTGTTCTTTATGTTCGATTATTCATAATGGAAATAATATATGTGCACACAATATTATTAACCATATTATTTACCACTTTCAGTATTTCGAATACCGAAAAGTTAACGTATAATTCTTACGTTAATGGCAATCGGTCTTCTTCGTACACTCTATGTCTTACCGGGGTTGCACTCACGATCGATCGGATCCAAGAATAACAAATTCTGCAACGAGAGCCGCGAACCATTCGATAATCCGAGAATAAACTTTGTCTATGTACACACGCCTCGGTGTATACAACACTATTTGTATATGTTGAGAATAACGAGGCAAACAGTGGGGTATATTATGGCGAAAAATAAATTTCAACGTATTTCATACGGCTGAGTGAAACTTTCTGCCTCCTGTTTGTTGTAAAGCCACTCAAACGTTTGGCCGATCAATCACTTTATTCGACTAACGCTAAGAGCATTCGTGAATACTAAAAAAATCTGTAAAAAATTGAAAAAGCTCAACGAATCCATTACGACGAGAATAAGCACATAGAACGGAGTTTCAACTCTGTATTAGAGAAGCACATCCTTACAGTGATTTTTTAGTGGACCAACTAATTATTGGACAAAAGTCTCTATATCGATTCTGCATCGATGTACTTTCCCTTGCCGATTGTATCAAATGAGTAATCATTAAAAACGTGATTTTTTTTTTCCAGAAGGAAGAAACAACTCGTCTAATTTGAATAAACCTCTATTTCACAAAAGCTATCAAAATTATCTTCAATCTGTAAATCGTTCAATCGCACTTCCGTCAATTATTTAACGATAACGCACGCTTTAGATTAAATTACGCCGCGAGATAATTTTGCCCGCGAGAATACAAAAGGTTTGTATCGAATACAACCAAGTTCGATAATAATTTAAAAAAAAAGAGGAAAAATAAAATTCTCAAGTTTCTCGCACCAGCATAAAATACGCGTTAACGAGATGTTACAGAGCGAATGGAGGTGGGAGAAAACGCGTTCGATTCGTCTCTGGCAAAAAGGAATCGCTCACAGACGCCCTCGAGATCGCTTACACGGAGTCCCAGTGAAAGTTGTTTCCCATTATGTGGAACCAGCAAACACCAAGTTAGCAGCAGGTGCATCATCGCTGTGCCAGACACACTGTGAACGACGAATTTTCTCAGTTTAACGATAAAAATAACCGATTTTTCTAACAGCGCGAGTGAAGCTAAAAACAAAACTGTTATGTATATTGAACCATACTTGGAGCGTATCCTCCCACGAATAAAATTTGTCATAGAAAATAAAAATTGTATAAAGATTTTATTTACATTAGGGCGATTTTTTTTTTCGTCTATTTATTTATTTTTTAATCCCCACCCGAAATTTTGTTGGATATGTCGAAAAAGAAATTCCCTGAAAGTTACAGCCCTTAATATTAATTCTAAGTACTTTCCCAGAGCGTGAGAAGATTTTCCATCTAAAATACACGTAAATCGAATTTTTTTTTTTTTTTAATTTCTATAACTTAACCGCATTTTATGCTATCATATTGTTCTTGGTTTCGATTTACTCGGAATAAAACAATCGAAAAAAGTGCCGTTTGCGGCGAAAGTGTAAATTGTACTGGTGAGTTAGTACGGGTCACTGAAGTTAATTTTTACCCAAAATTCTCGTTTTTTGCTGTTATCTCCGAAACAATTAACTTTACGAAAAAAATGTACATGAAAAATTTGTTGGAAATTTGAATTCCTATAAAAAAGGTCCTATCGACCCAATTGCTTAGATTAATATTTCTTCAGATATTGAACTTTTTTTATTTTTTATTTTTTTAAATTATTTAATATTTAATATTTTATAAATTTTATACTACTCATAAGTTAAAGTTTAATATCTCAAGAAATATTAATCTAAGCAATTGGGTCGATAGGACCTTTTTTGTAGGAAATTAAATTTCCAACAAATTTTTCATTTACATTTTTTTCGTAAAGTTAATTGTTTCGGAGATAACAGCAAAAAAACGAGAATTTTGGGTAAAAATCAACTTTAGTGAGCCGTACCAACTCACCAGTACAATTTACACTTTCGCCGCAAAAGGCACTTTTTTAGATTGTTTCATTCCGAGTAAATCGAAACCAAGAACAATATAATAGCATAAAATGCGGCCGAGTTATAGAAATTTGAAAAAAAAATAAAAATTAAATTTACGTGTATTTTAGATGGAAAATCTTCTCACGCTTTGGGAAAGTACTTAGAATTAATATTAAGGGCTGTAACTTTCAAGGAATTTCTTTTTCGACATATCCAACAAAATTTCGGGTGGGGACTGGAAAAAAAAAGTAGTCGAAAAAAAAAATCGCCCTAATATATATTCTAGGCAAAACTCATGACCTCCGAGAAATCTCGATTCCGGCATACGATATACGACTTCCAAAACCTTCCTCTAACTTCGTCTCTCTTAAATTTCTTTTTTCCCTCTTTACATATTATTGCAGCGATCGTGCGGAAGCGGTAAATTATTCGTCCAAGGTAGTTAAATATGGACTCAACCTTCGTTCACAATCAACTCTAAAAATACACTTCAAGTGCAAAGATTTTTTTTTTCAACATTATTCAAGTTCACCGCGAAGGATACGCCTTCGTTTAAGGATATGAATTTTCGTTCCATAAGTTTAAGAAAATGTTTAACATTGCGGTCGAAGCTGTACGAAACAACCCGTACAGGATGTACACACATATACTTTATGCGAGTATACATACTGATAAACCTTATAAGTTGGATTATCTGGGTTGATGCACGGCAATGTGTTCTTCGCTCATTCGTTCCCGGTTTTCTCGCTTCCCGGTGTTCTATAACCCGTATATGATTCGTCGAGTATCCGTACGGAAAGTAAAACGAGCAACAAACGCTGCAACATGAACGTCATAGCTGTTCCGTAGATTGCCCGATCTTATATATGTATAGTTTAATATCGGCAGAAATAGCATATATATATAGCAGTGGTATCGCGAGGGGTCATTCGCACGACGTGGATGAACGCGACGACGACGACAACGAAAACACGAAGCAACGACTACGACAACGAAAACACGAAGCAACGACCAACGACGACGACGACGAGGAGGATGAAGAGCTGGAAAATGGACAAGTAATTTGTGTCGTCAATTTTATTTCATCGACGTTTCAACGTAATGTTTTTTTTTTTTTCATCTCTATGTAATCGCTCATTCGACTCATTTTCTTCTTATCCAAGTGAGTCTTAAAAAAAAAAGCGTTGGTAGTTTAACCAATCGGTGTTCGGTGATGGAAAGTCTGATATAGTATTTTTTTTTTTACATATTCGTACACCTTTTTGTTATTTCATAAATTCATTGCATTTACAATAAACTAAGAAGAAAAAATTACTAAAATCAATCAAATGTATTTTCCAATATTTCCCATAACATACTTCTCTGATATGAGGATATAATTTAGTAAAATAAACAAAACATTTTTTTAATAAAATGCAATTTTCTCGAATATTTTTGCAGTGTATTTAACTCAATAAACAATGATTTTTACTTTCTGATGGAGATATCGAGATATATAAACGATTGTGTGAATAGAGATGAAGGAAAACATTAGGCATCGAACAAGCGGTGTGTAGAATATATATTAGGGCGATTTTTTTTTTCTACTATTTTTTTTTTTCAGTCCCCACCCGAAATTTTGTTGGATATGTCGAAAAAGAAATTTCCTGAAAGTTACAGCCCTTAATATTAATTCTAAGTACTTTCCCTTGGCGTGAAAAGATTTTCCATCTAAAATACACGTAAATCGAATTTTTTATTTTTCAAATTTCTATAACTCAGCCGCATTTTATGCTATCATATTGCTCTTGGTTTCGATTTACTCAGAATAATACAATCTAAAAAAGTGCCTTTTGCGGCGAAAGTGTAAATTGTACTGGTGAGTTGGTACGGGTCACTGAAGTTGATTTTTACCCAAAATTCTCGTTTTTTTGCTGTTATCTCCGAAACAATTAACTTTACGAAAAAAATGTGAATGAAAAATTTGTTGGAAATTTAATTTCCTACAAAAAAGGTCCTATCGACCAAGTTGCTTAGATTGATATTTCTTCTCGTTTTTTTGTTGTTATCTCCGAAACAATTAACTTTACGAAAAAAATGTAAATTAAAAATTTGTTGGAAATTTAATTTCCTACAAAAAAGGTCCTATCGACCAATTTGCTCAGATTGATATTTCTTGAGATATTAAACTTTATTTGAACATTTTTTTTATTATTTAATATTTTATACATTTTATACTACTCATAAGTTAAAGTTCAATATCTCAAGAAATATTAATCTAAGCAATTGGGTCGATAGGACCTTTTTTGTAGGAAATTAAATTGCCAACAAATTTGTTGGAAATTTAACTTCCTACAAAAAATGTATAAAATATTAAATAATTAAAAAAAAATTTTTAATTGAAGTTTAATATCTCAAGAAATATTAATCTAAGCAATTGGGTCGATAAGACCCAATTGCTATTGTAGTAATAGTAATAGGTATTAAACTTTATTAAAATTTTTTTTTTTTATTATATAATATTTTATAAATTTTATACTACTCATAAGTTAAAGTTCAATATCTCAAGAAATATTAATCTAAGCAATTGGGTCGATAGGACCTTTTTTGTCGGAAATTAAATTTCCAACAAATTTTTCATTCACATTTTTTTCGTAAAGTTTATTGTTTCGGAGATAACAGCAAAAAAACGAGAATTTTGGGTAAAAATCAACTCCAGTGACCCGTACCAACTCACCAGTACAATTTACACTTTCGCCGCAAAAGGCACTTTTTTAGATTGTTTTATTCCGAGTAAATCGAAACCAAGAACAATATGATAGCATAAAATGCGGCTGAGTTATAGAAATGTGAAAAAAAAAATTCGATTTACGTGTATTTTAGATGGAAAATCTTCTCACGCTTTGGGAAAGTACTTAGAATTAACATTAAGGGCTGTAACTTTCAGGGAATTTCCATATCGAACAAAATTTCGGGTGGGGACTGAAAATAAAAATAGTCGAAAAAAAAAATCGCCCTAATATATATAAATTAATTTCGTGCTGCAAAAAGAGAGGCTCCGGAACAAATAGCACTCCCACACAACGCTCCAAACCGTCGACTTTCATTAAGTCATCTCGCGTCTCTTTCTCATTTTCGTTCGTATAATTTTTGTTTCGAGCGGTCTGACAGGCAAACGATTAACTTGGCAAACTCGCTCGGCCACTTAACCTCACGGGAGCAACATCAATTAGTATTTCTCGAATCCCCCTCTCACTTTTAAGTCCGCGCATGCTCTATATATATTATCAAACTTCCGCCCCGTGCACTTGGCACGTCTTCCTTTTAATCCGCAACGACGCGGTCCTAATCGTGGCTCTCACGCTCGAATCTAAGATTTTATCATTAAAATGAAAAGAAACAACATTTTTTTACTCAAATTTTCTTTGTATTTCAGCCGATCAGGTGTATATTTTTCGAGAATTGTACCGGATGAGACCCACCGAAAAATGTATGCGCGTTGTGCGTGCCCGACGAGCGGTAAATGATAGCGGAAGTACGACGGTTCACCGGTCAGTCAATGTACTTCCGCTCGTACATACGGTCGGACAGACAATGCGTAACCAAAGACAATGTACCAACGATACGACACGGAGAGGCTCTTCCCGGAAAGGAATAACGTTCCGCGTTCGATATTGTCAAATATTTACACTCTCTTTTACAAACGACCCTTTTTTTAAATATCGTCCAATAAAAGTGTATATTGAAACTAAACAAGTAAAACATAAAACGAAAAATATAGCAGATAAAAAGTGAAAATATGGCAAATAAATAAATTCATTATTTCTTCACTAACAAAGTATTAAAAAAATTCCTTTTCTTTCCACCGAGCCGTTCAATTTTTAGTTTTTATCAACAATATTTATAATCCCGCTCTCCATCTTAACCCGAGAAAGAAATTGACTTTTTTTTTTTGGGAGTAATGGGTAATATACCCGTTACTCTGATTCCAACGTCGCGTTATGTTCGCTGTCCCGTATACTGTACCGTAACCCCGTTACCATACTATACCGATCACTGATCAATAAGTCCCCAGGATATCACCCCGAAAGCTCCACTGCGTGTGCGCAAATAACGGAGTAGCTGGGGCTCGAAAAACGACGCTGGATTACTACGCCGCGACGCTACCGTCGCGCACGTACCACTTTCACCAAGGGGTTGAACGAAAAAGCTACGTCCCTTCGGATTTCTTCTTACCTCCTTCCGCTTGACGTCTCTTCTTTTTCTTAGGTACTAGTTTTTTTCTTCCCTTCAACGGTCTTCTCATAATATTGAATTTTTTCTTTTTGTTTATTCGTCGTCGAAAATTCAAGAATATCCACTTTATTTGACACTCAAATTTTTTTCATTTAACGCGGTAGTCTGGTCTAGAGCGAGCTTATTGGGGTCATTTCTAATGTGCAATAATTTTTAAACCGTTCAAGTCGTCTTGATGAAAATTTACACGTGCATTTATTGATCCTTAGAGAATAGTTGTACATTAAAAATAAAAATTATTTTAAATATTTTCATGTAGTTTTTTGCCTTGTTACAACATGGTGCGCCGAGAGCCGCCTCAATCGGCGCCCACTCTGGACCATGTTGTATGCATCTGAAAAAAAAATATATATACATTCTCAATCTGTATGAGTATTCTGAGCACTGGTAGCAGAATTGGTAGTTAAAAAAAATTTTTGTCAAAATGGCGGCCTGTTGAACTTTCATTAATGATATTTCATACATTTTCGGGTATTCGACGAGTTATAAAATGTCGGCAAAATTATTGTTCAACTCAATTCTGCTACCAGCCCTCAGAAACAGGCTACCTAAGGTACGTGCAAAATTTGAGCTCGATCGGTCTATTAGTTATCGAGATATCGTGGGCGCCGATTTGAAAAACATAGGTCTGAGATAAATGCATTCAAAGTTTTGACAACGTTAGCGCGCGGCTTGCTTAGAATTTTTATTCCTCGGCTAATTTTTGAAATATCAATAAACGGTTTTCAGGAGCGTATGAAGAAAGGTCTAAGGGATAAGAAAAAAAAAAAAAAAAAGACATTTTTTCAAATTTCTAGACCAGACTACTGCCTCAACGGGGGAAATAGGGTTAGGACAGCGTTTTCTCAATGATTTTCATGAATTTTTTTATAGTATAAAAAATGAATATAATTTATTGAAACTTTGAGAATATTTTATACATATATTTAAGTATATACTATAAATTTTTTGAAGAATTTCCTTGAAAAACACCGAAGATATTAGCGGCCCCATATTGCAGGTCACAATCAGACTCAGCGTTTTGCGTACATTCTGGAAGCCGCAATTTTCATCTGAAATCAAACGAGGTTGGAATTTACTTTCATTATATGTCTCTCTTCTATATGAACCTAAATACTATCGAAAAAATAGAAAATTGAATGTTTTACAGGGGTCAAAACAAAAAAGCATGATTTTTTGCCATTTTTTACAACTTTATTTGCAAAAAAAAATTATTTTAAATAATGATAATATTCCGATTTTAGGTTCATATAGAGCGCAATACTATGAAGAAAGTAACTGCCAATTTTCAAAACGATTGGTTGAAAAATTTTCAAACTAGCGTGTACGCAAGTTCAAAAAAAGTCGTTTTCAGAAAAACGCGTTTGAAAAAATAGCAAAATGCTGAGACTGATTTATGAAATTAAAAAAAAATCGATTTTTTGAACGGTCTAACCCTATTTCCCCCCTTAACTCTATTCTATGTTACCCTACGACCTACATATTCAAAAAATCTTTATCGACTCCTCGTCTGGACGAAGATTATTATTTTATTCTATCGAACATTGGGATCGTTAACAAAACTTAATTATTCACGCTTTGAGATGTTTCTATGATATACCGAAAAATATAAACAATTCGATAATTGCAATAATCATGACACTATAAATATAATATGTTTATTAAAAAAAAAAAAATTAATAATGAAAGTTATGTGATTCTCACATCCTTATCCGATTGCGTTATCCAGATATTTATAATTTTTCTAATCGCCTTGGAAAATGTTGTCGATCGTGTAACAAATTTGATTGATCAATTTTCATATTCTCTCGTTCTCCGTCCAAAATTGTTTTATAGATTTCATTTTGTTTTTTCTGTACCCTTGGCTCTCAAAACTTCACCTCATTTCGGTCAGGCGGATTCTCGTCCCTGTTTATACCACCCACGTTTTTTCTCTCCACCGCACGTTGGTCGTTCAAAGTCACATCGATCTCGCTCTCACTCGTTTCATTTCACTCCCGCTGCTTGCCGGAATCCTCACTGCCGTTCTTTACACCCCTTTCGTCCAATATCATTCAAGCTCCGTCAGCCCTTTCCCCTTGCGCACCCCTTCGCGTCCTGTCGTAGCGCGCTGGCAGCAGCGGTTACTACTCAACCGCAAGCTCTCAGTTTCTCGTCCGCCCCTATATAACTGTCCCATAAACCCTCGATGTATTTTCAAACCCAAATTCCCCTTCGCTTCTTCAACTCTGACTCTCGTTCGACCCTTCCAATATATTTTAATCCTTCGAATAATCTTTTCCTAATTTTTTGTTACTCACGGAAAAAAATTAAGCTTAAGGGAGGAAATAGGGTTAGGACGGCGTTTTCTCAATGATTTTTATGAATTTTTTTATACTATGAAAAGTTAATATAATTTATCGAAACTTTGAGAATATTTTATACATATACTTAAGTATATACTATAAAATTTTTTAAGAATTTCCTTGAAAAACACCGAAGATATTAGCGACCCCATATTGCAGGTCACAATCAGACTCAGCATTTTGCGTACATTCTGGAAGCCATAATTTTCATCTGAAATCAAACGAGGTTGGAATTTACTTTTATTATATGTCTCTCTTCTATATGAACCTAAATGCTATGAAAAAAATAGAAAATTGAATTTTTTACAGGGGTCAAAACAAAAAAGCATGATTTTTTGCCATTTTTTACAACTTTATTTGCAAAAAAAAAAATATTTTAAATAATGATAATACTCCAATTTTAGGTTCATATAGAGCGCAATACTATGAAGAAAGTAACTGCCAATTTTCAAAACTAGCGTGTACGCAAGTTCAAAAAAAGTCGTTTTCAGAAAAACGCGTTTGAAAAAATAGTACCAAGAAAAACAAGCAATATGGGATCGCCAATATTTTATAGTATATACTTAAATTTATGTATAAAATATTCTCAAAGTTTCAATAAATTATATTCATTTTTTATACTATAAAAAAATTCATGAAAATCATTGAGAAAACGCTGTCCTAACCCTATTTCCTCCCTTACTGGCATATAACAATAGAACGATTCGGAATTTTCATTTAAAATTTTGGGAACATATTTTTCAATAGTTTTACTAACAATTTATTAAATAAAAAAAAGTCGATTATCTGAACCGTCTAACCCTATTTCCCTCCTCAACGAGACGGCAAGTCGTCGAATCTATTTAACCGATGCCTCACGGTAATCCCGAGTCGCTAGTAATATTGAAAAGTTGAGCAGCGCAAACAAAAACCGCAATGCTCGTAGGAGCAACGCCACGAGTTCAACAATCCAAAATATGGCTCGTGGATTATCGATGCACATATTCATTTTTAAGTACAAGGTAGCCATTTTTTAATCCACCCTCAAATTTATTGTACATACAATTCGATCGAATTAAATGTCAAAAAAAAAAAATTTTAAAGATGCGTTGTCCCCTCCGCCGCCCCTCCGTCCCTCTCTGCCATTTCCACCGATTCCTATCGCTCTTCCGTGTCCCTTTCCGCCGTACACGAATTATCCCCTTGCGACGAGCTTTCGGCGCCGAAGCGAGCTTTCGCCCGTGTTCGCCACGGTAGCTCGAACGACGCTGCTGTCGTACGGTGGTGCTCGCACTGGTTGTCTGTTTTACGCTGGAAAACGGTCAGACACGAAGAGCACCGAGCAACCCCGATTCGGAAAAGCTGATAGAAAGAGAGAGAGAGAGAGAGGGAGAGCCTTCTGCGTCGGGGCTCCGGGACTCTGCGCGCCAACATGTCTCCGGAGTGTCAGCCTCCGAGGCGAACGACGACCGTCGCGAAAAACGAAAAAACGAAGAAGAAACTAAAGACAAAAAAAAAGACGAATATCCAATCGTCGAGTTCGTGGCAGCGCCAATAAGGTGGATTGATTTAAACAAATTTCTTTTCTTTTCTTTAACTTTCGCACCGTTCGACCGTTTATGCATTTGTGAATCTCGAAAGGTTGAGAATATACGAGACCGGAGAGTCGATAGAGTCCGTGGGGTGGCAGGGAGGAGAAATAACCATAACAATCCCAAAAAGAGGAAGAGACTGAAAAAAAAACACAGACGCGGTACCGATAGAAGAAAAACGAAGCCTTTTCGTAGACTCTGTAAACCGGAGATTTTTTTTCATCCAGCGAGCATTCCATTTATCCTCGTGTTTTGGGAAACAAGAAAATGCAATCCTAAAATCATTGTGGAGAAAAAAGCGCGAACGAATAAAATACCAAAAAAAAACAGCCTCGCGACGAGGAGGACAAGAAACGAAACGACCACAGTCCTGCTCGCAGGCCCGGTGTGTTATTACGAGTACTTTGGGAAACTGTGATCGAAGAATAATACGATAGATAGACGAGTTTATTGTTGTCCACATCAGCGTCCTTTGCCTCGTCATATTTTTCATTAATTTCACGAGCCCACGGGTGCACAAAAAAATTAACGAAAAAAATCATCCCCCCAGAATGGTAGTGAAACGACGAGAGTGGGATGAAGGAAAAGTGAATGCGCTACAGGGAATAGAGAGAGTTATCGAGAACGAAACTAACAAGCAAAACGTGATTAATAAATAAAAAAAAATGTTGGAACCAAAAAATTATTTCTTGATCACCCCCAATAATAATAATAACTACATAATTTGTGCAGTGATTTTTTTTTGCTCATGCGCACTAGAAATTTTGAGATGATTTTATCGGCAATGATTTTACGTTGTTAATTTTTCTCTTGTCTTTGTGTTTTCATGTTTGACGAAAAATATTCATATTTAGCAGAACAAGAGTGAGGTCGAATTGATTCGAAGCTAACCAGTGCCGCCCGCGTTAAATCGTCGAAGATAGGGAAACTCGGCTGGTCGAGTTTATCGCGTCCAATCGCGGAGGGGTGTGTCGTTATCGTGACAGAGCTTTCTCACTCTCTCTCTCTCTCTCTCGCGGTTTTGTTCGCATCCGCGCGGGCATTCGCTGCGTGAGCCCTTTTCCGTGCTTGTCCTCGGTTGCCTCTCTCGTTGAATGAAAAAAAGAATGAAATTTAAAAAATGCCCCCGCACCGACCACAGAATTTCACCCGTGTCCTCGTTTGGTCGATCTTTAAGGGAGGAAACCCGCTGTTAGGACAGCGTTTTCTCAATGACTTTCATGAATTTTTTTATACTATAAAAAATGAATATAATTTATTGAAACTTTGAGAATATTTTATACATATATTTAAGTATATACTATAAAATTTTTGAAGAATTTCCTTGAAAAACACCGAAGATATTAGCGACCCCATATTGCAGGTCACAGACTCAGCATTTTGCGTACATTCTGGAAGCCGCAATTTTCATCTGATATCAAACGAGGTTGGAATTTACCTTTATTATATGTCTCTCTTCTATATGAACCTAAATGCTATCGAAAAAATAGAAAATTGAATTTTTTACAAGGGTCAAAACAAAAAAGCATGATTTTTTGCCATTTTTTACAACTTGATTTGCAAAAAAAAAATTATTTTAAATAATGATAATATTCCGATTTTAGGTTCATATAGAGCGCAATACTACGAAGAAAGTCACTGCCAATTTTTGAACACGATTGGTTGAAAACTTTTCAAACTAGCGTGTACGCAAGTTAAAAAAAAAGTCGTTTTCAGAAAATGCTGAGTCTGATTGTGACCTGCAATATGGCGTCGCTAATATGTTCGGTGTTTTTCGAGGAAATTCTTCAAAAATTTTATAGTATATACTTAAATATATGTATAAAATATTCTCAAAGTTTCAACAAATTATATTCATTTTTTATACTATAAAAAAATTCATGAAAATCATTGAGATAACTTTGTCCTAACCCTATTTGTCCCCTTAATGGCTTATAACAATAGAACGAGTCGGAATTTTCAATAAAAATTTTGGGAAAATATTTTTCAATAGTTTTACTAACAATTTATGAAATTAAAAAAAAATCGATTTTTTGAACCGTCTAACCCTATTTCCCCCCGTAAGGTAGTAGTCTGGTAACTTAAGCCGATTTTCGTATCTTTTTTGGAGGGCGTTTTTTTGTAGGAAAATAAAAATGAATCGTTTTGGATATTTAGGATGTTTTTATTTAGATATTAAAGATACAAAAAAAATTTTTGTTGAATAAATTTAATAGTTTATTATTATTATTGATATTGATCGAAGTTGGCACCTCGAAAAAAAAGCGCGTGGGTGGCCCCGGTGATTTTGGCTCTTGATGTTATCTGAAATCAAAAATTCTTGATAATTCTTAATCTATAGACATGTCATTCTGGTCGGAACTACTGAAGTTAAATTTCATGGATAAATAACAAAATGGCGGACTTTGGAAAAAAAACGTCCTTTTCCATTTTGTTATTTATCCATGAAATTTAACTTCAGTAGTTCCGACCAGAATGACACGTCTATAGATTAAGAATTATCAAGAATTTTTTATTTCAGATAACATCAAGAGCCAAAATCATCGGGGCCACCCACGCGCTTTTTTTTTCGAGGTGCCAACTTCGATCAATAATAATAAACTATTAAATTTTTTCAAAAAATTTTTTTTGTATCTTTAATATGTAAAGAAAAACATCCTAAATATCCAAAACGATTCATTTTTATTTTCCTACAAAAAAACGCCCTCCAAAAAAGACATGAAAATCGGCTTAAGTTACCAGACTACTACCTTAACCACCGAAAACAGAACAAAATTCGTTCGTTTCTTTTTTTCTCAATCCCTTCCCTCGTGAATTTACGGATCGATTGATTCGATAACAAATTCATCGACGGGAATAAATTTTATCGAATCACAAATATTCAATTAACGGGGCTATTTCCCTTTTTTTTTTTAGAGATTAAAATGAAAATGAAATAATTACGATAAAACGATTTCGACGAAGAAGAGATGGGAGAGGAGATGAAAATATTTTATTGACCCGTTTGATTAGCGTTTGACGATAAAAGATTTGTAATTGAATTTTGCGGAATCGATATGCCGTGACCAAGGGTCTAATGAACGCGTATATAAATGACGCAGAAAGTTTCTTATCGTAACGAAATTTATATGTATACATCGCCAACTGTCGTTCGGCACGCGACATTGAAGTTGTGTGTTTTTGTGAGTGGGCTACCGGAGGTAAAAAGCTCTCGGTGCGTGTGCGTTAAACGGAGAACGGGCTGTCGAGTGTATTTTTTCTTCTTCTAATCCCAACACACGCTCCTCGTGATCCATCCAATATTGAAGAGCTTTCTTTTTAATTAGGGGGAAACAAAAATTGTTCCAACTTTTCATTCACTGTTACGACACATTGTGCGCGGTGCTCAAAACGTGGTGGCAGTGACGAATCCTCGGGCGGGACTTTCCCGAGGTCCGATGTCCTGATTCACCACCAAACTCGCGTTCATGAAGCTCGACTGCCCTGACTCGTCGGGTGAGTAATTAAATATGATTAACAAGACAAAAAGAAACGAGATGCAATGAAAAATTGACCGTCATTGAGCCAACGGTGTCTTAAATTCTAACATTTTTTACTTTTGTTCTTGTCATTCTTATCGTTACGATTAATATTTTATTATTATTTACAAAATATCAAGCGTACGGTTGCATCGATGATTTGTTTATCTTCCATTAAGGATGGCTAATGGATGATAATAAGAAAAATGACAGAGAATATCGTTCTTTTGTACCATTATTTAATCTTCAATTGGAAAATATTGTTTACCGAGATTAATCACTTTTTAAAAACCCCGTATAAATATTATTGTTTCTCCCGTTTTTTTTCCTCCACTTCCATAGAACTAACGACATAGTTCTCGATGATTATTATTTCAATTATCTTTGAGATTTTTTCTGGAATTTGTCGTCATAGATACAGTGAGCCGAGAGGGTGAAACAATACACCTGGTAAAAAAAAAAATCTTGTGAATGGCTATGTGCGTGAATGGTCGTGCGAAACTGGTATGGGATAATCGAGCGATTTTGTGTTGGTCTCACTGTCGCTTTGGTGGTGTGAAAATTGAATGGGAATGAGATAGATAGAGAGGGAGAGAGTGGGAGGGGTTGCTGAAACCAACCCCCTCCCGTCTGCGAAACTGATCGACCGCACATTCCTGCTGGCCTCGTAAAACCCTCGAAATCCAACTCGTATTTCGCACTTTTTCGCTTTCCCTTTTCGTCTGCCAAGTTTCAACGATTGTCCGTACGCCTCTGTGAATGAGATGAGACAACGTAGAGTCGTTTTTCGTGGATAGAGATCCAAAGGAGAAAAGCGTGAATCACATACTCAAATCGTTCGTTAAAGAAATAGAGAATTAACATTTAGTAAGTTAAATATAATTTTTGAAGGTTGAATAACTAAAAAAGATAATTTCTTTCGCAAAGTGTCGCTAAAATTCATTGCTCGATACGTTGTCCCACGGAACAAAAGTAGAAAAGAGGAAAAGATATTTATTAAGGCCTTAGTCTGGTCTAGAGCGAGATTTTTGACGTCATTTCTAATGTGCAATAACGTTTAAACCGTTGAAGTTGTCTCGATGAAAATTTACACGTGCATTTATTGATCCTTAGAGAATACTTGTACATTAAAAAACAAAAATTATTTCAAATATTTTCATGTAGTTTTATTTGCCTTGTTGCAACATGGTGCGCCGAAATCGACGCCCACTCTGGACGATGTTGTATGCATCTGAAAAAAATATATATATATATATTCTCAATCTGTATAAGTATTCTGAGCACTGGTAGCAGAATTGGTACTTAAAAAAATTTTATTACATTATTTTATTACATTTTATAACTCGTCGAATACCCGAAAATGTATGAAATATCATTAATGAAAGTTCAACAGGCCGCCATTTTGTCAAAAATTTTTTTTAAGTATCAATTCTGCTATCAGTGCTCAGAATACTCATATAGATTGAGAATATATATATATATTTTTTTTTTAGATGCATACAACATCGTCCAGAGTGGGCGCCGATTTCGGCGCACCATGTTGCAACAAGGCAAAAAACTACATGAAAATATTTATAATATTTTTTTTTTTAAATGTACAAGTATTCTTTAAGGATCAATAAATGCACGTGTAAATTTTCATCAAGACAACTTCAACGGTTTAAACGTTATTGCACATTAGAAATGACGTCAAAAATCTCGCTCTAGATCAGACTACGGCCTTAAACTCGTATAAAAGCTGATTCTTCGCCCGTATTACAGATACGACGATCTTTTGACAATTAATTATACGTTTGCATTATTTCCGACACACCGGTAGCGGACCGTAATGCTCTGGTAATATGACGACGCTTACGTAAGTAGTTACGGTCCATTATCGATCAGACACACCGTTCGCAATCGTGAGCAAATAGTTTCGCACTGTGAGCATACGGTAGTAGTGACGGATTTTCCAGGACAGACGAAAATTTCGTTCAACAATCCCAGTGAGTGGATACGGTCGTCTACCGGTCAGACAGTTCGAATAAAAGCGAATTGTCTCGTACTTTTGCCATATTTACATAGAAACATAAATGGTTGGCTAAAAACAGCGCCACATATAATTGATCGAAATTTTTTTCGACATCGTTCACCTCGGCGGTGTGCATTATAAATTTACAATATAAACTTTTGTTATATACGAATAGAGAAATTATAAAAACGGTGAAGAGATACGAGGTGTGAGTATCGAATTGAGAGATTGAGAAAATGTACCATACTTTGGTCCAAAGTAATGGATCACACACACCGATGTGTGTCTCGACACATAAACGATTTATACTGGAAAGTTCATCGATCGTGTGTTTACTCTGAGATTGATAATCAAGTACATTGACAAATTATTTGAAGGCACTGAAGAAGGAAAACAAAGTCGATTAATCGGTTGGACAAAAGATGTTAAGAAACAGAAATGAAGGATGAATGAATGAGAGAAAAAATAATCATGCTATAGTCATGTAACTGTCACATTTTTACAATAAAAATTAATTTATACACTTATTAGTGATGGACGAATGGGAAATAAGTGAGAAAGGCATAAGGAGGGATATGCAAGTAAATGATTTCCCATTCTTTCATCCGCGAACAATGCCAGCCTTCAATAGCATTTTCAATAAAATCCGCACCATGAGGAAATCGAGCTTTCTTTCATACTTGAAATTATTTGAATGGCAAATTTTAATTGCCGTTAGTCAATAAAAACGCTCAATATAATTGTCGGTCAATTTCAAATTCATATTGTTTCTCATTTTTATTGAAATTAACATGAAACTATAGATTTTATTTGTCTCTTACGCTTATCAATTCCATCTCATTTGTTTAATGTTTCCAACTCTTACGCTTATCATTAAGGGGGGAAATAGGGTTAGGACAGCGTTTTCTCAATGATTTTCATGAATTTTTTCATAGTATAAAAAATGAATATAATTTATTGAAACTTTGAGAATATTTTATACATATATTTAAGTATATACTATACAATTTGTATACATATATTTAAGTATCCACTATAAAATATTAGCGACCCCATATTGCAGGTCACAATCAAACTCAGCATTTTGCGTACATTCTGGAAGCCGCAATTTTCATCTGAAATCAAACGAGGTTGAAATTTACTTTTATTATATGTCTCTCTTCTATATGAACCTAAATGCTATCAAAAAAATAGAAAATTGAATTTTTTACAGGAGCCAAAACAAAAAAGCATGATTTTTCGCCATTTTTTACAACTTTATTTGCAAAAAAAAAATTATTTTAAATAATGATAATATTCCGATTCTAGGTTCATATAGAGCGCAATACTATGAAGAAAGTAACTGCCAATTTTCAAAACGCTTGGTTGAAAACTTTTCAAACTAGCGTGTACGCAAGTTCAAAAAAAGTCGTTTTCAGAAAAACGCGTTTGAAACAATAGTACCAAGAAAAACAAGCAATATGGGGTCGCTAATATTTTATGGTATATATTTAAATATATGTATAAAAATTTTATAGTATATACATAAATATATGTATAAAATATTCTCAAAGTTTAAATAAATTATATTCATTTTTTATGCTATAAAAAAATTCATGAAAATCATTGAGAAAATGCTGTCCCAACCCTATTTCCCCTCTTAATGGCTTATAACAATAGAACGAGTCGGAATTTTCATTTAAAATTTTGGGAACATATTCTTCAATAGTTTTACTAACAATTTATGAAATAAAAAAAAAATCGATTTCTTGAACCGTCTAACCCTATTTCCTCCCTTAAGATCGTAAGAGCTGAGAAAGGATATATTACGCTCCTCTGAGATATTCACCGGATATACAGGACTGTATTCCGGGTTGCTTGCCGTGCAGGCGCCAATGCCTTTTAGTCGAAAGTGCCTTCCGCATAATTTCTTCATTTTTCGACCTAACAATAGATTTGACCTTTATCAAATGTTAGTTAACGTCGATGAATTATGATTTTTCATTAGCCATACCGAGAGAAAGTGTAATGAAGTAAACATGAGAATTGTAAAAATGAATTTTCACTGTTTCACTTTGGACATTAGTAATATTTCCGTATATTTGTTCTCAGTGGGCGTGCGGGGGTGACTGGAGTGATGGGATGGGGCCAGAGCCCCATGGAGTTCGGGTAGACCCGTCTCCGGCCCAGCTCCCCAGCCCCCTCCGCCATCGTTATCGTCACCGCTCCTGCCAGAGACGCAGAGGGCCACCGCGAACGCGATGGAGGCCCATAGCGCTCAACGCGTCCACAGACCTTGCGCCTTCGACAAGGTACGAAATATTTACTAGGAAAAAGTACTCGTAACAAAAAAACTTCACAATAATGAACTCTTTGACAATTCGCCCGTTCAATTTTAATTGGCACGTTTTGTTCGGTAAATTGCTCTCGTAGATGGAGGGGCTGGTGCAGGAGATGCAAGACACTGAGAATGGGGTGCCTGTACGCAGCCAAAAACAATTCCTCACCTCGATACCCTCGGCGTTCATGGGTCAGCCTATTCTCATAATAATTTAAATAGAACTTCTATTTTATCATTATAAAATCGTTCGGTGAAGATTTTACGTAAATTAAATTCGACAATTTAATGAAAAATTATTATTGATTTTCTTTCAAGGGTACGACCTCATCGAATGGCTCATCGATCGACTTGGCATCGATGAATCAGGTACGAACGTTGGTCGTTCAATGTTTTTCGCCATATTTATTTATTTATATCAAGCTCGTCGATGTTCGCTTTCTGTGGTCGTTCCGTCACCATAATTTATGTGTACCGTTTAGATGTCTCCCCGATCGGACCCTCTGTGATTGTTTAATTTCCCACGACTCTCAATAAAGAAATATATTTTTATTTATATTTATATATTTTTCCCTCCTCTTGTTTATTATCCGCATTTTTTTCCGCTCGGATACTATCAAACTTGTACGAAAATAATGCAATTTGTAACAGTTTATATACGCGATTGGCGTTAAAGAGTAAATATTTTTGTCACTGTTAAATAATTGATCGCTGAACAAAGATTTATGTTTTTATCCCAATGTCCTTTTTTCCATTGTTTTATTTAAATCAACACGTTTCTTTGTGATGATTATTTTTTAAACGGTAATTAACAGACTTGAAAACGCTAAATATTTTTATTTATTTTGCTCGTGACAAATTCGGATTTGATTTAATTCTCATAGTGAAATCGGTCACGTAATTTTAACGTATTTTTTTTATCGCGCCGAGGTGTTTTTTGTTACGAAAAAAATTGTCAATCCTCGCAACAGTCTCGATAGAATCCTCGCTCGTGTATTCACAGCACGTTAAAATGTATCCATTCACGGTGCATTACAATTATTTTTCTATTTCAAGGACACATTGCGGACGATTCAATTTGAATTCAAGCCGGACAAACTCTTTGATTTAATCGTTTTACCAGAAAAATTTCATTCGTTCGTAGATTTTACTCATTTATTTAATTGATTTATTTAATATTTCGTTGGCGTCTCAAAATTTAAACGACGATAAAATAAACAAAAAAAATAAAAAAAAGAACTGTAGATTATTTCGATAATGATACATTTTATTAGGACACTTTCTGGATTATATTGTACAGGTAAAAGTTGAAAAATTCGTCTTATTGAAATTCCGTAGGCATGCATTTTTTTTCGCATTCATTCTTTGTACAGCTCGATGTAAAATGTCTACTTTGCACCTGTGAATTAACGTACGATTGATATTTTCTCATTATTAATACACGCTTATCAAAATGAGTATTTCGTTTTTGTATCTTCGTCCAAGATACGAACTGATGTTTTTCTTCCTTACCGACAGCAGAGGCGGTCCATTTGGCTAATCAACTTTGCCAGTACGGATACTTCTTTCCGGTGAACGACTCCAAAACGCTTACTATAAAGGACGACAGCTCGCTCTATAGGTTTCAGGTGAAAATTTCGATAAATCGCTCGTAAAAAATCCTCTGACGAATAAATTAAATTAATTATAGAAGGAGTTAAACGAATTTTTTCTTTATTTTCTAATAGACACCGTACTATTGGCCATGGCAACACAGAACTCCCGATAATGTAGAATATGCTATCTATCTTGCGAAAAGAACTCTAAGAAACAAGCAACGTCATGCCCTCGAAGATTACGAGACGGTGAGTTAAATTATCAATTTTAAAAATTGCCAGTCCTAATCATCTTGTCCTTCACATTTGTTGTTACGAATACACCCCTGAGTAGCATACAAAAAGTTTTATCCGTCGCTCATTGTTTGTTAAAATGTTATTAACAAAAAAAGTTCCATAAATCAAACATGAACTACTTGTTCTAGTGTATGGTGAACAGCACATGCATGAGAGGGGGGGGGGGGCTGCGCTCCCCTGCAATCATCCACTCACCAGCCCAAAGACAAACCAAAAACAACCCAAAAACAACCCAAAAACAACCCAAAACAACCCAAAAACAGCTCAAAAACAACCAAAAAACAACGCAAACAAACATATAAACAAACAATTATTTGTTTTATTCATTATTTATATTATGAAGCGGATACATGGTACTCATAATGTCGAAGAAACTGTCGATACGCTGGTCGAAATCGTATTTTTTTTCAAAAGAAAACTCTGCGAGGTAATGCGTAAAATGATAATCGCGTATCACGTATCGTGGGATTTTTGTACGCATATCTCTCTACAATCTTTCAATGTTTTGCCTGTGTACACCAGTTTCGGTTTGTTTTGGATTTGTTTGTTGGGTTTGTTCGTTTGGGTTTTGGGTTTGTTTGTTTGTTTGTTGGGTTTGTCTGTTTGTTTCTTAAGGTTACTGGGGTTGTTTTGGGTTGTTTTTGGTTTGTCTATGGGCTGGTATGCGGTGGGGGCAGGGGGACCGTAGCCCCTCCGGTCATACGTGTACTTCATATTCTATTTATGAATTTTCTTTTGTTAATAACTTTTTAACAAACAATGAGGACGGATAAAACTTTTGGTATGTTACTCAGGGGGGTATTCTTAACAACACATGTGAAGGACAAGATGATTGGGACTGGCTGCTACAAGGAAAATAGCTATATGAATTATTAACTTTATTTGATAATAACTTTTTAATAAATAACGATGCCCAATTGTGTCAGAGGAAAAAGTTGTTCAGAAAGGGTCCCTAGACAACATATATTAAAGGCAAGTCATTTGGAAGTGGGTCCCCTTTGCTCCATACTTACCAAATTGCCAAAAAATCTTAATAAGAGATTTGAAGTGAAGTAGAGAAAATATTCAATTCTAAGATAACGAAGAATCGTTAAATTTTCGTTGCAGGAAGCCTTGAAAAGTTTGCGACAAAATTTGCAAAATAAATGGGACATCGTACAGCTTCAGGCGGAGGAACAGGTGAATAATTGTTTCAATAAATTAATGAAATAATAGCGATTTAATGGAATTTACGAATAACGTTGTTTCGCAGGTGCGATTGTCGAAGGAAAGAAAGAAAGGCGACAAGATAGTGAGCGACTCGCAAGAGAGAGCATTCTGGAGGGTTTACAGACCACCACCGGGTTATTCGAGCAGTCTCGAAGTTGTACCGGTGCCAACGCGCGGACGACCGGGAGTTCCGAGACCGCCGTTACGTAAGAGAACATTGAATGACTTGCAACGGGAGGTATGTCGTGGTTTTTTATCAAATAAAAAAATTAATTTTCTCTCTATCGAAAACATCTTTGATAATTTTATTTTTTCATCTATATATATATATGCATATATATATATATGTATATATATAGGTCGAACTTTTACGAAATAGTCTGACGCGCACGAGAATAAAGGTGTCAGCGGCGGTGGAAAATTTAAAAACGTATTTTGAGACATACGCCGAGTACGATCCCATGATGATTCAGCCTCAACCCTCGAACCCATGGATCACCGATGACATTACATTCTGGCAGCTCAACAGCTCACTGTCAGTAAATTTAAAAAATAATCGTTCAATTATTCACCGCTGATAAACCGTAGTCACTTTATCCGGCGGGATAATTTATGGACCGGGCTGATTTTTTTTTTTAGAGTCGAAGTTCCTACGGAAAAACGGGTAAAAAGATGGGCATTTTCGATGGAAGAAATAATGTCCGATCCGACAGGTAAATGAATTTTAATAATTCGTCATTCAATCCGGACCGAATAACATTTTTTTGTTTTTGACTACTTCTATCAGGCTTGCAAGAATTTACGAATTATCTGAGAAAGGAATACAGCCATGAAAATATACGATTTTGGGTGGCGGTTAAAGATCTGAGGCACAGCTTTCAGGCGCAAATTTCCGACAAAGTCAACGAAATCTTCAAGTTAGAAATATTACATTTCTGTTGAGGCGGCAGTCTGGTCTAGAGCGAGATTTTTGACGTCATTTCTAATGCGCAATAATTTTTAAACCGTTGAAGTTGTCTTGATGAAAATTTACACGTGCATTTATTGGTCCTTAAAGAATACTTGTAGATAAAAAAAAAATTATTTTAAATATTTTCATGTAATTTTTTGCCTTGTTGCAACATGGTGCGCCGAGAGCCGCCTCAATCGGCGCCCACTCTGGACGATGTTGTATGCATTTAAAAAAAAATATATATATATATTCTCAATCTGTATGAGTATTCTGAGCACTGGTAGCAGAATTAGCACTTAAAAAAAAATGTTGACAAAATGGCGGCCTGTTAAACTTTCATTAATGATATTTCATACATTTTCGGGTATTCGATGAGTTATAAAATGTCGGAAAAATTATTGTTCGATTCAATTCTGCTACCAGTCCTCGGAAACAGGCTACCTAAGGTACGTGCAAAATTTGAGCTCGATCGGTCCATTAGTTATCGAGATATCGTGGGCGCCGATTTGAAAAACATAGTTCTGAGATAAACGCGTTCAAAGTTGCTTCCCGACTGCGTTACCTGAGCGCGCCGGCTTGCTTAGAATTTTTATTTCTCGGCTAATTTTTGAAATATCAATAAACGGTTTTCAGGAGCGTATGAAGAAAGGTCTAAGGAGTAAGAAAATATAAATAAAATCGATTTTTGTTAAATTTCTAGACCAGACTACCGCGTTAAATGAAAATGTACAACGAACGCATTGACGATCGTATTAATAATTCACAGGGAATTTCTGGCTCCGGGTGCGCCGTGCGAAATAAATATCGACGGTAAAACGATGGAAAAGACTCATCAAGAAATGAAGAATCCAAGCCGATTCACATTCGATGCAGCAGCCGAGCATGTTTACACGCTTTTATTAAAAAAAGATTGTTATCCGAGATTCATACGTTCCGATCATTATCGGAATCTCTTGGCCGCCGGAGTTCAGCCTCTTCAGAAGAAAAGGTAACAATCCTTCGTACGTTCGTTTTTGGTTTTCGTTTCTTTCGAAGAACAATGAATAATACGTATTCCAAAAAATCATTTCACTCTGATCGTTTCAGAAATTTCCGGTCACGTCTTGGATCGAGCGATTGATTAATTTTCATCAAATTAATGAGTATTTTTAATTATTTCAGATTTTTCAACTTTGGCGGACAAGCAAAGAAGAAGATATCAACGAGTGTAGCGGCAATGCCGGGAAGCTTGCAGCAACAGCAGCACGGTAATATGGGTAGCGGAGCTTGTGGAAGACGACGCGGCAGCGATCGAAGCCTTTCCGGTTCGGCACACGAGCTCGCTGTTTGCGGTGTTCGGGATGTAACATCGGCACCGCGAGTGCCTCATTCTCACAGCCAATCAAATCTCACCGACATACCATATAGGTAGGCACTCGTAAAATAAGAAATCCCAATAACAAGGTAATATATCTTTGGAAAAGAAAAGAAAAACACATTGTTTTTTCGTCACAAGAAATTCATTTTATTTAATCAATTCTGTGTCTTCCATTTGTGACGAAAATTTGTGCCTCGCGTCGAAGATTAACTTATATATGTGCGTTCGATCGAGCACTCGATCGTTAAGTGTCAGACTGATGTTAACGACGAGATGGCGAGAAAAAAAAATGCTTTCTCATTCCTGCGGTATTTTCAGGGGAGACCTGGCTCGTCTAGTTAACATTCGTTCGAGGGCTAGTCCACGTAGTGTTCAGTAAGTCCACGTCAAACGATGATTGCCTGGTCGTGAAATTTTATATTTTTCACTCAATTCGTGTTTAAATTATCCCGTAAACATATATACAGTGGGTCAAAAATGTATTCATACACCTTGTTTTTTTGCGATAACTTTATAGACGTAAGCGATACGCAAAGAAAGCCAATTTTATTTAATAGTACATCAGGTGCAGAGATAAACTGCAAATGGAGAATTTTTTCCCAGGAATAATAGAAGAGTTATGGAAAAAAAAACGAAAATTTTCGGGCCAAAAAAGTATTCGTACACTTACGATTGAGCTGCTAAACCTTGATATTCACTCACGGACGGTCTGACCTCTGCGTACAATGTAAACGAGTCTTCGTTTACACAATGGTTTTGACCTATTCCATGAGGTAGTAGACCTTCAAGCTCTGAACAGACGTGATGGCAAAGAAAAGCGAAATATCAATATCCATGCGAGATAGAGTGATTTTTCTTCGGAAACGCGGTGAAAGTTATCGAAAAATTAGAAAAGAACTAAATCTAAGTTTCGCAACAGTGCAATATATAATGAAAAAATACGAAAGAACAAACGGCACAGAAAATAAGCCACGAACCGGTCGACCGAGAATCCCCCGACCGACTAACAGTACGAGAGCGTCGGAGTATCGTTACAGAGGGTACAAAAAAACCGTTCACAATTGCTCGCAGTTTAGCGATAGATGTCGCGTCAACATCGGGTAAGAGCGTGTGTCCCCGGACTATTCGAAACGTTTTGCATTCTGCCCAAATATACGGCGGAACTGCCCGCAAAAAACTATTAATTAATAATATAAATCGAGAAAAACGTTTAGGTTACGCAAAAACCTACGTAAAAAAATCTATAGAATTTTGGAAACGTGTCGTATTCTCGGATGAATCGAAGTTTAACATCTTCGGTTTCGATGGAAAAAATTCGTCTGGCGGAAACCAAATACCCAGCTCCAGCAGAAAAATTTAATACCGACTGTGAAGCACGGCGGAGGAAGCGTCATGGTTTGGGGCTGTATGGGATATTATGGCGTTGGTAATCTGGCTTTTATAGATGGTACAACGAATGCCCGGAAGTATATCGACGTGTTGAGCAGCAATTTGAAAGCGAGTGTAGATAAAATGGGCCTGGATGGAAATTTCTACTTCCAACAAGATAACGACCCGAAATATACTGCCATGAAAACGAGGGAATGGTAACTCTATAATGTCCGCAAACAATTGATTACACCACCACAATCTCCGGACATCAATCCTATTGAAAATTGATGGCACTTGGTGGATGTAGAAATTAGAAAAAGAAAAATAACAAATAAATCCGATCTCCAAAGAATGCTTTTAGAAGAACGGATGAAAATAGCAAAAGAAACAACGCAAAAGCTAGTAGAATCCATGCCTAAGAGACTCGAGGCGATAAATGGAGCAAAAGGGATGCACACCAAATATTAGTTATAATTAACAACTATGATGATGTAGGTTTTCACTATAATCGTAAGTGTATCAATACTTTTTTTGCCCGAAAATTTTCGTTTTTTTGGCATAATTCTTTTATCATTCCTGGGAAAAATTCTCCATTTGCAGTTTATCTCTGCACCTGATGGACTATTAAATAAAATTGGCTGTCTTTGCGTATCGCTTATGTCTATAAAGTTATCGCAAAAAAAACAAGGTGTATGAATACTTTTTTGACCCACTGTATATTTAATCGATGTCTCATATCGTGAGTCAGTATTGAAATTAATGTTTAAGAATAATCGAGCGATGTACATATTTGAGCCAGGTTTTTAATAATTTTATCTACATAGAGTGTTTGATAATTGGCCAATCAAACGAGATAAATTTTGTATCAGCGTCGATGTTCTTTTTTCTCGAATCCTCCAAAGAGATTATTCGTCGCAAATTATTAATTCTAATTTTAGTGATTACAGTTCGATTGTTTTTAACAAAAGCATTGAAAATAACTTTTTGTCCTATTCGGCGTTTTGTATATGGCGTCACGGTTGTGTTCATTTATTATATAATTTCCTATTACTTTTTTCTATAATCAAGATGCTTCTAAATGTTCAATGACCTCACGAGAATGGTTTAGTTTGGAAAAAAAAAAATGAAGTTCCTCCTCCTACATGCGAAGTAAACAAAAAAAAAATGGGAGGTGCGAATGAAAATGTGCACATTATGCTTCCTCACAAATTTTCGTCATTCACCAAATTTCTCTCCATCGGGATGCTAGACCGTTTGAAAGTTTGCATCCCGATAAAGAGAGCGCTCTGTAAAATATCCTTGTTTGCACTATTTTTCTCGAATTTCGCTCGACAATTTGTGTTTATCTAAAGGGACAAATGTTTGCGGATATCTAAATGTAATTTTCGAATCGTCTCCAATGGTGCTGCATAAACAAAATTGTTGCTACAATGTTTTCGAGGCTAAACGCGATATTAATAAATAATTATAAATAATTATTCTCTACTTTGCAATAGTCAATCGGGCGATGCAACGTAACTCGTTAATAAAAACATTATAGAAAGAAAAATAATTAAAAAAAAATCGCCACTCTTTGGACCATGATGTATAACTCGGTAAATTGGTCGGATACCAAGAAGAAATGGTATCTGTAAGAAATGGAAAACAGCGAGAGGGGCGAGAAAAGAATCAAGTTCGATAATCCGGTTAGGCCGAAATCAAAATGACGTATAATAAAGTTCGTGTTGTCAGGGATGCTGGCGCGCAAGAAGTTGCGGCTCGCCCTATGGACGACGTGTGCCCCTGGGACGCGGCACCAGGACCGAGCACGTCCGACCAAACGTCGTCCTCGTCGGTTGTCCCGGCAATACCGCAACCGCGTCAAGCCACATCGGTCGACGTCGTTGTTCCAACGTCATTCGCGTCTGGGACGGTGGTATCTGCTGACGGTAACGAGACATCGATGCGTCTGACGCATCAGCATTCGGCGACCGGCGATATGTCGCGTACGTCGCGAAAAAATTCGTCGCAATTGGACTCGTGCAGTTCGTCGTCCGACGTCAGTATAGCGATAGCGGAGGTGTCCGAGAGATTGAAGAAATCCGTCGATATTCGTTATTACGTCGGTAAGTGCGGAGCCGGTACGAGCGGTTTAACGAAAAATTATTCCGTCGCGACGACGTTCACCGGTGCAAGAGTTAAATTGTCCGAAACCGCGAGACCATCCTCGTGGAATTATCCATCCTCGCCACAGCAGAGCTTCGATTTTCCTCATATACTCGCGGAAAAACTCGAGAACATATCTCCCGTGATAACCGTGCCCGAGGAGATTGAGATTACTCGTGACGATAGTTGCGAGGCCAGTGAGGCCAACGAGACTAACGAGGAGATGAAAAAATTATTGACTCCCGGTAAGAGCCCGGCAATGGCACCGTTGATAAGCATAAGCGCTATCGTCGGTGAGCTCACCGGCGATGCCGATAGAGCGAACGATAACGAAGAGTCCGAACAGCCCGACGACGATAATACGCTACGAGAGACCGAAGAACCCGAGACAATTGATCTAACCCCGGCTGAATTACCGAGCGACACGCTCGACGAGCTTATCCCCGTCGAGACCGAAGATGCTCAGGTTGTACCCGTTTGGGTACCCGATCGCGAACAGAAAACGGCCGATACCGAGGGCGCTATCGCTCCAAAGTTACAGGAGCAGCGAGACAATAATGTTAACGAAGTGTGCCCGTGGGAAGACGAGTAAGTTATTTCATTTGCTCGTTCGTTCTTATTATACGAGGGGGGATCCAAAAAAAAGCGGGAATTTCGTCATAATATCTTTATTTTTCAATATTTTTACACCAAATTTTGATCACCTTCGAAGTATTCTCCTTTGACCACAACGCACCTCTGCAAACGATCCTTCCAATGTTCAAAACATTTTTTACATTCACTTATCGGAATGTTCTTTGGGCCTTCCAGCGATTTTTGTTTTACCTCCTCCACAGTGGCAAAACGCTTTCCTCTCATGTCCCTTTTGAGTCTGGGGAACAGAAAAAAATCACAGGGGGCTAGATCCGGTGAGTAGGGAGGTGGACAATTGGTGTCATGCAGTTTTTGGTCAAAAACTGCTTTACGCAGAGAGCGGCGTGGTCCGGCGCGTTGTCATGACGGAGGAACCAGTCACTTGTGCCCCAAAGATCTGCCCTTTTCTTCCGGATACTCTCCCTCAATCTTTTCAAAACCTCCAAGTGGAACTTCTGGTTGACAGTTTGACGCGGGGGAACGAACTCCGCGTGCACAACACCTCTGCAATCGAAGAAACAAATGAGCATTGTCTCGATGTTTGAATTCACTTGGCGAGCTTTTTTCGGACGAGGAGAGCGAGGTGTCTTCCACTGGCTTGATTGCTGCTTTGTTTCGGGGTCGCAGCCATAGCACCACGATTCATCACCAGTAATCACCTTGGAAAAAAGTTCAGGGTCCTCTTCGAGCTGATTTTGAAGTTCCAAACATGCCTGAAGTCCACGATCCCTTTGCTCGTCTGTGAGAAGGCGAGGGACAAATTTGGCTGCAACTCTGCTCATGTGTCAAATCTTTGGATAAAATCCTCTGAATTAAACTCCATGATATCCCAGACATCTCACAGAGTTGATCAACGGTTCGGCGACGGTCTTCACGGATGAGCGCATTGATTTTGTCGACGTTTTCGTCACTTCTTGACGTTGAGGGGCGTTCTGAACGGGATTGGTCTTTAATTGACATTTCTCCATTTTTAAAACGTGAAAACCACACGCAGACTCTGGTTTTACTTAGGGCAGCATCTCCATAAGCAGTCTTGAGGATTACAGTAGTTTCCGCGGCCGATTTCCCCAACAGGAAACAAAATTTCACAGCCGCGCGTTGCTCTCGACAATCGGCCATCACGTTTTCGCCGATATGGAAAAAGTTGTTTCACTACAAAAATTCCCACGGGCGAACCGACGCACTCACGGCGACGGAACTTCGCACACTAACTCAGGAGACGTGTCCCCAACGGACACCTGGTCGAGCAATGGGTTCCCCCACTGTCCCTCTCCGCTGCAGCGCAATTCCCGTTTTTTTTGGGTCCCCCCTCGTATATATTTTTTTTCACACTCAATTCACGGCCCGCGGTTATTGTAAGCCCTAGGAAGGGGCCCGGCAAACATTCTCTACAAATTTTCAGGGGGGAAATAGGGTTAGGACAGCGTTTTCTCAATGATTTTCATGAATTTTTTTATAGTATAAAAAATGAATATAATTTATTGAAACTTTGACAATATTTTATACATATATTTAAGTATATATTATAAAATTTTTGAAGAATTTCCTTGAAAAACACCGACGATATTAGCGAACCCATATTGCAGGTCACAATCAGACTCAACATTTTGCGTACATTCTGGAAGCCGCAATTTTCATCTGAAATCAAACGATCTTGGAATTTACTGTTATTATATGTCTCTCTTCTATATGAACCTAAATGCTATCAAAAAAATAGAAAATTGAATTTTTTACAGGGGTCAAAACAAAAAAGGATGACTTTTTGCCATTTTTTACAACTTTATTTACAAAAAAAAATTATTTCAAATAATGATAATATTCCGATTTTAGGTTCATATAGAGCGCGATACTATGAAGAAAGTAACTGCCAATTTTCAAAACGATCGGTTGAAAACTTTTCAAAGTAGCGTGTACGCAAGTTAAAAAAAAGTCGTTTTCAGAAAAACGCGTTTGAAAAAATAGCAAAATGCTGAGTCTGATTGTGACCTGCAATATGGGGTCGCTAATATCGTCGGTGTTTTTCAAGGAAATTCTTCAAAAATTTTATAGTATATACTTAAATATACGTATAAAATATTCTCAAAGTTTCAATAAATTATATTCATTTTTTATACTATAAAAAAATTCATGAAAATCATTGAGAAAACGCTATCCTAATCCTATTTCCGCCCTTAATGGCTTATAACAATAGAACGAGTCGGAATTTTCATTAAAAATTTTGGGAACATATTTTTCAATAGTTTTACTAACAATTTGTGAAATTAAAAAAAAATCGATTTTTTGAACCGTCTAACCCTATTTCCCCCCTTAAATCTTTCACAGTTACCTTGTTATTCTTGAGTAATCGTCAAATTGTCTTTTCTTTTAAACAATTAAAATTATCGAATTTCGCTATCTCGACAAAAAGAGAAAATTTTTTTAAATTCATTCTTTTTTCAGGGACTGCAGAGTGGACGCGCCATATGTAAAGACCTACGCCACCCTAGGTTATTTGTAACTCCGGCCTGTACATGACCGAATTCGTAAAATTTTACATTAAAAACGCTATAATGAAAAGAAGATTAAGAGCAAAGAAGAAAAAAAAAGAGTTAACGACGAATTCAATTTTTACGCGTTGTACGAAAAGAGACAAAAAATTCGTCGCACGATCTCTCGAGTGTCCCAATTAATGGCGCGGATCGTTGTTAATCATCCGACGACCGAGTTATCGCCTGAGCCTAACATAAAAATATATCGTAAAATCGTTGATGGAGAGCTCCATTTTTTCCGTTTGTTTCGCCACGATCGTGTCCCGGAAACTTTGGAACGCAAGATTCAGGCACATCGTCGAGCCCGGTCTCTGGATCACGAGCGATATACAAATTGAATATCGCACGATATTACCAAATTTATTCATCGCAATAATCACAAACGAATTCAACAAAGGGATTCGCAATGAAAAGAGGATTTTTTTTCAATGGTAAAACTCGACGATACAACACAATACTATTTATGGTCCATTACTTCGAGATATGCTATACGTAAGCGTCTAATTTATCATTGAAATCGCATTATCGATTCGAGCGTACCAAAAACGCATTTAACTTTTCGATAAATATTATACCACAAGATATTACACTATTGAGTAAATGATATAAGACGATAATGGTCTAATCGTACGAAACGCTTTCTTTCGCTACGAGATTAGTTTAATCTGTCCGTGTTTTTTGAGCTAAACGAATATTAGCTCGGTAGATTGAAATTGTCTATCTACTATCTGTGTCGTGTAGCGAGCATATAATTAGTCGGCGCTTAGCGTGTGTTCTACGTAACTTTGTTTCCGTGATCACTGTAGATTGTTACGCAGCAATTATTCCTAAAAAAAAAACTAACAGCTATAAAGTTCTGTCCCTTTACCTAAATTTTCTCATTTTCTTTAATCCAGAAGGTTCGTTATCCGGCTGAAAAAAAAAGTGACACGAAATTTAACGCAATAACTAGAGAAGGTGCGCGCCTAGGGAGACTGTCGGTTTTGAGCCCCTACGATATCTCTCTTTGAACGCTACCTTCGACGACGTTTCGTTCTCAATTAAACGACTTTGGAGTTTCAATTTTTTTTCCATATGACATCTTTGACCGTTGACTATTTTTTTTCAATATAGCGAATTTCCTAATTAATTACGATTAAAAAAAAAAGGTTTAAAAATGTTGTAACAATGTGTCGTGTCGCTAAAGTGTCGAAATGCACTCTGATAATTGTTATATTATAAATCGTAGACACGCGTACATTTTTTCCTCGTGTTTCTTCAATGTTGAACGTTCTTTGTGTGTGTATGGGAGTCTTTTACTGCGAGCGAGTGATTAGCCTCCGAATTACGTCGATAATTCGTTGTGTCACCGATTCCAGTATCAAAAAATATGCGAACAACCGTCGAGAAACTTGAGGCAACGATGAAATACATTATTGGATGAGAAAGGAGGGAAAAACCGCACAGCGTCCGAAATTCGTTTTCATCGTAGCTCAAGGTGAAAAAAAAAAATTAACAAAACATCAATGTTTCTCAATGTTCTAAGCATCGTATCTATAATCGTTATACTCGATTTAAAAATGAACACGAGCGTCCCGGAACTGCGACTGCCCCAGATCCTGGAACCTGTGTTCATAATTTAGGAAAAAAAATGCCAATTTTCTTGTAAAAAAAAGAAAAACAAACGTATGTATAAGATAAAAAACGTTGAGAACTAGATGACGCCTGAAACGAATCAAAGAAACTGTCGAAGTGACGAGATTGCCTTCGTGCCAGTCGTTGAAAATAATATTCGATAAATGTGCAATATTAAAAGAAAAAAAAACTAAAAGAACATTATACGTCGTTATAATACGGTGGAGTAATATATAAAAGCATTGAGATACAAACTATCTTTCAATTCTCGTACATATAAATACGCGTAATTAATCCTGATAGATAAAGCATGAAAGAAACGAGAAATAAAAAACGGTTATTTCGTTGATTTTATTCACGGCAAAATGGGATTTTTTCACGTCAAACGGAATAAAGGAAAGATGCAGTTTTTTCATGACCCGGCCCGACGATGCACCGTTGCCTAAAGCGTTGTGTCCAAAGAGAAAAAAGCACGTAAACCTTATCGAACGAACGGTAACCGAACGGTGCTCAATGAGTTTTGTCGACAAAACAAAACGTAACAATAAATTTACACCGATAAAAATAAACGGAACAGAAAAGAAGATGTTGAAAACTGATACAACGATCATTTTTACGTGGCTATAAATATTATTTATAAATAATATTAGCCGATTCATGTTGATGATAGATATATTGTTATTTCGTTGTTGTATTTGTGCCGTTTGTTAAAACGACATTCGCGCCGTTGCTTGGGACACTCGAGAAATATACTCGTAATTGAATTAATTGATTAAGACGAAGAACAAAGAATAGAAGTAATATATAAAATAAATCAGACTCAAACTACGCTTAGTGAGATTCTTATTCGTAGGTAAAACTATTATCATTAATTATTATTCGATATAGTTCGGTGATATACAGCATTAAAAAAAATATATATATATATATATATATATATATATATATATATATATAATAAAAATATGATACAAGTTGACGACGAACGCCTGTCGTCGAGATAATGAAAGAAAAAAAAATGATAAATTATCGCCATTGTGAAATATACGATAGTGCGTCATTAGACAATGATATTGATTGAAATTTAGCCGAGTTGAGTGAGAGGAAAGAATTTTTAGATATATACAGATTTACAAAACGAGGACATACGTTGACAAAATTCTGTCGAGATTTTTGTCGTAAGAATTGGTGGCTGCTTACGACGATAAGTTGCATGAATTTCAGTATTTGCTTTATTCTGAATTTTTCGAGAAATTATTTACGGGAAATTGAGTACGACGAAAAGAAATAAATGACCTCGTGATCGCCGCGAGGAAAATAAATGATTATAAATAGAAGAAATGTAACATTTTTCTTTTCTTAGATTCAAAGAAGAGCCACCGGGTTGTGCGAATATCCCTCACTCGACGAATTATCGATATAGATCTAATATAACGATTTCAACATTAACAGATCTTTCCCGACTTACATATATTTTCGAGCCATCAATTAGTTGGTTGTTCTTATATTTATTTAATATGATGATTTTCTTTTGTTGTATTTTATTTTCTATTTTTTTTTTCATAAAATTGGGATAAATTATTGTTTTACATTCGAGAGCACACTCAAGTTAATATTATTGCACACCGATCATAAATTGGCCAATATTCTTGACAAGGTGAATAAATAAATGTGCTGTTGTCGACGTCGATTAGATCGAAGTACATTACGATTGCAATTAACGATGAAAGCGATCAATAAAAATAAGGGTAAATATGGAGCAAAGGGGACCCACTTCCGACCTTTGGAATAGGCCCATTCGACGCATTTTTGCACGAGAAACAACTTTTTCCTCTGACAAAATTGGTGGTCGTTATTTATTTAAAAGTTATTAACAAATAAAGTTAATAATTCATATAGCTATTTTCCTTATGGTAGTAGTCTGGTAACTTAAGCCGATTTTTATGTCTTTTTTGGAGGGCGTTTTTTTGTAGGAAAATAAAAATGAATCGTTTTGGATATTTAGGATGTTTTTATTTACATATTAACGGTACATAAAAAATTTTATTGACAAAATTTAATGGGTTATTATTATTATTATTATTGATCAAAGTTGGCACCTCGAAAAAATATCAAATCTGAAATTTGATCTGAAATAAAAAATTCTTGATAATTCTTAATCTATAGACATGTCATTCTGGTCGGAACTACTGAAGTTAAATTTCATGGATAAATAACGAAATTTATTTGTTAAAATAAAAGGATCTTTTTTTCCAAAGTCCGCCATTTTATTATTTATCCATGAAATTTAACTTCAGTAGTTCCGACCAGAATTACATGTCTATAGATTAAGAATTATCAAGAATTTTTGATTTCAGATAACATCAAGAGCCAAAATCACCGGGGCCACCCACACGCTTTTTTTTCGAGGTGCCAACTTCGATCAATAATAATAATAATAATAATAATGAACTATTAAATTTTTTCAAAAGATTTTTTTTTTTAATCTTTAATATGTAAATAAAAACATCCTAAATATCCAAAACGATTCATTTTTATGTTCCTACAAAAAAACGCCCTCCAAAAAAGACATGAAAATCCGCTTAAGTTACCAGACTACTACCTTATACCAGCCAGTCCTAATCATCTTGCCCTTCACATGTGTTGTTAAGAATACTCCCATGAGTAACATACAAAAAGTTTTATCCGTCGCTCATTGTTTGTTAAAGAATTATTGTTAAAAATGTACTGTTTGCCACTAGTAAAAGTATTTCATGTTCGATTTATGAAACTTCTTTTGTTAATAATTTTTTAACAAACAATGAGCAACCGATAAAACTTTTTGTATGTTACTTAGGCGGTTATTCTTAACAACGTGTGTGAAGGACAAGATACTTGTGACTGACATATAAGGAAAATAGCTTTATGAATTATGAAATTTATTTGTTAATAACTTTTAAATAAATAACGGCCCGCAATTTTGTCAGAGGAAAAAGTTGTTCAGGAAGACTCCCTTTATATCATATATGAAGAACAAGATCATCGGAAGTGCCCTTTGCTCCATATTTACCAAAATAAGAACCTAGGCACGAGTGTAAAACGCGTAAAAAAAAATCGATTGTAAATTCTATCGATCTGACCTTTTCTTCGTCATTTTCTTCTTCTTCCTCTTATTAGACTTGAAATAATCGGAAAAAAATATAATTAACGAATATACGCTTATCGATTATGACCCCGTGCGATTCGCATAAACTATAGAAAATAATGATAGAAATAAAATTTTAACTTTGTTATAGAGTAATTGAAATGTAGCGAGCGCGAAAAATTAATCGAGCGAACGGGCTTACTCGTCAGAAGACTGAAAACGTACCTGAACACACACTAACACAAATCCACTCGGTACATAAAAACCATACGCGAGAAAGAGAAGGAAAAGAATTTAAAAAAATGACGGTACACAAAAATACACAAGTACATGCCATACGAGTCTGAAAGGTGCGGGCCTACGATTTGATAGTATATTAAATCGAACAACAATCCCGTTCGCTAAATTCTCTTTTTATTTTATTATTCTTTCGATTAAACGATTTTACGAATGAATCCGACCGCGAGAGGATCAGTGATCGGGTTGTAACGTTATAAGATTTTTCCTTTTTTTTTTCAACAAAATATCGATAACGTTACAGTTCGAAATTTAAAAAATATCGAAAATTTCTGGTTCGGACTTGAGTGTGCTCGAACGTCATTCATGATCGATTCAATGGGAAATAAATTAAAGAAAAAAATATGGTAGTGTAGAAAACTCATGAAACTTATTCAAAAAAAATGGCACCTATGATTATTCATGAGTATTACACAATTTAGAAAAAAAAGTATTTTTCCTCGTTACAGCTACACTTAGGCCTAATTTCTCTCTACCATTTCAAAACTAGATTCTTCATTAAATATTCGATGCAATCGATTAAAATACATATAACGATTTATAAGGAACGTACTTTTCGTAAACGATGCCTTCTTTTTGTTTTTTTTTTTCAACGACAGTGATATAAATCGTGAATTCTTCGTGAATATGCCCGATAAAACACGATGGCTCGATACGTATAGTACATATAAGAAATAATACCAAAATGTTTGTTGTTATTATTTGTGTTTATCCTTTGATGATCGCTTCCGATGTCGTCCTCGTCGATAAAGTGACGTCGTCGGGTTTTCGCGTAGGTGCTGATAATACGTACATGAAAAAAAAAAAAACAAAATGAATAATAATAGATAAATATACGATATAGGAGCAGTAAGAAGCTGAATGTCTATATAAATATAAATTTAAATCGCGTTGAGCTCCTCACCTCGTGTGTACAGAACGCGAGATTGATCCCGTTGCTTTTGTATTAATTATGACGTCGACAAGCCCAATATTATCGATAACTATAAACGGATTATTATTATTATTATTATTACTATTATTATTATTATGTTCACGATAAGGGGATTTCGATATTTCTAGAAATGATGAAATAATTCAACGCGACGTAACAAAAACAAAAAAAAAACAAAAACATTACGTAAATGCAGACTCGTTGCCGATGATGAGAAAAACAAAACGAATATTATATATTGATATGAAAAAGGGTGAATTGGCCAAAGTGTTAAATGGCAAAGAAACGAACAGAGGAACATATGGGAGAGAAGCAACGAGAAACGAAAAAGAAAAAAAAATGTGAAACGAATTATGGACGTTGATTAGTAAAATAGAGAATATGTAGTCTATTAAACGAAATAAAAAAAATGAAAAAAAAAAAATCTTTATTACAATTCGTAATGTGTACGCTATAGTGGTCAACGTACGGATCGCCCGTTTCTCTTGAAGCTGCGTTAATGTTATTACTTCGATGATGATGATTATTATTCTATGGATAAATAATGATGATCAATTGCCGGAAAAAAAAATGACAAATCTGTATGCATCGAGAAAACATGTTACTAGCTAGTGGATTACATTGATAATGAAGAAAAATAAAAACTTGATGAATAAAAGACGAATAAACCAAACGAACACGTTTTAGAAAATGGGCTTTAGTGTACATAGTTTTGTAAAGTGTTAACGGTCGAGATGACCTAATGGAATTATTTAAATGGATGAAACAACCAAAAGTATATGCGGTCCTGCGAACGCATTTGCCGATTCAAGGTGAATTACGGCAAGAGGCCAGAGAAAAAGGCGAACGAAAAGGTGAAGGAAGAAACAGCGGAAAAAGATATTTAATAGTAATCGATCATTTCGATTTGACCGTATGGTTGGAAATAATATATGTATGTGTATATATATTAGGGTGGGTCAAATAAAATGACTAATTTTTTTTTTCCTCGATATAATGATAAATGTATTTTTTGGCATCTCAAAAAAAACCCTCTGCAAGTATTAGCCCTTCATATTTAAATTAAGATGTCCCTCATCGCGAATTTTCATTTCCCATTTAAATAACATGGAAACATTTTTTTTTCAACTTTGGAATTTTATTAGTCTTAAACCGTTGATGTTACGAGAGTTTTTCAGCACATTTTTGTAGAACATTTGATGCTCTACAAAAAAGCTCTCTTGTGTCTAATCGATAAAAGTAACCGTACAAAAAGCAATCGGTGATAATTAGCTCTGGATTCTCTCATATTTGTTTGAAAACAATTACTAATATATTAGTAGTATATTAGTATATTAGTAATATATTAGTAGTGTATATTAGTAGTATATATTAGTAGTATATTTATTCATATTGATAACGGAAATTTTAAAAATTTTGAAATTTATGTACTAATAAACGAGATAAGTAGAATCCAGAGCTAATTATCACCGATTATTTTTTGTACGGTTACTTTTATCGATTAGATACAAGAAAGCTTTTTTGTAGAGCATCAAATGTTCTACAAAAATGTGCTAAAAGACTCTCCTAACATCAACTGTTTAAGTCTAACAAAATTCCAAAGTTAAAAAAAAAATGTGTCCATGTTATTTAAATGGGAAATAAAAATTCGCGATGAGGGACGTCTTAATTTAATTATGAAAGGCTCATACTTGCGGAGGGTTTTTTTGAGATACCAAACAATACATTTTTCATTATAACGAGGAAAAAAAAAATAGTAATTTTATTTGACCCACCCTAATATATATATACATATATATATATATACATATGTTATATTGGGTGGAATTTATTAAAACAAAAAAATATAACACATATACATATACAGACGTAAATGTAGGAACACATATGCGTAAATAACGTAAGTTGTCAGATAGAATGTCATAATATTGAATAGTGCCATTAAAATAATTATAGTATTGAGAGGAACATTGCGGTGTTACAAATTTTCTTTTTTCTTACCAATCCTCGCGACGGTGTGGTTCTTTTTCTTTTCTTATCTGATTCTTCCATTACTTCCAGATTTTTTACGTCCTATCCACGTGGTTGTCGTTTTATTTTTTGGGTTAGAAAAAAATTGACATTTTTCGGGATTATGTTGAAGGAATCACTCGTTAAATGTTCGTTCTTTATTTACGTCCGTTACAGCGAGATAAATATGGATTTTTTAACGTGTCCCATTTTTTGCCACTAAATCATTTATACTACACATAATCGAAAAAAATCCTGCAATATCGATATTATTATTTTTATTTCATCACACTTATTCGAGCGACGCTCAATTGACGAACGAATTACAATAAAAATGTTCTGGATCGCTATGGCTGACATGGAAATGAGAAATTGTTAGTTCTTTTGTGTTCGTGTTGAAAGGAAACTCGAAAAAAAAAACGGGACTCAATAGTAGGTATTCGTTGTACCATAATTCCTGCTGCACCGCAAATGGAAAAGATATCTCCAATTCTTCTAATCCGAGAAACCCGTCGTTCGAGTCACTCGGGATATTTTTCGTTAGTAACAGCTACAACGATTCGATGGACACGCTGAAGGATAAATGATGCACTTGTCCTGACAATAAACATCGGCTCCCTCTTGTCCGGCTATGTCACCAATGGCGTCGCAACTCTCGCTGCAATAAAAATGTTTAACACTTTTATTAGAACAAAATTAAGTTTATATCCGTCGATCCTTATAACTCCGACTATTTTTTGGAATACAAGAGATCGTGCAGCACGATACTCACGGGCATTGGCAAAATTCTTCGGGACAATTTGACGGATAATGAAGACAATTCGTCTGGCACCATTCAGCCATACCGACTGTTCTTCTCGAACTATTGGTGGGCACGCAAACCTGGGATCTAAATTAAAAACAAAAAACAAAATTTATTCCTGCAGTTTGAAAATGATGAAAAAAAAAAAACATGACGGAATTAATTTTTTCTCGCTCCCTGGTATCTCAAATGTTTTTCAAAATATTCTTTTTCATTCTCATTACCTGATGAAAGTGTCGAGCGTACGCAAATTCTGTAGAGCGTACAGCGGTGGTCTACCGGCTGTACTGGTCGTGATACTAACGTCAGCGCAATTTCTGAAAGTTTCGGGTCTACCACAACCAACTCTCTCGGTACCGTCCGGACAGGTGCCCCACATATTGCCTTGAATTTATACAATTTAACTCAATACAATTTATCAAAATTCGTTCCTTTCATTCAAACTCAATTTTAACCCGTTTCGAATAATTTTTTTATAAATAATATACCGGTGTAATAGTCCCATTGAATGACGCACTGAGTACAGGTAAGGCCGGGTGGAAGAGTAACTTTATATCTGAATATTCCTTGTTTCCCGACTTCGGATGGAATAACGAAACTAACGTTACGAGTACCGGACAGATACAATGGAAACCTGTAGAAATGACATTTTTCATTTATAAAATTCATTAAGGGGGGAAATAGGGTTAGACGGTTCAAAAAATCGATTTTTTTTTATTTCACAAATTGTTAGTAAAACTATTGAAAAATATGTTCCCAACATTTTAAATGAAAATTCCAACTCGTTCTATTGTTATAAGCCATTAAGGGGAGATATAGGGTTAGGACAGCGTTTTCTCAATGATTTTCATGAATTTTTTTATAGTATAAAAAATGAATATAATTTTCTGAAACTTTGAGAATATTTTATACATATATTTAAGTATATACTATAAAAATTTTATACATATATTTAAGTATATACTATAAAATATTAGCGACCCCATATTGCTTGTTTTTCTTGGTACTATTTTTTCAAACGCGTTTTTTCTGAAAACGACTTTTTTTGAACTTGCGTACACGCTAGTTTGAAAAGTTTTCAACGATTCGTTTTGAAAATTGGCAGTTACTTTCTTCATAGTACTGCGCTCTATATGAACCTAAAATCGGAATATTATCATTATTTAAAATAATTTTTTTTTTGCAAATAAAGTTGTAAAAAATGGCAAAAAATCATGCTTTTTTGTTTTGACCCCTGTAAAAAATTCAATTTTCTATTTTTTTGATAGCATTTAGGTTCATATAGAAGAGAGACATATGATAAAAGTAAATTCCAACCTCATTTGATTTCGGATGAAAATTGCAGCTTCCAGAATGTACCTGCAATATGGGGTCACTAATATTTTCGGTGTATTTCAAGGAAATTCGTCAAAAATTTTATAGTATATACTTAAATATATGTATAAAATATTCTCAAAGTTTCAATAAATTATATTCATTTTTTATACTATAAAAAAAATTCATGAAAATCATTGAGAAAACGCTGGCCCTATTTCCTCCCTCAATTAAAAGTCTTTCATAACCGTACAATTTTTCGTCGCTTGATTCTTCTCACCTGTCGAAGCAGTCTTGTGTAGCTTCGCGCGACGGATTATTGTTAGGACAAATACGCAGTTCAAAACTACCCTGATGATTAGCCGTGAGCTCGATCTCAACGTCAATTTCCTGTCCAGCAGCGTAACGTCTGACTATCGTGCCTTTCGCGTACGTGCCACCTGCCTCGTGGGGTCGAGGACTTTTCAGATGATAAGCATCACCGCATAATCCACATTTGCCCTTATTCTGATCCCACTGAACTGCAACATTTTATCGTTGTAATCATTGTCGTAGCGAGGATTAATGAATTGAAAAAAATCCGCCCTTACAACGAAAAAATATATGAAAATCGTTGTATAATTTTATCAATACTATTGGCGTCATGATTCTTTGAAATTTCGTTTTGAAGGGCATTGTCATATCGCGAAAGTTTGAAACAAAATTTCAAAATCCCGTTATTTAATACGGTTCAAGTATTTTTTTTTATCCGAAATAGAAATGATTGCGTTATTCGTTAAGTAATTATTATACATAATTTCTTTGTTTTCTTTTTAAATATCGAGGACTAAATTGCTTCAGGATGAAACGCATCTCGTGACTTAAATAATCGTGATTGAACTAAATTATATAAGTGTTATTACTATGACAGTGAAAAATGGGCCATCGTGCATGAATCATTGCAAAACAGAAAGCCGCTGCTCGACTCGCGAAAGCTATAATTCTTGATTTTATTCGTATTACACTGCCCCCGGGGGCTTTGCACGCGGTGCGTGAAGTATGTATACGCGTTATTTATTTTTCTTCGGTTTATCTCGCGAACGAGAAAAAAAAACAATCTGTAATTATTATAGTTTGAGGTCAGACTTCGTCTCTTGCAGTTTGGGTATGCGTAACGCGTGATATAACTGTTACGATGAATTCTCCGGGCTGCAACAATGAAATTATATATAATAAACAATTGGTTTACTTAAAATGTTTACGATCGTAGTTTGAGCTTCTCGTTATGTAGGCGTTTCTTTTTCTCTGTTTTGACTTTATTTTTCTTCTCAGCAAAATGTGTAACGGAGTCCGCGAGACTTGTGGCAGAACAAAAACGTCATTACGAGGTCTGTTCAAAAAGTATCGGGAATTTTTAATTTCCGCGGGCTACGTATATTCGATTTTCGATTTTTTTGTGGCGTTAAGTTGGTACTCGTGTCCCTGACTTATGCTGAAAAAATCGAGCATATTGGATGTTTAGTTAATTGTTGACAGCTGTTTTGGTTTGACGTGTTTTGGCTTGTCTTCGATTTTTGCCTATTTTAAAAAATGGATCAAAGAATCCGTATCAAATTTTGTGTAAAATAGAAAATTAAGTGCGCGGACGCATTCCGAATGTTGACTGTGGCATATGGTGAAGCTACCTTGGACCAGAACCACGTTAATCGGTGGTACAAAATGTTCTCACAGGGCCGAGAAGATGCGAACAACGAAATTCGTTCCGGACGCTCGAGCACATCAACAACAAACGAAAACATTGATGAAGCGAAGAAAATAATATTGGCTAAGCGTCGAATCACCGTTAGAGAAGTTGCCGAGGAACTAAACATATCGATTCGCTCGTGCTATTCGATTTTCACCAATGATTTGGAAAATAGATTTTTTAAATCTATTTTCGCAAATAGATTTAAAAATTTTTATTTTCGGTATTGCTCTTCGTTTCTCGTACCCATTTAGGCCCAAGCTCCTTGAAGGAGACCCCAACAAAATGTTTTAACGATTTTTGTCATCGGTGATCCGATCTTAAGGGGGTTTTAATGGTGTACAAAATTTATTTTCGTTGCAGTCCAACGATGCAAACTTCAACATCATCGATTTTTTCAGCATAAGTGAGGGACACGAGTACCAACTTAACGCCACAAAAAAATCGAAAATGGAATAGACGTAGCCCGTGGAAATTCAAAATTCGCGATACTTTTTTAACAGACCTCGTATGTCGAACATTTTTTCTTTTAACTACCGTCCCATGTTTTTCAATATTAACTAATAAAGCGTTGATAAATGTTGATGAATAAACAAATGTTAATAATGTAAATGGATGAACCTGAATAGCCTCCGCAATAAAGCTCGTTGTCGTTCCAGTTTACGGGATTGGAATATCCGAAACGCCACATACTGTTTCTCGCGGGTGGATCCATGAGACGTCCGTGTCCATTAACTTCGATATTCGCGAAGATCTTGTTTCCATTGGAATTGGGGGGAAAAAAATATATATTTTGAAAATGAGTATTAATTCTAGAAATAATATGAAAATTAATTGACTGCACTACAGATCATACGTAAAACTGAATTGATAACTTACGAGCAGAATAAATATGGTAAATCCGTATCTGCTCGGCGAATCCATGACACCTTGAATCTGAAAAAAATCACATACAATACAAAAAGTAAAGGCTGATGGAAGGTGTCGCTGGAATTCTCGACGGTCATTGACTATATACAAAGGAGCTATTCGAGATAATAAATCCCAATAAAATAGTCCATGTTCGGGAACGTCGTAATGTATTACTGAAATAAAAAGAAGAAACCTCAAAGTCGATTAACAAGTTGGCGGTATAAATTAAAGAGTTCGTTCAACGGTTTGAAAATTTTTTACGAGAATTTATCGTTTCCACACATCGAATAATTCTTTCCTTAAAGGATTTTTAATTCATTATTTCGCTTTTATCGGTCATTGTCGTTTGACTTTACGTTCGGCTACGATAATCCACGATGAATAATCGTCACATTACTCTCGAAATAATAAATCTGACAATAATAATAATAAATCTGACGAGTGCCACGTTTGTCGACTAACGAAACGATTGAAAATTCATCGCTCGAATCTGCGACTCTTTCGAAGATTTTTTTTCTTTCTTTCGTCCAGAACCGGAGGAACTCCGATGTAATTATTCATACAGAATATAAGAGATCATTTCAAGTTCAATGACATTTACATATATGGCACTCGTCTACGGGATGTGGAATTATTTTCAGACTTTTTGAGTCAAGCTCTGTGAAATTTCATTTTGGATTATTCACTGAGATTAAGATGACGATTGTAAGAAGGTAAAATTTCTTCTTCCGCTACATCGAAATTTCGATAGCCAAAGACCTTTCAACACTCGTTCAAAGTCGAAAAAAAATTTGTTTGTCCCCGTTTTATCGAGGCCGGGTGGAGGAGGATATTGTATACACGTATAATTTACAGTTGTTTCTTCCATCTTATGTCAGCTCGTCTACCATCGAATTGACGCACTCGAATAAACGAAATAGCTCTACCCAACACCTTGACACTTTACGTGACGTGGAATACGAACGAACGCGTTTTACTCAATTAAACCGGTACCAATGCTATAACCATGCGTTTATTCGAATTACCTTTTTTTTTTCTTTCATCTCCGTTGATGTACGAACAATTTGCATGCTGTCGAGAGTTCGCGCATTTAAATTGCACACTTTTTACAGAGTACCAATAAGTATTAATTCTATTATATCATTTTGCTGTACATTTTTATTACTTTCAATCTCATTAACCAATTTCATTTTTCGCAATATCTTTTGTTACATATTCTTTTCACTATTTTTTAAGATTCTTAATTTTCCTGAATTTCGTCCAGATTTCATTGAAAATTTAATTGAACGTTATTTCTCTTCGTGCTCGCAAACAGCTATTATCGTGGAATTTCAGCGAAATGCCGTGACAATATAAAGTCGTTAAAGCGAAGTAGAGAGAAAAAAAAAGAAGGAATTTGTTGGAACCGTGCTCGGTCGTCGTTCGCGTCGACGACCGAGTTTGCGGAGCGGTGGACCCGCCTAAAAGTGAAAAAACAATTCTGGTTAACCTTCGAGGCGAAACGGTTTGCAGGGTGTAAGACCTCCACCCGTATACCTATGGCCCGTGTCGACTTATCGACCAAGAAACCGAAAATAAAAATGCATTCTTCGTTCCGTCGTATTGACGAAAATTCAACGAGCTATTGATGTTTTTGTTTTCTTAAAAATTAATCATTTTTTTAAAATCATCGTCGAATAATTGTGAGACGAATTGCTTTCAGCGTTAAACAAAATTAATAATGGATTAATTCAATGTTTCAATAACGAGAGCAATGGTTGAAAATGAAAATTCGATGCAATCAAGTGGGAATTAAGGCAGTAGTCTGGTAACTTAAGCCGATTTTCATGTCTTTTTTGGAGGGCGTTTTTTTGTAGGAAAATAAAAATGAATCGTTTTGGATATTTAGGATGTTTTTATTTACATATTAAAGATACGAAAGAAACATTTTTTGAAAAAATTGAGGCTACTTTACACACTTATAGTTCTCGTCGGAACTACCGAGAAATTTTTTCACCCCTGACTTTTTATTTTACAACCCCTTCTTTGCTAAAATAAAAGGACTTTTTTTTCCACAGTCCGCCATTTTGTTATTTATCCATGAAATTTAACTTCAGTAGTTCCGACCAGAATGACATGTCTATAGATTAAAAATTATCAAGAATTTTTTATTTCAGATAACATCAAGAGCCAAAATCACTGGGGCCACCCTCGCGCTTTTTTTTCGAGATGCCAACTTCGATCAATAATAATAATAATAATAATAATAATAATAATAATAATAATAATAATAATAAACTATTAAATTTGTTGAAAAAAATTTTTTTTTGTATTTTTAATATGTAAATAAAAACATCCTAAATATCCGAAACGGTTCATTTTTATTTATTTTTTTAATAAAAATGAATCGTTTTGGATATTTAGGATGTTTTTATTTACATATTAAAGATACAGAAAAAAAATTTGTTTGAAAAAATTTAATAGTTTATTATTATTATTATTATAAAAACATCCTAAATATCCAAAACGATTCATTTTTCTTTTTTTTTTTTATAAAAATGAATCGTTTTGGATATTTAAGATGTTTTCATTTATATATTAAAGATACAAAAAAATATATTTTTGAAAAAATTTAATCGTTTATTATTATTATTGCCCCGGTGATTTTGGCTCTTGATGTTATCTGAAATAAAAAATTCTTGATAATTTTTAATCTATAGACATGTCATTCTGGTCGGAACTACTGAAGTTAAATTTCATGGATAAATAATTTCAGTAGTTCCGACCAGAATGACATGATTAAGAATTATCAAGAATTTTTGATTTCAGATAACATCAAGAGCCAAAATCACCGGGACCACCCACGCGCTTTTTTTTCGAGGTGCCAACTTCGATCAATAATAATAATAATAATAATAAACTATTACATTTTTTCAATAAATTTTTTTTTTGCATCTTCAATATGTAAATAAAAACATCCTAAATATCCAAAACGATCCATTTTTATTTTCCTACAAAAAAACGCCCTCCAAAAAAGACATGAAAATCGGCTTAAGTTACCAGACTACTACTTCAACGGATTACTCCGATTTCGGACATGCTTACGACGATATATATATATATACAAGAGAAAGGATATAAAAAATAAAGCGGTAAGAGGATAAGACGGAAAAAAAACATCGAGTATTCGATCAGTCATCAAGGCTATGGTGTAACGGTGCTCCCACGATGATCATACGAATGATAATAATAAATACGAGGGATGTAGTGAAAAAATTAATGGAAATCGTATTTCCCGAAATACGCTTTTTCACTTTCCCCCGGATGATTTGTATTCGACAGGTAAATACGGAAGAGCATTCAAAGATAAATTATACGAGAATAGGTGCAATCCTCGAATAGAAATTTATTGTTAAGTATAATTGTCAAGAATCAATTCTACAACCTCGATGTATACACAATTTTCGTACGTTTTAATATATCCTTTTTCAGAGTCATTGGAATGTCAAATCTCGAGGAAAAAATGGATAAACGAACAATTTACTGGAAAATTAACTCAGGCGTTTGCAACAAATCCCAACGAAATAATGAGAATTATGTACAAAATGTTAAACAACAGAAGGCTTTTAAAAAAAAATTCTACGGTATTCTGCGGCACAAAGGGCCCCGCGATTTTAGAAAATCGTTCGTACCCACGCACGGGAAGAAAAAAAAAGAAATTACCAAACGAAATATAATAAAGATCCCGGAATGGAATTTGTTTATTTATTTTAAAACGCATTGCCAATATTTCTAACAGTAAAGAAAAGTCGTTTTTTTCTTCTTTGCTCCACGTAAATGAAAATAACGTCAAATATTCAACTGATAGCAAGTACCGTCGCACTTACCGTCGCTGTTTGACGCGTGATCGGCGTCTCAAGTTGGTGCGATGCGAAACGGTTAAGTAGGTGAGGAGATACAACGACGGAAGTACGTAATCGTAGTTACAAAGCCGGATGTTAACCCCCTGTTAACTGTAGATTAAAAGAATTACGATTACCGAATGTTCGCGACAACACGTACGATATATCGAATTGGAAACCGCGTTGTTTTTTTCCACTGCACGCGGCAAACTCAGAGTCTCGACTCACGATATATTCCGGCGAATAAAGAATACGATTCGGTTGCCCGGCCCCTCTTCTCTCTACTCATGAATCCTCGACCGGACCCGATCCCACTCTATACCGGCCCGAATCGATTACAAATTAGGCGAACGATTTCTTTTTTTATCCAAATAAATTCTGATCCCTTGTTTACGTACACTATTTTGTTATAATTCTTTTACACAATCATGATAAAGTTATAATCTACACTAATTAGTTAATTGTTCTTCAATTAGAGTAACGATCAAAAGTGACTTCGGTTCTACGAGGTACATAAAAAAACGGTACATACCCTGAGTGTTGTTAAAAAAATCAATGTGTCTTCGGCTCAATAAAATATTATGTTACAAATAACAATTTTGACAAAATTTTTATTTGAGAATTCAAACTATTTTCCAAAGTTCGTAACGACTGATCGGTAAGAAAAAGAGACTGGTCGAACGTTCGGCAGAAAACTGTGTCTCGACGGACAATTTCCGGGGACTTTAAAAGCCAAAAAATCCGATAACAAAAAGAGGTAACGAGGGGGTATAGCGAATGATGATTGGTTCGCACCACTTTTCCGGGTCTGTTACGTTGCCCGTTTATTTGGCGGAGGGGAGAGACTGGAACTCCTATAATTGTTAAGGTGGGAAATAGGGTTAGGACAGCGTTTTCTCAATGATTTTCATGAATTTTTTTATAGCATAAAAAATGAATATAATTTATTGAAATTTTGAGAATATTTTGTACGTATATTTAAGTATATACTATAAAATTTTTGAAGAATTTTCTTGAAAAACACCGGGGATATTAGCGACCCCATATTGCAGGTCACAATCAGACTCAGCGTTTTGCGTACATTCTGGAAGCCGCAATTTTCATCTGAAATCAAACGAGGTTGAAATTTACTTTTATTATATGTCTGTCTTCTATATGAACCTAAATGCTATCAAAAAAATAGAAAATTGAATTTTTTACAGGGGTCAAAACAAAAAAGCATGATTTTTTGCCATTTTTTACGAATTAACAAAAATTAAGATAAAAATTTAGACGAATTTTTTTCCATCGGACCCGAAGATGTTAATCTTCGATTCATCCGAGAATACGACACGTTTTCAAAATTCTATGAATTTTTTTACGTAGGTTTTTGCGAAACCTAAACGTTTTTCTCGATTTATATTATTAATTAATGGTTTTTTGCGGACAGTTCCGCCGTATATTTCGGCAGAATGCAAAACGTTTCTCAATAATTTTCATGAATTTTTTTATAGCATAAAAAATGAATATAATTTATTGAAACTTTGAGAATATTTTATACATACATTTAAGTATATACTATAAAATTTTTGAAGAATTTCCTTGAAAAACACCGAAGATATTAGCGACCCCATATCGCAGGTCACAATCAGACTCAGCGTTTTGCGTACATTCTGGAAGCCGCAATTTTCATCTGAAATCAAACGAGGTTGGAATTTACTTTTATTATATGTCTCTCTTCTATATGAACCTAAATGCTATCAAAAAAATAGAAAATTGAATTTTTTACAGGGGTCAAAACAAAAAAACATGACTTTTCGGCATTTTTTACAACTTTATTTGCAAAAAAAAAATTATTTTAAATAATGATAATATTCCGATTTTAGGTTCATATAGAGCGCAATACCATGAAGAAAGTAACTGCCAATTTTCAAAACGATTGGTCGAAAACTTTTCAAACTAGCGTGTACGCAAGTTCAGAAAAGGTCGTTTTCAGAAAACGCGTTTGAAAAAATAGCGCGCTCGGGGCCTGACGGAGAGCTACTCACTTTAATGGCTTATATCAATAGAACGAGTCGGAATTTTCATTTTAAATTTTGGGAACATATTTTTCAATAGTTTCACTAACAATTTATGAAATAAAAAAAAATCGATTTTTTGAACCGTCTAACCTTATTTCCCCCCTTCAGCGTCCGGTAGAAATGTCGTTTCAAAATCATCGTTCGGCACACTAATGAGAAGAAAAGCGATGAAAAATAAATGAACAAAATGTTTGCTACGTATCTTGTTACTTGCGATCCCAATTAAAATGGAGTTTAATATTTGTTATTTCAATTTTTTTGAAACGAAATTTTAACGAGAAGAGTGTTTTTTTTACCTGCGTTTGATACACAGCATTCCGTCGTGGTAAATAAATGTAGGATACGGTACGACGACGAGGAATTTTCTTCTGTTGTATCGCTGTATTTCTCCAGGTACCACGCATCGCGTCGATAACTTACGGACCGACATCCTCTTTACCGGTGAAAGCAAGGAAAAAATCTGTGGTCCAGTTCCTTGGTCAATAACGATTTACTGTGGGCAACGAACAAATTCTCACGAAGATCCAGGTCAACGAATTAAGCGCGACTGCAAACGATTATATATATATATTTTTTTTTTTCTTCTACTACCCAAGCACATCTCGCTTTTCTTGCTTGTGGGGAAAAAAACAGATTTATCGTGATGCTGGTAAAATTTCATTCCGAGCATGCGCTGGGGATGAACTCGGCGATAGCCGTTCAATGGAATGTGATGCAGTGAGATATCAGCGCGATGTACATATAAATATATACAGTGGGTCAAAAAAATATTCATACACCTTGTTTTTTTGCGATAACTTTATAGACATAATGCGATACGCAAAGAAAGCCAATTTTATTTAATAGTACATCAGGTGCAGAGATAAACTGCAAATGGAGAATTTTTTCCCAGGAATAATAGAAGAATAATGCCAAAAAAACGAACATTTTCGGGCAAAAAAGTATTCGTACACTTACGATTATAGTGAAAACCTACATCATCGTAGTTGTTAATTATACCTAACATTTGGTGTGCATCCCTTTTGCTTCGATTATCGCCTCGAGTCTCTTAGGCATGGATTCTACTAGCTTTTGCGTTCTTTCTTTTGCTACTTTCGTCCATTCTTCTAAAAGCACTCTTTTGGAGATCGGATTTGTTTGTTATTTTTCTTTTTCTAATTTCTACATCCACCAAGTGCCATAAATGTTCAATAGGATTGATGTCCGGAGATTGTGGTGGTGTGATCAATTGTTTGCGGACATTATAGAGTAACCATTCCCTCGTTTTCATGGCGGTATGTTTCGGGTCGTTGGAAGTAGAAATTTCCATCCAGGCCCATTTTATCTACACTCGCTTTGAAATTGCTGCGCAACACGTCGATATATTTCTGGGCATTCATTGTACCATTTATCAAAGCCAGATTACCAACGCCATAATATCCCATACAGCCCCAAACCATGACGCTTCCTCCGCCGTGCTTTACAGTCGGTATTAAATTTTTCTGCCGGAGCTCGGTATTTGGTTTCCGCCAGACGAATTTTTTTCCATCGGACCCAAAGATGTTAAACTTCGATTCATCCGAGAATACGATACGTTTCCAAAATTCTATAGATTTTTTTACGTAGGTTTTTGCGAAACCTAAACGTTTTTCTCAATTTATATTATTAATTAATGGTTTATTGCGGGCAGTTCCGCCGTATATTTGGGCAGAATGCAAAACGTTTCGAATAGTCCGGGGACACACGCTCTTCCCCGATGTTGACGCGACATCATTCGCTAAACTGCGAGCACTTGGGAACGGTTTTTTTGTAGCCTCTGTAACGATACTCCGACGCTCTCGTACCGTTAGTATTCTCGGTCGACCGGTTCGTGGCTTATTTTCTGTGCTGTTTGTTCTTTCGTATTTTTTTCTTATATATTGCACTGTTGCGAGACTTAGATTTAGTTCTTTACTAATTTTTCGATAACTTTCACCGCGTTTCCGAAGAAAAATCACTCTATCTCGCATGAATATTGATATTTCGCTTTTTTTTGCCATCGTGTCTGTTCAGAGCTTGAAGATCTACTACCGCATGGAATAGGTCAAAACCATTGTGTAAACGAAGACTCGTTTACATTGTACGCAGAGGTCGGACCGTCCGTGAGTGAACATCGAGGTTTAGCAGCTCAATCTGTACGAATACTTTTTTGGCCCGAAAATTTTCGTTTTTTTTGCATAATTCTTCTATTATTCCTGGGAAAAAATTCCCCATTTGCAGTTTATCTCTGTACCTGATGTACTATTAAATAAAATTGGCTTTCTTTGCGTATCGGTTATGTCTATAAAGTTATCGCAAAAAAACAAGGTGTATGAATACTTTTTTGACCCACTGTAGATAATATAGATATAAAAATACGCTGGTATTGGTGAGGAAAATATTGAAAAAATAAAAAATAACGTTGGTTGATGATCCAATGTTTGCGAACAGCTCGCAATAATTCGCGTGAAAATTAATGAAATCAAACCTCCCAAAAGATTTTTCTTCTCTTTATTTATTTTCATCGAAATCCCTTTATTATAAGTTTATCCGTAACTAATCGCAAGCAATTCGAGCCTTTTTAGGGACCAAATGAAAACGATAAAGGAACTAATTAATATCATTGCTGTTATTATAATTATTGATTGTTTAACGGATATTTACGTTCTACATTGAGATAAATTTAATCCCGTTACATGATCAATTTTTCGTGTGTAATTCTTGAAATGCCGATTTCAAAGTGTACGGATAAAATAATCATTGCGAAGTGAAGTTCGATCAGTTGGGTTTTTGGAACGTAATAAATATAAAAAAATGCACTTTGTCAACGCTTCACGTTCGACGTGTCTCGAAAAAAAAGGGTGCCCGATTATTTCGGTGCAACACTACTGCGAATGAGTAATATTTAATTTCATTATAATCGGAATTTCTTGTTTTCCATGTTGATCATTCTTTGTTCCCTTGGCCTTTTCAAGATACACGTCGTCGCTCAACGATTAAACATTTTCGAAAGTTTGTTTAATCAGCATATTATTCATCTCATATACATATATATATATTCTTATATTCATATTACAGAGGATATAATTTAAGCACGTGCTCGAGACTAACGAGAGGTTCGGATCACAATAATAATAATAATAGTTAATGATATAATATTATACAATCAGATAATCCACAACATCGATTACACATAATATTATTTAACTGCATATAAACATACAAAAGGTTTAAAACTAATTAAATGGTGTTTTTTGTTGTTGCTGTTATATTTCATTTCCGTTTTTTTTATTTTTTATATTTTTTTTTCGTTTCCTTTAAATCGATCTAATTTCATATTACTTATTGTTGGTTGAATGCATTGTTATTTCCTTTAAATCGTTGATCCGTGTCCCTGTGTCTGTTGTGTTTTAACTTGTTGTTTTTTGCTTTCGGCTAAACAATTTTTGAATAATCAGAAACTGACGTTATAATTGTGTGACGATTGCTGTATCGACGGAAACGAAGAAAAAAAGTTATTTATATTTGTTATTTACAGGCAATATTTATATGATAAAAAATCGCCAATGACTAAAGCTTGCAGCCAATATTTTCGCCCATTTCCCAGTCATTATAATACATTGTTATTTGTTTGTTTTTTTTTTTATCGATGACACAAAAAAATTGCATTAAAAAAAAGTAATCCAAGCGAAGAATGCAAAAGTAAATGCCTTTTTTCAGCCGAGTTGTCGAGTTTCAACCGGTTCTTGCGAGTTAAAATAATTCATATTATATAATTCATATTTATATTATATTTGTGTTTCTATCGGCTGCTGTATCCGGTATTTCTTTTTTGTAAATTTTTTTTTCGTACTTTATTTTTTTTGATATTCAGGCTTCGCAGTAGTGCCTACAAACTATCAGTCGTGCGTGTTCCAATAGAAATGGATTATTGCTTTTCATCTTCCTCCGTTAATTAAACTTTCACGTCACATTGATCGCGACAGTTTTTCATTAAATTTGTTTTTTTTTTTTATTTATTTAATCATGATTCTCTGCAACTGTTTCGGGATACGTGATGGGATCGTCGTAGGATCGTGGGAAATACACCGTGGGGGAAGTTCAATCACGTATTTAGTCTCGTTTGTCGAGCGTAATGAGCGTCGAGTTGGGGGATGTCGTCAGTATTGCCGAAGGGGGTGACGGATAACAGTGCACGTTACAATCCAGTGTTTTTAATATACATTTGGGTATATCAAGTGTGTTAAAATTAATGATCGATACACGAAATTTTATTAATTATAATTACTGGTACAATATATAGTATTTCTCGGTTCGTGAATGTTCATTTGAAAACATATAAAACAAAAACATTGAAAGAAAAACCACGGAATATCTTCTATCTAATAGACGACAATCAGATGTGAATATTCAACGATCGTATATGCAGTTAAACAATCAGAATTTTTTTTTCGTACTAACGGTTATTTTTTCTTTTTCTTTTTTATTTATTTTTAATAGTTAATAGTTGCACCGTATATTTTTGTTCACATTTTTTATATCCTTTGCTATTTATTTACAAAAATTTGTAATTCGTGAATAGAAATACGTGTACATATATGCGTTCCATTAGATATGCCCTTCTTTCAAGGATAAGTTATTCGTTTAGGAATAAAATTTAAGATCGGAAAGCGATTTTTTTTTTTCGGTACGTATTCAAATTTCGTACAATGGTGTTAATGAACGATAATCCAAAACCACAGAGACACATATTAGCTGCATTTACATTCTTTTTTTTTAACAATAGTCACAATGTTCGTTTATAAAAATAATAATTCGAAAAATCGACGGTTTATGAATTGAGGAGTCGGGAACGAGTGAAAATATTCGTAAATCAGATTTTCCTTTTACTCGTTTTTCCCTCGTCGCTCGTCAACGAATTGACAATTAATAAAATGTGTTTTCTTTCTCGTTTTACTCGTGCTTTTAAACGATTCCTCTTTTGACTGATCTAGCGGATGATTTCACACATGAGATTCAGAAAGTAATGTTCTTGATAAAATGAATTGTCTACGATGAATGCTGTTATATTTTAAACATTGAAAATCACCGACTAAACCCTATCGATGTATATATGCCTATACTTAAAAATACTGTTTGGATTTCTTTCGAATATGCTCTCTTCTTTCCTTCTCTCACTTTTTATGCTAATTTTTAGTTTCAATGAAACTTTCATTTTCCGCACGGTGTAATATATACACTCATACGCTTTTATAGGTGTATATGTATATAAGCGTATATGGTAAAAGTATAATAAATTAATTGTATCATTATCGCTTTGCGAACAACGCGTTCGTTGAGATACTAACGATACGTGTCATTGAACAATAAACATGTCTTGTTTGATGTAATCCTCAACGTTATCCCAGTATCACTCATTCGCCAATGAATAAAAATAAAAAGTTAAAAAACATCGTAATTTTTGTGTCGTTTAATCCGAACGGAAATGACAAATAGAGAATGAAATATGTATAGATGTGAATTGTTCATTTATCAAATTTAAAAAAAGTAACGAGGAAATTTCATTGCGTAAAAATCCGATAAAAAAAAACAAAATAAAAATAAAATAGAGAAAAAATTTCTAAAAAATTTGGTTATACGCCGAATACCCGAAGCTTGGCTTCAGAATTCGCTGAATCACTCGTGCGACGTAAAGTAAGCTTTATTACGAGGCAAATATTGATTAAGAAAAAAAATTCGTTTTTTTTATTCTTTAATATTCACTCTCGTGAGCACTCACGCAATTTGGCTCCTATTATAATCTATAATAATTTAAATATATATTGTATATATATATATAATTAATATATTCATTTTTATACAATAATATTATATACATTTATATTCGCAAGATGTATACATGATATGTTTGTTCACGTGTATATCTGACGGTGGAAAAAAAATTCTTTTATATTAATATATTCTTTTTTTTTCCTTCTTCGCTTTACCTCGATTTCTCAGGCAATTGTTGATATGTATCGTTTTACAGCATGGTTTACCGCTTGACAGTTTTTTTTTTGTCTTACGATTACGTTATTATTACTAACTTTGATGATTCTAGATGTAAGATTACTTATTCATTCGCTAGATGTCTAAATATTTTATCGGTATAATTACGATTATTATTGTTATTATTATTACACACATTCGCACCTGAATATTCTTCACCCTTTTTCGCTTCTCTTTTATGATTTTTCTTTTCCCTTTTTTTTTTTTCGATGTACGATAATACGGCAAATAATTCAAGCTGCCCTCGTGAAAGCGCTACTTCATCATTCTCCCCGAACGGACCTTGACGTTATACCGCCGATAAATCGATAATTCCGGGGTCGACGAAGACGAATCGTTCGCACGATGGACAGGTGATAGAAAATTTGCGCAATTTCTTCGTTCACTCCACTTTTTTTCTCTCAAGATATGATTTTGACGATGCTCATTGACGGTTCGATCGACACTAGTTTAATTGAAAGTAACGCGAGTCTCGCGAAGAAACAAAAAAAAAAACATATCAAATATTTATATTACTGAACTTTTTTTTATCAGCAATTATCCAAAGTGGTATTGTAAATAAAAAATTAATTCTCGTTCGAAAATCGTTCTCAATTCGTTCGTTTACTTTTAATTCACTTTAACGTGGATTTCAATTAGATCGATTAGCATTTTTTCTAGCGTTTACTCAATGTGGACGGTGGTTGTTTATAAAATTAGAATTTCAACGAGAGCCGCGAGGTACACTTAGAGAAATTGCGTTAATGACAAAATAACTATCGGAGTGATAACTAAATGAAATGTCATATATTAAAATAAATATAACATTTGTGGTTGTCACTTGATCGTTCATTTTACTAAAATGCTCTTTGTCGGTATATAGTTTGTATCTGTTACCGTTATCTCTCTATTGAATCTGCAAAAGCTACTACCTTAATTAATTCACAAAGTTTGTCCTTAATGGTTAAGGGTCAAAGGATAAGGGAATCGGTATCTCGCGATCGATATATGTAGTCAAAGTGTGTTACATGAAACTACAACATCGTCCAGGGAGTTACCGAGTCGCAAAGGACGGAGACGGGGGAGGCGAGGCTTCTAAGCATATATATATTAACATTCGATATCTATCGGAAGATGATTTCGCAGAAGTTTCTCGAAGCGCTATTAATCAAGACACGGAAGAATTCGGGCTTACGATTTTCAAGTCTGAAAGAAAATTCTTTTGTTTATTTCGTCATAACGAGTAATTAACGATTTTTCCCAAAATCTATTAATTAAGATAATATTTTGTTAAATTATAATTTGAACAAAAATCGATGGGATATCTAACGAGAATCGAACGTAAAAAAAATTCACGTTAAAAGCTATGAATAATTGATAACAATAGAAAAATTGAGAACGATTTCTTTCGTTTGCTTCGACAAAGTTTCATTTTTTTATGTAACACACATCATATAAAAAAATGGAAAATAAAATGCTACGACGAACGTTATTTATTGAACAATTTTTTGTCGATTTTCTAAATCCAATTTAAACTTGTAATTTCTGTTATTTCATTTATTCTTTTACCACGAGTCACGCGTTCACGGGCTTACGTATTTACGTATTACATTACGATATTATGTATGCATTTTGCGTTGGTCGTCAGGCTAGTCAGACTCGATGGCGCCGTGTACGATCTGTCCCTCGGCTGTTTTAACCCCTCGCAACATCACATATTTCATGTCACGAGTACCGACGCATAATTTACCGTACCATTTATGGTTACATATCTTTAGTGCATATATATAAACAGAAGTGACAAAACTTTAGCGGTCTTTGTTCGTCCTTGGAGTCTGTGCAAAATTTAGAATATCCTTTTTTCCATTCTTCATATGTCGATGTATATGTATATATGTTTCTTTCAATATTAATCGGCGTGACATAGAAAAAAGAATGGATTCATCAGAATTCAATAGAATAATTCGGTAGGAAAATAAAAAATTACATAATTCTTTTTAAGTTTTAGGTTGTTTTCCAATTCATGAAAATCCAACGGCGCGAAGTGTCCGAGGTGCAACAAAACTTGCTGCCGTTTACTATGTGCGTTATAAATGTCGTAAGCTCGGCCATTCATTGGCCTCACACGCAATTTGATTTACCGATCGTTTCCAACGAGTTATTACTCCCCGAGGCGTCACACTGTGGGCAATTTCAGCATGTTTCCCGGTTTCCTTCGTCTTACATCCTCCTTACTACCACTCTCTAGCCTGCGAGTCGCAAAATGCACGTTACCATACTTTTGAAGAAAACGCTGCATATAGTAAATATATATATACCATATACACCGTTTTCTTCGTCCAACAATGAGAACATAAAAATTGCAAACTTTTTATTACCCCAAACTAGAAATTGTTGTTCGCGTGACTTTCTTTTTAATTCCTTTCTTTTCAATCGGTAGACATCTATCTTACCAAGAGACGCTGTGGCGTCTCTCGTTCTTTTCTTCAGTTGGAGAAAACAATTTGCAACAATTTATTACCATCTCGTACTGAGTGACGCGAAATTTAATGCCGGGAATGAAACAGCAACTATAAAATGGACTGAATCAAAAATTATCAAAGACCGAAGAAAAAAATCTCCTCCTTGGATAATCCTAAAATATCGAGGCACTATAGATATATGTAGATCTAACGATCGACGTAGATGAAGGGTGTGAAGAAAATGGAGGAACCTCTTAACTCTTGCTCTCGTATGTGTCTTGATGAACAGGAAAATTTAAAAGAAAGCGGAGAAGAGGAAAACGAAAAAATTGAACAGACAATTTTTTAATTGGCATGTTCGGCTTATAGTCAATCTTAATCCTTCGAAATTGTACTTTCTTAATGTGAATATTTATGATAAACAAAATAATTCTAACAACCAATCAGAAAACGCAAAATTAATAATACAAACTTTTATAGCTCCGTAAACACAAATGTGTTTTCACATTATTCATGCGTATTTTTGCTTTTTCGATCTTCCGAAAAAGAAAAAAAACATATATAACACCGATATATGCATCGAAATAACGCACCGAAGGGCAACAGCAGACTTGATTCTTTGTTCCTTTTGAATACTTCATTAATTTACTTAATACTAAATTATCATAACGGATTTTTAACTGTCCATTTCTTTATCGACAACCACAAATCCTACGTTTGGTTAGTGAATAGTTTTTTTTATCACATTATTCTGATATGTACCGATACCTCTCCGATATCTTTCATTTTCTGATATGTATGAATTACTTTCTTGATACGTATCGAATAGTCTCGATGTGACTGAAAAAAAAAAGTTTCGTCACATTTACCCTCGCTTTTGTCATTCCTTAGATTAATATTTCTCTTCCATCTTCTTATTCCTATGAGCTGACACACGCGTAAATATACGCCCGATCAAGAACCTATCCTACGGTGACAGCGAGAGATCGGAAGTAACATTTTTAAAACTCGACTTTTGTGTGTGTGAAGTTAGCAGATCACTTCCCAGCAGATAAAAAATAAAATGAAGTTCCCTTCGCATGCAGTCGAGTTCTAGAGTTCGTGATAGTTTTTAACAATAGTTCTGTCGATTTACCCCCTGTACATGCGATTTTAAAAATGATCTGCTAACTTCCGCGAAGTTAGCAAAGCATTTTTTTTTAACTATCTAATTTTGTAGATTGCAACAAGCCTGGCAGTTCTATATATAAAACAACAATAGTTCTTGGACAAATAGTATTAATTGTGAATTGTTTATGCATTTATTACAAACGATCTCACTTAGGCTCCTTATTTTGAAGTTATTGTATTACCGAGTGTATTGTACCGCAGTTCATATTCTCGTGCATGATAATTCTGGCAACCTAATAAATACTTTGAGAGTTCTGGTCTCAGGACTTTTAATTAATGATTAGAAATATTTATCAGCATGTCAATCGAAAAACCGTGATCTGCTGATAATCGGAGAGTTCTGGCCTGTTCTGCAGTCCTGAATGATAGTTCTCGTTGTTTTACAACACGTTCCACAGAGTTCTAGCGCCAGAACTTTTAAAATTAATTACTACAAATTTTTACGAGCATATCATTCGAAAAAACGTGACCTGCTGGTATTTCTAAGAGAGTTCTCAGCTCTTCTATAGTCCTATATGATAGTTCTAGATGTGCTTCAACATATCTCACGGAGTTCTGATAAATTCTGAAAAGGGTGAAAACCTACATCAAAGAAGGATGGCCACAAAACACCTCACAAACGACGACGAAGTTTTGGATGAAGCGGAACGAACTGGCGACTCAAGAAGGCTGTATCGTGCGAGGGGAAAGGGTGGTCGTACCAAAGAAATTGCAACCCGAAACCCTGAAATATCGACACCTAAATCACTGCGGTATAGTGGCGACAAAGGCATTTCGTACGATCGTACGCGTGGTGGCCCGGGATCGACGAGGAAATCGAGATCATGATCAGCAACTGCGACAAATGCCAAGAGACGAGAAACAACCCGCCCCGAGCTCCGATAGAAAATTGGGAAATTCCGGAAAATCCATGGACGCGACTTTATATCGACTTCGCAGGACCCTTTCGAGGACAAGTATTCCTGATCGTAGTCGACGCAACATCAAAATGGATTGAAGTCTCAAGAGTCTCTTCGACAACGTCAAAAAGGGTGAACGTCGAACTGAGGCGGCTTTTTGTCACCTTCGGCACACCAAGAACAATGGTCTCAGACACGTCGTTTGAATCAGCGGAGATGGCAAAGTTTACAAAAAAAAAAACAAAATCAAGCAAGTGTTCGTTGCTCCCTATCATCCAGCGGCAAATGGACAAGCCGAACGCGCTGTGCAAACAACTGTTGGATTTCTTCATTTAAAATAAGAGTTCAAAAACGAATTGACATGAACTTTATATACAAGGGTCCTCGGTGATTTAGCCAGGCTCGGTTATTTTCGAAGGCTCTTTTTATATTATACATATTTTCTCTTTAACGGGAAAAACCCTTAAGCTGAGAGCGGGCCTTGCTGTAATATAAGCGTGACCGTCTGTCCGGCGCGGCCAACTCTGTTTATGGCACCCTAGACGAGTCTCGAGTTCATGTATGTCTCAAATGCATATACTTGGAATTCTCCCGATAGTACATAGTCTTTTGTCATTGGGTGGCAATACTCTTTTTGGTCTTCATGACCAGTCTTCAGTCTCTTATAGAATTCTGAACTGAACAGACTTTCCTTCCTCGCAATAGATTAATAAAGCATACTTAAAGGAATATAATCTTGACAATTTGTACGTTTATTTATCTTCCCATATCCAATAACAACCAAACGAAATCTAAAAATTCTGATGGACGGAAACTGGGAAGAAAAAGTAAGCAGATTTCTGTTGAAACAACACACGACACCATCAGCGACAACAGGCCTTACACCGGCCGAGATAATGATGAATCGAAAGCTACACATCCCACTGGATCTCATGAATCCAGGGAACGATAAAAGAAAACCCACGACCATAAAAACACCGGCCGGGACGAGAAAATTCAAAACCAATGAACGGGATCGAATGAGAATTCATCACAGCAAAACGGGACCGAAGTGGGCGCGAGCAATCATAATAAAAAAAACTGGACCACTGTCGTACGAGGTACGAGAAGAAGAGACCGGAGTATTACAGAAACGCCATGTGAATCAACTCATCAAAATCAAGGCTGTAACAGTGGTTGAACGGCAAACGCCGTTACCGCAGAAGCAGAAAACGATAAAAAATATATAAATAAAAAAAAAAAATATTTACTTCAAAGCAAAACACACAAGTATACATCTTTCACAACAAAACTGATACAACTTCTATTCAGTTTTTCATTTGGATAATTTCTTTTGTTGATTTTTTAAAGACACAAACCTTTTGGTTTTCATTATAAAGATCATACTACGTTTACACTAGGGGGGAGCGGTGCTACATACACGAACTGCGGGGAGCGGTCGACCTCGTCCGAGCTCGAGAACAGTTAGTCTGGTATCGGAAGCGACAATGTAAACACCGCTGTAAACCTCTCTTCGAAATATATTAATCCTAAATGGGATCACGATTGCGTTCTTATTCCGTATCGAACAACATTAAAGCGCATGAATTAACCGCATGCGTTGACGACCGGGATTTCAGCATAAGTGTCCATACAGATAATAACACTACAGACGGTTCAACAAACGGTATTACGATAGATATCAACCTCGTAATATCTTCAGAAAAATGGCATGCAATTCGCCCCGAAGAAAGACGTTATAGTAAACGCATATATTGGAAACTGCGTGCTGGATGGACTGATGTTATTGCTGAAGTACTGTGGGTACAGCATAACATTGATTGCGTTTTTATTGCCAAAAGTAATAACGTCTATCGCAGTGCGTCTATCCGCAATAGCTCAGTACTTCTTAACCTTTGAAGGAACTTGCACAGAATGCAAGGCGAGTATTCGAGGTAGCTTGCTCAAAGAACCAGCCAAGGACGTTGACGTGGTTGTGAAATGTCGCATTGAGGATTTGAAACGTAATGCTCATTCTGGAAGAAAACGACGACCTTTACGGGGCGCTCGACGTTGAAAAGCTGCGAATGCTATGATAAATGGTCGCAAAGATGCCATAACCTATCGACGTGAAGAAGCAAGGTTGGATTAAAAAATTCGGAGGGAAAAATCTACCGATCTTAACCGTCTAGCCAAGTCTTACGCAAAGCTAAAGAACAGCGTCTCTTAGAGAAATATGGATTGAAATTAGTGAATCCTGCTTTGATTTTGCTTGAAAAATCTGAGCGTGATGAGTATGTAGGATGTCTCCATTTCATAGATCTACAGAAGTTCAGTTGTATCTACTGGCGACCAGAACAAGTCCATGTCTACACCGAACGACTCTGTTGCCAAACGGCAGTTGCTCGAAACCGGTCCGAATGGATGGGCATACGTTAAACGTGACACGTAAGTGTACGTTCGATTCGGTATTTCAGATTGTGCTGAGCAGAATGTCGATAACCGAGGATTACCGCGAAAAACTTTCGACATCGAAATGTGGTATCGCCGAGTTATGCCGCTCGGTTATGGAGAATAAAAAGATTACGGTGAAAAATGTCCGTCAAAGGGCAGAGATTTTAATCGGGACTAAGTTGTTTAACGTGAAAAGGTACACGAGAAATATAAAGAGTCTGGACGCTGAGTGCAATGTTGCGAACTTATCGGAATCGATTTTCAACAAGACTAGCTGCTCTTACTGCGTCGCGTGTTCTTGCGGATATCGAAACAACAGAAGCACTCCTCTATTGAGTGTTAACGTTGATATAGTGTTGTCTGGTGGGTTACATCGAATGCGAGAAGCTGTCGATGATTGCATTAAGACTAAAAGGACTTGCTTCAAATGCAAAACAACAATAAAAAGTAAAGAAGAATTCGGCATGCACATTATTATCGACACCAGTGTAGTCACTGATCCTCGTTATGACAAACGCGATGAAGTAATTCCGCAAACATTGGATTCCATTTAAAAAATCGTGATATTTGGTGACAAATCGTATATGTTGATAGGTGTTGTTGACTACGTTGGGAGTGAGGAAGCTCATTACATTGCGTATGCCCTAGCAGGCTTGCGCCGGTATAAGTACGATGATTTGCAGAAAAAACGTGAAGCGGCAACTCCTGACACCAAAATCACTCCGCATTTGACAATGTATGCAGCATGTAACGGTCATGTTTAAAACTGATTCTCTCAAAACAATTGCTTGAATCGATTATTTATTTTTCATTCGTAAAATTCTTCCGGTATCATTAGCTAATGGTATCTTTAAATATTTTGTAGCTCATAGTCATATCACGTTGTCAGTGTTGTCGGCGAAAACGTCGAGTATACAACAACAAAAAACGTAACAAAATGAATCATTGGAAACCGAACAAAAAAAGAAGCCGAAATACGAAAAAAAAAAAGGAAACCCAAGAAAAAGTACAACTAAAAAAACTAAAAAAGTAAAAAAAAAAACATAAAAACCCAGAAACAAAAAGAAAACATAAAAACAAAAACAAAAAACATAAAAACAAAAAACAAAAAACAAAAAAAAAACAAAAACAAAAAAAAATATAATGAAGCCAGATCTCTCAACACGTCCACGTCGTTGGCTTCGGGTAACGCTGAGATTGAGAAGCAACAGACACGGTTCTGATTACTATCGGTATAGTTATTAGAAGCGATGGAGTTTCTTTCATATGTTTCAAAAATAGCTAACTACTGATTGCCAGAACTATCGCTTAGGATAAAGCCTTAGTAAATGCAAATACAATACAAATACAACACCTTCCCAAAATTCTGAGGAATGTGTTGTAACGGAACAAGAACTATCATTTAGAACTGCGATAGAGCCCAGCTTATCACTTTTTTCGATCGATATGCTGATAAAAATTCGTAATAATTAATTAAAAGAGTTCTGGCAATGAAACTCGGTGGAACATGTTGTAACACAACGAGAACTATCAGTTATAACTGCGTAAGAGCCCAGAACTCTCTTAGAAATACCAGCAGATCACGTTTTTTCGAATGGTATGCTCAAAAAAATTTTTAATTATTAATTAAAAAAGTTCTGACTCCAGAACTCTGTGGACCGTGTTGTAATGGAACGAGAACTATCGTTTAGATCTGCGGAAGGGGCCACAACTCTCTTTGAAATATCAGCATATCACGTTTTTTCGATCGATATGCTGTTGAAAATTTTTAATCGTTAATTAAAAGAGTTCTAACGCCAGAACTCTGTAGAATGTGTTGTAACGGAACGACAACTATCATCTAGAACGGCGGAAAAGGATGGAACTCTCTTCCGATTATCAGCAGATCACGGTTTTTCGATTGACATGCTGATAAATATTTCTAATCATTAATTGAAAGTCTTGAGACCAGAACTCTCAAAGTATTCATTAGGTTGCCAGAATTATCATGCACGAGAATATGAACTGCGGTACAATACACTCGGTAATACGATAACTTCAAAATGAGGAGCCTAAGTGAGATCGTTTGTAATAAATGCATAAACAATTCATAATTAATATTATATGTGCAAAACTATTGTTGTTTCATATATAGAACTGTCAGGCTTGCTAAAATCTACAAAATTATATAGTTTACAAAAAAAATGCTCTGCTAACTTCGCGGAAGGTAGCAGATCATTGCTAAAATCGCGTGTAAAGCGGGTAAATCGACAGAACTATTGTTAAAAACTATCAAGAACTCTAGAACTCGACTGTATGCGAAGGGAACTCCATTTTATTTTTGATCTGCTGGGAAGTGATTTGCGAACTTCACACACACGACTTTTTTTCTCCATCAACGTGTTCGCGACGAAGACTCTTACAGAGACTTTCGTTTTGACGCCTTCGAGTTCAAGCATCGATTTTTACGAGATCCGCCCTTTGCTCGAGCAGTTCAATCTTCACAGTTTGCCAAAAACTCGACTCTACTCTAAATAAATCAATTCATCCATCATATATTTGTATATATATATATCGATATCAATAAATATTCATTAAATATTGTATATATTTATGATAAATATTGCTTTCGAGGATTGCATCGCCACACCGTCATAAAATATTTAATACGATAATGGGAAAAAACATTTCATTAACGATTTTAACGTGAAATAAAAAATTTAACATATAGAATTCTATTACATTTAAACTCCCTTTAATAATGTTATATATTTTCCAAAAGTTTAATAGAATTTCATGAATTAAGGATCTTTGTTTGTTTGTTAATGATTAGTGGTGTAATTATGATCAATAACTAATACAGCGATATTGAGGACGTGTAATCGCGAAATCTAACGCCAACACCACGATCATTCTTTCTTCATTCTCTCTTTTTCTATGTCAACAGAGCTCCTAATCTCTGATGTCGATAGAATAAAGTGTATATCACACCGCGCACACACACACACACACACACACACACACACACACACAAACACCATCGGACACTAGGGATATTACAGGGGTGGGAGCAAATATTGGCTTTGCGAATAGCGAGTGGCAAGGATTCATGGACACTCGAAACAAAAGTGACTCGATTCTCTCTAGGATTTGTGCGTGGGTGTGCTGACAAATGTGGATTGCCGTCAAACCCTATAGTGCTCTCTGACCTTTTGCCAAATATATATATATATATTTTTTTTTTTATTACATATAATATTATGTATATTTATATATTTTTCTCGAAGCGAGGGAAATCTCATTTTCTGAATCGGATTTTATTTCTTTCTCGTTCGATCCTCGAATAAAAGCTCATTGTCAGATTGTAATGTCACGAGACTGATCATGACGCGATCGAAATGAGTATTTGTTGTTGTTGTTGCGATATTGGGTATTGATTCTGCAATTTCTAGAATTGGCATGAGATTTAAAAAAATGAAATCTTTCTCTTATGACTAGATTGGTTCTCGATTCCTATTAACGATTTGATTTTCTATGCGATATTTACTTGAATTATTTTCTACGCTGTTGGAATCTCTGGAATTGAATAATTGATTGTGCTTCTTGATTTTAACAATTCACGTGAATTCTTAATGTTTCCAAATCATTCGATTGGACATTGTCTCGTTGCGATTGATTAAGTATACTGCAATTTCCGAAATTTAATATTATCGGTGTTGTGCCTCTTGATTTTAAATATGTGTTATCATTTTTCTATCCTACTTGATTATCCCATTTTCGATGATAAAACAAATCGCAACGGCGCAAATAATTTAAATCACAAACGGTGATTAAAATAAAAAATCGTAATCCGTGAATATTAACGAAAAAATAGTACGTTTGTGCCCTGACTTACGAACAATCCAATCCTCGTTCAACCAAAAGCACGCGGAAATAGCTATTGGTGAAATTTCTCCGAAATTTCAAAGTATAGAATTTCACTAAAAAAACATTTAACGATAATCAATGGATCGATTAATCCTCTAAGAACTAGAATTATCGGGTGAATATTCTTCATTGGCAAACTGTGACGATCACTCGTATCCCCGTTTTATTGCCTACATTTATTATTTATCTTACAACGAACGAGATAACAACTTCCAATGTGGATTATAAAAATATTAAATTCTTTAGATATATTTTCTCTCTCTCTCTCTCTCTCCCTCTCTCTCTCTCTGCCTCTTTTTTTAAAGCTCCCCCGAATCCCTATTGTGAGTCCTATCGTAATCGTTAAATAGTTATTCAAAGTTATGGACCAATATGATCCATTACGACGCGGGCCCAGACTACGTTTTAATATCTTTCGTATTTCTTTACAATTATCGTTATCAATATTTTTAATATACCGTTAAAATATCTGTACTATAATTTTATATAGCACACTATATTATTTAACTATATACAATAATTGTATATAGTATCCTCCGGTCGTCCAGACCCGCATCTTATTTTGGCCGGCGTTACTGTCGTGTCTTTAGTATCATTCTTATTTTTTTGTTAACCGATGTAATTATGAACGAATGTTGCTTGTTTCGTGGTGTCTGTGTTTTATGCTTAATTTATCGTTGTTCATACGAGCGTTCGATCGGATAATTTCAGGTCGGAATTATTTTTTAATGGAAATTTAATAGCAAAAATTCTCGACAACATTCTTTGTTTTTCTGCAAATTTTGATGCAATTGGACGAAAAAGCACTTTGTACTATTTTTTCTCTCTCTCTCATCTGCCGCGACATTATTTCACAGTCGAGATTAACATGTTCGTATTAACAATTTGGCATTTATCCCGATTGCAGAGTTGAGCCGCAATAAATGAACCAAGTTTTTAGTCTCCATCGGTCCGTTGGGAATTGATGACAAACGGGCCAGAGTTGCTGAGGCAAATAATAAAATTGCTACGCGGTATATTCTCTCGTTCGGATTGCCAGTGGATGAAATCAACCACCGTTGATGTTGATTCGTGCGTTGATTTTAACCACCATTCAGCATCGTTTCGGAATCTCCCCGATGCGAGATTTTTCTTTCTAATGGAACACTTGTCAATGAAAACGAGTCGTACGTTTTCTGTATCGCTCATTTTTTTTTTCACAAACATTTCATGTTTTCGTTTCATTTACTCGTCAGTTTCGAAATATTTGATAAATTTCATGGAACGGGACATCAGTGAGATTTCTTCTGATTCAGTTGAATTATTTCTTTGTTTTTGTTTCAAATTCAAATTTTTATCTTCGCTATTATAGTTATTCCATGATTCTTGACGAGTTACGATTGAATTTAAAAATCGCGAATTATCTGACGAATTTGCAAATCATGATCCAGCATAATTCCACGTACAAATTCAGTCTAAGAAGCGGAAGAAGCGATGATCGATGTGGTACTCTCTGCGCTCTGTTCTCTCATTCGTCGTAGCCGTCACAGCCGAATAAAATTTTCCCCTCATTCATCCTGCCACGGCAATATCGGCGCGTCTATGCTTCGGGTTTAAGTGCTTTCCCCGGAGTTCTCTTTTATCGGCGAGTGAATTGGCTAGTTTCGTAAGACCCGGATAAACGCTACACCCAACGTTTGATCCTCTCAACGCTCCGTCACTGGATGTCAAATCACAGTCGATGTAAGTCGAACGCATCTGTCGTCGTAAAGATGGTGGACAACTCAAATGGTGGTCCTTGGGAGTTTCTAGAGGAGAGATATCCATAGATATGACAGCCGAGTCTCTTGAAATGCATTAACCGTGTGTCGATTTTTTTTAATTTCCATACGAGATGAGGGTTCATCAACATCAGAAAATCGACTTCCAAATGTGTACATTTTATAATTCTGTTCCTCTGAATTTTCTGTTTTTCCGTTCCAGATCATTTGGTGTCGCAAAAATCGTGTATAAGGTTACGATTGAGACAATAACGTTTCAACAATTGGCTGGCAAAAGTTTTATCGCAACATTTGAATATTCCACTGATCGTAACCTGCAGAAACGGTTCATATCGAACGCTCGTACGAACAGAAGAATTTTAAAGGGTAAAGGGAGGCGGGGGGAGAGGCGAGGGTAATGGAAGATGAATAATCCTAAGACGACGAAGAAGACGAAAAAAAAGAATACGAAGTAGGTACTCGACGAAGATGAAGAATAAGAAGTAGAAGAAGAAGAACAACAAGACGAAGAATTTAACTCGTCCGCTATTCCTCGGGCCAGCCGAGATCCTCACCGACGAGTTCGTAGAAACGCTGATTGTGCTCGTTGAAGAATTTACGTAATTTCGTGACAACGACAGGGCTCACCCTCGGATGTCTACGTCCTTTGCTGTCGCGCAAACATTTTTCCGCCGTGTCGTTCCGCAAGCAATAAAAGCCCTTTGTGTGATTGAAATAAAAATTGTGTCTACCGATACGTGGCTCGAGACCGAGAAAACTTTCGATACGTCGGAGCTGAGGCACCGGATCCTCGATAAGTTGATCACCGTTAACGACGAGAATTTGGTCGCGCGAGAAGACTTCGAGCCAACGATGCATGTAAGTATGATAGAGCGATATAGCGATCGGCCTGTAAGATTCGTTAATACTGCCGTCAGGTCGAACCACCAATTCCTCGAAGCTTCTGGACGGTTCCCGGCTTCCCGACGACGTTGTTCTCGGGATTTCTTGACCCGATGACACACCACCGTCCATCGTACCCGTGGTTGCCGTTGATACCGTTGACGCGTGGGTTCTCAGCTGCGTGTAGTCCGATATCGCTCGTGTAACAGGCTCGCGAACGATCAGCAACAACTTTACGCTCGAGTTCATGGCGCGTATTCGTTCGGGAACCTCAACAAAGCGCGTTTATTGTATCATCAATTGCTGTACAATTATTATAGAGAACGGACAATTTTTTTGTCGATAATTCGTCAATGACAATGAAATTATTCGAAAACGAAATGTTCGACAGACCAGATGTGTTTTATAATTTTAACGTTACATTTTGCACAGCGATGGAATGAAGATCGAGGAATGATCGAGCATTACCGAGTTTTACCGATCAGCAGATAACGATTAATGATTTATTTACGGCTAATTTGTAGTAAATTCAACAACCGTCATCCGTCACGTACGACGGAGCGAGTGAATTATGAAAAACTTACCTCAGGCGTGACGAAGTAACTGGGACTCTTCTCAATCGTGAGCTGTCCCTTGAACGAATATGGCATTTTTCGCCGGTACCATTCGAGACCTTTTCCATAATTATCGTCACGATCGAAAAAGTGAACTTCGCCAGCGGCTTTCTGTATCTGCGGATGAAGAAACAGCATCTCGAGAAGAGCCCTCGTGCCGCACTTTCGTACACCAACGATTATCGCTTGGGGAAGATGACGATTCGTCTTTGAGAAATGAACTTTGCTGGAGAGAAGAAGCGGCGGTGTTGAACTGGCGCGCGTAACGAGTTGTTCAATTGCGCGACCCTCGACCACCGATGCTGCGTGAAGACTGTACACGGCGCTGTCGTACAGTATGTGAAAAGTGAGAAAGAGGGAGACGAGGGCAACCGATAGAAACGCCGCTGCCATTTTTGGACGCGACACACCGACAACCAGTATGCAGTCCGTAGCATCGCCAACATCGGCCGGCCTCATGACGGAACGGGGCATCCACCTGGAGTACAGAGGCAAAACCATTGCATACCCTGGGACATAGAATATTATTCGATTGTTTGTGAATTCCAGTTTTTCTGGTTGAAGACGGGGGGGGTACGGTCGTACACGCTTTCGTTCTAATAAAACTAGCGATATTTGGCTGTTCAACTTAAATATTGGACACTCGATTCTGTATTATTATTATCGGTATGACTACACGGTCCGGCAGTTACCCAACGGAAGAGGCTGCTCGGGAAGCCACGTTGAAAAATAAGATCGGTTCTCGATCGGTGTCGAACGTTTTTCGTTTCATTCCGACTATTTATCTTTAGGATCCCGCTTCTTGTATCGTAACAAGTATAATAAAGTACAAAAAGGATCCTACTCTTCTATTCCAGGCTCAAAATCTTATTTCTGACCTCTATCATTTGAATTTTTTCTATTCTTGAAAAAGACATTTAAGGTAGTATTCTGGTAACTTGAGCCGATTTTCATGTCTTTTTTGGAGGGCGTTTTTTTGTAGGAAAATAAAAATGAAACGTTTTGGATATTTAGGATGTTTTTATTTACATATTAAAGATACAAAAAGAATCTGATCGAAGTTGGCACCTCGAAAAGAAAGCGCGTGGGTGGCCCCGGTGATTTTGGCTCTCGATGTTATCGGAAATCGAAAATAACAAAATGGCGGACTTTGGAAAAAAGTTTTTTTTTCCAAAGTCCGCCATTTTGTTATTTATCCATGAAGTGTGTAGAGTAGCCTGTTAAAATTTGAAAGCAATCGGTTCGGTAGAAAAAAAGTTAGGACCCGGGCTGCCAACTTCGAGGTGCCAACTTCGATCAATAATAATAATAATAATAAACTATTAAATTTTTTGAAATTTTTTTGTATCTTTAATATGTAAATAAAAACATCCTAAATATCCAAAACGATTCATTTGTATTTTTCTGCAAAAAAACGCCCTCCAAAAAAGACATGAAAATCGGCTTAAGTTACCAGACTACTACCTTAACTATCAAAACCAGATCGGGTGAGACCAAAAACATAGCGAATCGATCTTGTATTTCTACTCAACTTTCATTCAGAGGTTTCATCGAAATAGCCGGTAGGGAAAAAGCGATAGTAGAGAAAAGGCGTGCCGATATAGGAACTCTGGGCACTACTGTATGGAGTTGATGATAAGTACGACGAGTATAGCTCGCAGAAAGATATCGAAGAAATGACGTAGTGCACATAATCGTGAAAGGTGAAAGAGTTTGTGGTTCAGCGCAAGCAGCTCACACGTACATACAGCTATACAACATACAACAGCGGAGTAAAAACAGTCGGAAAATAATAAAAAGAAGCATAAAAAGTGAACGGGGAAAAAGTATGTGTAGCACCTAAGGTAGAAGATGTGTAGTAGAAGGTAGCAGGGGTGGAACAAGACGATTGTTAATCGCGGTGCTCGGAAACTTCGTCTTATTATTCGCCGAGTAGAACCGGTGTGCCGGAGCCTCGTCGGGGCTCATTAGCATCACGTGAATTCGTACGATGGCGTGTTACTCCTACCGTTTCCATTATATATCAATGTTCTTAGAGTCCAGCAGCTATGTGTTTAACCGTATTCTTGCATTCTTATATGCGAGTATATATGTAACATTTTTTTCAGTTTCTCCATTTCTAAGCTGTGAATGGTTTTTCATATCTGTGAACATTTTCAGTTGATTTATGCGTGCATTTTTACGCGCCTGTGAATGATTTATCGATGTCCGAAGGTTATTTTTCCAGGCATCTCATCCTAAATTCTTTCCTCGTGGAAAGGATCACTGTAACATTCCGATGAAATAGATTATCAAATACTTTGACTATTACTCTTGTTCATAGATAAGTTAAGCTTTGAATTCACGCGGTATTTGTGATTTTTTTATTAAGGGCGGGGTAAGGGTTTTCACTTTCGAAATATCGAATTTTTTTTTGTCTTATCTTATTGTTTAACATTTCAAGAATATGTCCTTAAAATTTTAAACCGATCTAAGCAATATTCTTGAAGTTATTGTCTTATTAATCTCCTGGCCTTTAACGCTATACCTCTAACAGCTGTGGGCGGTCGGACTAGCAGTGCAGCTGTCGTACAGTTTAGTCATTGCTATTGTGTATATAGTATATAGTGTATGCTATACACTACAATATTTTAAAAGAAGAAACGAGCTGGAATCGATAATTCTGTGTAAGTTGGAAAAAAACATTTTTTTCTTCACTTTTTTACTTCATAAACTTTAGACGCGTTTTTCTCAAAACTACTTTTTTAAAGTCCGTGTTCACTGCCATTTAAAAACTACTTGACCGATTCATTTCAAACTTTGTACACATTTCCTACATATAAAATACCTCCCCCCAACGTTTAGTTACATTTTTTTTTTTTACATTAAGGGTGTTTCTCATCCACAAAATGGCGGAATTTTTCGTGGAAAATAACAGTTCACACTTTAGACGGCCGCCAAAAATTTTTAAATGAAAAACAAAATTATCAGAGAACGTTGGGGGGAAGATTTGATTATAATTTGACTAAATTTTCATGGTTTTTCATTTTCAGATAATTTCCGGCCGAGTTATAGTGAACACCGCAAATTGTTTTTTTTTCCAAGACGTTCCGGGGGAAGCTCTGTTACGGACTTATGCTTCAATATTTCTGCATGAAAAAATTACACAACATTGTCAAAACTATGCTCAATAATGTACAAAAGGTTCGAATAAAATTGCTCAATCCATATTTGAGAAAAAACAATCGCAAAAAAAGTGTTTTTTTTACGCTGAAACCCTTACCCCTCCCTTAATTTTCCTTCCAAGCTGTGCTCAATTTAACATCCCCCCTGTTCCAAAGTGAGTCGCGATACAAGTACGAGTTGTGCCATTCCTAGTTTCGCCGGTATGTCAGAAGTTTAACCCGCGTGCAACTTTGATATATAACCCTTGGCAAGGATATGCTACTATCGTTGTCTGGCGAAGTCTCGAACCGGTAAGACGCAATCACGTACCAACTCTGTGATAAATTGCCCCGCAATTTTTCGGACTGACTGATACATATTAGATTTTTTTTTTCACGCATCTGGAAGAAAGGTCCTCGAGCGTGCTACCAGGGGTTTTTTGATGAGATACAGAGGGGCGAACGTTGTTCGATGAAAAGGGAGTAAAGAAAACGGGGGGCGCGCGCAAGGCGACCGGAAGTGATGCATCGACGGCAGCAGGTTCGTGACTGGGTGCCATGTCCGTTGCGTTAAAATTGAAGACCCTATCCGGCGGATGAGTGTGGTGGGTGGTAGTAGTGGGCCAGCTAAACCCGCAATGGTGCGAGGAAAGCTGAAGCAACCGTTTCTTCCTGCACCCTTGATACCTCCTCAGAGCCGGAACTCTCTCGCCTTTACTTCGAACCCTGGCTTACGAAATACAACCTCTCTCTCTCTCTTTCTCTTCTCGGTCGGTGTTATAGAACCATCCTAGTTTTCAGCGAGGCTCCGCCTGGATATATTGCTTCGTACACAAACTTTAATTAGTTAATTATACGTAGCACGCGGACCAGCCGCGAGTTTGATTAGACCCAAGTGTACCGTACCATGGGATACTTACAATGAAAGCAATTGTTTATATTATTACGGACAATATAATAAAAGGTCAACGTCCAATGTGGATCTTTTGTTTTTTTCCTCGATACCCACTTTGTTATTCAAAGACAACTGATGAATCGACCATTAAGGGCGGGGTAAGGGTTTTCACTTTCGAAAAATCGAATTTTTTTTTTTGTCTTATCTTATTGTTTAACATTTCAAGAATATGTCCTTAAAATTTTAAACCGAACTAAGCAATATTCTTGAAGTTATTCTCTTATTAATCTCCTGGCCTTTAACGCTATACCTCTAACAGCTGCGGCCGGTCGGGCTAGCAGTGCACTTTAGACGCGATTTTCTCAAAACTACTTTTTCAAAGTCCGTGTTCACTGCCATTTGAAAACTACTTGACCGATTCATTTCAAACTTTGTACACATTTTCTACATATAAAATACCTCCCCCCAACGTTTAGTTTAATTTTTTTTTTTTTATATTAAGGGTGTTTCCCACCCACAAAATGGCGGAATTTTTCGTGGAAAATAACAATTCACACTTTAGATGGCCGCCAAAAATTTTTAAATGAAAAAGAAAAATTATCAGAGAACGTTGGGAGGAAGATTTGATTATAATTTGACGAAATTTTCATGGTTTTTCATTTTCAGATCATTTCCGGCCGAGTTATAGTGAACACCGCAAATTGTTTTTTTTCCAAGACGTTCTGGGGGAAGCTCTGTTACGGTCTTATGCTTCAATATTTCTGCATGAAAAAATTACACAACATTGTCAAAAGTATGCTCAATAATGTACAGAAGGTTCGAATAAAATTGCTCAATCCATATTTGAGAAAAAAAATCGGAAAAAAAGTGTTTTTTTTTTACGCTGAAACCCTTACCCCTCCCTTAATTAATGCTGTTGCTAAATTCGCGATTAACACCATTTCCATGACAACCATATCGGATATGGATCGATTTTTAAGATTATTTGTAAGAACAATGGGATTCAAACTTCCGTTAAAGGCTGTTAAGAGAGATGGAATAAGCTCAGCCACTTTTTGCCATACTGCAGTGGCTAAACTTATTTTATCCCGATCGGTTGTGTCGTTTCGGATAAAGTACGTTTCGGGTTTTCGAAATGGCGGGAACGCGTGATACATCCCCGTAAGGGATAACACCACTGTGACCCCCTGTTTTTTTTTCACATTTTACAAGAATTTTTTTTTGTGGGAAAAAAAAGAGATATTCGAAAAATTTGTTTGGGTTTTGTTCCTTGTTTATTGATGTATCAAAAAATGTGAAAAAAGTTTTTTTCACATTTTTCACGCGGCATGGTGGCGCTGGGGAAGCTCTCGCGTCAGGTGCTGTCATCTCCGCGGCACGCAGCAGAACTCTCTTCAACGTCGATCTGAAAAAAAATACCGAGTGTTTTCGTTAATAATATGATATTTTGAAGAAAAGTACATAGGGATTTGGAAAAATATTGTTTAAAAAAAAATAGGCACGCTTTTTTATTAAATTAAAGTTTAAGTTAAATTAAAGTTTAAGTTAAATTAAAGTTAATTTCAAAGGCGTGCATATTTTTTTTAAAACAATATATTTCCAAATCCCTATGTACTTCTCTTCAAAATATCATATTATTAACGAAAACACTCGGTATTTTTTTTTCAGATCGACGTTGAAGAGAGTTCTGCTGCGTGCCGCGGAGATGACAGCACCTGACGCGAGAGCTTCCCCAGCGCCACCATGCGGCGTGAAAAATGTGAAAAAAATGTTTTTTGATACATTAATAAGCAAGGAACAAAACCCAAAAAAAAATTTCGAATATCTCTTTTTTTTCGCACAAAAAAAGTTCCTGAAAAATGTGAAAAAAAACAGGGGGTCACAGTGGTGTTATCCCTTAATGGAGCGTATCCATTAGTTTCACAAGCAAACGTCAGAGACCAGCTTTTTACATGACTCTCGGATTACCGGACTTTTTTTCGCACAGAGATCAATTGAAAAATGCAGCATGTATAGACAACGCAGGATGTGTGGAATCCTTTTCATCCCCTGAGTACATATAGATTAATGTTTTTAAATCAAATACAACATAGAAGAATTATTCGCAATATTTGTTTGCTTCTGGTATTAAATTTTTTTTCGCTCCGGGCATATTCGTTTTTCACAATTGAATTGAACAATATATTTTCCTATCTAAAACGAGCGGTACTAAAGCGGGTACCTCGTCGCACAGGATAATCGGCGGTTAAAAATTATAATTAAAAAAAAAAATAGAAGAGATAAACGTTCATCCAACAGCGATGAGATTCGAAACAGTGCTTAGACACGAGAGAATCAAGGCAATCAGTAGCAGAAATACCGTCTCATGGATGCTTACAAAATGGTGCGGTGTATCCGAAATTATCTGGTTTAAAGTCACGGGCATAGCGTGGCTCGGGACGATAAACGGGAAAAGCGTGCCTATGGGAAACACACGAAAAGATATTGCAGGAGCTTTTTTCTATCTACGAAAGCACCGACAAAATAACAATATCGGAAGCGATAACTACAACCAATTGTTACGAGGAATATTTCCATTAAATCTGTTTGAATTTGTAAAATTGTTTCAATCTAATTATACGGTATATAATTTTCGACGTTTCGTTATACTTACAAGACATCGATAGGGGATTTGGGAAACCACTCGCGACGAGGCCGTGCCTTGTTGGGCATCTACGTTTTCTGACTCCTCACATTTTTCTTTTCTTCCTTTCCTGGAACAACGAATAAATAAAATTATTTTGAATTGAATGTCATGTGAATTTAGTTAATATCTGAAAGTGATAAAAACATTGTAAAAATCACATGCGAAAATGAAAAGGTATGTCAATTTAGAAAAAATCTTGCCTCATCTCCCAATCTTACATTTCTTCGTTACTCACGATGAGAAGGGAAGGGAAGCATCTTCGAGGGTGATCCGCCGTGCCCAAAGGAGATTCGAGACGAATATATCCAAGGCTTTTCTTTCTTTATTCGTTCCGAGAAGACGCCACATGCGAAAAACAACCCGAGGACACGGGAGGCTCGAATCGATATATCGAGTCGCGAGCATGGAGAGGGGATGAACGAAGGGAATAAAAAAAAAGATAGAAGGTATATAAGAGCCGCGCGGCGGGGTAAGAGCACCCTAATGTTTCCCAGACGAACAAGACGGTTATATAGACTGTGGAACGGGAGTGAATCGAGAAAGGGTGAGAGAGAACGAGCAAGAATATAAGAAGCGCTCTTTCCCCCTTTGCATAACGGCCAGAGGCAGGAGCCCTTGTTTCGGCTTTGCCTATAACATCACATCTAAGGGTGTACATTGTCTGATAGTGGCATGCTGTACACGCGGCCATATAGTACAAGTTGGGAACCGTGCAAAGGTCGTTTTTCACATCTTTAACGAGCGAGACCTCGCCACGCTATATTTGCGAGTAACACGCGAATACAAAAACCCTTTGCTTCTCCCACCATGAAATATCATATATAGACGAAATATATCCTAAACTGTAGCAACTTTCTTTGTGACCCTGCAACAAAAATGAAAGATGCTACGAAAAAATTGAGGCCAACAAAGGTAATCGGCGAGGTTAGTACATCGGTATGAAATTTCATTGAAATAACGTGGCTGTTACTAGAAAACCGAGCAAAAAAAGTGCTATAATATTTTTATATCTTGTTCCATCAGGTTTGCAATCTACGTCTGATCGGAAAATTCCCCTTAATTACGAGTCACACCGAGTGTCCGTCGGAAGTTTAAAATATCGGTGGGATAACGCGATAATTAGTAACGCGTCACCTTTTTTTTCGTACCGTAAAAATGCGACGCGCCCGACCGAAAATAACCTGACAATTGGTAAATTTTTTTTGCATAATCAAGTTCCACTTTTTGTTTTAGAGCGTGACCTTGAGTCCTATGTGTAACACGTCTAAGAGACAGTCGTTGGAGTGACAAATTTAATCGACGATATGTAACTATAATGATTAATCAGAAATGATGACAAAAATAGGCACATGCAATTGTGCATCGTTCTTTACCGGGAAAGCTATCGAATATTCGTGGGACTGTGCCGTGGCATGAGAATACATTACAGACATGCATGCGCGATGTCTAGGTCATGGAATATTTTATGTACAAGGACGAAAATAGGATTCTATACGTAGTAAGCGGTAAAGTCGAGTATGAATCTGTTGAATTCACACATGCATTATATAAAAACCCGTTGATACGTTAAATGCACTTCATCCTGCATCAACTCTTCGCCCTTTCACGCTCCATCCATCGCTGCTACTCTTTTTTTTTCTAATTTTATTACGTTGTATTTTCACCCCGATGATTTGCAATACGGTTCTCTCCCGTGCTAATCCCTTCACTTTAAGGGGGGAAATAGGGTTAGGACGGCGTTTTCTCAATGATTTTCATGAATTTTTTTATAGCATAAAAAATGAATATAATTTATTGAAGCTTTGAGAATATTTTATACATATATTTAAGTATATACTATGAAATATTAGCGACCCCATATTGCAGGTCACAATCAGACTCAGCATTTTGCGTACATTCTGGAAGCCGCAATTTTCATCTGAAATCAAACGAGGTTGGAATTTACTTTCATTGTATGTCTCTCTTCTATATGAACTTAAATGCTATAAAAAAAATAGAAAATTGAATTTTCTACAGGGGTCAAAACAAAAAAGCATGATTTTGTACGATTTTTTACAACTTTATTTGCAAAAAAAAAAATTATTTTAAATAATGATAATATTCCGTTTTTCGGTTCATATAGAACGCAATACGATGAAGAAAGTAACTGCCAATTTTCAAAACGATTGGTTGAAAACTTTTCAAACTAGCGTGTACGCAAGTTAAAAAAAAGTCGTTTTCAGAAAAACGCGTTTGAAAAAATAGTACCAAGAAAAACAAGCAATATGGGGTCCCTAATATTTTATAGTATATACTAAAATATATGTAGAAAAATTTTATAGTATATACTTAAATATATGTATAAAATATTCTCAAAGTTTCAATAAATTATATTCATTTTTTATACTATAAAAAAATTCATGAAAATTATTGAGAAAACGCTGTCCTAACCCTATTTCCCCGCTTAATGGCTTATAACAATAGAACGAGTCGAAATTTTCATTTAAAATTTTAGGAACATATTTTTCAATAGTTTTACTAACAATTTATGAAATTTAAAAAAATCGATTTTTTGATTTATTTTTTTGATTTATTTTCCCCCTTAGGGGGGAAATAGGGTTAGGACAGCGTTTTCTCAATGAATTTCAGGAATTTTTTTATAGTATAAAAAATGAATATAATTTATTGAAACTTTGAGAATATTTTATACATATATTTAAGTATATACTATAAAATTTGTATACATATATTTAAGTATATACTATAAAATTTGTATACATATATTTAAGTATATACTAAAATATTAGCGACCCCATATTGCAGGTCACAATCAGACTCAGCATTTTGCGTACATTCTGGAAGCCGCAATTTTCATCTGAAAGCAAACGAGGTTGGAATTTACTTTTAGTATATGTCTCTCTTCTAAATGAACCTAAATGCTATCAAAAAAATAGAAAATTGAATTTTTTACAGGGGTTAAAACAGAAAGCATGATTTTTTGCCATTTTCTACAACTTTATTTGAAAAAAAAATGATTTTAAATAATGATAATATTCCGATTTTAGGTTCATATAGAGGGCAATACTATGAAGAAAGTAACTGCCAATTTTCAAAACGATTGGCTGAAAACTTTTCAAACTAGCGTGTACGCAAGTTCAAAAAAAGTCGTTTTCAGAAAAACGCGTTTGAAAAAATAGTACCAAGAAAAACAAGCAATATGGGGTCTCTAATATTTTATAGTATATACTTAAATATATGTATAAAATATTCTCAAAGTTTCAATAAATTATATTCATTTTTTATACTATAAAGAAATTCATGAAAATTATTGAGAAAACGCTGTCCTATTTCCCCGCTTAATGGCTTATAACAATAGAACGACTCGGAATTTTCATTTTTAATTTTGGGATCAAATTTTTCAATAGTTTCACTAACAATTTATGAAATTAAAAAAAAATTTATTTTTTAAACCGTCCAACCCTATTTCCCCCCTTAAACCATCCCTCATGCAATGTTTTCCAACCCGTATCCATCCGCTTCTCTTCCACCTCCATCTAATTTCTCCTTGGGTATTTTGCACCGCCGTTTCTATCTAATCCGACTCCCTTTAACTTTTTATGTGAGTACCAGCGGTACGTCGTCGCGTTTGCTTTCGGCATCTTTTAGCTTCTAGTCCTCACTCGACTCCCCCTTACGACACACTCCACCCTCTGCCCATCTCGGTACACTTTTGCTCCGGCACAATCCTCTCACCTTCTCGTTTATCGAACGCTCGACCCTGTCTTCGTATTACCAAGTTCAGACTACACGTACGTACAACGAAAGAACCCACCACCCCCTGACACACACGCGCGCACACAGCCAAATAACGGTGTGTTGGGAAACCTATAGGTGAGGGGAGAGCGAGAAGGGGGCAAACGAGTATGTCCGGCATCGAGGACAGAGAGTGGGGTTTACGGGAGGGGGACACAACTCGGCGCCACCTGTATGCACCCCAAAGACCTTGCTCGCACCCCGTCACTCAGTTACCACCTGAACGAGCGAGTCGGCGCTCAAGGGGTGACGTAATCAATAATTATTACGTATGCTAGAAACGAGAACATCTGGGAGAAGGAGTACAAAGGGGCTGACGACGAGAGGAACGGGGTTGCGTTAAAAGGTTACATTCGGAATTGAGTTAGGAAATTTCAATTGACTCCTTTTTGTATATCCGTTTTATTTTACGTGTGACGTTAAACTATCGCCTCTTGCTGCATGAACAACGTTAATTTTTGATCCTCGTCGGTGACGATAAAAGTTGATCCCGGAGGCAGTGAGCGAAAAGGTCTTCTTATATCGACTATCGACGGTAACGGAGGAGAAACTCTGGTCCCGAATAACCGAGCTCGAGAGGTGAAACGTGTTTAGTGTAGCGACAGTAGTAAAAGACGTAGCGTACGAGGACGTAGTAGTAACGGTCGAGAGTCGGACAAGGGATGAGGAGGACGAGGAGAAGTGGCAGAACGCGAACCGCGCCGGTCGTTACGCGTCTGCGCGTTCGGCCACTGAGTCAAGGTCTTTTACAAGCCTCTACTCTCCTGTTCCTGTCTGTACAGACCTACCCCGTAGGCAGCGACGTCGCCGTTCCAATCCCCTCTGTCGTGTCGTGACGGTTAGTTGCGATCGACCTGACCTCGCAATTTCTCCTTAAAAAAAAAAACCACCCTCACATACGCACACACGGAATGCTCGCACCTCCTCGCGACAATACATTTCACTCCTAGTCGTCACCAACATGTCATTGCTATGTACTTGATGCCAAGAAGTTTATACACACCGAGAGAGCACAAACATTTTCGAATGATGTTATTTCTCCTAAAAGCATATTCATGGTTTTTCGAACAAAACGATCCGTTTCATACGTCTCAATTTTTCTTTCGCACCGAACGATTTTATTATTATTGCAAAACGAGAGCAATAAGAACACCGAGAGCTGGTCGGATTTAAATAAATTAAAGGTTGATGGAAATATCTTATCTATTTCAGTTACTTTTTCGTTGAAGGTTGTGAAGAACGCTATCCAATTGACAAGGTTTTAACGTAGTAGTCTGGTAACTTAAGCCGATTTTCATGTCTTTTTTTGGAGGGTGTTTTTTTGTAGGAAAATAAAAATGAATCGTTTTGGATATTTAGGATGTTTTTATTTACATCTTAAAGATACGAAAAAAAAATTTTTTGACAAAAGTTAATAGTTTATTATTATTATTATTGATCGAAGTTGGCAGCCAGGGTCCTAACTTTTTTTCTACCGAACCGATTGCTTTCAAATTTTAACAGGCTACTCTACACACTTATAGTTCTCGTCGGAACCACCGAGAAATTTTTTCACGCCTAACTTTTTATTTTACAACCCCTTCTTTGCTAAAATAAAAGGACTTTAGCAAAGAAGAGGTTGTAAAATAAAAACTTGGGGGTGAAAAAATTTCTCGGTGGTTCCGACGAGAACTATAAGTGTGTAGAGTAGCCTGTTAAAATTTGAAAGCAATCGGTTCGGTAGAAAAAAAGTTAGGACCCGGACTGCCAACTTCGAGGTGCCAACTTCGATCAATAATAATAATAATAATAAACTATTAAATTTTTTCAAACTAATTTTTTTTTAATCTTTAATTTGTAAATAAAAACATCCTAAATATCCAAAACGATTCATTTTTATTTTCCTACAAAAAAACGCTTTCCAAAAAAGACATGAAAATCGGCTTAAGTTACCAGACTACTACCTTAATCTCTGTGTCTACGAGTTTCAACGTACTCGACCGAGTATCAACTGTTTTGTAACGTTACGTTATCAGTTGTACACTTTCACTCCGGTATTTGTATCCCACGTTGCGCGAAAGCACAAGACGTATCCAAAGCTTAAAGAAAGGCCCCGGTATAACACACGGGGGCTCATCGAAACGAGCGCACAAAGGACGAAGAAACGAGCGATCCGACCCCCCATTCCCCGCCCAAGTATTTCAAAGATTCACGAATCGGCGCATTTTGTCTGCACCGATCGAAAAAGCTCTAACTTTCATGAAATCTTACCACGCGCATATTTCAGTTGCCACCAAGGCCCCGCCGCGTCTCTTGATTACCAGGATGTTTTATTAAATCGTTTATTCGCCACCTTCCCTATAATATTTTCTCATTCCTTTGAGGGGGGAAATAGGATTAGACGGTTCAAAAAATCGATTTTTTTTTAATTTCATAAATTGTTAGTGAAACTATTGAAAGATATGTTCCCAAAATTTTAAATGAAAATTCCGACTCGTCCTATTGTTATAAGCCATTAAGGGGGGAAATAGGGTTAGGACAGCGTTTTCTCAATGATTTTCATGAATTTTTTTTTAGTATAACAAATAAATATAATTTATTGAAACTTTGAGAATATTTTATACATATATTTAAGTATATACTATAAATTTTTTGAAGAATTTCCTTGAAAAACACCGACGATATTAGCGACAGCATATTGCAGCTCACAATCAGCATTTTGCTATTTTTTCAAACGCGTTTTTCTGAAAACGACTTTTTTTTAACTTGCGTACACGCTAGTTTGAAAAGTTTTCAACCAATCGTTTTGAAAATTGGCAGTTACTTTCTTCATAGTATTGCGCTCTATATGAACCTAAAATCGGAATATTATCATTATTTAAAATAATTTTTTTTTGCAAATAAAGTTGTAAAAAATGGCAAAAAATCATGCTTTTTTGTTTTGACCCCTGTAAAAAATTCAATTTTTTATTTTTTTCACAGCATTTAGGTTCATATAGAAGAGAGACACATAATAAAAGTAAATTCCAACGTCGTTTGATTTCAGATGAAAATTGCGGCTCCCAGAATGTACGCAAAATGCTGAGTCTGATTGTGACCTGCAATATGGGGTCGCTAATATCGTCGGTGTTTTTTAAGGAAATTTTTCAAAAATTTTATAGTATATACTTAAATGTATGTATAAAATATTCTCAAAGTTTCAATAAATTATATTCATTTTTTATACTATAAACAAATTCGTGAAAATCATTGAGAAAACGCTGTCCTAACCCTATTTCTCCCCTTGATTCAGAGGGAAAACGAAAGTTTTTCTCGAGTGAGCGGAAAGCATGTTTCAAATAAGGATGAATAATGAAGACTTTTCCTGCTTTTTTACCCATCCACGTTCATCTGACTATATAATCTGAACCGCTCCCCCGCGGCCCCTGTCGTCTTTTGCATACGTAACGAAGGGATACTTTTCTCAAATCTTTGCTGCGATGTATCGTAGTTTTATTATCAAAATTTTAATTAACATCCTTGGAACAATGTTCTACGAACACTGAATGAAATTTAAGAAATTAGGTTATATAAACGGCAATACCCTTTTCTTAGATTCAAAATTTCATCCGAAAATGATCAAACTCGAACCTAAAATTTCCTATTCCTATCAATTCTTTGCCGACAAAACATATATCAGTAAACTTTAACCTACATTTTGCTGTTTTCATCAAATGCTACGTAGACGAAATTCCATCTTCTATTCTATCCGATTACATGGAAATCAACCATTTCTATCAAATGCATCGCGATACCAAAGTTTCAACAAAACATATAACAATATTATATCCTATCTTTCTCTAAGCGCATTTTCAAAAATTCGTTTCATCGTTACATTGCTATTTTTGTTTGTTTGTTGTTCCGTATTTAAATACAGTTTTACCGTCTGCTAGCGCGCGTCCCAGTTTCCAGGGTGCATTTTCAACCGACGCTCAACCCCGCGCGGTAACGTCAAAGTTCTCGAAGTTGCGGTATGCAAATTTTAAGGACAACGAATCGGGCGACGTGAGAGTGGAGAGAACCGTTAAAGGGATGAAAAACACGAACGATATAGCTAAATGGCGGAGCCATACATCGACGTCACTCTGGCTATACGAGTGTGATACGAGTTTTACCATCGAACGATGCGAACAGCTAAAACAGTGAGGTGAACATTTTTAGGGTTTTTCCGGCAACAAGAGTCTTTTATTTCTAGCGAGGAAACTTCACTGCGTTACGATCAAAGAGCACGGCTGCTCGGTACTTTTCATTCATCATCATTATTTTCACAAAGCGTGTAGGGAAAAAATGCGACCTTTGGACGTGCGTGTTGAAGGAAAATAAAGGAAATAGAGAGAGGTAAAAAAGGGTTGAAAAAAGTTACGCCGAAAGTTTCTTAAAACTTCAAAAAATCGTAGACTCTGTTGCAAAAGATAATTTAAATAACAATTGTTCTCAGTTATCTTTCCGGGATCACATTCGTCGAATAATTCACGCGAATGGATCTCATATATGCAACGTTAAAATTATGACGGTAGAAAAGTATTCGCAACTCATCGAGAATTACACGAGCCGAGCAATGTTAATTTGAATAGCGCGCGGAATCGAGCGAGTGAAAAGTGCGCTTTGCCACGGTGGAAAAAAGAAAGAAAATTGTGGTAGTCGCGCGCACGTGAGCTTTTGTACGTGAACTGGAATACAGAAGCGTCCCGACGGAATAAGAGCAGGGAGCATTGCACGAACGGACGTGCATCGTTATTCAGTGCCCGGAAAATTGGGAGGTTCGCGCAAATATAACTGCGACCCGTTTTTCTACAGGAAATATGTACAATAAATACATTATTTCGTTGTGAAACAAATCGATGAAGTTGGATCGTGGAAACGGTTTAAAATTAAGTATACAAATAATAACTGAGCTGCGTTTCTTTTCTGATGTCAATATGAAAAAAATATTCGACCGAATCAATACTAAGCGACCTGAAGAATTAATTATTTAACTTAAAAAGACACAGATTTTTTAAAACATTATTCCCGTCTTCGTATAGACAATAGGGTATAATACAAATATTTGAGATGCTGCAGCTTTGAAAATACGTGACATGAAGAATTAAAAAAAAAGTAGAATAATAAAAAATAATAAAAAGGTTATAAAAAGATATATTCGAAGCAACGATGTACCGAAGCGTGTCACATTAATTTAAATAACACGGAGTGACGGGAAAATGAGGATGATGCCGGAGGTTGATAGCGCTGTGAGGCTGAATGGGTTGTGCGAAGCTTCCATCGCGTTAACCGTATTATACCCCGACGTAATCGCATTCGCGCGTGAATTCTTCACTCTTTCATTTACCGGTACACAGCGCGGCACTGTATAAATACCTGTTTATATTCCGTTGAAAAAAATTGCAAGACCTTCGAGGGAAAAGATTGCAGAATAGAGAAACCGGGCAAAGAACGTGGGATAGAAAAATGAATCGGATGTGTCAGACGATACGAGATGTCGTGGGCGGAAAAAAAACAGATAAGAGCGAACGACGGAGGTAGCGGGAGGATTAAAAAAACATATTGCTAATACATAATTGTCGGAGATTCGCAAAAGCGAGTGGGCGTCTCAATTTTGTTTTTTTTCATATGTTACTTTGCAAAATCTTCGAAACTCGCACGGATGCCATGCGGAAGATTCGACTAGTTTTCATTTTCCTTACATTATTTATTGAGAGTTAAATCTTAAGAATGTTAGATCTGCAATCGAAGATTGCCAATCGAATAAGCGTTTAAACTGCACGAAAAAGTTTGTGGCAATACCTTTGAGATATATAAGATTCGCGATTAAATTATTAAGGGGTGAAATAGGGTTGGACGGTTCAAAAAATCGATTTTTTTTTATTTCGTAAATTGTTAGTAAAAGTATTGAAAAATATGTTCCCAAAATTTTAAATGAAAATTCCGACTCGTTCTATTGTTATACGCCATTAAGGGGGGAAATAGGGTTAGGATTAGGAGGTTTATACATATATTTAAGTACATATATAATAGGAATAGGGTTAGGAGGTTTATACATATATTTAAGTACTAGGGGGGCTCTGCCCCCCTGCGCGCTTCGCGCGCCAACCCCCCCCCCCCCCCCCCCCCCCCCCCCCCCACCCCCACCCGCGCCTCCCCCGCCGCCGCTCGATCCCCTCAACTCTTGTACACGGCGGCGGCGGCGGCGGCGGCGGCGAAATATTTATATAATATAGAGAGATATACTATAAAATATTAGCGACCCCATATTGCTTGTTTTTCTTGGTACTATTTTATCAAACGCGTTTTTCTGAAAACGACTTTTTTTTAACTTGCGTACACGCTAGTTTGAAAAGTTTTCAACCAATCGTTTTGAAAATTGGCAGTTACTTTCTTCATAGTATTGCGCTCCATATGAACCTAAAATCGGAATATTATCATTATTTAAAATAATTTTTTTTTTGCAAATAAAGTTGTAAAAAATGGTAAAAATTCATACTTTTTTGTTTTGACCTCTGTAAAAAATTCAATTTTCTTCTATTTTGCTAGCGTTTAGGTTCATATAGAAGAGAGACATATAATAAAAGTAAATTCCAACCTCGTTTGATTTCAGATGAAAATTGCGACTTCCAGAATGTACGCAAAATGCTTAGTCTGATTGTGACCTGCAATATGGGGTCGCTAATATTTTATAGTATATACTTAAATATATGTATACAAATTTTATAGTATATACTTAAATATATGTATAAAAATTTTATAGTATATACTTAAATATATGTATAAAATATTCTCAAAGTTTCAATAAACTATATTCATTTTTTATACTATAAAAAAATTCATGAAAATCATTGAGAAAACGATGTCCTAACCCTATTTCCCCTCTTAACAAGACGGTTGTACCGCGTATGCGAAAGAAAATGGCCGCGGATGGTGATGCACAAGATGAGAGACGTCGGCGCTCGGATTGTGAATTAAAGCAAAGTGTCCGGACGTTTGAGGCAAAAAGAATGAAAAAGAGAGAATATTGATCGAAAATAAGAAAATTATTCCAACCCAAGGAATAATCGGATCTACGAATTCAGATAGATCGTTGGTGGCAGGTGTTTCATAATTTCACAATATCGAAGCACTCTGAGAGGTTCTCGGCCGACACCAATCGGGGCTAGTACCAAAGTAATTGCTTCATACGCGTGTATGCATGTATGCATTCGCTGAACGTATGGCGTGCACACTGTGTGCATAGTGCAACATGTGTATAGTGTCTGCCTCTCTCTCTCTCTCTGTCATTTCCTCACCATAGCTCTATACCATCCACTACGTGGGGTAACGTAGTTGGATTTAACGCTGGCGACGACGTAACGTAAAGCGATTTGCATGCACGAGAGGAGTTTCTCGTCCCTGGAAATAGGATATATGTATATACGCTTTGGGAGATGGAGATGACAACGACGACGGGGAGACGATGGTGGATGTCTCGCAATCAACTGAGAACGGAGAGTGCGGATGGGAACCGATCATGACGGACAACCAAAGACGAGCTTCTAGATGATTTCAAGCTGCCAAGACACTTTTACGGTGTATGCAACTAAATATTATTTGAGTTTTCACAAGTTCACGACAGAAAAGTCAAATTATGGGCAACAATTGGCGTTAAGGATACCTTTTTTTACAGTTTTTTATGTTGATTTTCAAATAATCCAAATGACAAGTCGATATTAAAAACAATACACCCGAAAAAATTGATCAGTTAAGGTAGTAGTCTGGTAACTTAAGCCGATTTTCATATCTTTTTTGCAGGGCGTTTTTTTGTAAAAAAAATTTTTTTCCAAAGTCCGCCATTTTGTTATTTATCCATGAAATTTAACTTCAGTAGTTCCGACCAGAATGACATGTCTATAGATTAAGAATTATCAAGAATTTTTTATTTCAGATAACATCGAGAGCCAAAATCACCGGGGCCACCCACGCGCTTTTTTTTCGTGGTGCCAACTTCGATCAATAATAATAATAATAATAAACTATTAAATTTTTTCAAAAAAATTTTTTTTTGTATCTTTAATATGTAATTAAAAACATCCTACATATCCAAAACGATTCATTTTTATTTTCCTACAAAAAAACGCCCTCCAAAAAAGACATGAAAATCGGCTTAAGTTACCAGACTACTATCTTAAGTAACAAAATTAGTCAAGGATTCGCAACCTTCATTTTGTTCGGATCCCGAACAACTATCTTACTTGCACCGGAAAGAAAATCAGAACAAATGCCGTAAAATAACTAAGCATTAATGAGCATCGCCGCATCTGCGTCAGTTCTTCAATCCCATAACAATTAACCTACGTCGAATACCTCGGAGAATTTGGCGAGAAATTAGCGAATGTCTGTTACGCGCCAAAGCCAGACGGGACGCCAACGAATGGAGCGAAGAAAGAAGTGAAAGAAGAAAAAGAAGACGCGAACAAAAGAGTCAAGTCGGTCGGCGAAGAATCGAAGGTAGGATAAGAAGAGAAGGGTCTACTCGTCTAGTCGTCTAATGGAAGAAATGCCTGGGGGAAAAAAAAGGTAACGGGCCGTCGAGGCTTATTCTTCCGCATCGTTTGTTGGTGCCTCAAACAAGGACCGACGGCAACTCGACGAAAATGGATGAGAGACAACGAGTGCTAGTATTGGGAAAACGTCGAAGCAACGCACACAAACATTTGCTAGACCAAGTTTACCACCTTACGACCCAATTCTTCGCCAACGAGAAAACAAGAATTCGTGCCAATTCGAGATTGCCAAAGGCTGTTTGCGTATTCTTCTATTTGTATTATGCATTGTATTTTGTGTATTCGTGTGTCATATCTATAAATCTATGGGTACGTGAGGTTTACGTGTGTTTACAGGTGCCGCCTCGTCGCTGTTGTGTATTTTTCTATCGCGCACTGGTGCACCGCAGGGCTAAAGCAATCTTGAAGGTCAGGGACAACTTTGCGAGTTTGGAGGGGGATATGTTCCGGAAACTACATTGGAATTCAACATGGATATTTGGTAATTCTCTGATTCTACGATACAAGAATTATGGCTATTTGAAATTCAACATTTTAAGGGGGAAAATAGGGTTAGGAAAGCGTTTTCTCAATGATTTTCATGAATTTTTTTATAGTATAAAAAATGAATATAATTTATTGAAACTTTGAGAATATTTCATACATATATTTAAGTATATACTATAAAATTTGTATACATATATTTAAGTATATACTATAAAATATTAGCGACCTCATATTGCAGGTCACAATCAGACTCAGCATTTTGCGTACATTCTGGAAGCCGCAATTTTCATCTGAAATCAAACGAGATTGGAATCCACTTTTATTATATGTCTCTCTTCTATATGAACCTAAATGCTATCAAAAAAATTGAAAATTGAATTTTTTACAGGGGTGAAAACAAAAAAGCATGATTTTTTGCCATTTTTTACAACTTTATTTGCAGAAAAAAATTATTTTAAATAATGATAATATTCTGATCTTAGGTTCATATAGAGCGCAATACTATGAAGGAAGTAACTGCCAATTTTCAAAACGATTGGTTGAAAACTTTTCAAGCTTGCGTGTACGCAAGTTCAAATAAAGTCGTTTTCAGAAAAACGCGTTTGAAAAAATAGTACCAAGAAAAACAAGCAATATGGGGTCGGTAATATTTTATAGTATATACTTAAGGCCGTAGTCTGGTCTAGAGCGACATTTTTTACGTCATTTCTAATGTGCAATAACGTTTAAACCGTTGAAGTTGTCTTGATGAAAATTTACACGTGCATTTATTGATCCTTAGAGAATACTTGTACATTAGAAAAAAAAAATTATTTTTAATATTTTCATGTAGTTTTTTGCCTTGTTGCAACATGGTGCGCCGAAATCGGCGCCCACTCTGGACGATGTTGTATGCATCTCAAAAAAAAAATATATCTATATTCTCAATCTGTATGAGTATTCTGGGCACTGGTAGCAGAATTGGTACTTAAAAAAAATTTTTGACAAAATGGCGACCTGTTGAACTTTCATTAATGATATTTCATACATTTTCGGGTATTCGACGAGTTGTAAAATGTCGGCAAAATTATTGTTCGACTCAATAAAAAAAAATTTCAGTACCAATTCTGCTACCAGTGCTCAGAATACTCATACAGATTGAGAATATATATAGTTTATTTTTCAGACGGCCTTAAATATATGTATACAAATTTTATAGTATATACTTAAATATTTGTATAAAACATTCTCAAAGTTTCAATAAATTACATTCATTTTTTATACTATAAAAAAATGCATGAAAATCGTTGAGAAAACGCTGTCCTAACCCTATTCCTCCCCTTTAATGGCTTATAACAATAGAACGAGTCGGAATTTTCATTTAAAATTTCGGGAACATATTTTTCAATAGTTTTACTAACAATTTATGAAATTAAAAAAAAATCGATTTTTTGAACCGTCTAACCCTATTCCCTCCCTTAAGGTTTCTGGAAAGGTAGGCGAAAAATTACAAGAAATTATTATTATTTTTTTCAATGTTTCGATACCCTATTCGATCGGAAATTTTCCGCTGATTACGAATAACACCGAATTTTTGCCGAAAACTCAAAAAATCAATGTGACAAACGCGAAAATCGAAAAAAATCACTTTTTGGACGATTTTCAACGAAATTAGTAATCAGCGAGTCAAAATACATCGATATAGCATGCTAAAATAAAATTTTAAATTTCAAAATTTTTTTGCATTTTGGCCGATCAGAAGTGGTTACACTAAAATCGCTGTAACGTCGCTTCCCGATGGAGTTGGAACTCCACTCTGTGCCTATTCTTTTCGTAACCGTTCAACCTTTAAAATGCCGCTTTATTATTGAGCTACGATTTTTTTTCGATTTTTCATAGATTTTCAAAGTTGGACCATCGATTTTTGCGAATTTCTCCATACATACCCCTTCTCATTTTTTTCGCCGATTTTCAACCCGCTCTCACGGCTACAATAATTGAAATATCGGGATAATCCAAAATGCATTCTCTAAGTCTGCTCGAGACGTTTCGAAAACACTCGTTAAAACCCAAAATCGATGAAACGGGAGACAAGTTATGACCATTTAAAATTTCGAGATTTTTAGGTTTTCGAAAAGGTGGGCAAAAATTACAAAAATTTTTGTTTCTTTTTTATCAATGTTTCGATACCCTATTCGATCGGAAATTTTCCGCTGATTACGAATGACACCGAGTTTTTGCCGAAAAATCAAAAAATCAATCAATCAAAATCAATGTGGTGTTATTTAGGACAACGAAAATTATGTTGACTTAACGAAATCTGTTGATCTAAGAACCTTCCTGTTTAAAAATGTCCAAATACTTCAATCGATATATAATTTCGAAGTAACTAGAAATTTGGGGACAAAGCAGAACGCGCCACGACTTTCATCATCAATGAACTCGAGAAATTATTCAACAGATTTCATAGCCGACGATTTAAAAATATGCGATCGAAACGCAACTTCGAGTAAAATATTTACGTCGTGGAAGAGTTGTTAAAGCCCTTCGGGGAATATACCCAGACGTTGTGTCCTATAGCACGAAGCTCTCTGGGCGAAAGACATCTCGGGTACTTAAAAAGAGCGTAAAGATCGTACTGAAAAGCTTTCCTCTACTCTCCCACCTTTTTTTCACAGCTGTCCGGAACTTCTGATTAAAGTGTCAACGTGGACGCTCTTCCATTGCCGCGTCTTGCGACGGTGAAATGATTTTTTCTTTTTCGTCCTTGCATCACCGACCCGTTCGTTCGTGCCTCTCGTCGTCGTGAAAAGGTATAAAAGATGCAGCAAAAAGAAAATCAGTCGACAAATTTCGTTCAACTTTCAGTTTACGATTATTCCACTAATATTTATGTAAATCTCCAGAAACATTTAATAATATCGTACATAAGTACCATTAGAAATAAATGTATTCGAATGAGATAGGGTAATAGGGTGAATATAAAAACGATTTTATACATTCGCCAATGTGTACCAATAAATAAAATCTCGTTACAAAACGGATTAATATTTTTTTTGTTTTTTTTTTAACGATCGAATCGAAAAGAAATACGGACGTAATGGAAAATGTAAATCTGTAAAAAACGATTGCAATGAAAAAAAATGGCTCAAGTCCAATGAAATGAAAAAAATATATTGCAAAACTGCCTCAGGCGGTAAGAGTGCGAAAAAATACAGTACTTCGGTTAAGGTAGTAGTCTGGTAACTTAAGCCGATTTTCATGTCTTTTTTGGAGGGCGTTTTTTTCTAGGAAAATAAAAATGAATCGTTTCGGACATTTAGGATGTTTTTTTTTACATATTAAAGATACAAAAAAATTTTTTTTTGAACAAATTTAATAGTTCATTATTATTATTATTATTGATCGAAGTTGGCACCTCGAAGTTGGCAGCCCGGGTCCTAACTTTTTTTCTACCGAACCGATTGCTTTCAATTTTTAACAGGCTACTCTACACACTTATAGTTCTCGTCGGAACTACCGAGAAATTTTTTCACCCCTAACTTTTTATTTTACAACCCCTTCTTTGCTAAAATAAAAGGACTTTAGCAAAGAAGGGGTTGTAAAATAAAAAGTTAGGGGTGAAGAAATTTATCGCTGCTTCCGACGAGAACTATAAATGTGTAGAGTAGCCTGTTAAAATTTGAAAGCAATCGGTTCGGTAGAAAAAAAGTTAGGACCCGGGCTGCCAACTTCGAGGTGCCAACTTCGATCAATAATAATAATAATAATGAACTATTAAATTTTTTCGAAAAAATTTTTTTTGTATCTTTAATATGTAAATAAAAACATCCTAAATATCCAAAACGTTTCATTTTTATTTTCCTACAAAAAAACGCCCTCTAAAAAAGACTTGAAAATCGGCTTAAGTTACCAGACTACTACCTTAAGGGGGGAAATAGGGTTAGATGGTTCAAAAAATCGATTTTTTTTATTTCATAAATTGTTAGTAAAACTATTGAAAAATATGTTCCCAAAATTTTAAATGAAAATTCCGACACGTTCTATTGTTATAAGCCATTAAAGTGAGTAGCTCTCCTTCAGGCCCCGAGCGCGCCACATGTATAACCGAGCGGTCACTATTTTTTCAAACGCGTTTTTCTAAAAACGACTTTTTTTAACTTGCGTACACGCTAGTTTGAAAAGTTTTCAACCAATCGTTTCGAAAATTTGCAGTTACTTTCTTCATAGTATTGTGCTCTATATGAACCCCAAATCGGAATATTATCATTATTTAAAATAATTTTTTTTTTGCAAATAAGGTTGTAAAAAATGGTAAAAAATCATGCTTTTTTGTTTTGACCCCTGTAAAAAATTCAATTTTCTATTTTTTTGATAGCATTTAGGTTTATATAGAAGAGAGACATATAATAAAAGTAAATTCCAGCCTCGTTTGATTTCAGATGAAAATTGCGGCTTCCAGAATGTACGCAAAATGCTGAGTCTGATTGTGACCTGCAATATGGGGTCGCTAATATCCCCGGTGTTTTTCAAGAAAATTCTTCAAAAATTTTATAGTATATACTTAAATATATATATAAAATATTCTCAAAGTTTCAATAAATTATTTTCATTTTTTATACTATAAAAAAATTCATGAAAATCATTGAGAAAACGCTGTCCTAACCCTATTTCCCCCCTGAAGGAATAAAACTGAATCGAATAATCCTCGATTCGATCGGACGTGTATTGAGGACGGTTTTGCAGATACAGTATGTACCATATATATGGTGGAAATACAGTAATTGACATCGAACGAGAAGAAGTGTATCGGACGGTGAAGTCGAACTGAGATGACTGTCTCGGAGAAAAGTGCACTCGAGAATCGATCAGCGTGAGAGCTGTTGGGAGCAGACATCGGATATACAAGGCTGAGTCGCTTTTTTTCTGTTAAGAAAAGTCTCGTTGCATATTCCGACATATTGAAATGGCACCAATGGCTAAGAAGCATTATTTCACGATAAATTAAGCGAAGAAGATGATCAAGAGATAGGAAATGTACGGAATATCTAGGGGCAGTTAATAAATAATTAAATTTATTATCACTCGAAAATTAATATTTAATTCTAATCCATTAATATCTAAAATTCGATATTTATCACTATAAATTTCAAATAAAAGTTTTTATCGAATAACACAGAATTTTACAAATATTTTTTAATCCTCGCCGATCATTCGAATCGGAAGACTCAGTCATAACGTCGAGAAATGACTCAAAGTATATTCGCAAGCACTTGGTGAGGGTGTGAAGAAGAAAAAAATCGCGTATTATCGGAAAGGAGGAGGCTTTGACGCGTTTTGATAGCAAACGCCATTTCTTGATTTATCGTTCAATTTCCCACGACGAGGATTCTGGGGGTATACAGGAGGAAGCGTGGATGGCACGTTACACCGCCTGGTGCTATGCATTTAGGTCAAATTTGATTAGTTCCAAGCTCCCCGGTAAACTTGTGCAAGGGCGGAAAGGGATGGTAGCTCGGATCCCTGAAAGGTGTGCTTTATTAACACAATTTTTTTTTTTCTCGTTGTTACCGGAATGCACAAAATGCTCCCTTCCAACTGGTTGAAACAGGGGTAAGTCGAATACGAGTAGTAGCGTCCAACCATCCATGAAACAACCCCTATGATTATACTTCATTATTTTAAGTCGCCACCTGAGATAGGGTTAAGTGTGCCTGGTAGTTATTTTTATCCAACTTTCACTGTTTTTTGTTCGTCCCCTCGAGGAGGGAATGAACCGGAGAACGAGGTCTACGAACCCGCTCTTTTACGAGAGTTTGCCTGTCCATTATTAAACCCTTATTTACTTGACACACTTATTAAATATCTTTTGTCTCGGTATCGTCGTTTCGCTCTGTATCACCAAGATGACGAATCTAGGGAATGAGTGAGCCTATATTTTCAATATGTACATTACATTAGGGCGATTTTTTTTTTACTATATTTTTTTTTCAGTCCCCACCAGAAATTTTGTTGGATATGTCGAAAAAGAAATTTCCTGAAAGTTGCAGCCCTTAATATTAATTATAAGTACTCTCCCAAAGCGTGAGAAGATTTTCCATCTAAAATACACGTACATCGAATTTCTTTTTTCTTCAAATTTCTATAACTCAACCGCATTTTATGCTATCATATTGTTCTTGGTTTCGATTTACTCAGAATAGAACAATCTAAAAGAGTGCCGTTTGCGGCGAAAGTGTAAATTGTACTGGTGAGTTGGTAGGGGTCACTGAAGTTGATTTTTACCCAAAATTCTCGTTTTTTTGCTGTTATCTCCGAAACAATTAACTTTACGAAAAAAATGTAAACGAAAAATTTGTTGGAAATTTAATTTTCTATAAAAAAGGTCCCATCGACCCAATTGCTTAGATCAATATTCCTTGAGATATTGAACTTTTTTTATTTTTTATTTTTTTTATTATTTGATATTTCATATTTTATAAATTTTATACTACACATAAGTTAAAGTTCAATATCTCAAGAAATATTAATCTAAGGAATTGAGTCAATAGGACCTTTTTTGTAGGAAATTAAATTTCCAACAAATTTTTCATTTACATTTTTTTCGTAAAGTTAATTGTTTCGGAGATAACAGCAAAAAAACGAGAATTATGGGTAAAAATCAACTTCAGTGACCCGTACCAACTCACCAGTACAATTTACACTTTCACCGCAAGGGGCACTTTTTGAGATTGTTTTATTCTGAGTAAATCGAAACCAAGAACAATATGATAGCGTAAAATGCGGCTGAGTTATAGAAATTTGAGAGAAAAAAAATTCGATTTACGTGGTATTTTAGATGGAAAATCTTCTCACGGTTTGGGACAGTACTTAGAATAAATATTAAGGGCTGTAAGTTTCAGGGAATTTCATTTTCGACATATCCAACAAAATTTCGGGTGGGGACTGAAAAAAAAAATAGTCGAAAAAAAATCGCCCTAATATTACATATATATGCTAATATAAAAAATATATTTAAATACATTCTCTGGATAAATGTATGCTCGGAGCGAATATTATTTTATTTCTTAAACATATGCACCTATGATATTTATTTGTTGTTGCCAGTATCTTTATAAAATTTCTGTGGCTACAAACTTTTATACAATCAATATTAAGTAATCCATTTTGGACAATGACATGTCGTTTGCCATTTTTATTGAGTCGACGATGGTTCGTGAAGAATCGTTATTACGTTCGCTGTTGAACATGAATTAATAATACGAATTTGCTATACCCAATATTTCCATATTGGATTTAAAGGGCGATGGAATAGGTACTAGTGGGAGTTTGATGGTGCGAAAAATATAGCAGTAATATAATACATCTTCATATTTTTCAATTTCAATAGCGAATCATATAATAATGTGAAAAACGTTCGAACCATAATGAACAGCAAATAAATTGACTATTTATATGAATCCTACTGCATTAAACTCCGAGCTTCGTCTCGCCGACGAGAGTCCATGCTTTCGGACTTTGATCGCTGTTCTATGCCGTCTTTTCTCTCCGTATGCACGCGTTTGTTTCATTTTGTGCATGCAGGTCGAAACGGCACGTGCAATCTCCGGCATGTCAGCTTCCGGCACATATTTTCTAGTGGCAAATGCCGAGAACAAAGTTTCACCTTTGAACGTGTACTACGATATATATACAGGACGAGGTAAAAGAACAGGGCGAGCGAAGGATTCGTGAATTGAAATAATCCGACCGGATGGAAAAAAAAAAGAGAAACGGGGGAGGTACGAAGCCCAATACCGCGTTCAGTGAAAATGGTCAGATCCGATCGCCACATCGGACGTGAACCCTTTTTCACCAATGGAAAGCTGCGACATCAATAATATCGCACATATTAGATCATTTTGTTCACCAAACTATGCGGAATGATGGCAAGTTTTTTTATTTTTATTACTGAAATAACAAACTAACAAAATTATGAATTCATATTGAAATATCTCACGAAAAAAGTGATCAAAACTATGGATCAATGACGGAATATTATTTAGCACGAAAAATCATTTAATATGTTGAATATTTCTTTGATTTATTAAAAATATTATCTAGCTATGTAAAAGATGTTGAAAGTATATTCCATAAAATACGATATACGTTATAATGATATGGCAATGGAACTTGATCGTCGGGCGTGCAAAGATTTCCACTTTCATTGTTTCCATAAACGATCGTGTCCCCCGGAAAGTAGAAAGCTCAGTGTGGAAAGTTCTTCTTGTCGTTTTAGCAGTTACGAAGTGGTGGAGGAAAGTGACGGTGAGCCTCGCGAGATTATCATAATGTTGAATTTCGAGACCGAATAGAACGATCCTTCCTGACAATCTGGAATTTTTTTTTTTTCCTTTCGCGAGGATATCGCAACGACCCTTTTTTTCGGTTTCGCCATTATTAAGGTAGTCTGGTAACTTAAGCCGATTTTCATGTCTTTTTTGGAGGGCGTTTTTTTGTAGGAAAATAAAAATGAATCGTTTTGGATATTTAGGATGTTTTTATTTACATATTAAAGATACAAAAAAAAATTAGTTTGAAAAAATTTAATAGTTTATTATTATTATTATTATTGATCGAAGTTGGCACCTTGAAAAAAAAGCGCGTGGGTGGCCCCGGTGATTTTGGCTCTTGATGTTATCTGAAATCAAGAATTCTTGATAATTCTCAATCTATAGACATGTCATTCTGGTCGGAACTACTGAAGTTAAATTTCATGGATAAATAACAAAATGGGGGGCAAAATAAAAGGACTTTTTTTCAAAAGTCCGCCATTTTGTTATTTCTCCATGAAATTTAACTTCAGTAGTTCCGACCAGAATGACATGTCTATAGATTAAGAATTATCAAGAATTTTTGATTTCAGATAACATCAAGAGCCAAAATCACCGGGGCCACCCACGCGCTTTTTTTTCGAGGTGCCAACTTCGATCAATAATAATAATAATAATAAACCATTACATTTTTTCAAACAAATTTTTTTTTGCATCTTTAATATGTAAATAAAAACATCCTAAATATCCAAAACGATTCATTTTTATTTTCCTACAAAAAAACGTCCTCCAAAAAAGACATGAAAATCGGCTTAAGTTACCAGACTACTACCTTAAAGGAACTCTTATAAACAGAAGAAGAAAAACTGATAAAAATCAGCCCTTTCGGAAGCTAAAATATCACGATCGAAAAATGTCAATAAGAAAAAAATTTGTCGATGAAATGAATAAATAAAATTCCCGCAAATGAGAGAAAACTTTTGTTTGCGCGTAAAATTTCCAAAAAATATCAAACAAAATACTAGTTGGCTTTTACCGATTTTCATTTTCCTTCAACGTCTCGATATATATTTTTTCTTTTACTTCTCGTTTATCGCTCGCATTCGCGACTTTGCCGGGAGAAAATTTTCCGCAGAGAACTTTTTAATATCGAACGTTGCGTGAAACTCTTGCCTTCGTGGCCGAGCAAACGGGCTATACGGGAAGTTTTGCCGCACGATTCGCCAATCGTTCGCAATTCTCGCGCGGCTAACCCAGAAGAGTTGAGCTACGGAATTCAACGAATCGTTACAAAAGTGTTGAGGAACTTTTGCCCCGTAATCCGAGGATTTCCAGCACCGAATGCGAAGGAGGAACGATGGTTGGTTTTTTTTTTTCATAAAGATTGGATATCAACGGTCCCAGACGAATATAGATTATTTTTTTTATAATCACACCAGGCTACATAATTAATATTACGTAAGTCATGTGGTATTATTGAGAAACGCAGATCGTGAAACGGTATCACTTGGATCGAGCTAAACAGAGGAATTAGAATGATATTATTTGGAAACAATGACAACATATTTATTTTCTCTTCCCTCTCCTCCAACGCCAGGGGTTACCCCATCGGAGATTAAACACGTAAGATAAGGTTAGTCCCGTAACGGCGGGCCAATTAAGCGAATTAGGGCCGTGGTGGAAGATAGGACCTCGGCCGATCGATATTATACCGGTCGTATCCGATAACCCCTTGTAACCGTCGCATTTTAAGTTCCCGCGCCCTCTCGACACGTATCGACTCGAGTATCCACTTTCGAGAATGGCATAAACGAGAAGGAACGAAAGAAAAAGGCTTGAGGAGAATGAAAATGAGAAATAACGGCCGGACATAAAAGAACAATTACTACTACTCGACGCTGAGAATTTAATTGCTGCTATAATTTCATGAGAGAGATGATACCTTAGCTACGACGGTATCTAAGGATATGCTAGAGATTCTCGAGTTCCAAATGTCGAAGGTTTAAATTTTGTTTCTTACCCCATGTCTATATCCTTTTCTTTTGTACAATTTAAATTCGGATTATACGTCGGAATTTAGCTTTTTTAATCAATATCATTCGTATTTTTTGATTCTCTAAAAACAATGTCACGAATTCTATAGCGGATTAATTTTCTTATCGTTCGTTACTTGAGCAATATTTTAATTAATATAAATTTATTAGTTACGAAACAAGGGACGCGGCGGGGTCGTGAGGTGAAGTAGTTTTAAAATAAGTATTTAATAATAATGATTACTCGTTGAATTTAATCGGTCCGAGTGATAACACACGTAAGCACGTTATAAACAGCGGATATCTCGGCGAACCAAGTAACGTTATAAAGGGTGTATTAATATACGACATCTGGTATATTCTAAAGACCTCGAATCTCATTGATTTATTGCGGTCGAGTGGTTAAAAGCCCTGCTCATTTTACGTCACCGTGTCTCCGTAGCAGCAGCAAACGTTATGCACGGCGATGATTTCAGTTAAGGTAATACAATTATATATTTAACAATTAAAATATATCACTGTATAATGCGATACACAGTGGGTCAAAAAAGTATTCATATACCCTGTTTTTTTTGCGATAGCTTTATAGACATAAGCGATACGCAAAGAAAGCCAATTTTATTTAATAGTACATCAGGTGCAGAGATAAACTGCAAATGGAGAATTTTTTCCCAGGAATAATAGAAGAATTATGCCAGAAAAACGAAAATTTTCGGGCAAAAAAAGTATTCATACACTTACGATTATAGTGAAAACCTACATCATCATAGTTGTTAATTATAACTAATATTTGGTGTGCATCCCTTATGCTTCAATTATCGCCTCGAGTCTCTTAGGCATGGCTTCTACTAGCTTTTGCTTTGTTTCTTTTGCTATTTTCGTCCATTCTTCTAAAAGCACTCTTTGGAGATCGGATTTGTTTGTTATTTTTCTTTTTCTAATTTCTACATCCATCAAGTGCCATAAATTTTCAATAGGATTGATGTCCGGAGATTGTGGTGATGTAATCAATTGTTTGCGGACATTGTAGAGTAACCATTCCCTCGTTTTCATGGCGGTATGTTTCGGGTCGTTATCTTGTTGGAAGTAGAAATTTCCATCCAGGCCCATTTTATCTACACTTGCTTTCAAATTGCTGCGCAACACGTCGATATACTTCCGGGCATTCATTGTACCATCTATAAAAGCCAGATTACCAACGCCATAATATCCCATACAGTCCCAAACCATGACCCTTCCTCCGCCGTGCTTTACAGTCGGTATTAAATTTTTCTGCCGGAGCTCGATATTTGGTTTCCGCCAGACGAATCTTTTTCCATCGGACCCGAAGATGTTAAACTTCGATTCATCCGAGAATTCGACACGTTTCTAAAATTCTATAGATTTTTTTACGTAGGTTTTTGCGAAACCTAAACGTTTTTCTCGATTTATATTATTAATTAATGGTTTTTTGCGGGCAGTTCCGCCGTATATTTGGGCAGAATGCAAAACGTTTCGAATAGTCCGGGGACACGCTCTTCCCCGATGTTGACGCGACAACATTCGCTTAACTGCGAGCACTTGTGAACGGTTTTTTTGTAGCCTCTGTAACGATACTCCGACGCTCTCGTACCGTTAGTATTCTCGGTCGACCGGTTCGTGGCTTATTTTCCGTGCTGTTTGTTCTTTCGCATTTTTTTATTATATATGGCACTGTTGCGAAACTTAGATTTAGTTCTTTACTAATTTTTCGATAACTTTCACCGCGTTTCCGAAGAAAAATCACTCTATCTCGCATGGATATTGATATTTCGCTTTTCTTTGCCATCGTGTCTGTTCAGAGCTTGAGGATCTACTACCGCATGGAATAGGTCAAAACCATTGTGTAAACGAAGACTCGTTTACATTGTACGCAGAGGTCAGACCGTCCGTGAGTGAATATCGAGGTTCAGCAGCTCAATCGTAAGTGTACGAATACTATTATGGCCCGAAAATTTTCGTTTTTTTTGCATAATTCTTCTATTATTCCTGGGAAAAAATTCTCCATTTGCAGTTTATCTCTGTACCTAATGTACTATTAAATAAAATTGGCTTTCTTTGCGTATCGCTTATGTCTATAAAGTTATCACAAAAAAACAAGGTGTATGAATACTTTTTCGACCCACTGTACATTAGACAAATATCAAACTAGCCACATCTGGAGCTCACCCGGAGGCTTAGACCGCGTCACCCATTGCTGCGAAAGGTAAATGAGAATATTTTTATTTAAAATCTCATTTCCAGGGCTAATTGAAATTATAAATGAACACGCTCGTCAATGCTGAAAATGCTCAACGGTCTTCACATGAGAACAATGCTCTTCGTAATGCGAAATTTAATGTACACAGGTGCCATTGTTATACTCTTCCGTATATTATTTCCTACTGTACGATTCCAATTCAACGAATTATTATAAATTCTCGATTAATACCGAACAATGACAATTAAAACAAATATATTATAATAACGATCATGAAGTTTAAGTAAAAAATATAAAAACGATGGGCTAAAACTTTGTGCTTTCATAAATTAACGGACAACATGAAACATGCCCGTAAACTTTATGAACGAAAAATTCCCAAAGAAACATTGTTTTTTCGAATTTACAACACTTCGACAACCAGACAATTTCATGTCTATCCGAACGTTCACTATCCTAAAACTCGATAAAGTCGGAAGAGTGCACTATCGAGGATCAGGTGCAGGAGCTTTCGAAAAGTGCAGCTAGCAGGCAACTTGCTACGTTTATATTTTATTCTTTCACCGCTATGTTGCACGTTTGCCGGATGTATGGATACCGAATCCAGGGTGAAGAAAGGTGTGTGTGCGTGTGTGTATAAGTAATACATAATTCACACAAGAATAGTCGAGGATTCGGGCAGCGCGCCGAGGATTACGGTTGAAAAATAAACGACTGGGTTACGAAAAACAGCCTTTCTTTATTTATAACGTTATATACGTACGTTATATTCTGGACGGTAGAATTTTCCTACGGTGAGTTAATACGCATAACTCGGCTGAGCGGCGAAAACGTAAAAGAAAAAAAATGGGAAATTCTCGAGACCGCATCGAATATTTAAAGAGCAGCGGTATATGGTTATTTTTTTTCCACAGTGGATCCACGATATTAATCATTCGGACGGCCTACATCTTGGAAAAATAAAAGTCAAACTATTCGTTCGCGGCTTTCGATATGACCGAATGTACGAAATGAATGCTGTGAGAAAGTGGAATTTTCAACAATCGTGGTATTTTGTCGTCGTTACAAAATCTACAAAGCTACGATTGTTACTAGTGAAGTGGATAAAAATGTGGAATTAATTGATCGTACGGATGCTGTCTTAACGGCATTTCCGAAATTTCAACGCAATTCCAATGCACAATTATGGGAAAAACATTGAGAAAAAAAAAAGTTTACATCGCTATTTGCCATTAATCTCTATCAGTGAAAATAATCTCGCGGCGAACCTCCGAAGACTGTACGGAGCGTTAACCGGCAATCGCCTAGATTGAGATACAGACCGGTGTGTATTATACGGTGGCGCAGCGAGAGTGGAAAATGGAAGGTAATTTTGGGTAGGTAGCGCACGAACGACGAGCCGCTGTGTGTTGCCGTTGGAGGAAGGTTGCGTTCGAGAGACTCGGAGGAACACCGAAAACGTAGAGCAGGGAAACTTGGATTTTCGCCAAGGTTCGAAGTTGGCGTGTAGCGATTACCTCGGTAAACCGCGAGCCCCAAGAACCAGCGGAGAGAGAGACAGAGAGATATCTCCTATAGAACTGCGTATACATACAGTGGGTCAAAAAAGTATTCATACACCTTGTTTTTTTGCGATAACTTTATAGACATAAGCGATACGCAAAGAAAGCCAATTTTATTTAATAGTACATCAGGTACAGAGATAAACTGCAAATGGAGAATTTTTTCCCAGGAATAATAGAAGAATTATGCAAAAAAAACGAAAATTTCCGGGCGAAAAAAGTATTCGTACACTTACGATTGAGCTGCTAAACCTCGATATTCATTCACGGACGGTCCGATCTCTGCGTACAATGTAAACGAGTCTTCGTTTACACAATAGCTTAACCTATTCCATGCGGTAGTAGATCTTCAAGCTCTGAACAGAGACGATGGCAAAGAAAAGCAAAATATCAATATCGCTGCGAGATAGAGTGATTTTTCTTCGGAAACGCGGTGAAAGTTAACGAAAAATTAGTAAAGAACTAAATCTAAGTATCGCAACAGTGCAATATATAATAAAAAAAATACGAAAGAACAAACAGCACAGAAAATAAGCCACGAACCGGTCGACCGAGAATACTAACGGTACGAGACCGTCGGAGTATCGTTACAGAGGCTACAAAAAAACCGTTCACAAGTGCTTGCAGTTTAGCGAATGTTGTCGCGTTAACATCGGGGAAGAGCGTGTGTCCCCGGACTATTCGAAACGTTTTGCATTCTGCCCAAATATACGGCGGAACTGCCCGCAAAAAACCATTAATTAATAATATAAATCGAGAAAAGCGTTTAGGTTTCGCAAAAACCTACGTAAAAAAATCTATCGAATTTTGGAAACGTGTCGTATTCTCGGATGAATCGAAGTTTAACATCTTCGGGTCCGATGGAAAACAAATTCGTCTGGCGGAAACCAAATACCGAGCTCCGGCAGAAAAATTTAATACCGACTGTGAAGCACGGCGGAGGAAGCGTCATGGTTTGGGGCTGTTTGGGATATTATGGCGTTGGTAATCTGGCTTTTATAGATGGTACAACGAATGCCCGGAAGTATATCGACGTGTTGCGCAGCAATTTGAAAGCGAGTGTAGATAAAATAGGCCTGGATGGAAATTTCTACTTCCAACAAGATAACGACCCGAAACATTTCGCCATGAAAACGAGGGAATGGTTACTCTATAATGTCCGCAAACAATTGATTACACTACCACAATCTCCGGACATAAATCCTATTGAAAATTTATGGTACTTGGTGGATGTAGAAATTAGAAAAAGAAAAATAACAAACAAATCCGATCTCCAAAGAGTGCTTTTAGAAGAATGGACGAAAATAACAAAAGAAACAACGCAAAAGCTAGTAGTATCCGTGCCTAAGAGACTCGAGGCGATAATTGAAGCAAAATGGATGCACACCAAATATTAGTTATAATTAACAACTATGATGATGTAGGTTTTCACTATAATCGTAAGTGTATGAATACTTTTTTGCCCGAGAACTTTCGTTTTTTTGGCATAATTCCTCTATTATTCCGGGGAAAAAATTCTCCATCTGCAGTTTATCTCTGCACCTGATGTACTATTAAATAAAATTGGCTTTCTTTGCTTATCGCTTATGTCTATAAAGTTATCGCAAAAAAACAAGATGTATGAATACTTTTTTGACCCACTGTATAATATAAATATCGCTGCCTATAGAAGTGATTCCTTGCTAACTCAACCAATGTTTACTTCTTCCGAATCTAACTATCTCGGATCAACGTTTGTTGATATTAATTGACCGCTTAATCCGCCATATCCAACAAAAGATTTCTTAATGTTCAATAAACCCCTCTAATCCCAGAGTGAAATTCAATAAAAATTTATAGAAATCACGAATAAGCGAAGCCCGATTATTTCAGCCACGGATATCTTGCGGATAACGTTATCCGACGGATAACCCGTGCTAGAGGGATACGCGCGAAAATTTATCCTAGTTGAAGAAATCGGCCATTAATGAGATGATTAAAAATAAATTGTAGTAACCAATTAATCGAGTTATAACGAATAATATAGTTGCATTGGAATGCCCCATGTGTCCGCACACACAGGCACGTGTGTGTGTACATTGGTATTATAGACGATTTGACTTGAAGAGCTCTCGAGGATGGTCACATACCGTGTACAGAGTTGAGTAGCGATGAGAGCGGTATGTGACCATCCATAATACCATCCATAATACCAATATCTATATCTCCAATGCTTTCCCTTTGTCAACGTGAAATCATTGGACAATCGTATCTCTCCGAGTACCCCGAACCTCTTATCGACGCTCCAGATGGTCTCCTTGAATTACCTTTTCAGTGAGCCTCGTGATACCACCGATTTATCAATCCGTTATACACGAATCGATCCTCTCTAACAAATGCACTAATTAAAAAATAACGCTTATCGTTCGCACAACCATACATTTTTTGTCTTTGTCATTGTCCAACGACGTACAAAATCTATATCTGGAATTGTTTTGGTAAAAAAAAATTACGTCATTAAAAAACAATAATTATTTATATAAACGAGTAATTTGCAAAGAATCTATGCTTTTCCCATTGTAAAACCATTCAACTTGTAATCTATTGGTCGTAATTCCGTGATGACAAAAAACATGAATTACGTTTCTGTCAGCGAAGATGTAAAATTTATACGACCGTTGACGAGATAAAGGAAAAAAAATCTTTTCTCGATTAGGCTCATCGGAAAATGTCATTAAGATAAGTATAGTCGTGATACGGGGGGTTATTTCTTTAGTCATCATTGGGCAATGGGTCTCGTGACCGGATAGGGGAAAAATGTTATCTCATTTTTGGGACGCGAGAGGAAAGGTCTCGTCAATGGCTGAGGCAGAGTCCTAACGATTGGCCCGAGGGGACACGTTGAGTTAAACCGGAGCGGGACAAGTGGTACGCTCAGCGTCGTTCCAGGCCGACGCCATCTCTACCTCATCGCGTGGAATGAAAAGAAAGTAGAAAAAAAAAACTAGTGCACCCATGAAATTTATACTCGTCATTCGATCACCCTTTCACCTCTTTTTTTAATTGTATACTCACAAAAGTTCGCGAATCCGTGAAATCCCTTTCCAAAATGGTTTTTCATTGTTCGCCACAAAGGAAGTTCCGTTCGCACTTTGTCGGACGAAAATCAACGTCATGAGGATGAAGAATTTTATTATTATAAAATAATTGTAATACAAAGGGTTTTTAATTATATTTTTTCGTAATAATTATTCGTGCGTACTTTCGTCAGAAAAATTTTCTGAAGATGACTCTTTTTTTAAGCATTAATTTTTCACATTTCTAGTTACGATCTCTGGAGAAAGGATAAAGCCCGAAACGGACTTCCCGTTGGTGAAATAAACGCCCGTGTATACGTATATTACAGTAGTATAACGGTCATACGTTTTACCGTAGTGCATGTTTGAGTTCTAACCACAAAGTTTCCAACTACCGCGGACGTTAAAGCTTCGCGAGCCACCCCTTAAATCGCTGTAATGCTCGCTGCTTATCGCGCCTCCGTATCGGTCCACTACTCGGGTTCCTACCAGTATTTTCAAAAGGAGGTCACTTTTTTCAAATTGCCAGAACTCTCGTGCACATTTTACAAAATGAAATGTACGAAAGAAAATGTTGAGCTTTTTCGGTGAGACTTTAACATTTTTTGAGATTATATTCTCGCAAAAAAAAAATCCATACACTGTTGTAAAAATATATCATCCGATATAACAATGTATTCTTTTCCTCTGTTACTCTCATGTGGATGTTATCTATCTGACATTTATTGTAATGGAAGAAAATTTATGTGAGTTACAGGCAATTTGTTCTGTTGAAAATAAATTCACAATTTAAACAATATCAATAATCACCAAAGCAATTCTATAGATGCAGATACCAAGGTTCATGTAAGATTAAAAGTCGAACGATCGGTTAATTTCTTAAGGGGGGAAATGGGGTTAGACGGTTCAAAAAATCGATTTTTTTTCTATTTCATAAATTGTTAGTAAAATTATTGAAAAATATGTTCCCAAATTTTTCAATGAAAATTCCGACTCGTTCTATTGTTATAAGCCATTAAGGGGAGAAATAGGGTTAGGACAGCGTTTTCTCAATGATTTTCATGAATTTTTTTATAGTATAAAAATGAATATAATTTATTGAAACTTTGAGAATATTTTATACATATATTTAAGTATATACTATAAAATTTGTATACATATATTTAAGTATATACTATAAAATTTGTATACATATATTTAAGTATATACTATAAAATATTAGCGACCCCATATTGCTTGTTTTTCTTGGTACTATTTTTTCAAACGCGTTTTTCTGAAAACGACTTTTTTTTAACTTGCGTACACGCTAGTTTGAAAAGTTTTCAACCAATCGTTTTGAAAATTGGCAGTTACTTTTTTCATAGTATTGCGCTCTAAATGAACCTAAAATCGGAATATTATCATTATTTAAAATAATTTTTTTATTGCAAATAAAGTTGTCAAAAAACCGTACAAAATCATGCTTTTTTGTTTTGACCCCTGTAGAAAATTCAATTTTCTATTTTTTTGATAGCATTTAAGTTCGTATAGAAGAGAGACATATATTGAAAGTAAATTCCAACCTCGTTTGATTTCAGATGAAAATTGTGGCTTCCAGAATGTACGCAAAATGCTGAGTCTGATTGTGACCTGCAATATGGGGTCGGTAATATTTTATATTATATACTTAAATATATGTATAAAATATTCTCAAAGTTTCAATAAATTATATTCATTTTTTATGCTATAAAAAAATTCATGAAAATCATTGAGAAAACGCTGTCCTAACCCTATTCCTCCCTTAAATTTACTTTTTTCTCCCACCCAACAAATTGAGGCGTTACGCGAAAGTTCGTGCACATAATAATTTCAATTTCCGTCATGTTAATCGAAGAAAATATTTTACTCCCACAGTTCTCAAATTGTACTTATCGTGATTAATTCAAAATTGCCTACCTACAGCGTATTGAGGCAATTTCGGTCTCAGTTTTTTTTTTCATCGCCGCGTTTATATTAGCACTTGGACGACTCTTGGATGAATTCCAAGAGTTTCAATAGAGAGGAAACAAATATACTTATCTATTCACTTGAACTAACATAACTCTATCAACGTTATGCCAAAACAAATTAATTATGAACCATTATTATATTTAGTACTTAAGAAAAGTAAACAAATTTTTTTAAATTACGTTATTCCAACGTATATCCTTTTGGATTATTACGACCCATCCCTTTTTGACTAATCCTTTCGCTTTATTCCATTCTTGATATCCCCCCCCCCCTCCCCCGAGTTGTCCGTACCCACTCATTCCTGCACTACTGGATCGTAATTGCACGAGGGCACGGGGAAACTACGGAAAACCTGGCCGATACAAGCGGCTAGATTTTACGGACTTTCGGTTGTATTATCGTCATAAACTCAACAAATCTACTATCCGTTCGGTAGTCAGCGTGCAATCCGGTGGCACGACTAAGACCAATACTGCTTAACGGTATGTGAAGTCATCCAGTGAAATAAGCCTTAACGTTATAATATTAAGTTTACAGGCAATAAAAAGTTGGCATAGATTTATGGGAAACAAAAAAAGGGGAGATAACGTACGTGGTATTTCAGGAAATATCGTTGAAAATGTCACGAGTCATGAGAACGTTGATCAGAAGCTTCGCGAGATATACACTGTCTACCGGTATTACCGCGTGATGTTTACTCTGTCCGTCAATGTTACCGGTGATATACGCGAAAGGTAGACATAGAGAGAGAGATATAGAGAGAGCTACTAAAGAAGCTTTTCGTCCCTCGTAGCATGCTTTGCACTTGTACGGGGTATATAACCCAGCGAGTATGGTAAAGCTCTCTAGTCAACCTGACGCGTATCGATGAAACAACTTCTCGAGTTCGATCAATCGTGTCCAGTTCATTGACTCTGCTTGCTCTATACTTTCGCTTTTTTTTTTTCGAACGTGCAAAAAGGTAGAGAAAAATGTTTAATTAATTCGAAAAAAATATATTAACGATGTAAATCCTTAATAGATATTTAACTCATGGGAAGCTACATTTACATAATAATATTTAATATTATACGAGGTCTGTTCAAAAAGTATCGCGAAATTTTAATTTCCGCGGGCTACGTACGAGGTCTGTTCAAAAAGTATCACAAATTTTGAATTTCCGCGGGCTACGTATATTCGATTTTCGATTTTTTTGTGACGTTAGGTTGGTACTCGTGTCCCTTACTTATGCTGAAAAAATCGGCCATTTTGAATGTTTAGTTAATTGTTGACAGCTGTTTTGGTTAGACGTGTTTTTGCTTGTCTTCGATTTTTGCCTGTACCAAAAAAGCAGCTTCCATTGCGATGATTGAGCTTTGGTTTCCACGTCATAACCATAAACCACCAGTATTCGTCACCAGTTATGACCCTCTGGAGCAAATTTGGGTCGTCGCGGACCGAGTCCAACGGCTCCTTAACAATGTTAACGCGACACTGTTTTTGTTCGAAATTGAGCAATTTTGGCACGAATTTCGCGGCGACCCGTCTCACGCCCAAATTATTGATAAAAATCGAATAGCACGAGCCAATCAATATGTTTAGTTCCTCGGCAACTTCTCTAACGGTGATTCGACGATTGGCCAATATTATTTTCTTCGCTTCATCAATGTTTTCGTCTGTTGTTGATGTGCTCGGGCGTCCGGAACGCATTTCGTTGCTCGCAGCTTCTTGGCCCTCTGAGAACATGTTGTATCACCGATGAACGTTGCTTTGGTCCAAGGTAGCTTCACTATATGCCACTGTCAACATTCGGAATGCGTCCGCTTAATTTTGTTTTTCACACAAAATTTCATACGGATTCTTTGATCCATTTTTTGGAATAGGCAAAAATCGAAGACAAGCCAAAACACGTCTAACCAAAACAGCTTTCAACGATTAACTAAACATTCAAAATAGCCGATTTGTTCAGCATAAGTGAGGGACACGAGTACCAACCTAACGCCACAAAAAAATCGAAAATCGAATATACGTAGCCCGCGGAAATTCAAAATTCGCGATACTTTTTTAACAGACCTTGTAAAGCGACCCGAGCCCATATTAGGTTTCACGATGCGAGTTACACGACATAATTGTGGGATGAGTGAATTTGTGTAAATGTGTTGTGCGTGAACGAATCTATTGAAAAGAGAAGTGTTGCGAAAGAGTGAGACGGCGCTCTGTCGCCAACGCTTTTAAATAAGAGTTAGCTTCAGACTAAACATTAGAGACGATAACATTGCGTAGAATGCCGAAAAGAGAGTGTTGTTTAGGAGCAGAGTCGATAGAAATGTGAGACAAAGAGTATGTGCGTTGTGCGATGAATGCTCTCCGGGTTTGATTGCGATTGTGTTTTTTAGTTTTGGTTTTCGGAGAAGTCATTGGAAGAGTGCGTGAGACCCGTGTGACGAATTGTGAGGTCTCAGTGGAGAATAAAGAGAGTATTGAGCGAATGAGAGTATGCCTGAGTGACGAACGTAGTTTTAAGGTAGTCCTAATCCGACGGTCATGAAGTAAAGACGTATAGAGCAAGTTAGCTCTTTTTGCTATGTATTTATTTGATTTTATTCTTTAAATATATTAACTTTTTATCCCGTTAAATAAATATCTCTGTCCACATGATTACCCATCCCTATATAATGTACGTATATATGATATATTACTGCGAATAGAGACTACGTGTGGAGTATACTATGTACTCGTATATGGGAATGAATTACAAAGCTCCTCCAGCTACGACAAATATCCTATTGAAACTCGAGGGTAGGGAAATACATATTCGGAATAGCACCAATCACATTTTACATTGGAGCGGATTTTTGAGGTCTTTATCGCTCTTCGCGTTATACCAATATTGAATAGCACAGATGCACAGCTATGAAACTACGAAATATCGGGAAAGTAACGAATTAAAATCCGTTGTTATTCCGCACAATCGCTGACACGCTAAAAGTAAAAAGAGAAGTCGGTGATTTCTTACAACAGCGTAAAATGGAGAAGGAAAAGTGGAACAGGAAAAAAAATAGAGTGAGGTAAAAGGACGTGTCCAGTTGAAGGATTTTCTCAAGCGTTCTCCTCGTCACCGCGTCCCTTCGGGACACTAGTTTTCTCACACAAAGGCTCTTACAATGTACGTGAAAGCAGGGTGAAAAGCGAGTCTCCTGTTCGAGTTTAGCCCTGAGCTCGCGTTTAACGGCCCTCGCATACTTTTTTATATTTTTTACTTCTCCTCGAGAGCCAATCGACAGTTTCGTGACAAAGTTATTTTACACGGTCCTTGCGCGAAGAGAAATGGTACGACAATCATATATGTGTCCTCCCGACGGTCCGGCACGTCGGAGACAACCTCGGAACTCTCTTTGTCAAATGTTTAAAGATTTTTCTTTCGTTCAACGTTACATCGTCGAACATTAAAATCAATGATTTATATATCCGGTTCAAGGTGTGCAACGGAAAAAAATCACGAATTGTTAAAATGTTTCGAAGCTCGTTTTTCACGTGCTTAGCCACGGCAATTTACTTGAAACAGCATGGAGTACGTAAACTGTACTTTACGGAGTAAAAAGTGCTGCACCGTCGAGAGATTATAGGTAACAAAAAAAGAAAAAAGGGTCAAGAAGAAAGAAACGGACGAACGTATAAGAAACAATGGAAAATAACAGAAAGAGAGAGAGAGGCGGAGTGGAGCGGATACCATTCGCTTTTCCATCCCCTACACTGGAACATAGAGGAGTCAGCAGCGAGAACAGTTGGAAAATTCCCAACGGTCACGTCAAGTCGGTTTGTCACCTGGTTAACGTGTTTCCTTACGAAACGAACCAAACAGACTTTCCGTCGGAAGACTTTCCATCGCGTATCCTCGGTCGTTCGACCTATACAAATATGTTTTTACTTTTTAACCCCAAGGAGAAATGGATTTATTCGTTTATTCGTAATAAATTCTATTATACGCTTGCTCAAAGATATATCGTGCAGCAACATTTTATGAATTTCTTCATTCTGGAGTGTATAAAACTTGCATTATTTCCATCGCAACCTCTGTAATATTCTCATTTTTCCGATACACGTTTCGTATACATGTTAAGGGCGGGGTAAGAGTTTTTACTTTCGAAAAATCGAATTTGTTTTTTTTGTCTTATCTTATTGTTTAACATTTCAAGAATATGTCCTTAAAATTTTAAACCGATCTAAGCAATATTCTTGAAGTTATTGTCTTATGGCTAGCAGTGCACTTTAGACGCGTTTTTCTCAAAACTACTTTTTTAAAGTCCGTGTTCACTGCCATTTAAAAACTACTTGACCGATTCATTTCAAACTTTGTACACATTTTCTACATATAAAATACCTCCCCCCAACGTTTAGTAAAATTTTTTTTTTTACATTAAGGGTGTTTTCCACCCACAAAATGGCGGAATTTTTCGTGGAAAATAACAGTTCACAATTTAGATGGCCGCCAAAAATTTTCAAATGAAAAAAAAAATTATCAGAGAACGTTGGGGGGAAGATTTGATTATAATTTGACTAAATTTTCATGGTTTTTCATTTTCAGATAATTTCCGGCCGAGTTATAGTGAACACCGCAAATTATTTTTTTTCCGAAACGTTCTGGGGGAAGCTCTGTTACGGGCTTATGCTTCAATATTCCTGCATGAAAAAATTACACAACATTGTCAAAAGTATGCTCAATAATGTACAAAAGGTTCGAATAAAATTGCTCAATCCATATTTGAGAAAAAATATCGCAAAAAAAGTGTTTTTTTTAACGCTGAAACCCTTACCCCTCCCTTAAGGGGGGAAATAGGGTTAGACGGTTCAAAAATTCGATTTTTTTTTATCTCATAAATTGTTAGTAAAACTATTATAAAATATGTTCCCAAAATTTAAAATGAAAATTCCGACTCGTTCTATTGTTATAAGCCATTAAGAGTGGAAATAGGGTTAGGACAGCGTTTTCTCAATGATTTTCATGAATTTTTTTATAGTATAAAAAATGAATATAATTTATTGAAACTTTGAGAATATTTTCTACATATATTTAAGTATATACTATAAAATTTTTATACATATATTTAAGTATATACTATAAAATATTAGCGACCCCATATAGCTTGTTTTTCTTGGTACTATTTTTTCAAACGCGTTTTTCTGAAAACGACTTTTTTTTAACTTGCGTACACGCTAGTTTGAAAAGTTTTCAACCAATCGTTTTGAAAATTGGCAGTTACTTTCTTCATAGTATTGCGCTCTATATAAACCTAAAATCGGAATATTATCATTATTTAAAATAATTTTTTTTTTGCAAATAATGTTGTAAAAAAGGGCAAAAAATTATGCTTTTTTGTTTTGACCCTTGTAAAAAATTCAATTTTCTATTTTTTTGATAGCGTTTAGGTTCATATAGAAGAGAGACATATAATAAAAGTAAATTCCAACCTCGTTTGATTTCAGATGAAAATTGCGGCTTCCAGAATGTACGCAAAATGATGAGTCTGATTGTGACCTGCAATATGGAGTCGCTAATATTTTATAGTATATACTTAAATATATGTATAAAATATTCTCAAAGTTTCAATAAATTATATTCATTTTTTATACTTTAAAAAAATTCATGAAAATCATTGAGAAAACGCTGTCCTAACCCTATTTACCCCCTTAAGTTACCGATTTCGTCCATTCTCTTTTGTTTTTTATTGCCGGGTGAGTTTTGCTCGGTAATATGATGTCATTCTGGGGGACGTTAAAAATGTTCAACAATTGGATCCTCTTCTGATTCAAACTCGATACGGTATCTGTCTATAAATGTATACAGTTATCCGTCAAATAAAGAGTCTTTTGTGTGCGGAGAGAAGCTTGCAGGGACGTAATAACGGGATATATACGTGTCCAGAAGTGGTTATACAAAAATTAATCGATGAATAGACGGGGCGAAACGATTATTTTCTACGAAACAATTGGGCCGCGTTTCGTTCATTAATGAACAATGGCCAGTAGCAGTGAAATTTTTGGCGAGTTTACAAATCCCGACTGGCCTCGCTGGTCACGAGCTCTCGTATATACGACTATCGGGTGGTACTATGTGAACTGTGCCAACGTGAAAACCACCTCGTACCATCACCACTATCGTACCGTTCTATTCAACAAAATCTAACCTTCCGTGTGCCATCGACAGGGTCGTAGTATGCTAACCTTACAGGCCGATAACATTCCTTTTTCACCGATAACATTTCAGGTGTATAGTTAAAATCAAGGTAGATATGGAGCAAAGGGGACCCACTTCCGATTGACTTGCCTTTAATATATGTTATGTAGGGACCCTTCCTGAACAACTTTTTCCGCTGACACAATTGGGGGTCGTTATTTATTACAAAGTTATTAACAAATAAAGTTAATAATTCATATAGCTATTTTCCTTATACCAGCCAGTCCTAATCATCTTGTCCTTCCCATTTGTTGTTACGAATACACCCCTGAGTAGCATACCAAAAGTTTTATCCGTCGCTCATTGTTTGTTAAAAAGTTATTAACAAAAAAGTTCCATAATTCAAACATGAACTACTTGTTCTAGTGTAGGGTGAACAGCACATGTATGAGAGGGGGGCTGCGCCCCCCTGCAATCCTCACAAGCCCAAAGACAAATCAAAAACAATCAAAAAACAACCCAAAAACAACGCAAACAAACATATAAACAAACAATTGGTTTATTCATTATTTTTATTATGAAGCGGATACATGGTACTTATAATGTCGAAGAAACTGTCGATACGCTGGTCGACAGTTTTCGATCTGTTTGTTTATTGGGTTTGGGTTTTTTGGTTTCGGTTTGTTTTGGATTTGTTTGTTTATTGGGTTTGGGTTTTTGGTTTGGGTTTGTTTTGGATTTGTTTGTTGGGTTTGTTCGTTTGGGTTTTGGGTTGTTTTGAGTTTGTTTGTTTGTTTGGTTTGTTTGTTTGTTGGGTTTGTCTGTTTGTTTCTTTAGGTTACTGGGGTTGTTTTGGGTTGTTTTTGGTTTGTCTATGGGCTGGTATGCGGTGGGGACAGGGGGGCCGCAGCCCCTCCGGTCATACGTGTACTGGCCACCATGCAAGTATTTCGTATTCTATTTATGAATTTTCTTTTGTTAATAACTTTTTAACAAACAATGAGGACGGATAAAACTTTTGGTATGTTACTCAGGGGGGTATTCTTAACAACACATGTGAAGGACAAGATGATTGGGACTGGCTGCTATAAGGAAAATACCTATATGAATTATTAACTTTATTTGTTAATAACTTTTTAATAAATAACGACCCCCAATTGTGTCAGAGGAAAAATTTGTTCAGAAAGGGTCCCTAGACAACATATATTAAAGGCAAGTCAATCGGAAGTGGGTCCCCTTTGCTCCATATTTACCAAAATCAACACAAAATTACACTCTTGAACCTACATTTTATTGCCGATACGAGGTCTGTTCTAAAAGTATCGCGAATTTTTAATTTCCGCGGGCTACGTATGTTCGAATTTCAATTTTTTTGTGGCGTTAGGTTGGTACTCGTGTCCCTCACTTATGCTGGAAAAATCGGCCATTTTGAATGTTTAGTTAATTGTTGACAGCTGTTTTGGTTAGATGTATTTTGGTCTGTCTTCGATTTTTGCCTATTCCAAAAAATGGATCAAAGAATCCGTATCAAATTTTGTGTGAAAAACAAAATTAAGTGCGCGGACGCATTCCGAATGTTGACTGGGGCACATGGTGAAGCTACCTTGGACCAAAGCACCGTTTATCGGTGGTACAAAATGTTCTCAGAGGGCCAAGAAGATGCGAACAACGAAACGCATTTTGGACGCCCGAGCACATCAACAACAGACGAAAACATTGATGAAGCGAAGAAAATAATATTGGCCAATCGTCGAATCACCGTTAGAGAAGTTGCCGAGGAACTAAACATATCGATTGGCTCGTGCTATTCGATTTTTACCAATGATTTGGGCGTGAGATGGGTCACCACGAAATTCGTGCCAAAATTGCCCAATTTCGAACAAAAACAGTGTCGCGTTAACATTGCTAAGGAGCTGTTGGACTCGGTCCGCGACGACCCAAATTTGCTCCAGAGGGTCATAACTAGTGACGAATCATGGGTTTATGGTTATGACGTGGAAACCAAAGCTCGATCATCGCAATGGAAGCTGCTTTTTTGGAATAGGCAAAAATCGAAGACAAGCCAAAACACGTCTAACCAAAACAGCTCTCAACAATCAACTAAACATTCAAAATGGCCGATTTTTTCAGCATAAGTGAGGGACACGAGTACCAACCTAACGCCGCAAAAAAATCGAAAATCGAATATACGTAGAGCGCGGAAATTCTAAATTCGCGATATTTTTTGAACAGACCTCGTATATCGTAAAAGTGGATTTTTCGTCGTATCGAGTGGGCACAATAAAGTAATCTTATGACAGTTATCGTTTTGTACATTAGCCCCATAGAAAATATAGGTGATGGTTTCATTTCGGAACATGTTTATGGGGCTCGATAACGCTTTTAAGAAAACTTCGATCAAGATACGACATAATCATAGTTGTAAATTAATTTTTTTACTGTATTACAATTAAATGCTTGCTGCCTGCCCTGAGAATGTATCGTGCGGAAATATAATTTGTCGTTTTGCCGTGAGGTCCGTGGAGAGAAAACCTAAAAATTTTCGGCACGCACCCTCGGGATTCAAATGAAGAGGGGTTTGTCGGGTGGGTTCGATGAAGGTTGACGACCTCTCTCTCTCTCTATCTCTCCGTCTGGTGCTCGACGTTTAGGCTGTTCGTTGGACGCCCTCGGGATTTACGAAAATTGTGATCGACGAGCGAGTTAGCAGCTGTAAGATCTATCGGCTCTGCGAAACCTACCCACTGACTTAACAGAGTGAAAAATCCTAAATGACGAACGGGTCGAATTTATTTACTAATTATTTGAAGGGTTAAAGTAACTTTGAAGAGGGGTTCAAGCTGTCGTACGACTGGGATATTAAAGAAAAACTGTTCTTTCAATTAATTGGTGTCGAGACGCCAATTAATTTCAGTCCGCAATTTCAGTATGCATTATACCGGAGTATATCGGTAAAAAAAAGGAAAAAAAAAAATGAAAACTGGTAAGAAAGCTAAAAGTCACGGCCCTGATCCTCCGGAACGTCGCATATATTTATTTTTATTCGGTCTTATATAAATCATAATGTACGACATTGATAAATACTAAATACTATAATTATCCGTGTGCGATAAGCTACTAATATATTATTAATAGTCACGCAACGTAACTTTTTAAGTACACGCACGGTGAAATATCGCAAAAAGTTTTCTTTGCGATTGCCTCACTATTCACTCTACGAACTATATATATTAATAATGCGTCCTCGATTTAGCGTATAGAGCCAAGATTAATGCGCGACGCAAATCGATATGACCCAAGTTCAAGGTACATTCGCTCATAAATATTAGCCCGTTCTGGTTCACGTTATAATGACGAGTACGTTCCGAAGCATTTTCTGACAAAGCTCTCGGGGAGACTGAAAACGATGAAACGTCACTAGTCCAATAATAAAATGATTTATCGAAATAGAAGCTTGTGATAATCTCGTAATGTCACGATTGCATGGATACAGTCGTCGTGAAGAAAATCGCGGTCGACATTCGGCTGGAATATAGTATCTCAAATTAATGTATATATAATGACTGAGTGATAAATAAAGAGATATAGAATAAATAGATAAATTTTGAAGATAACGTTAGGCCCATTATCTTTAATCGAAATATATATTAAATTACTATTTTCTTTGTTCCAACATCTAATCTTTCGGATTTTTACGTACGATCCTTCCCAATTCCATTTTTTCCATTATTCCTCCTATCACTGCCCAACCGCACTTCGCTGAACTTAACCAACTTTCAATGCGCCCGCAGACGTCTCAGTTACACTGCATCGCATTTGCCATGGAAACGGGGAAACTGCGAAAAACCTGTGTCGATACGGCCGGCTTTATTTTGACTGTTGTATTTACTAAATCAGAAACTCAATAAAGCTGCCTCCCGCTCAATAGTCGGCACGCCAGAGAGCACGAAAAAGTGATCACTCATCCAAGTAGTGACGGTGGAAAGCTGCTTAAAGGTGAAAATAGGGTTAGACGGTTCAAAAAATCGATTTTTTTTTTATTTCATAAATTGTTAGTAAAACTATTGAAAAATATATTCCCAAAATTTTAAATGAAAATTCCGACTCGTTCTATTGTTATAAGCCATTAAGGGGGGAAATAGGGTTAGGACAGCGTTTTCTCAATGATTTTCATGAATTTTTTTATAGTATAAAAAATTAATATAATTTATTGAAACTTTGAGAATATTTTATACATATATTTAAGTATATACTATAAAATTTTTATCCATATATTTAAGTATATACTATAAAATATTAGCGACCTCATATTGCTTGTTTTTCTCGGTACTATTCTTTCAAACGCGTTTTTCTGAAAACGACTTTTTTTCAACTTGCGTACACGCTAGTTTGAAAAGTTTTCAACCAATCGTTCTGAAAATGGGCAGTTACTTTCTTCATAGTATTGCGCTCTATATAAACCTAAAATCGGAATATTATCATTATTTAAAATAATTTTTTTTTTGCAAATAAAGTTGTAAAAAATGGCAGAAAATCATGCTTTTTTGGGTAAATATGGAGCAAAGGGGACCCACTTCCGATTGACTTGCCTTTAATATATGTTGCGTAGGGACCCTTCCTGAACAACTTTTTCCTCTGACACTATTGGGGGTCGTTATTTATTAAAAAGTTATTAACAAATAAAGTTAATAGTTCATATAGCTATTTTCCTTATACCAGCCAGTCCTAATCATCTTGTCCTTCACATTTGTTGTTACGAATACACCCCTTGACAAACAGCCCCCTGAGTACACGCCCTGAGTAGCATACAAAAAGTTTTATCCGTCGCTCATTGTTTGTTGAAAAGTTATTAACAAAAAAAGTTTCATAAATCAAACATGAACTACTTGTTCTAGTGTATGGTGAACAGCACACGCATGAGAGGGGGGGCCTGCGCCCCCCTGCAATCCTCCACTCACCAGCCCAAAGACAAACCAAAAACAACCCAAAAACTACCCAAAAACAGCTCAAAAACAACCCAAAAACAACGCAAACAACCATATAAACAAACAATTATTTGTTTTATTCATTATTTATATTATGAAGCGGATACATGGTACTCATAATGTCGAAGAAACTGTCGATACGCTGGTCAACAGTTTTGGATTTGTTTGTTTATTGGGTTTGGGTTTTTTGGTTTGGGTTTGTTTTGGATTTGTTTGTTTATTGGGTTTGGGTTTGTTGTGGATTTGTTTGTTGGGTTTGTCTGTTTGTTTCTTTAGGTTACTGGGGTTGTTTTCGGTTATTTTTGGTTTGTCAATGGGCTGGTATGCGGTGCGGGCAGGGGGGCCGCAGGCCCTCCGGTCATACGTGTACTGGTCACCATACAAGTATTTCATATTCTATTTATGAATTTTCTTTTGTTAATAACTTTTTAACAAACAATGAGGACGGATAAAACTTTTGGTATGTTACTCAGGGGGGTATTCGTAAGAACAAATGTGAAGGATAAGATGATTGGGACTGGCTGCTACAAGGAAAATATCTATATGAATTATTAACTTTATTTGTTAATAACTTTTTAATAAATAACGACCCCCAAAGGGGGTCCCCTTTGCTCCATATTTACACTTTTTTGTTTTGACCCCTGTAAAAAATTCTATTTTCTATTTTTTTGATAGCATTTAGGTTCATATAGAAGAGAGACATGTAATAAAAGTAAATTCCAACCTCGTTTGATTTCAGATGAAAATTGCGGCTTCCAGAATGTACGCAAAATGCTGAGTCTGATTGTGACCTGCAATATGGGGTCGCTAATATTTTATAGTATATACTTAAATATATGTATAAAAATTTTATAGTATATACTTAAATATATGTATAAAATATTCTCAAAGTTTCAATAAATTATATTCATTTTTTATACTATAAAAAAATTCATGAAAATCATTGAGAAAACGCTGTCCTAACCCTATTTCCCCCCTTAACTTGGGTGATCGTCGTAGCCGCGTACCGAGCCCACGTCCACCGTTGTCGGTTATATCAAATTACTATATTATCGTTAGTAAACAGACGCACGGATTCATTTGTAAAAGTTTAAAGTGGCTTCCCCTCAAAAACAAGTCGGTGAGTTAAACTAACTTATAAATAATATTTCATCGTCGTGCACACGTAACACCGAATTAAATTGCGAAATTCTATATGAAATGAATTTTTAAATATCTATTCTTAACGACGAGCGTTATTATTCGATAATGAAGATTTAATTGAAGGTCGTGCCATCTAGGCGGTTTAATTTACTTCCATAAATGAAATTGACCGACAAACTAATGTTTCGCTCGTTCGTTCAAATTCTCGAAATGACAAAATTATTTCCGCCGTTCTGTGTGCCTGCGTGTGTGTGTAGTTCAACGAGCAAATTGTGCTTCACAGTGCGAACAGCTAGCAAATATTACAAGATACGAAAAGAGAGGACTCGAGAAAGAGTCGTACAAAGGAATAGTGCGAAAGAGACGAAAGTTCATACGACTCAGCTACGTATAGTCTTTCTCGTCGTCTCCAGTTTCCTCGTATAATTACGACTGACGGGTCTGGAGCACACATCTCCGGTAATACGGTAAGACGAATCGCGGGCCTGAAAAGTTTGTTTCAGCGGTCAAGTGGAATCCGCTCCCTGTCCGTTCATACACAATTAAATAAACAATATAAATGTCCAAGATGAAATGAAAAAAGTACACGAATTCTCGAGATAAATCTTCGATACTTTCGTATTTACCAATGAGAAATTTACATTGAGAAAAATCGATTAATCCGAGATTGGAAAAAAAACATCACGCTTTTTCTTTCGTTCTTCCATCTATCCGTATCTCGTAAACTATAATGCAAATAAGTCATGAAATTTAGCATACGAATGTGTCTTATTTCACGAACATCCAATCGAAAGAGCTGTCTTGAATCAACGACACCGTTGTTTTTTTTTTTTTCTTTTTGAGTAACTGGTCTCACTCCTCGAGTATGCCTCTAATCGTTGATTCGAGCCTTTGCACACGGTCCATACATGTGCAAACCAACCTGGAACGGTACGCACGTCACGCACGGGCTCGTACAACCCTCTCGTTCACCAACCACTCTACGACAAATCCTCGAATCACGTCGAACACGGGACGGAACGAGGAGATGCGGGCGCTGGGGGATGTGTGCAAAATCCGATAGCACGTATTGCCCCGCGCACTCGGTGGTGTGTATACTCGCAAGATTGAGAGACAGAGAGAGAGAGAGAGATGTGTACAACGGATTAAATCCTCTGGTCTACCCTCACATTGTATCAGTCTAAACTACATACGGGCCATTTGAGGTCAAATCGATTCTATAATAACAAAAAATCATGGATAACAGCTTTCCAACGCAATAATAATTTTTCAATTATCAATAGCTATCGCTGCACAATTATTTTTCGTAAAAAAATCGGCGCAAAATCCGGGAACTCCGGGAACGAAAAAAATACCGACCTAAACCTAGCGTCAATCCCGTCACGAATTAACAACGGTAACATTAACGATTCTCACTCGTCGACACTTTGAATAGACTATAAGGAAGAGCAGAAGAGGGGATGGTTTCAAAGGGGTGTATGGTCTCACCTGTTCTCGCCGAGCCAAGGTCGGGTCAGTGGGCCGCGTACGGTAGACCAATGTTGCGTCCAAAGCTATATACTTATTCCTTTTGTCGCGCAATCTTACGGCGATTTCTCTTCGATTTATCGCGACTCTCGTTGTGAAACAACACTGATATTATCGGGAACACCGGAGATCGTGAAATCATAAGCAACAGTCGAATCACTGAACGTTGGTGGTACTTCGAAAATCGTCATCGTCGTCGTCGTCGTAATAATATTCGTAGTAGCGTAATTCGTAGTGGTTACCGTAGTAGATACCGTAGAATCACATCGGACACGCGTACGAGCCTCTGGGTGAGATTCATCGTGACGGAAAAGAAAAATTACGCACTATCATCTTCTTCCTCTTGCCTCGTCTGTTCTTTCACTCGAAAAGGATTTTCACTCATCCCCGATTACTCTCACGCGTCACGGCAAAGAACGTAAAACAAAAATTACAAAATCCTCGAAATTTGATGACATAAAAAAAAATGAAGACAACGTTGTGATTTCGCGAAAATCGTTCATTCGTCTCTTCTCTCTCGTCGTGATGAAAAATTCTCTTCGATCATCGTTCGGATCACGAAAAAAAAAACGTGAGATCTTCGTGAAAACCTAAAGTACGGTCTCGCAAATTCGATAAACTCGGCGAATCTCGATGAAAATCATCGGTGCATCACTGTACCTCAAAGGGTTGTACATTTGATATGTATATCGTCACTTTTGTAGCTTTAATATTTAGTTTATCAATATTAGTATAATCGTTATGAATAATATTATTGATATTATGATGCGTTACAAAAAGTCCGATACTGCGTGTAATTCCGAAAACGAGGTGGACGACGACGACGACGAGAATTTGGACAGTGACGTTTGACCGCCACGACGACGAGAACTGACGTGCCTTTTCTATTATTTTCTCCCTTTTGTCTCTGTATCTCTCTTTATCTTTTGACCCCAAAGCTCGACCCTTCAGCGCGGTCGTATGCGACAGGGTTTGGGGAGTTTTGGGGGGGGGGGGAGCCCGGCCTCTCGCCTCGCGTGTGTGGCCTTCTCGAGCTTCGTCGAAGTACTGGCAGATCGGGTCTCCTTCCCTCGTCACTCCGGCTCCGGCTACAAACTCTCGCTCTTCTTGGATGCGAAACACGCAGGCTTCCCACCCACATCAGGGTGGAAAGCTGCGACGTGGTGAAGAGAGAGGAAGGGGGGAACTTTATCGTGAATAGTGGGAGAGAGGAGGGTTGGTTCTCGAGCGAGAATCCCTACCCCCGTTCTTCTTTTCCGTACAGAGTTTGGGATACGCCACGTTTGTACGTGGCACACGCTGACCGATGGTATCGCAAACATACACAAACACCCAACATTCCCCTCGCATTTCATACCATTATACGCTGTACCTGCCGAATTGCGGATGTATAGGTTTACGTGTTTATATTACAAACACATCGGCACGGAAACGAGCGAGTATTACCAAGGGATCCCGGATCTTGTTCCCTGCGCTATCGCATCCGGTAAGGAAGAAATTGTTAAACGAGGATCACGGCGATTCGGCCATCTTGCCGAACGAAATAGCACAATCATCGTCACATCCGTGTCTCTTTTCGTCCAACGGTGGTTTCTTACCGACATACCGTGCGAATCACTGTCGCCGATGGCTAAGTAAAGGTACTCGCTTCGTAGGTCTCGCTGGTGTTTGAGATACCAACCTAACCCGAGCCAACTCAATGGAGAGTCACGTACCACGTACTATCCCTTGTGCGCAATGATAAATCGGTTTGCCGCGCTTCTGATACCAGTTACTCCAGGTTGAACGAATGGTACAGTGCTCTGGCAGACCTTTCGGTCATTGGCAAAATTTCATTGCTGAATCGCTCTCTGGCTGGTGTGTGAGTGAGGTGGGGGAAAAGTGCCCATAACCGTGGCATTTCTCCTACCGCCATGTCGTATCGTATTCTCAGTGTTGGTTAACGCTGCAACGCTAGTAGTAGCCTTTTCACTACTACTTCCGCTACTATTGGACTCCCGGTAGTACTACGAATCTACTATACCGGAGTTTGATGTGGTTTTACCGTTGCCACTGTTAAACTCTCTTTTTTCTCTACTACGAAGGTTTATGACGTTTCGTTGACGACTATTGCTATCGAAAAAGCGTCAATATGTATATAGGATAACGCTGAAAACGAAAGTTTAAAAAACTGCTTAAGATCAAAGTTGCGTATATCTTAAAAAATAATCGTTCCATCGTTCGAGTAATGTGTTTTTTCTTGTAGTTATAACTTTCGTGCTGTAGGCAAAAATTGATTACTTTTCATTCAAAGTTAAGGGGATAATCGTAACGAACGAAGATATTGAAAGAAAGTAATTGATCGTGGCTTCGCGTGCCTTTTCAATTTGGCGAAAAAAAATTGTATCAAAAATAGCAAACGAGCGAAATCGTTCGAAATGTTTCTACGATCGCGTGAACGTTTTTTTAGCATTTTTTTTTTCTTTTTCATGCAAAAGAGATTTCTATCTATGAAAGTAGATACTCCGACGGCCATGTTCGGGGAAGATTTCGCGTCCTTTTTCTATTACCGTCGTTTCTCCTTTTATGTGTATGTGAGGGCGAATTTTTGATTCGACTATTTTTTTTTCAGTCCCCACCTGAAATTTTGTTGGATATGTCGAAAAAGAAATTTCCTGAAAGTTACAGCCTTCAATATTAATTCTAAGTACTTTCCCAAAGCGTGAGAAGATGTTCCATCTAAAATACACGTAAATCGATTTTTTTATTTTTTTCAATTTTCTATAACTCAGCCGCATTTTATGCTATCATATCGTTCTTGGTTTCGATTTACTCAGAATAAAACAATCTACAAAAGTGCGTTTTGCAGCGAAAGTGTAAATTGTACTGGTGAGTTGGTACGGGTCACTGAAGTTGATTTTTACCAAAAATTCTCGTTCTTTTGCTGTTATCTCCGAAACAATTAACTTTACGAAAAAAATGTAGATGAAAAATTTTTTGGAAATTTAATTTCCTACAAAAAAGGTCCTATCGACCCAATTGCTTAGATTAATAATTCTTGAGATATTGAACTTTTATTTATTTTTTATTTTTTTTATTATTTAATATTTCATATTTTATAAATTTTATACTACCCACAAGTTAAAGTTCAATATCTCAAGAAATATTAATCTAAGCAATTGGATCGATAGAACCTTTTTTGTAGGAAATTGAATTTCCAATAAATTTTTCATTTACATTTTTTTCGTAAAGTTAATTGTTTCGGAGATAACAGCAAAAAAAACGAGAATTTTGGATAAAAATCAACTTCAGTGACCCGTACCAACTCACCAGTACAATTTACACTTTCGCCGCAAAAGGCACGTTTTTAGATTGTTTTATTCCGAGTAAATCAAAACCAAGAACAATATGATAGCATAAAATGTGGCTGAGTTATAGAAATTTGAAAAAAAAAAAATTCGATTTACGTGTATTTTAGATGGAAAATCTTCTCACGCTTTGGGAAAGTACTTAGAATTAATATTAAGGGCTGTAACTTACAGGGAATTTCTTTTTCGACATATCCAACAAAATTTCGGGTGGGGACTGAAAAAAAAATCGCTCTAGTGTATATATGTGTCCGATATCCCCGCGCTTAATTGCGCACAAGTTGTGTTTCTTATGCGGACAATCTCGCTACATCCACCCGCAACAGAAGCATTATATTGTACGTACAGCTCGAGAAGAAATGGCTATGTGCGCTTGTAAGAATCCCCTTGGGAACGACGTTTACGACGCGTACGGGATTGAGGAAAGATTGCGTTGTGTCGACATCCTACTACGATAATATTGTTCAGCTGGATATTTGTTTTTATAGCTACCGTTTCTTTTTTAATAATCACGCGTATCAACCGTCTAAGAATATAAATAGACACTTTCGGAAAATGTTCTCCAAATTTCTATGCTGTTTTACGATTGGCCCGAATCTGCCGTTAATATCCTCTGCTCGATCCACGTCGTCATGAATCTTATAAACGACGGAAAATCGTTATTCCTACTATTGTGGAAAATATTACTGTCTTGGAGATTCCGTACGGAAATTTTTTACTTTTTTGCGACGAAATGGTTGACGGATTAGTGTGATCGGTGAGAAAAAATACATCGACACGGCTCTAAAAGGAACTTGGACATTTTTTGTACCATTTTCGAGAAAAATCTGAGTTGATTGATTAAGAACGCCGCAATTTTTCCATTTTTAATGAATTTCTTGCGCAATCGTTCGCGGTACAAAAGAACGTTTGATCGATCGAACCAGGGAGCTCATTTCATTTGTTTTAACATATTTTAAGTTGGACCATCGATACGTCTTCTCATCGTTTTTCGGCAATTTTCAAAATACCCATTTGTCTACACAAAAATCAAAATAACGAGCTAAATCGAACGACAAACGTGCACTCTAATTTTATCCGAGGAAGATTCAAAAAATCCTAATTCCATTAGCAATTTGAAGATATAAATAAAAGGTTCACGCTTTTGTTTGATGGCGAGTCGGTCTGTTTGCTATTTCCAACGCTACGACACGGCCAGAAGTTCCGAAACATACGAGCAATTAAGTTTCAACGACAACTACAATGTACGATGTTATTATAACTGAAAATTATCATTCCGAATGAACGAACATGGTCCAGGTAATATAACATTTCGTTGACTCACGAGTGCCCGAATAAAATAAATGAACAACATATATCCGCTCTTAAAATGTCATTTCGGAAATGGACCGTTAATCGCGCAAGATAAAATACGTTAGTAAAGTTAGTTTGCAAACCTTGATGATATTGCCGCAGCTGAAGAATTGCATCGATCTAACACCGAATCACCGAACACCGTACGATAGTCTACCGACAACTAAATTACTTATTATTCACTGGACACTTCGATAATTCTCATTGTCGGTGATGAATTACGTAGATATTAACCAAACAAACAAACCAACTTCGAAAATAACGCAAGCAATGGTTTTTTTTCATTTAGGAATTCTCTCGAACACCGAACGGTGTTGCCACCGGCGGTAAAAATACAAACTATCCGCATTTCAAACCGTCACCGCTAGGCGTCACCACGCGACGCTTTTCTACCGCGGCAGTTGTACCGACGACGCGCGGGCCGCTGGGTAAAAAAATTCTCGAAAAGTTGGCATAACTTTAACGAACGATGATCGCAACATCGTTGTTTAATGAAGAATTGTGGAGTTTAGTGAAATCGCGATAATTTACTAAAATATAACGAGATAAAGACGTTAATAAGCAAAATAATGAATTCGAATAATGCACAATCTTTAATGATAAATTTAAACGAAAACGAAATATTATCGGTGTATATTACATTAGGGCTATATATTTTTTTTCGACTATTTTTTTTTCTCAGACCCAACCTGAAATTTTGTTGGATATGTCGAAAAACAAATAGGTCGATAGGACCTTTTTTGTAGGAAATTAAATTTCCAACAAATTTTTCATTTACATTTTTTTCGTAAAGTTAATTGTTTCGGAGATAACAGCAAAAAAACGAGAATTTTGGGTAAAAATCAACTTCAGTGAGCCGTACCAACTCACCAGTACAATTTACACTTTCGCCGCAATCGGCACTTTTCTAGATTATTTTATTCTGAATAAATCGAAACCAAGAACAATATGATAGCATAAAATGCGGCTGAGTTATAGAAATCTGAAAAAAAAATAATTCGATTTACGTGTATTTTCGATGGAAAATCTTTTCACGCTTTGGCAAAGTACTTAGAATTAATATTAAGGGCTGTAACTTTCAGGGAATTTGAGTTTCGACATATCCAACAAAATTTCAAGTGGGCACTGAGAAAAAAAAATAGTCGAAAAAAAAAAATCGCCCTAATTTTACACGTAGAACGCCGTTTCAAAAAAGCGTTCTATGGAGAAAAAATGCGACGCAGGAAATTTGCGCGGTAAAGTGTCGTTGGATAATTCTCGATGCCGTAACAAAACAAAGAGATCAGAGAGATCGAAAAAAGCGGAAAAACGAACGAGAACCTTAAAAAAGTGCACGGGGGGTGGCGGGAGAATTCGTACACGGAAAAGGATGCCGATAGAAAAAATCGGAGAACAAAATGGCGGATGAATGAACAATGAAAATAACGAATAAATAATAATAAAACGCGCATGCGCTTCATCAATGTTGTGCCGCTCGTTGCTATGGAAGACACCTCGTCGTCAAGGGAGAGTGGGGTGGAAAAAAATTTTTCACTCGCCATCTTGCATCCGACCGACCGTGTTCAACAAGTGTTTCCCGCGCGGCTTCTCAATTTCCATATACAAACCATCCATTTGCGTGCGAAAATAATAATCGCACAAAGAGTATTATCGAAGCAGTCCAAAGAAAAAGAAGTGACGTCACACGGTTTTCGAGACTGTCTTTCGAGATTTTGTCTGCAGCCCTCGTTTTCACGAAAACGCGGACGCAAGCCTCATTCACACGTTCGCAACTGGCGGCACCGGCGTTTTCATAACCTCAAATATCGTTTGTCAAATGTTTTAATCGCGTCTTTCAACGATTGTTGGTAGCAATTTCGGGTGTTTAATGAGTAATAATAATTGTTGAATAAAATCGCGATGGATCCGAACGAAGTTGAGTTTCTCGGTGAAAAAGAACTCGTAAGTGTAGTGCCGAATTTCAATTTCAACGAGATACATCTGATATCTGGCACGGTTGGACCTTTTCGCGCTGGTCTACCCATCAAGGTCCCAATTTGGCTCGCTATCAGTCTCAAACAGCAACAAAAGTGTCGCGTTATCATTCCGGAATGGATGAATATCGACAGCTTGAACGAGACAAAGGACGAAGAAAAAGCATCCAAGTAATTCCACTCTTTTCAAACATTTTTTTCGTTCTTTTATTATCGTTAATGTTTGGCACGAAACTTATTCAGGCATTTGAATATTTATGAAAAATTACGAATATTTTCGAACGAGTGAATATTACGTATTACTCGTATCTCAATTTAAACACGCGAATAATATATCCAGAATAATTGGGTCATTTTTCTCGAGCGTTGTCAATATTACATGATTCTGAAGTTTGCATCGTTGGAACGCAACAAAAATAGGTTTTTTAATTTTTCATTCTCCGTACTGCCATCGTTTCTCTTACTAATTTAGGGCGAGGTCCCTAAAGGAGACCCCAAAAAAACGTTTCAACCATTTTTGTCTTCGAAAATCCAACCTCAAAGGGGATGAATGGTAGAAAAAATTTATCTTCGTTGCGTTCCAACGATGCAAACTGTAACATCATAATATTACACGCATCCTCCTTTTACCGCAAATGCTTAAACATTTTTCTCTCTGCGTTTATGAAAACTATCAATTTCCACGCTTCGTCCGAACTAGTTAGGTATTATCAAGCGCACATTTTTTTTGCTCTCGCATGAAATCTATGAAAATTTATTGTTTCGTACGCTCCGCGTAGATCTCTTGGCTGACGGCTATGTGTGACGTTTCTGTGATATCCCTGGTGAATTAATTTTATCTGAAAGATTGTTAGCGGCTTATTGCGGCTGAATTTTATGGTAAACCTATGATTTTTTAGTTTAACACGACTATTTCTATGAACCATTAATCCAAGCCAAGCGTTGCGCGTGCTCGGCCAGACTTGGTCCCACGCCTCTATCTAAATCGGAGCGTTTAACGAGCTTCCTAATGCTTTGTATGGTGATGGAAAAAAAGTGCAAAACTTTTTGCTAGTGAAATCTTCGTTGCGCAAATTATGACGAGGAATTATCGATAACATTGATAACTTTGGTATTCAGAGTCTTCACAAAAATGCCCAGTGATCACTACATAGACGAGGCGCAAATGCTTCTGAGCGCGGCGTGCGACGATATATCAGGAATGGACAATATAAGAACAGCGGTGAAGGTCAGTATCAAAAATGAATTTAATAAAATGAAATATCGACGAAATGAATTCTTCTCGATGACTGGTAGTTTGAACTTTACGTTTTTCTCACCTGACAGGATATTTGGGATACAAGAATGTCGAAATTGAGAACATCCATAAATGCTTTCTTGAAGAGCGACGTACTTCACGCAAAACTTGATCATCTAACGACGATGGAAATAAACAGCGTTCGTCCGTTGCTACCCCATGCACTGGATCAAATGTTCAGAATACAAATGGTCCATTTTTTTGCAATCTTTTTCATTGAAACTTTTGTCAAATTTAGAAACATTTTATGTCATATCTTGACACATAAATATTTATGTTTACAGGGCGAGCAGACGAGTGTACGTGAAACTCAGAGTAGCGAAAATTCTCAGTGAAACAATGAAAGTGATATTAAATTGTAAGAGTTATGTAACATGAAAATTATTTTTATCAATAAAATATTCCGCTATTTTTTCTAAGATCCGCTGAAACTCAATGACGAAAGGGACATGGGATTTTTTTTTTTTTACACAAAATACTGCGATAATTTTGTTGTTTTTTCAAGTGCGAAAGTTTATATTGATATTGTTTGTTTCTTTTTGTTGTTGTCGTAAACCGATTAATTCTCACGATTCGATTTACATACAGTCACTAGCATCTCAATCACATTTTCTCATATTAGAATATATATATATATATATATATATATATATATATATATATAGAACACTATAATGATAAAAAATTATTTACATTGGTACAAACTATTCGAGTCTATTCTCCTGTTAAATTCCAACCCCAAATGATCTTGTCCTTTTCGCATTATTTACATTTGTGGACTTTGAACCGGAAATTGCTGTCATTTGACGATTCTCACAAAATTGCCTTGGGTCTAGTAATGACTTTTTTTTTTCGTTGCTTGCATAAAAAAGTATCAAATCCAAATAATCAATAACATCGGAATAGATTTTCGAAGAAGACGATTAATTTAGTGTAAAACGACAAATATTGAAATGTCATTGGAAATTCATTGAAAATTTCATGAAATGTACGAATACACTTCTGATTCTTAAAATTTTAATTAAACGAGAAATAAATTTGTCTTCTTCAATTTTCTTTCCCTATTTCACAAAATTTGGCACTAGCTTGTGGAATCAACGTTACAACAATTTTTGTTTTTTTCTTGTTCACAATTTTTGGGGAAAACCACTTTAAACGGCAACGATTTTGCTCGGATCGACTTTGACTCTTATGAACATTGTGTCGTCCTTGACGAAATGTCGTTTTTTCACCATTTCGTGGGAGACGAATCTCGGAAAGCCAAAACCCAGTGAATCGGGCTCGCGAGAAGGTCGTTGAAAATTTTTCCACGTAGGATCGGGTATAAAGCTCTCGACGATGTTGCAAGCTTTTTCCGCTTGTACCGTCTGATCGAACATCGTAAAAGATACACTGTGAGAGAATGGCCAACGCAGGAGGGCATCGTATTCGCCTGGTAGAATTTTTATGTATATCGACAAATGGCTTCCCTCGCCGGTGCCATTTCCGTTTAAAAAAATTGATGCCTGCGAAATAAAAATGTCAAATTATTACCTATTTCATTAGATTCGTTTATATCGATTGTGAAATGAAAATTTATTTGTACAAATTAATGCTTTTTTATCGAAAATAACTTAAAAATAATAAAACAAGTCAAATACAATAGAATTCGCTATTTATTTGCTTAACAAATTTCTACTAATTTTCGTTGCTGTTGAAAAAAAAATTCGATATACCTGTAACTTGTATCCGTATTGACTAGTATAGAACGGTGGACTGACAAGTTCCATGCCCTCCTTTGCCTTTGCCTCGCCCATTTTTGCCGTATAATCGTTTATCTTCCATATAAGCGTTCCCGTATAGTTTAACGACAATTTGCTCATAGCTGACTTGAGACTCGTTATCTGATGTTGCTGTTTCGTCACGACGCTGCACATTAGACCGAGATGCATCTTTGCGGAATCCTCGATATGCTTGTCCAGGGAAAATCGATTGCCCTGTAAACGAAACAAATGTATCTAGATGCATTCGAAAGATAAAAATAACATTATATTACCAAAGTGTCGTGACATTTTTCATTACTCGACCCGTTTGCTCATGAGGTCGATTAAAAATTTGAATATTATGACCATGAGTATGAATATTGAGTCATCTTAGTGTACAGAGACAAGCGCCAGTCGCATTTAAGGTAGTAGTCTGGTAACTTAAGCCGATTTTCATGTCTTTTTTGGAGGGCGTTTTTTTATAGGAAAATGAAAATGAATCGTTTTGGATATTTAGGATGTTTTTATTTACATATTAAAGATACAAAAAAAAAATTTAATAGTTTATTATTATTATTATTATTGATCGAAGTTGGCACCTCGAAAAAAAAGCGCGTGGGTGGCCCCGGTGATTTTGGCTCTTGATGTTATCTGAAATAAAAAATTCTTGATAATTCTTAATCTATAGACATGTCATTCTGGTCGGAACTACTGAAGTTAAATTTCATGGATAAATAACAAAATGGAAAAGGACGTTTTGTTCCAAAGTCCGCCATTTTGTTATTTATCCATGAAATTTAACTTCAGTAGTTCCGACCAGAATGACATGTTTATAGATTAAGAATTATCAAGAATTTTCGATTTCAGATAACATCAAGAGCCAAAATCACCGGGGCCACCCACGCGCTTTTTTTTTCGAGGTAGCAACTTCGCTCAATAATAATAATAGTAATAAACTATTAAATTTTGTCAAAAATTTTTTTTTTTGTATCTTTAATATGTAAATAAAAACATCCTAAATATCCAAAACTCGACTTAAGTTACCAGATTACTACCTTAAAAACTTTTTTAAAAGTATTTGGCGTCAAGACGCTCCCGCGTCTCTTGATAATGTTAAACATTTGCCATTATACGAAAATAATAGTTGAAATTTTATTGAAACCCACAAAATAAAAGAAGTAAACAAAATAAAAATATATAGGAAGGGGCCCAATTTTTAAAGGATTTTAAAACGAATCAGAAAACACGTTGTACCTTGAAACGACAACCGGCGTCTTTGAAGGTACACGAAAGTAGATGAGTCGTGCAATGATCTTTGAGATGAACTTCGAGATCCTCCCTCGGTAAAACAGCCGTTTCACAACGATGAGGGCAAGCGACGGGAAAACGACCGCACTTGGTGTGATGAGCACCCAGTGTGTCGAAGACAAATTCCTTGTTGCAATAGCGACAAGCCACGAGTCTCTTTGCGCACTCGCCCAATTTGTGCTGTCCCAGGTGTCTTCTCTGTACCTTCATTCCACACTTGTTCTCGCAGTAAAGAGGCTCGTAACCGCAAGTACCGGTGTGTTTCTGTAGATAACAAATTTCAAAAGAATGAGACATCGAAGAGAAACAAATCATCAAAATTCAGTTTGGTGGTATTTTTTTTTAACGACAACTGGGGAACTGGAATTTTTCAAATTAATCCAACCCCTACTGATTTCTTTATATATCGATCTCAATGCATCTTTACATCACTAAAAAAACGTTCGATCCGATTTTTTTCCTACTTCCAAGGGCGGACCTCTTAAATTTTGTATTTTTTTTCGAAGTTTTTTGCTTCTTTGGCTCACCTCGAGAGTATGACCGGTGAATTCTTTGGCGCAAAAGTCACAACGTGCTCGTCTTTGAGCACAAGTGTACTTCAGATGATCTTCCATTAGTACACGGGGAATCATAGCACCGCACTTGTTGGTACAAGGCACGGCGTCATGTTTGCAGGTGTTTAGATGAGCCTGAAAGTAGAACAAATATATATTTAATTTCCGTACAGTGATTTATCCCGGACAATTTGATCTTATACTATGATTATTATTTAAACAAAATGAAAAAAGCATTAGCACAGAATTGTGTGTACCTTGAGCTTCCTGAGCTCGTCGGACCACTTGCAACCGTCTTTATGATGGATGCAGTAGACGATCGAGCCCATTATTGCTTTCTCTGCCTCCAGATCGCCGAAATTCTGCAACAAACGAAATTTTTCATTTATTTATTTGCCCAATATCATTTATCAGAAGAGTTCAATTCGATTTTCATCGAGGGGAACCTTAAATAAGATCGTGGGGAATGTTTTTACGATCATGTAGACAAATATTCAGATTGAAATTAAAGAAATTTTCAGAGAAGTTTTTTTTTTAAATATAACTCCCCGTATAACAATTCATCTACCGACTTTATTTGCCAATTACGAATTTTAGATCACGTTAATAACGAAATGGGGCATTTATAGTATAATTCAATTATCAATTAGAGCAATCCGTTTGTACCCTTAAAAAAACGTTCGGATCATATTTTCTAAAATTAGCTTCTTCGGGAAGTCTCCTGGACAGTTATTCCGAAATAGTTCCTACTATATATTTGTATAACATTGAGGTATATTTTTGTTTGAGCAATCCGGGAGACATAAAATCCTCGTAGCGAACGAACGTGGGAGGGCAAAATCTCAGAAACACAAAGTGCGAGGTAACAATATTTCTACGTTCATTATTTTCATCGAAATTTATTACAAACGGATGTGTAAATATGTGCTGTGTAGTTTTCGCCTGCGATGTTATTATCAGTAAAGTTATTGCAACGTGATGTTTAGGCGTGCTACCGAATCACCGTTAGAGAAGTTGCCGAGGAACTAAACAGATCGATTGGCTCGTGTTATTCGATTTTTACCAATGATTTGGGCGTGAGACGGGTCGCCGCGAAATTCGTGCCAAAATTGCTCAATTTCGAACAAAAACAGTGTCGCGTTAACATTGCTAAGGAGCTGCTGGACTCGGTCCGCGACGACCCAAATTTGCTCCAGAGGGTCATAACTGGTGACGAATCATGGGTTTATGGTTATGACGTGGAAACCAAAGCTCAATCATCGCAATGAAAGCTGCTTTTTTGGAATAGTCAAATATCGAAGACAAGCCAAAACACGTCTAACCAAAACAGCTCTCAACAATTAACTAAACATTCAAAATGGCCGATTTGTTCAGCGTAAGTGAGGGACACGAGTACCAACCTAACGCCACAAAAAAATCGAAAATCGAATATACGTAGCGCGCGGAAATTCAAAATTCGCGATACTTTTTTAACAGACCTCGTATACCTGTCTCAGATACCGGTGTTTTATTCGCTGAAACATGCACGGCAATTCCAACATGCCTTTTTTGATGCGCCATTCAAGAATGTAATATTGCCTTAGAACATTTGATATTCGTAAAATTCGCAAAGTCGAGACTCTTCCCTGGAGTTATATTATATATGTATATAGATATATGCTCATAATACAGCATCGAGAGCGAGATAACGGTGTTGGTCGACGAGCCACACGAGTTGTGGGTTACCATGCCGGAGCTGATAGACTTCAGGCGTCCAAGCAACCTCGAAAAATATATACAAGCGGCAACATTACTTAAAAACTCTCTTTTAACATGGCTTGAACGGGTATTTCCCACTCGTTGTCAATATTTTCGGCGATGCCACATCCATTAATGGCCCTGCATCAATATTTGTCGTCACTATAGAGGTCATATTGTGTTTACTTCGCTAGGGGAATCCCTTTCAACGTTTCGCAGTCTATTGTGGTTACGGTTAATTCGTACCGACCGCGATGATATATCGAAATTATCGAGAATACCATACGGGAGACGTAAAATATCATTAATTACGTTATTTCTTGATCGAACAGGAAACACCAAAAATGGGACACGTGCTTGGCTTCGATTAGAATGCAAAAATGCTTTCGTTCGTTTGGGTCTCCCATTTTGCTAGGTATTTTAAATCATTATCCACAATGGGGAACCACACGTGGTCACGTAAGTGCATAAATACACTTGGGGAGCGTTTCGGTTTATTCTCCCTCCCGTCTCTTCTAACTCTCCCGCAGCGCCTCACCCTCAGTTATAGGAACGGGGGAGGGGCACGTGTCCCCGTATCCTGTGTTTAAGCGAAAAGGGTCTCGCGTGCCTTCAACTCTGCACACACTGTACGCAAATACTGTTGAGCCTCCCCGGCGAGACCACCGGGTTCTTTGCCGGATACCATATTTCTACACCGGAAGTCGTTTAAGGAATATCTTCACGATCAAAATTAATTCCAGTAATGACGACTGTAATACCGATCTCGAAAAATCTTTCCCGAAGTTAGATATTCCGGAATGATTATGAGAGGAATTTTTAAATTGATACGAATGGAATCAAAAGAGAATGAAGAATAGACGTAGCGATACACGCGTAGTACAGGGGGACAATTAAATTATCACTGAACCAATTGTAATTAAATCGAACAAAATTTGTCGATTTTCCACGTTTTCACATTACATCTTTTAACCTCCGAAAAGCGGTAATTGTAATTGTAGTAAACAGGGGACATTTTTCGATCGGACAAACACTTGAAACGTAGTAAATAACGAAAAAAAATACCGCCACTTTTTTTTGTCCACATTCTCAGTAGCGTAAAAATATCGTAATTTCAAACGGTCAATACTCCTTCCGTTTGGTCAATTTTTCGCTAAAATGCGAAAAAGTTGAATCTTCTAATTCCGTTTATACGTATATAGAGAGATGTATGATAACAAATACAAGAAATTATTATGCACGAAATGTTTTATTCATAAAAGATCGTGACGCGTTGCCGCATACGCGAAGGGAGTTGGAGTCTCTTTCTCTTCGAGATACTCGACCGGCCGGAAGTCGTTCAACCAAGTTGCATCCCCCGGTTAATTGGTCCCTCTCGCCACAAGTACTCTTCGTCTTCTTGACGACTCCGGGCGCGTATTAAATATAGGCATACAAACATATATACATCCGTTCTTATACAAATACAAATTCATGCGGTACACACGTGGGCTATTGCACCACTTTTAGACTAGTGGTGGTGAAGGGACCGGTTGGATGGTTGACAACATCCGGCTAGAAGTAGGGAGTGCATCGAGCGAAACCAACGGTGGAAATTGGACCGACGTAAGAATTGATCCGGTACCATTTCCATACCGCAATGGTAACGTAATATAGTCGAGGGATGCAAAATATTACGAACGGAGCTTTTGAGGAATAGATTATCATTTTTCCAAAATAACATTCTTCAAATATTACATCATTTTATTGTTCCATTTCTGAGATGTTTTTGAAACGTAAATATAGACGTAATTTTTCATATAACTTTGCAGGTTCACACCACAAATTTATATTCGCTCAATGATACGCGATGAAAATAACTAAGGGGGGAAATAGGGTTAGACGGTTCAAACATCGATTTTTTTTTATTTCATAAATTGTTAGTAAAACTATTGAAAAATATGTTCCCAAAATTTTAAATGAAAATTCCGACTCGTTCTATTGTTATAAGCCATTAAGGGGGGAAATAGGATTAGGACAGCGTTTTCTCAATGATTTTCATGAATTTTTTTATAGTATAAAAAATGTATATAATTTATTGAAACTTTGAGAATATTTTATACATATATTTAAGTATATACTATAAAATTTGTATACATATATTTAAGTATATACTATAAAATATTAGCGACCCCATACTGCTTGTTTTTCTTGGTACTATTTTTTCAAACGCGTTTTTCTGAGAACGACTTTTTTTTAACTTGCGTACACGCTAGTTTGAAAAGTTTTCAACCAATCGTTTTGAAAATTGGCAGTTACTTTTTTCATAGTATTGCGCTCTATATGAACCTAAAATCGAAATATTATCATTTTTAAAAATAATTTTTTTTTTACAAATAAAGTTGTAAAAAATGGCAAAAAATCATGCTTTTTCGTTTTCACCCCTGTAAAAAATTCAATTTTCTATTTTTTTGATAGCATTCAGGTTCATATAGAAGAGAGACATATAATAAAAGTAAATTCCAACCTCGTTTGATTTCGGATGAAAATTGCGGCTTCCAGAATGTACGCAAAATTCTGAGTCTGATTGTGACCTGCAATATGGGGTCGCTAATATTTTATAGTATATGCTTAAATATATGTATAAAATATTCTCAAAGTTTCAATAAATTATATTCATTTTTTATACTATAAAAAAATTCATGAAAATCATTGAAAAAACGCTGTCCTAACCCTATTTCCCCCCCTTAAATTGGACAATTAAAATGGCGGAGTCAGTGTAGGGTACCAAGAAAACTAAAAATAAACTGTTTCTAATAAAAATGTATCGTTTTGAGGTCTTCGAAGAGGCAATTCTGATGGGTAATTGGGTTTGGCAAAAATCCAAAATAGCGGTGTCAACATGACATTTACGGAGGATTTTTTATTCGATAATTTCGAGATTTCGAGTTGGTCGTCGAATTCCTTCGATATATTGACAGTCAAATAAACAAATGTTCTTTAAACGTAAAAATGCTTAAACATGGTGTTTCTGTTATTAATGGTAGTAGTTGGCACCGCGACACCGGGGAGGGCCCGGGAAGAAAAAATGACTCATCGTTTATGATGTAGCGTTGTGTACAAGCGTTATAACGACTAGGCACGCGGTCTATTTAGCATTGTAGTGGTAGATAAAAGAAGAGAAGTATGTAAAGAAGATAGTTCTTCGTGGCTGACATAAAACCGGGTGCTGGAAGCGTTCAACGAGCGGGGGCACGCTCCGAGAACTCTTGTCAGGCTCGAGAGGGAACGGGACGAAGAGAGAAAGAAGAGAAGTAATAAAGAGATGGAGCAAAAAAGAGGGAACGAAGATGGTAAAAGAGATGGAGAAAGATGAAAGAACGAAAGAAAGAAAAAGGAACGAGTGGGAGCGGCAGTGACCGAGGGAACGAGGTGGGGAAAGACGTTCGACGGCGGAAGCGTGGGAACCGAGCGAAACAGATGGCCTCGGCTGCTTCCGAGATCTCTCGGTACCCCTCGTCGTCCAAAGACTCCACAGCCTTCCTCGCTCCGCGCTCTTCCCTCATGCTCCACTCTCGTTCCATACTCTCCCGCTATATACCTGTCTTCTCGTTCTCTATCGCTCATACACGATTGCCGTTCACCAACGGAAACGCACGGCGTTTCGTTGAAAACGATCATGGTGGGGAAACAAAATCGTCATATTGCAACGTTAGGTGGTAGAGGTGGAAGGGAATGCACCGATGCATTCCAACGGGTCTGTTCACCATCGGCCAATTTCTACCAAATTATTAGGGCTCTTTCAATTCAAAAACGAAATGAAGATTTAGCTGCACGTTTGAAAAAAAAAGGATAATTAATATAGCTGCTTCGTTGATGTCTAATGAATTTAAAAAAGTCTCTATACTTTGTGGATGCCTATCGTCGCGTAACGGAAACGATGAGTTGGCTGGAAACCCCTTTATTCGCGGTTTTAATAAAGTGCAATGTTGAAAAATTATTAGGTATGCGCGAGCAAATGCTTTGAACGATGAGCTCAGCGTTCTTAATGAGTAATATGAGACACAAATCTCTAACGGTAGTTAGTGGGAAATAAGAATGTTTGAGATATAACGTCTTCACTCAATTCTGGGCGCACTTCTAGAGAGTTTTTTTTTTTTAATTGCCATTTCCCCTTGTTTTCTCTGACTCAGCTCATTTGTTTTAACATGTTGCAATTTGAGAACGCTCTTTAATTTATATTGAACAACGTTAACCCTTCGTGATCACACATGCTGGAAATAACAGGCTGGTCACACTCGGGTCACAATGACCTAGCCATTTTTAAACGATTGCCACGTCGCCAGTATCGCTCCGAACGACTCATAGAAATTCAGGATACTAGTTTGAACCTTTCAGAATGAGAATATCATGGCAAAAAATTTATATCAAACTTTCAAAATGGCGAAAAAAAATCAGCAAGGAGGCAATGCGTTAAAAAAACCATTTTTTACTAAAAAAGTCATAACTCTGGCAATTTTAAATAATTTTTCATAAAATTTTAGGCTGATACTCTTGAGATATCATAGTTTACGGAAAAAAATAGCTCCATAGTGGGCGTTTCAAAAAAGGTATTTATTTTGATATCCGAAGAGGGTTCATTTTGGAGTGAAATAAAGTACGATAATAATGAAAAGTGAGCGATTTATTATGAAAATTGGTTTGAAAAATGTATACATAATTGTGTATATATACACAATTTATTGTTCTCCACCACAGTCGACGCAGATAAACATTCTGTGCGTGTCGCACATAGAGCGACCGCACGAGGAGCACAGCTGTTGAGTTTTGTGATCCTCATGTCGTTTACACAATCCGCAGCGGATCCTCTTGTGTGGATACCGCTTTGCCGCTCTCGGGACAATTGTAAAGGCGTTTCGAAATCAAGAATTCCCGCGATTCCTTGTTTGAGGTCGTTTCGGAGGTCTCCTACGTTGGAATTTCGGAGTAAACACATATATTGACTTGATAAAAAACGGTCCCGCACGGTCTTCTAGGATCGACTACCACAAAGGAGCTACTGTCGCGATTCGGCCGACCCTAGTCTCTTTTTACAAAGGGAACCCCAAAGCACCGTTGGACGGGAGGCCAGTCCTCTCGGGTGCTAATAACGTATAGTAATTCTAGCTTAAAGTGGCGCTCCGGGTGATTTTGACCCAGGGTGACCACGAAGGGCAATGCCACAATTTTTCACCAAATAAATTTGTTTAATATAATTACATTTTTATTTCCATGAAATAAACTTGATTTCGAACAGGCTCTCTCTATTCAACAAACTTAAAAAAACGTATATATGTTTATATCATGTACTAAATAATACAGATAAAGGGAAGAAAGCGAATTATAGAGTGCAGACGAGTTCCAGTCATGGATTTCGTCTTATTATTATTTTTTTTTCTTTATGGTTCGTTGCAACTCGGTTACGTCTCTTTCATTGAGGCTCTTCTTGCGGTCACGCAAAGTACATATTGCATCGAGCGGCAAATAGAAAAGATGAAAATGGTATATATATATATATAACTCACGAACATACGATAATTGTATCGTGCGAATGACCCTCGTGGGAATAAGGAATACCGTGGAAGTATACATGTGGTTTATTAATGATGTCGGTCACGCGAACCGGAAGTTCGTTCGGTGACAGTTCAGTTTTCTTGATTTTCCAGTTTGCTCAACGAGCGAAAGTGACAACAAATTAATTATGTTTACTGTATATATGGTGCAATTGTTGATAGTGATTGTTTTCATGTTATTGCGATATATACTAAAGTCCTAATTAAATTTAAGGTGTTTGGTAACATCCATTTAAATTTCATAACGAATAAGTAACGTTTCAAAAACTATATTTGTCGCAAAACTCTATTTTTAAAATTGCGTTCGTTTTCCGAGTGTCGAATGTGTCGAATGTATCTTTTCGATCCGAAATCTCTGAATGTTGAGCAACGAGCACGTACATACGTGTTTTCCAACATTTTAATTCTTCCTGATCCATCAACGTCAAATCTCTTTTCCGCCTCTCGAGGAACGTAACTTTTCTCGTTTGCTCGCTTTATCTTCTAGATTTTCTATGTACGTGTGTTTTTTTTTCCTCGCTTCTCACATAAACACTTCTGATTCACCTCATTTCTCCTCGGATCTTGCGGTTTTACACAGGAAGTGCCAACGGCGAACCTCGAGAGTTTCCTGGCGGGCCATAACCGCGTCTCGATCATGTACGGTGATACCCGGACGGTCACGGAATGTCGCCCCTTTTTTTCGGATTACGGAACGTTATTAGTTGTTTTTTTTTCTTCGTCATCCTCGTTGCCCCTAGTGCGCAAACTAGATTGCTCCACTTTCCTCGCATTCCGGCATCATAAATTTAATTTGAATTTCGCCATTCGGCAAAAATCACGGAAATAAATCTTAAATTCACTTTCACGCACTTTTGATGCCGAGAGTTATTCGCTGTACAACGAAGAAACGAATGAATCGAGTTTTTGCTTGCGTTTAGTTTTTTGCGACCATCAGTGACGCAGGAAGGAATGTGTCACGATAATCGATAACGCGTATATTTTCGCCTCTGTACTTTAGTCGAATCTTCCGCGCCCTCTCGTGGATTTAATTCAATACGGAACGACGTCGAAAGGATCGGGTGTTAATTTTTATTTTTTTTCTTCCATCGGTATATTTTATATTCCCAAGGAGTCGAGAGCAGCGAAGTTCGAAGAAAAAGGGGAACCGAGATACGTGTATATCACGAGTTATACGAGTGAAAATGAGAGAATGGTAATGGTCGTGAGACTCGCCGGAAGTCGACGCTCGGGGCACCACTCCGGCATTGTTAGTGCGACCGGAGTTTTGTGTGATATTACAAACTCTTCCTCTATCCCGTTCGCGTTCTTTACACACCGCCAAAAGGTCGAAATTCCCCATTCCTCCGCGACCCCGAGAATTTCCTTCGCAATTATCGTCTTGTGTACGTTTTAACGACGAAATTTATTTATTTTTCTGAGAGAATGAAGATAAGAGAACCTTGCAGGGTCGCGATGAGAAGATTATTAAGGGGGAAATAGGGTTAGATGGTTTAAAAAATCGTTTTTTTTTATTTCATAAATCGTTAGTAAACTATTGAAAAATATGTTCCCAACATTTTAAATGAAAATTCCGACTCGTTCTATTGTTATAAGCCATTGAAGTGAGTAGCTCTCCTTCAGGCTCCGAGCGCGCCACGTGTTTCAAACGCGTTTTTCGGAAAACGACTTTTTTTTAACTTGCGTACACGCTAGTTTGAAAAGTTTTCAACCAATCGTTTTGAAAATTGGCAGTTACTTTCTTCATAGTATTGCGCTCTATATGAACCTAAAATCGGAATATTATCATTATTTTAAATAATTTTTTTTTTCCAAATAAAGTTGTTAAAAATGGCAAAAAATCATGCTTTTTTGTTTTGACCCCTGTAAAAAATTCAATTTTCTATTTTTTTTATAGCATTTAGGTTCATATAGAAGAGAGACATATAATAAAAGTAAATTCCAACCTCGTTTGATTTCGGATGAAAATTGCGAGTTCCAGAATGTACGCAAAATGCTGAGTCTGATTGTGACCTGGAATATGGGGTCGCTAATATTTTCGGTGTTTTTCAAGGAAATTCTTCAAAAATTTTATAGTATATACTTAAATATACGTATAAAATATTCTCAAAGTTTCAATAAATTATATTCATTTTTTGAACTATAAAAAAATTCATGAAAATCATTGAGAAAACGCTGTCCTAACTCTATTTCCCCCCTTAAGCAACTGAAATATCACATTTTTTTCTCCCTTCGAACTATCAATCACTCTTTCGTTGAATTAAATTAGCTTAAATTAACCATTTTTAAAATTAATCAGAAAACAATAATAAACTTAATTCGCTCATTCGTGTTTAGGTTTCATTTTACTCCTAAAGTAATTTGAAGTAAAACTGATTTTGTTTTGGAGAGCCAAACAATATCAAAATTGGTAAATTCGCGAACCATTAATTTTTCAACATTATGTTTAATACGTTCCTGTAACGTTAATCCCTAACGTTAATTAAATCAAATTAATGGCTTTTCTAACGTCCGAATTCTTTAGTTTCAATTCCAAACGTCCTTAGTTCAAGGCTGCGTGAAATTGTTCCCAGAGCCAAGAGCGTCGAGATACTTTGGAGTGTTTTTCCTTTCACACGCAAAGTCAGGAGGCTCCGTCCCGATGTTTTATTTATTTTTTTCCTTTATTGTCGGATCTCGAACACGATGTTCGCGGGGCAAAACTATCACTGGCTTACGAATCACCGAACGGAATTTGTCGGCAAAGAGAAACCGAAAAATAAATAAAACATAATTGGCTATAAAAAATAATTAAGAACATGTGATTAAAAAAAAATTATCATTAAGGATGTTTCCAAATTAATTTCAAGTGATTGCAATTCGCAATTATCCGAATAAACATTAGCTTTTTATTCTCTATTCGTAATTATCTTTTTTGTAAAGTTATTTCCGATCATTTCTTCTTTTTATTTCTCATTTTTGCGGTCCAATTTTTTTTTCCAACCCAAGAATAAAGCTTTGCTCGAAGAACGATCCGAAAGATGGATGAACAAGATGGTTCTTTTTAAAAGTCTCAGTGAAATTGCTGATCGCGGACAGGTGCGGATTTTAACGGAGACTGGAAATTGAGAGAGCGAGAGATAAAGTGGAACGTGGCCGTAATGCTTGCTGGCTCGTCCGTTATTTCTCAGTGACGTCAGGTTGGGCTTGTAAAAGCCTGTATCTTATAACCGCGAGCCCGAGAGTCTTTTTTTGTCCGTTCTTTTATACTCGTTGTAGGTTTCACGTCTATGATGTCACGAAGGACCACCCGAGTTTACGAATTCCCGATGTTTTTCATACAAACATAATCCTTTTTGTCAACGCTATTTATGCATAACTATAACGCATGGAATATGTGCCTTGTATTTAAATCACAAGTAGATTGGGCCTGTATACACGTGACAAGAGTGTCAATTCTGACCGATCAATAGAATTCTTCGAAAGAAACGAAGATGAATAAATGAAATGGTCGAGAGATCTCCATGAAAATGGTCGAATGTTAAATCTTACGCGGTATCTTTTGATCTTCGCAGGTTTATCGTAACCCCCCACAGTGTCAACATTCTCGGAATTGTTATATACCCTCGGAATATCCAGTAGGTTTGTCGTGACGCGAACGTAGCAATGATGAACGTGTGTATGTTGGTGAATCATCGAAGAAAATAAAAATAATACGTAGAGTACTCGCTCTAGACCAGACGACTGCCTTAAATCTTATTAATATTGACATAAAGTACCAAATATTTTTTACGAATCCATCGCCATAACAAAAACGGTTTTCTATCCAGAGACGGGGCAGCGTGGCCGACGCCGAGTGATTTAAAAAAAGTTTTCCATTTTGTTTTACCGACATAGTTTGCAATAGTGTAGTAAAGTAATTTGGTAATTCGAAATTTACATTTTTTTTCGCGTAAAAGAAAATTAAACGAGGATCGGAGTCTTTGATGGCGAATCTCAATCCTCTCCCTTTTGCCTGTGTTTCGATAGCCGTGGCTGGTCGAGCAGCTGCTTCAGTCGTTTAATGTGTCTCTGCGAGTTTTTGCCGGTACGCGTTTGGCGCTTATACCACCCGGGGAATACGAAAGGGGGTAAATTCACCGATGAGCGTTTCGTAAGCGCGTTACGTTTTGATAAAAAGAAAGCTACAATATATAAAGGTCGATATACGATTTGCGACCATTTGCTCTGTTAATATATTTCTATATCGTTGTTTCTCCGCATTCTTATGGTGTCACTTCGATGATAGTCATAGAAATCTACAAAATGAACTACTCGATGTTTCTTCAATTCGATTATATTCAGAGTTTTGTGCTTTAGAACGTGGTGACGAAAATCGGACCAAAACTCGGCCACAAATGGTACATCTGTCCTATTGTAGGTGTAGTATACGATCATGTGTACATATATATGCCTGCATATACAGGGTGGCCCAATAACTATTAGCACCTTAGATATCTTCGAAACTATAAGGTTCACAGAAATATTTGCCGAATCAAAATTACACAGTACGAACGGGGCCAACCAAAGATACCAAAGTACTCACCCCCACCCCGACCCCCTGGGCTGGGGGTGGGGCAACTTTGAAATCTTAAATGGGAACCCCCATTTTTTATTGTAAATTCAGATTCCCCGTAAAAAAATACGTAACTTTTGTTAAAATTTTTTTTTCCGATACGTGATAGATGGCGCTGTAATCGCAAAAATCCTCGAAAGTACAGAAAGGCGATAATACTTACAGTTTCGGTAGTCAATAAAATTACTACGTTTATAGTAAGTGTTCGAAATTAAAGTCTCCTTGAAACAGTGTTTATTTTCGGTGAAGTAAACCGTAAGTATTATCGCCTTTCTGTACTTTCTGTACCTTTCTGTCGAAGAAATGTAACAAACATTGTAACATTTGTAACATTGTAACATGCGACAAATTCAAAATGAATCGGGCATTGGCAGGACTAGCGTACATCGCATTTTGCACCGTCACAAATTTCACCCGTACCACGTTAGTCTTCACCAAGAATTGCATGGGAACGAAAGGGAAGAATTATTACAGCCTGTGCATCAATAAGTTCTGACGCTGTAAAACTTGCGAGTCAATCAATCGAAAAAATAATCCAATATTGCATTGATACTGATGGTCGTCATTTCGAACACTTACTATAAACGTAGTAATTTTATTTACTACAGAAACTGTAAGTATTATCGCCTTTCTGTACTTTCGGGAATTTTTTGCGATTATAGCGCCATCTATCACGAATCGAAAAAAAAATTTTCAACAAAAGTTACGTATTTTTTTATGGGGAATCCGAATCTACAATAAAAAATGGGGGTTCCAATTTAAGATTTCAAAGTTGCCCCACCCCGAGCCCAGGGGGTTGGGGGTGGGGGCGAGTACTTTGGTATCATTGGATGGTCCCCTTCGTACTGTGCAATTTTGATTTGGCAAATATTTCTGTGAACCTTATAGTTTCGAAGATATCCAAGGTGCTAATAGTTATTGGGACACCCTTTATATCTAAGACCGTACTCCGATAAATTATCAACTGCATACTCTTTTGTTAGAAAAAGGAAAAAAGCCGTTGCTATGCAATTATTGATGTCTGGGGAAGATTCATTCATTCTGTTTTTTTGAGCGAGACTTTAGCAATGAAATAAAGAGTTATTACTTCCTAATAAATGTGTCGTCGGAGTTATTCTGCTTTTCCCTTAGAAAAGGATCAACGATGGGATATACTATCCCTACACTATACAAATTTTTTCAATAAAAATTCGACCGTTAAAAATATTTTTTGTGCTTAGGGAGACGTTTTGACAATAATATTTCATCGGTCTATTTTTCATGGGCTAATTTTCGAATTTTTATCGTGTATACGGTATTGTGATTCTGACCTCCGATTCGGTGATTATCGGTGTCTTGTCGATGTTGTCGTTGACCGGACTGGGCGGTGATGTTGGACTCGAGCTGAGGCTCGCGTTAAAGCCCTTCGACTCTTTGGCGGGACGTTGAGGCGAGACCCTGGCCGGAAAGCTCAGGGTCTTTGTCCATTGTGACAAACCCCGCACCATATCTAACCCGCACGTCTTATCGATGAGACAATCAATTGCGAACGAACGGTATTAAAAACAAAAAATTAATTAACGCGTCACCGGAGGTCCTTCTTATTCCTTCTTCTTTCGTTGTCCTATACCCTTATCTCGAGCCTCTTATCGGGCAACAACAACTTCCTCACACTCGTTTTATTTCGAAGCACCCTTTGACCTCACCACCCACGCGCAAGAATTCGTCGAAAAAATAAATACTCGACAAAAAAAACTTGCCAAAGTAGAAAATGGGAAAATTTCTACAATGAAACGATGCTCCGAAACCGATTTTATTCGAATCAGAAGACGTGCATCCCTCCGCCACCCGGACCCTCTCGAAAAGAAGTCCGAAAGAGCGAATAAAAGATTTGCCGCGGTGTCTTGTAATCTCGATTTTCAAAGTTGTTTATTTAAAGAACATTTTAAATGTCCAAATAATCACTTGATTTTTTTCGCGCTCTTCTTTTCCCTCACTTCCGTTTCTGTTCGTAATAACTGCTCGTTTGCTCTCGTTCGGAGCAAAACCCGATCGATCCTCGCATCGCGGTTCTTTCTGACAGACTGACGGCCAGTATGCGCGCAAGAATGTGTATCTCGGCGATGGTGAACGGGTAGAGGAAAAGTTGGGATTTACCACAGCGAGAGCGAGAGGATTGGAGGGGAGATGTATAGTTTGGATGACAAAGAGGGAGCGAGAGTGGGATATATATATATATATATATAATAATCAGGACGAGAAACGAGCGACGGTGCTGCCACGCTGTAACGACAGCTGCTGCGCCCTCGTGGTGCAAAAGCACTTGGTAAATCTTAGGGTGTGCGGTTATTGGTCGAAAATTTTCGAGATATCGTTCCGCCACTCTTCACCCTCATTTCTTTCGCCTTTTCATGCGTTTTTGCTTCCTCACAGAGGATGCTTTGTTTTCGTAAAAGAAACGTGTTTGAGTTTTTAATACGGATCTGTTTAAAAACGTGCCATAACATTTAGACAAGCTTAAAAAATGTAACTCGTTATTTTTTCCGCGGAAAAATGTTTGTTATTATTTCCGATGAAATAAATAAATCGAGGAAATGACATTAAACGAGGACAAAGATAAAAGTAAAAGAGCATTCGACCCGTACATTGAATATATAGTTTCGATACTAGTCTCTCAGAAGCAGCTGCGGCCTTCTTCGACCTTCCTCCCCACCCGAGGTCTGACCCAACAAGCTCGTGCCCCTTCTCCAACTGTTAAGGCCCCTCGACGCCAACGCCATCGTTCTCTCACCGGTTGCTGTGCCGCAATGAGGCCCACGCGTAATTTTACAATCTCTTCGCGCGAACTTTTATTCGTGAACCTTGCTCATTTTTTTTCTCCCATTCCTTTTGTCGATTATTTCTCAATGTTTCGACTCTCGTTACTGGAAATTATGTAGATTTATCTGGATATTCATTGGGAAAATAATATATTTCTAGATAATTAAAAATCTCTCGATCACTCGATCATCCGTTGATTTTCGATATAACACGATCGTTAAAAATATACAGTTCTATTATAGCCAGTGAGTTGAATTAATTTTTATGGTACACTTTGAAACGAACAGATCCCGATTTTAAAGCCGGGTTTTGAAACTCGAGAAGGATGAAATAGGAGTGTTTGAAACGCTTGTACGAGGTCTGTTCAAAAAGTATCGCGAATTTTCAATTTCCGCGGGCTACGTATATTCGATTTTCGATTTTTTTGTGGCGTTAGGTTGATACTCGTGTCCCTCATTTATGCTGAAAAAATCGGCCATTTTGAATGTTTAGTTAATTGTTGACAGCTGTTTTGGTTAGACGTGTTTTGGCTTGTCTTCGATTTTTGCCTATTCCAAAAAATGGATCAAAGAATCCGTATCAAATTTTGTGTGAAGAAGAAAATTAAATGCGCGGACGCATTCCGAATGTTGACTGTGGCACATGGTGAAGCTATCTTGGACCAAAGCAACGTTTATCGGTGGTACAAAATGTTCTCAGAGGGCCGAGAAGATGCGAACAACGAAACGCGTTTCGGACGCCCGAGCACATCAACAACGGATGAAAACATTGATGAAGCGAAGAAAATAATATTGGCCAATCGTCGAATCACCGTTAGGGAAGTTGCCGAGGAACTAAACATATCGATTGGCTCGTGCTATTCGATTTTTACCAATGATTTGGGCATGAGACGGGTCGCCCCGAAATTTGTGCCAAAATTGCTCAATTTCGAACAAAAACAGTGTCGCGTTAACATAGCTAAGGAGCCGTTGGACTCGGTCCGCGACGACCCAAATTTCCTCCAGAGGGTCATAACTGGTGACGAATCATGGGTTTATGGTTATGACGTGGAAACCAAAGCTCAATCATCGCAATGGAAGCTGCTTTTTTGGAATATTCAAAAATCGAGGACAAGCCAAAACACGTCTAACCAAAACAGCTGTCAACAATTGACTAAACATTCAAAATGGCCGATTTTTTCAGTATAAGTGAGGGACACGAGTACCAACCTATCGCCACAAAAAATCGAAAATCGAATATACGTAGCCCGCGGAATTTAAAAATTCGCGATACTTTTTGAACAGACCTCGTATATGGGTCTGTTGTTACAAAGGATGCGCCACCCTTCAACCTCATCAACCCCCGAGTAAAACCGAATCGTTATATTCGAACCTCACCGGAGATGAGCAACGGCGCATACGGCAATTCGAGATAGAACACGACATGTGTTCGAGTTCACCAAAGATGCGAGATTCTCTCCCGCTCTATACTCCCCCTCCGTATTACATCACTCACTCGGATCCTCCCTTCTCGATGTTTTAAAAAAAAAAAAAAAAAAAACAAACCTACAGAAAATTTTAGGGGCTTAAAAATAATTTCTACGTGTAGTTAATCTACCTTTAATCACGGACAATTAATGTACATAATAAACTTTTATGACAACAATATTCCTTTCGCCGTGAGAGAAGAAGAAAAAATTAAACAATGAGATTAAAAAATCAGAGGCATTGATGTAATTTTTTCGGATAAAATTTTTAAATAATCGATTTTTAAACAATGAACATTACTAATAACGTCAATTGTGGAAGATTGTAACAGATTCTATTGGTAACAGCCGGTAATGAAGAGAAAAGTATATTTATAGTTTATTTTGAATTATATACAGAAAAATGTTTGAAAATGAAAAAAACAATTCTCGGAATTGATCTGATCGGTCAACGAGAAAACAATCGACGGTCTTGTTCTTCAAATCGTCTTTCAAATTTCATTTGTTATTGTTCCTCGAAGCGCTCCTTCGTGTGTAATTTCTATACAGAGAAAGCCCGTAGTACAATTTAATAACAGTACGCATACGTAATCTACTTGTTTGAAATCGAGTAGCTCGTTCCCTCTCCTCATCGCTTCGCGTCGTCGCACAAAATCCTGAGTACCAGTGTGCCGGCCTCGACACACCTTCGTGAAGCACAGGAGCCAAAAAATAACGAGTCGCGACGAACAACGCGAGGGATCCATGAACTCTGCTTTAATAATAATTTTCATTTACATTAATACACCATTCACGTCGGATGCTAGAAAACGAAAACGATAAACTCGGATAATTTGTAGGTAAAGTAATGCCGGAGTACGTAATTTTTAATATCGTCGTTAATAATCATTAAATAACATTTAATTAAAAATTACCGAACAAAAAAATACCTAATTTTTTAAATAATTCATAATTGAGACTAATTCCGAAAAAAATTTAATACATTTTACTTTCTCACAGAGTGGGATTTGTTTTCGTTAAAAAAAAATTGAGTTTTTAAAATGATGAGGGCGCGATATGCAAATTTCAATTTATACAATTCTTTTGCTTCGTCATCATTCTTGACTGCAAGTAAAATTTATTGTCGAAATGACCTTAGGACCTTCCGCCCTCATCGTCACCATGGCCCGTCGAGTATTTTTTTTTTTCATTGCCACAACAATGCGTATGTACCTCGATGGAATAATAAATGACCGGCAAAGCGATGGAAGATACATATAGCATACGAAATACGACCGTAACATCGTTGTGAGCATTTTCGTGAAAGCTAATATTTAATCGCCTTTCCGCCCGTATCACCCGTTCAAATTCAACCATTTAACCTAAACGAATCGAATAGATGAAAAAGAGGACGCGATTGCGCGTTAACCCCGTTTCTGGGATGCTTATAGTATGCGTTCTCTAACCCGCTTCTTTCAGCGCGCGATAGGTCATCGTGTGAGTATATCGTGGAAAACGTTGAACGACAAATTGGATGGGGGTGACATCGGATTACGAGACCGGTCAATACCGCATATAGCGTCTAATTATACATACATTGATGTTATACATTAGGGTGGGTCAAATAAAATGGCTAATTTTTTTTTTTCCTCGATATAATGAAAAATGTATTGTTTGGCATCTCAAAAAAAACCCTCTGCAAGTATGAGCCTTTCATATTTAAATTCAGGTAGTAGTCTGGTAACTTAAGCCGATTTTCATATCTTTTATGGAGGGCGTTTTTTTGTAGGAAAATAAAAATAAATCGTTTTGGATATTTAGGATGTTTTTATTTACATATTAAAGATACAAAAAAAAATTGTTGAACAAATTTAATAGTTTATTATTATTATTATTATTATTGATCGAACTTGGCACCTCGAAGTTGGCAGCCCGGGTCCTAACTTTTTTTCTACCGAACCGATTGCTTTCAAATTTTAACAGGCTACTCTACACACTTATAGTTCTCGTCGGAACCACCGAGAAATTTTTTCACCCCTAACTTTTTATTTTACAACCCCTTTTTTGATAAAATAAAAGGACTTTAGCAAAGAAGGGAATGTAAAATAAAAAGTTAGGGGTGAAAAAATTTCTCGGTGGTTCCGACGAGAACTATAAGTGTGTAGAGTAGCCTGTTAAAATTTGAAAGCAATCGGTTCGGTAGAAAAAAAGTTAGGACCCGGGCTGCCAACTTCGAGGTGCCAACTTCGATCAGTAATAATAATAATAATAATAATAAACAATTAAATTTTTTCAAAAAAATTTTTTTTTGTATCATTAATATGTAAATAAAAACATCTTAAATATCCAAAACGATTCATTTTTATTTTCCTACAAAAACACGCCCTCCAAAAAAGACATGAAAATCGGCTTAAGTTACCAGACTACTACCTTAAGAGGTCCCTCATCGCGAATTTTCATTTCCCATTTAAATAACATGGAAACATTTTTTTTTTACTTTGGAATTTTATTAGACTTAAACCGTTGATGTTAGGAGAGTCTTTTAGCACATTTTTGTAGAACATTTGATGGTCTACAAAAAAGCTCTCTTGTGTCTAATCGATAAAAGTAACCGTACAAAAAATAATCGGTGATAATTAGCTCTGGATTCTATTTATCTCGTTTATTAGTACATAAATTTCGAATTTTAAAAAATTTTCGTTATTAATATGAATAAATATACTACTAATATATACTACTAATATGAACTACTAATATATACTACTAATATATTACTTATATACTAATATACTACTAATATATTACTAATTGTTTTCAAACAAATATGAGAGAATCCAGAGCTAATTATCACCGATTATTTTTTGTACGGTTACTTTCATCGATTAGACACAGGGAGCTTTTTTGCAGAGCATCAAATGTTCTACAAAAATGTTCTAAAAAAACTCTCGTAACATCAACGGTTTAAGTCTAATAAAATTCCAAAGTTTAACAAAAAATGTTTCCATGTTATTTAAATGGGAAATGTAAATTCGCGATGAGGGACCTCTTAATTTAAATATGAAGGGCTCATACTTGCAGAGAGTTTTTATGAGATGCCAAACAATACATTTTTCATTATATCGAGGAAATAAAAAATTAGTCATTTTATTTGACCCACCCTATTATACATACTTTTTCACAAAATTTCATTAAAAAAATGATCGTTCGAGAGACGGATGAGTATATAGCGTGACGAAAGAGTTAAACAAACCTAACTTTAATAGTATTTTGAAAAAAAAAAAAAAAAATTAAGAGAGTACACAGATGCTTCTCATAAAAAGGAAACTTGGAAAACGTGCGAAGAATGTCGACCACCTGGCGTGCAGCCATCGACGTCTTCCAAATAAATCAGCACATGGAGACCAGACTGTGACTCTCGCACCGCGAGTGTCTCGCGGGATCTGAAAAATTATTTCGAAGCACGAACGAGACCATGTGCGTTTCGTAATGCTCATTATTTCTTTTTTTTCTGTCAAACGCTTGTTCAATTTTCCTCATTTTTTTTTACAAGCTTCGCCTCTATTTATTTATTTGTTACTCAATTTGTTAAATTATCCATCAATTAGCTCAAAAAAAAAATACACATTATCCAGCTACAGACATGGCGGAATGATCGTGACAACGAAATTGTCCTATATTCTTCGGGTTCGTATACCGCGTACCCAGAATGACCATGTGCGATCTCGTCAATGGTAAAAGTCCATAGAAATAAGGAATTCCCGCAAATGGTACATTACAGAATACTTTATTCCCGTCGTAGACTCGCGTAGACACGCAGTTTCGGCCGCTTCTCCCGATGGGTCGGGACAAAGAAAGATTTTTCGTTGTGTCGGCCTACTCGCGAGTTGTGTCTCGTCCTGGCGAAGATAGCACCTGGAAAGACGAGGCGGGCGTGCGCGCGGAGGATGAAGAATCGGTATGAGAGGACTGAAGAGAGATAGAAAGAGTGTGCTCGGTACTGGGAGTAGCAGGGCACGTTGTACGGCGTATAGCGGAGCGAAAAAATAATATTGGGAAGGTTTGCAGCTGCCGTGACAGCTGCAACCCTCCTCTCTTGCTCGACTCGCTCCACAAATCTGACCGACCACTTTTCGGGTCCTCATCATCCCCCTTCACCTCCCCCGGATCGTACGTGAATCGCCACTCTTGTTCGCGCCACCTCCGTCACTATTTACCATGTGTATAACCTTTTTTTCCTTCATTCCCCCCCCGAATCCGCTTTGCCAGCCCCGCATCATACGTCCTGCCTCGCTCTCGTTGCCTTTTTTTACCTCGCTAGGAGGGACAGCCGCGATTCAAGCTGCGCCAGTGCCTCAAACTTGTGTTAAATTCAAATGGCAAATCTCCCTTGATCGTCAAAGATTCGATGGGTTTCGGATCGCGAGAAATTCTATGTTCGTAATCGGGAAAAAAATTCGAGTACAACGAAGACTACGCGTTTGAGGTTTGTCATTATTGATGCGGAGCCAATTTACGTTCTACGGTCCAAGAATCATCTTCATCCCTTTTCATTCACTACGATCGCCGGACGATCCCCCTCGGTTAATATCCGGGCATACGCGCGCCAGCCCTTGGGAAAACGTGTGGACTTTCGTTCGTGGCTGGCGGTCAGCTGCACCGTGCTCTCTCGTCCTGTTTTAAAACTAAACTTCCTGTGCCGCTGCGTGAGCGACGCGGTCACATCTGCTCACCCTCGTCTCGATCGTCTTGATTTTTGTTACTGCTCGAACGAAAACTTCGTTTTCGAAGTGTGAAAGCGTTACAGAATATTCCGAGCTAAACGTTTTTTTTTCTCTTAAATATTGATAGACAAAGGGCCAAAAAAGATCATTTGAAATGTACTTTTTTTATTCCAAATTTATCCTCGAGAGATGAAATTACAAAGATGTTGCTTGATTCTAAAAAAAATTCCTTCGGGCAAAGAACGTTCCCAGTTTATCGTGAAAACGCAAGGAAAGTCTACTTTATAATACACCTTATAAAGTGTTCTGCTGTATAAAAGTGTGCAAGGTGCCCCGGGGTCGCGATACACGTCTGGCAAAGTGAAAGGATAGGCACGTGAGTTCATCTCGTGAGTCTCGAGCGGAGAATTGTTAGCTCGCGGATTAATCGTCGTATCGAGCTCAACTTTTATAATTGTTTTATCGTCCCTTATTCCGAACAATCGATTCAATTATTTTTCATCGTTCAAGTTTCATAACTTTATCGACAAAAATTTATTATTATTATTATTTTTCATTTACTCTAATTCAAAATTATATCGTGATTTTGCAGTACGAAAAATAAAACGTTTTGACACTGAATTTTTTTTATGTCTCAAGAAAAAAAAACGAATCAATTAACAAAATGATGAAAACGAGAGATGCACGGTGCGCATTTAAGGTAGTAGTCTGGTAACTTAAGCCGATTTTCATGTTTTTTTTGGAGGGCGTTATTTCTAGGAAAATAAAAATGAATCGTTTTGGATGTTTAGGATGTTTTTATTTACATATTAAAGATACAAAAAAAAAATTTTTTGAAAAATTTTAATAGTTTATTATTATTATTATTATTATTATTGATCGAAGTTGGCACCTCGAAAAAAAAGCGCGTGGGTGGCCCCGGTGATTTTGGCTCTTGATGTTATCTGAAATCAAAAATTCTTGATAATCCTTAATCTATAGACATGTCATTCTGGTCGGAACTACTGAAGTTAAATTTCATGGATAAATAACAAAATGGCGGACTTTGGAAAAAAGTTTTTTTTTCCAAAGTTCAAATGACATGTCTATAGATTAAGAATTATCAAGAATTTTTGATTTCAGATAACATCAAGAGCCAAAATCACCGGGGCCACCCGCGCGCTTTCTTTCGGGGTGCCAACTTCGACCAATAATAATAATAAGAAGAAACTATTAAAATTTTTTAACAAAATTTTTTTTTGTATCTTTAATATGTAAATAAAAACATCCTAAATATCCAAAACGATTCATTTGTATTTTCCTACAAAAAAACGCCCTCCAAAAAAGACATGAAAATCGGCTTAAGTTACGAGACTACTACCTTAAATAGCGGTAGGCAAGAATAACCGGCTAGGAGTATATGTATACATCAAAACGAGACTTGAAATGAAATTCGCGTCGCGCAATGAAGGCGTGAAAACCGCTGAAGCTCGGACGGTATGTGCATCGCCAGAGTGTGTACTTTAAATCGACGCATATATAAGTGTATTCTAGAGAGACGTGAAACCTAATGCAGACTTCTAGCAACAAAAGGAGCGTAACTCGTGAAATTTAACGCATAAAACGATAAAAATTACGCCCTGTTGTTAATTAGCACAGTTATTATATGTTTATATATATATAAACGCCATATATGGCGTAAACTTCGAGAGAATCGAACGCGGAATGCACATGCATATTATATATACATTTGTACATTCGTGGACGTGAAGAAGTAGGTGGGAGCTTGATGGAGGGAAACGAAACGCAGCTGTTCCTCCTGGCAGCACGGAGAGCAACCAACAGCTGCCGCTACGACAGAAGGACCCAAAGAGGCATCGAATAGCTCTCTTACCACGAAGAAACAGCGCCTTCGATGCTTCGAGTACTTGAACTTTCGTCTCGTTATGTTTAAATATCGACATTAGTGTACAATCAAAAGAGTTCAGACCACATTGAACTTTTTAAACAATAGAATTTCAACAAAGAATACAGATGTATTAGCATTTGTTTTCAAAATATTGAGGCATGAGTAGTGGGAGGGGGGCAACAAATTTGTTGAGATTGGCGATATCGAATATTCCATAAGATTAATTCGAAATGACTAATTTCTCTATATTATATAAATATATCGCCGCCGCCATTGTGTACGAGGGTTGAGGAGGTGAATTAGGTCGAGTCAGGTTGGATTGGGTCAGGGTAGATGGGATGAGACGACGATAGAACGGCGAAATGAAACGATCGTAAAAGGAATCCCGACGGAGATCCCGGGATCGATTTTCGCGTTTTTCACATTAATCTTTTGAGTTTCCGACAAAAACTCGGTGTTATTCGCAATCAGCGGAAAATTTCCGATCGAATAAGGTTTCGAAAAATTGAAAAAAGAAAAAAAAATGTTGGTATCTTTTGCCGACTTTTTCAGAAACCTTCAAATGTCGAAATTTCAAATGGCCATAACTTGACTCCCGTTTGATCGATTTTGAATTTTGAGGGGGGTTTTGTAAACGTCTCGAGCAGACTTAGAGAATGCATTTTGGATTATCCCGATATCTCAATTATTGTAGCCGTGAGAGCGGGTTAAAAATCGGCGAAAAAAATGAGAAGGGGTATGTATGGAGAAATTCACAAAAATCGATGTCCGACTTTAAAAATCTGTGAAAAATCGAAAAATAATGATAGCACAATGATTCAAGCGCCATTTTAAAGGGTTTTCGATCACGAAAAGAATGAGCGCAGAGTGGAGTTCCAACTCCCTCGGGAAGCAACGTAACAGCGATTTTAGTGAAGCCACTTCTTTTTGGCCGAAATGCAAAAAAATTTTGAATTTTTAAATTTTCTTTTAGGACGCTATATCGATGTATTTTGACTCACTGTTTACTAATTCAGTAGCCATTCCTTTGAAAAACTAAACATTTCATTGAAAATCGTCCAAAAAGTGATTTTATTCGTTTTTCGCCTTTTTCCCATTGATATTTTGAGATTTCGACTAAAACTCGGTGTTATTCGTAATCAGCGGAAAATTTCCGATCAAATAGAGTGTCGAAACATTGAAAAAAGAGAAAAAAATTTTTTTGTAATTTTTTGCCCACCTTTTCGAAAACCGAAAAATCTCGATATTTCAAATGATCATAACTTGGCTCCCGTTTTATCGATTTTGGGTTTTGACGAGCGTTTTCAAAACGTCTCGAGCAGACTTAGAGAATGCATTTTGGATTATCCCGATATCTCAATTATTGTAGCCGTGAGAGCGGGTTAAAAATCGGCGAAAAAAATGAGAAGGGGTATGTATGGAGAAATTCACAAAAATCGATGTCCGACTTTAAAAATCTGTGAAAAATCGAAAAATAATGATAGCACAATGATTCAAGCGCCATTTTAAAGGGTTTTCGATCACGAAAAGAATGAGCGCAGAGTGGAGTTCCAACTCCCTCGGGAAGCAACGTAACAGCGATTTTAGTGAAGCCACTTCTTTTTGGCCGAAATGCAAAAAAATTTTGAATTTTTAAATTTTCTTTTAGGACGCTATATCGATGTATTTTGACTCACTGATTACTAATTCAGTAGCCATTCCTTTGAAAAACTAAACATTTCATTGAAAATCGTCCAAAAAGTGATTTTATTCGTTTTTCGCCTTTTTCCCATTGATATTTTGAGATTTCGACTAAAACTCGGTGTTATTCGTAATCAGCGGAAAATTTCCGATCAAATAGAGTGTCGAAACATTGAAAAAAGAGAAAAAAATTTTTTTGTAATTTTTTGCCCACCTTTTCGAAAACCGAAAAATCTCGATATTTCAAATGATCATAACTTGGCTCCCGTTTAATCGATTTTGGGTTTTGACGAGCGTTTTCAAAACGTCTCGAGCAGACTTAGAGAATGCATTTTGGATCATCCCGATATCTCAATTATTGTAGCCGTGAGAGCGGGTTAAAAATCGGCGAAAAAAATGGGAAGGGGGGGGATCGGGGGGGGAGTATGGAGAAATTCACAAAAATCGATGGTCCGACTTTAAAAATCTGTGAAAAATCGAAAAATAATCATAGCACAATGATTCAAGCGCCATTTCAAAGGGTTTTCGATCACGAAAAGAATGAGCGCAGAGTGGGGTTCCAACTCCATCGGGAAGCAACGTTACAGCGATTTTAGTGAAACCACTTCTTTTTGGCCAAAATGCAAAAAAATTTTGAATTTTTAAATTTTCTTTTAGGACGCTATATCGATGTATTTTGACTCGCTGATTACTAATTCAGTAGCCGTTTCCTTGAGAAACTCAAAATTCCGTCGAAAATCGTCCATAAGGTGATTTTTTTTTATTTTCGCATTTTTCACATTGATTTTTTGAGTTTCCGACAAAAACTACATATGACTGCGCTGCATATACGTAATTCTGAACGAGTTGGAAAAGAAACAGGATTACACAAAAGGCTCGATTGCTACGGCAAGTCGTGTGCACGCCGGCATTTTGTTATGGCATTCTACACGCGAAACTCTTAGCCAAACCGCGTCGCATCCTCGCAACGGTGACGAAGAGAAAGTGTGTACTCGTATAATATGCCATAGATAGTATCTCCTATATACCATCTATAGTTTACCAGATAGCACGAATCAACGATTTTCGTCATCGCTCATACACTGCCTCCGAACTCTCTCGTCGATATTTCCACATAAATCTTTCATCTCCAAGGCTATATAAGCCCGCTTTTTATTTATTTATTACGCATCGCGCTGATTGTCGCTGAAAACCCGAATATGTCATTTGGAAAGGCAAAGTTCAAATTCAAATTTGTGTTTGAACTCTGATAGAGTGAGTGTGTCTAACGGCAGTGACGCCTTTCACACCGGATTTGAACATTTGACCCTCTAGATATTCCCCGGATGTTGCCTGTACACTCTGGGAGCGAAGATCGAAAAATATGATAATTATTCTATCGGGGTATACCGGGAAAGGAAACTATAGGAGACAAACAGAAGCGATAAGAAAAACGACACAAATACCAAAATTATACATATTCTTCGACGCGGCGTTAGAATCTTCATGTTTATTTTATTGTTGTTTCGGTAGTGACTAAAAACAGCCTTCGCGATGAGTCGGCATTGTAATTTGACATGAAAAAACTTTACATATATTTTATTCAATTAACAAATGCAATTTCCATTTATTTCAATATTAGAACGGACATATTACGGTTGTTTGCCCTCCCGAACTCGAAATTTGTACGTGTCTGACAAAAAAACGGAATGCTAGATAAATAGAAGACTGGGAAAAAAAATACTCACCGGTTGTAACGTTTGAATATCATAATAGATCGGAGAATCCGGTTTGGTATACGTCGGTGGTTCGCACATTGGCACTGTATACGGGATCAAACCAAAAACCGATCGGCGAAGATTTCTGAGGACGATTATTGGATGATAACTTTTGAAAAATTTCTCAAGGGCAATGTTCAATATGTCACACTAGGGTGGTTCTTATATGCGGTCAACATTAATTTTTTTTCCCAACGGCCAAAAATCGTTTCTATATGGTCCAAAAATAATGTCTGTTGAAGAGTTTTTCTTAATTTTAATATTAACCCGTGCCGGTCACCGCTTAAACTTATAAATGCGAAATTTAGATTTTTATAAATCGTGGCGATGAATTTAATTTGTTTTTCCTTCATAACTACTAAAACTCTGAATTCTCGAAAAAAATGTAAGCGAGCTTTTTTGCAGAAATATGTTTGAGAAAAATGAATTTTTCTCAACAAATTGATGTTTTGTGACTAAAATACGCATTTTTCGGAAAAAATATATCGAAACTTTTTTACAGCGAATTTGATTTTCTACAAAAAAACTCTCTTACATTTTTTTCCGAGAATTCAGAGTTCAAGTAGTTATGAACGAAAAACAAATTAAATTCATCGCCACGATTTATAAAGATTTAAATTTCGCATTTATAAGTTTAAGCGGTTACCAGCACGGGTTAATATTAAAATTAAGAAAAACTCTTCAACAGACATTATTTTTTGACCACAGAAACGATTTTTGGCCGTTGGGAAAAAAAAATACATTTTGACCGCATATAAGGACCACCCTAATGTCACACACTTACACTTGGCTCAATTTTATAACGGTAAAAGCACGATAATTGTTTTTATTTAAACGAAATAACATTAATCTATAAATGCACTTCCTCGATTTATCACAGTTTAGCGAAATTTAATTCAGGTAGTTTTTTTGTATTTAATCAATCAACGCGTAACCGCGAAATTTAATTCCTTAAAAAAAACGCCTACAACTCTCGTTAATTAAAAACCGAAAGCAACGTTAACTTAATTCCACGATCGAAAGTTCGATTATATTACAAATATTCAATGTATTCCACTGATACTTTTCTTGTAGATTTAAATGAAGAATCGTTGCGCACCGAGTAGTTGTAATATCAACACCAAAGACTCATAACCACGGCAACTGTGGACTCTCGGTAGAGAATCAACGAGATACTAAGCCGGGTAAACGGGCGCGTGGCGTTCGCCACAACCTTAGCTCACCTACCTACCGTATATACTCTATGCTCGTTCGCTGGTGTACATACTCGTGTACATATATAAACGTGCATAGGTGTAGTAACGAGGAGCCTGGCGCAGTGTACACAGCACTTTTATATTACGGTACGAGTCATCGGAACTTGGATCCCCTTCCCTTGTTTGTAATCGGTTACCATGGCTACACGAATCGTACAAAACAAACTTACTAATCTAGGATACTCGGACGGGAGGTTTGTAGGAAAAATTCGGGAATGAAAAGTCTGTTCACAGGGTTTGTTACATTCCTATCGGTTCCCATCTCTTCGGAACGATACGAGAGACCTCTTTGTTCGATGGATGACTCGGATCAGAGGAAGAAAAACAATGCCAACGAAATTCGTCCGGTTAAATTTTGAGAACTTGGACCGTAGGTACCCTGCGCTATCTTCGCGAAGCTGTACCCGTGCTTCGGCTGAATATGCAGAATCCTCTCTTAGTCCGTCGTTACTGTCGTTGATGAAACGAGAATAACGAGGTTAAGACCCCCGTAGGACATCTCTCTCCTACTCTTCATAGGTCCAATCCATTTCTTCTTCTTTCCTTCTCCCTCTATCACTTCCTACGCGAGTAGGTTGTGTGCGTGCGTGCGTCTCCGTGGTGGACCGCTCGCATAGTTATGGGTTATGCAAGGCAGGTGGCGACTGTAAACCGGTGAGCGGTGGTGTGGTTATAGGTGCACCGTGTGCGAGAACGTTTTCCGACGCGGCTCGAAAGACAGGAAGTAGCGGAGACAGAGGGAGTCGGTGCGGCTTGGATTGGCGAGAATGATGAGGTTCTTTTACCCGTCCAATGTTCCTCGGGTTTGCTTGGGCTTCGCAGGAAGATATAACCGACTGGACTGAGTGAGATCTTAAGATATGAAAATAAATTTACAGAGGGGTGGAGGTTCCATTAGCCATATGAAAGTACCGAAGATCGAGGCTGAGAAAGTGATTGGACGATATAAAAACTTTTCCGAACGTGAAGAAAAGAAATTTTCCAGAAGGCCCGTCACTCCTCCGAGGACTATTCTTAATTTCAGGTCTCAACGCGTAGAAACTACACTTATTCTACATTCGCCACAACTCAATCACCAAATTATTATGCCAGACGTTCCGCTACGGTTCTCGCGTCCACGTACGAATGACCATAGCTCCTTTTAAGTTAGTAGTCTGGTAACTTAAGCCGATTTTCCATGTCTTTTTTGGAGGGCGTTTTTTTATAGGGAAATAAAAATGAATCGTTTTGGATATTTAGGATGTTTTTACTTACATATTAAAGATACAAAAAAAAATTTGTTTGAAAAAATTTAATAGTTTATTATTATTATTATTATTGATCGAAGTTGGCACCTCGAAGTTGGCAGCCCGGGTCCTAACTTTTTTTCTACCGAACCGATTGCTTTCAAATTTTAACAGGCTACTCTACACACTTATAGTTCTCGTCGGAACAACCGAGAAATTTTTTCACCCCTAACTTTTTATTTTACAACCCCTTCTTTGCTAAAATAAAAAGACTTTTTTTTCCAAAGTCCGCCATTTTGTTATTTATCCATGAAATTTAACTTCGGTAGTTCCGACCAGAATGACATGTCTATAGATTAAGAATTATCAAGAATTTTTTATTTCAGATAACATCAAGAGCCAAAATCACCGGGGCTACCCACGCGTTTTTTTTTCGAGGTGCCAACTTCGATCAATAATAATAATAATAATAAACTATTAAATTTTTTCAAAAAATTTTTTTTTTGTATCTTTAATATGTAAATAAAAACATCCTAAATATCCAAAACGATTCTTTTTTATTTTTCTACAAAAAAACGCCCTCCAAAAAAGACGTGAAAATCGGTTGAAATTACCAGACTACTACCTTAAGTCGGGAAATAGGGTTAGGACAGCGTTTTCTCAATGATTTTCATGAATTTTTTTATAGTATAGAAAATGAATATAATTTCTTGAAACTTTGAGACTATTTTATACATATATTTAAGTATATACTATAAAATTTTTGAAGAATTTCCTTGAAAAATACCGAAGATATTAGCGACCCCATATTGCAGGTAACAATCAGACTCAGCATTTTGCGTACATTCTGGAAGCCGCAATTTTCATCCGAAATCAAACGAGGTTGGAATTTACTTTTATTATATGTCTCTCTTCTATATGAACCTAAATGCTATAAAAAAAATAGAAAATTGAATTTTTTACAGGGGTCAAAACAATAAAGCATGATTATTTGCCATTTTTTTCAACATTACTTGCAAAAAAAAATTATTTTAAATAATGATAATATTCCGATTTTAGGTTCATATAGAGCGCAATACTATGAAGAAAGTAACTGCCAATTTTCAAAACGATTGGTTGAAAACTTAAAAAAAGTTAGGGGTGAAAAAATTTCTCGGTGGTTCCGACGAGAACTATAAGTGTGTAGAGTAGCCTGTTAAAATTTGTAAGCAATCGGTTCGGTAGAAAAAAAGTTAGGACCCGGGCTGCCAACTTCGAGGTGCCAACTTCGATCAATAATAATAATAATAATAAACTATTAAATTTTTTGAAATTTTTTTTTTAATCTTTAATATGTAAATAAAAACATCCTAAATATCCAAAACGATTCATTTTTATTTTCCTACAAAAAAACGCCCTCCAAAAACGACATGAAAATCGGCTTAAGTTACCAGACTACTATCTTAAGTCGGGAAATAGGGTTAGGACAGCGTTTTCTCAATGATTTTCATGAATTTTTTTATAGTATAATAAATGAATATAATTTATTGAAACTTTAAGAATATTTTATACATATATTTAAGTATATACTATAAAATTTTTGAAGAATTTCCTTGAAAAACACCGAAGATATTAGCGACCCCATATTGCAGGTAACAATCAGACTCAGCATTTTTTGTACATTCTGGAAGCCGCAATTTTCATCCGAAATCAAACGAGGTTGGAATTTACTTTTATTATATGTCTCTCTTCTATATGAACCTAAATGCTATCAAAAAAATCGAAAATTGAATTTTTTACAGGGGTCAAAACAAAAAAGCATGATTTTTTGCCATTTTTTACAACATTATTTGCAAAAAAAAAATTATTTTAAATATTGATAATATTCCGATTTTAGGTTCATATAGAGCGCAATACTATGAAGAAAGTAACTGCCAATTTTCAAAACGATTGGTTGAAAACTTAAAAAAAGTTAGGGGTGAAAAAATTTCTCGGTGGTTCCGACGAGAACTATAAGTGTGTAGAGTAGCCTGTTAAAATTTGAAAGCAATCGGTTCGGTAGAAAAAAAGTTAGGACCCGGGCTGCCAACTTCGAGGTGCCAACTTCGATCAATAATAATAATAATAATAAACTATAAAATTTTTTGAAAATTTTTTTTTTATCTTTAATATGTAAATAAAAACATCCTAAATATCCAAAATGATTCATTTTTATTTTCCTACAAAAAAACGCCCTCCAAAAACGACATGAAAATCGGCTCAAGTTACCAGACTACCTTAATGCCGCGATAGTTTCCACCACGCCCCTTCAATTCCCCGGGCATCACTCGTGATTCCACTCGATTCCAGCAAAACACGAGACCAGCATGCTTATATACAATTTTCTAGGCTGTCCGTTGAAGAGGTTGTACGAACTTCCAATGTGTACGCACTTCTCGAGCTCTCCCCACTTTTCCTGTCGTTGCCAGCGGATTTCATTACATATATCCACGCGTTACTCGTCACTCGTACGGCGTCTATATATCTATCCGTCTCTGTCTTCTCGCTTGGCAACTGCAGGGCAAGAATACTTATCGTGTATATGCATGTACTATAGTGACTATTGCGGCGAGGAGAGGACACGCGCGTGGGGTTTAGCGAACTCTAGCGTGACTCCTTTCTGTACGAGAGGATATTACATTTGGTTTTGAGAGCCTCTCGAATCGTCAGCGTCTCGAGAAGTAATGGCGAAATTCGTTGCTTTTTTTCAATGCGGACATTAGCGGCCGAAGAAACGATTCTTAGGGTCTCAATTTTTTTGTCCGACGCAACGATCGTTTCCGTTTTGACTAAACGAGGCGTTCTATCACCCGGATAATGATAGGGAACTACGACTTTGGCTCTTTCACACCGAGATGAAATGCAATTCACGTATTTCAATATATTTGCTAATTTCGATCCTTTTATCTTAACCTCATGATCCACATGGTTTTCCCGATCACCGGGAGTCCTGGACGATTTAAACTTACCACCGACGGGACGTAACCACTCGGACAGCGTTATATTTCGAATTTTCTTCTCTCGTTGTCCTTCTTTCGTGCATTTTTTACCTTCTGGTTGTTGCTTAGAATCTCGATTTTCGTTCAGTCCCTTTTCCACGAGACCCTGCCACGGCTCATTTCCATAACGACCACTCGACTTGCTCGCTATTCCGAACCTCATCCCGATGGAACTCGTGCCGCTTCGATGACTCCGCACCGCCGCGCAATTCAATCTATCCCTTCGCGCAACGCCACGAGATCCTTGGCTCTTCGCCTCGGGCATCCACTTCGTCCCGTTCCCCTCGTTTAATTCTCCTCTCGCAGTCCCGTGTACCTGCTGCTCCGGCTTCACCGCTCTCGCAGGTGTCTTTAGAGCGCTTGCAGCTGCACTCTTCGACCTAACGCCGCGTCGAAACATCTTGGCAGCGTCGAAACGTTGCCGATCTACGTAGTCAACGTTGCGGGAATCATTCTTAGATTCGCCCGCATCTGCTCCAGCTTTTGTGATATTAAAAACTCTCGAAAATCTCGGTATTCCGAAAGATTTCATTTCACCGGTTGAATTATTTGACGTCTCATCGTTGGGAATTGAAATTACAGGCTTGGACGCGAGCGGGCACGGTGAGAATCGGAAATAATCGAGGATGTCGAAAGGTTCAACGTCGTTTACACGCCTCCGCGGTGTTTGAACAGAAGCGTCGACGGAATTTCTAATTGTTCGAATTTTCTTATCCGTAGAATCAGATTTTTCGAATTCTTGTATTTCCGCGTTAGAGCATGTGGTCTCGATTTTTTTTGGAAAATGAAAGTAATTCGAAATGTCGAAGGATTCAACGTCAGCTGCATTTTTTTTCATCGTTTTCCGTGATGCCTTTACCGTTCTGAATATCTTTTCGTCCGAATCGGCGTCGGAAACTAAATAATCGCAAACGTCGAGGGGTTGAATCTCGCGTTGCCCTCCTGTTTCTAAAGATACACTTGCGGATTCTTCGCTCGCGGAAATCAATGATTTTGACTCTTCCTCTGAATTATCCGAATAGTCGATATAAATTGGTGGCAAATCTCGTTTCGATTTGACGATTTCCATGGATGACGGATCACTGGATATTTTATCGGTTAAGTGGCTCCGATTAACCTTTGGTTTCCGATTTCTCAGTACGATTCTTCTCAGATCCAACTGTAATTTCTCAATTTCGTCGAGAACCGCCGTTACGTTCTTTAGTTTAGTCTTTCGGCGCCGATTCATTTTGTGACAGTAAAATATGAAACGGGACGCCTTTGTTTCGTTAACACCGGAAATTTATCGATTGACTATTTCGAGTAGTCGAATCGATCAGGATTCCCCATGAATATACCACCGACACCCATCCGGCGACTTCCGAGTCATTGAGTCTTTTATATTTCACTTTTTATCCGTTAATATCAACAGAATATAGCACATAAGTAGCAATCACAACTATTATTAATAACATTAGACCTGAATTGATGCAGCTGTACTTACTTTTAATATAAGAACTTTTTGACTCCAAAGTAATAGTCGTACCTCATCATATAATTCTTCGTACTGGACGTCGATTCCTTCTGTTGAATTTTCTTCTTCTCATGTAACATACGAGGGGGGACCCAAAAAAAACGGGAATTGCGCTGCGCCGGGGAGGGAGAGTGGGGGAACCCACTGCTCGACCAGGTGTCCGTTGGGGACACGTCTCCTGAGTTAGCGTGCGAAGTTCCGTCGCCGTGAGTGCGTCGGTTCGCCCGTGGGAATTTTTGTAGTGAAACAACTTTTTCCATTTCGGCGAAAACGTGATGGCCAATTGTCGAGAGCAAGGCGCGGCTGTGATATTTTGTTTCCTGTTGGGGAAATCGGCCGCGGAAACTACTGTAACGCTTAAGACTGCTTATGGAGATGCTGCCCTAAGTAAAACCAGAGTCTACGAGTGGTTTTCACGTTTTAAAAATGGAGAAATGTCAATCGAAGACCAACCCCGTTCGGGACGCCCCTCAACGTCAAGAAGTGACGAAAACGTCGACAAAATCAATGCTCTCATTCGTGAAGACCGTCGCCGAACCATTGATCAACTCTGTGAGATGTCGGGGTATCATGGAGTTCAATTCAGAGGATTTTATCCAAAAATTGAGGGAGGGTATCCGGAAGAAAAGGGCAGATCTTTGGCGCACAAGTGACTGGTTCCTTCATCATGACAACGCGCCGGCCCACGCCCCTCTCTCCGTAAAGCAGTTTTTGACCAAAAACTGCATGACACCAATTGTCCACCCTCCCCCTACTCACCGGATCTAGCCCCCTGTGATTTTTTTGTTCCCCAAACTCAAAAGGGACATGAGAGGAAAGCGTTTTGCCACTGTGGAGGAGGTAAAACAAAAATCGCTGGAAGGCCTTAAGAACATCCCGATAAGTGAATTTAAAAAATGTTCTGAACATTGGAAGGATCGTTTGCAGAGGTGCGTTGTGGTCAAAGAGGAATACTTTGAAGGTGATCAAAATTTGGTGTAAAAATATTAAAAAATAAAGAAATTATGACGAAATTTCCGTTTTTTTTTGGGTCCCCCCTCGTATGTATAGATGTCTTCGTCTTCTGTTTTCATGTCACCACTCACGTACCTACAACAAGAAGAGGAGCACTTTTTTTCTCCTTCAAGTTTATAATCAGAGAAATGCCACTACGTCGAAACGAAAAGTCAATGACGATTATAATCTTCGAACATTGTTCAATGACCCGAGGACATTAGTCTCAATAATTTAAAAGAAAAAAAATTTTCAACGCATCTCCCGATAACCCCAAATGAAGATGGTCAATTCGTACGGCTCATTGAGCGGAGCAACGATGAGCTCCGCCTCGTTTTCACGTCCGAGAGGAGAACCGGAACTCACGCTCGACGACGTGGCTACGGTTGTCGCGTCCTTGAACAGCAAAGTTTTCCAACTACGAAGAGACATTCTTGCACTGAGGAATTATCCGGGATCGGAAATACCCGAGGGACGAGCGGGGTAAAGGTCAACGGTCGCAAAACTTCGTTAAACTTCAGTGGACTATGGGATTGAGTGAGTGCGCGCGCGTGGGGTTGTAACAGAATTGGCACATCTTTGAGTTTTATAAATTCGTTTTTTCTGTTTTTTTTTTATTATTCATTGCCAATTTTTTTGAAAGATGATCTTCAATCGTGCCTAGGTATCGCTCGAAATTATGGTCCAAGTTTTCTATTGAAATGATTCGACTGGAATTATTTGAAAATCGTAAAAAAATATTAATTCAACGCGAACTTATGGTTCGTGGGAATTAGTAGAATTATTAAATAACGAATGGCATAATGGGGACAATGAACCGGTGGATGTCATTTATCAACGTTTCTCAGATATGGTTACGCGGCAGATCGGAAAAACAAAATGTTGGTACGAGAATTATACGAACGAAAAGACGAAGATGTTTCGAGAAGAACAAAACCCATTGGGTCAAAATTTGTCAGGAGAAAATCGAAAGAAGATTTCGTTCGAGAACACGAGGATCCTTCTTCGTCGGTACCATTTTTATCCGACAAAACCCGTACGGAACAGACACAGTTGAGTCAGCAGGAAACGCGAAAAATGTCCTCGAACCGCGGTAAACATCAACGCACGTTGAATTTGCCATCGGTTGAACGGGACGAATTTACCGTTTTTGGAAAAACTAACGGAAGAAGTAGGAACGAGTCTTCGAGGGAAATTCTCAGAAATAACTCGAAAAACGTAACGACCCAAACATTTGAAAATCCAAAGCGAAAAAGTAAGATTTCAGCTAAGGTTCCAACCGAAAAAACATCTAAATTCAAAGCTACTTCCTCTGGTAATCGTAAGCCTTCTTATCGAGACCAAAATGCTGGCTCTAGCGTACAAGAGATTTCGATTAATTCGAAAAATTCGAAGATCCACGATTTAAAACGGAAAACGATTACGGAAGAAGCGAGAAGTGGAATTATAGAACCGTCAAGAGTGCCGATGGAATGTCAGGGAATTCGACACGCACTTGGTCTTTCAACGGCACACTGTAGTTGCAATTCCACCGGAAGTGCAGTTCGGCGAGTAAGAAGAAAGAGAATATCGCGGGGTGTGCAGTGCGAGCGTGGGTCCAACGATACCAAACACAAACGATCGAGTGGTCTCGGTGGATGTTTCGCTTTCAAGTGTTGCGTCGCCATTGGTACCAAAAGAGAAATACAAAAAAACGTTCAATCTCTCGAGACGCATGGACCTAAAAACAATAAAGACAATAAAGAAAGCAGCAGCGAATTTCAAGATAAAATCGGTACTAAACGAAATCAGCGGCTAATGAAAACAACGAGCAATTCTAGAATCAGTGGAGGAGCCGACGAAACAATTCCGCAACGTTATAAAATTGCTGCCAAGATTTTTTGATAATGTAAACAGGCCCCAGCGTCATCTTGGAGGAACGCGGCGAAGACAGAAGCTGCGGTGAATATGGATCGCTGGGTTCAAAACAATTAAGTTGGAGACGTTCAAAGACGTTTGAACTAATGTCCGATGGAATTTCACGGAATTATCGGTGATGTCGGTTATATAATTACGGAGAAATATGAACATCTCGTTGACCGCGGTGTTCCAGATTATTAAAATGAATAAAATGTTTCTTGCACGTAATAATCCATAATTAAAATGCCAGGCGATCACATTTTACCCACGTATTTTTTATCATCTTGCAGGTTTTCATCGTACGATTTTCTTCTGTAGCGAGTATTTTAGGTTGGTGACCACCCATCACGCATCATCCGTGCCCTTTAATTATTATTTCTGTCCCCTATTTTCAGATATAAAATTTAAACGAATATAAAGTTAACCTATGTAGGATCTTCGCAGATCTTCGTTGATACAGTATGTACTGTCCGTGCCAACGTTTTTAAACAATGTAGGTAGCGTTATGATCGACCGATGAGGGGTTCCCGACTTCCCGTATTCAGAGCTTCCGCCCACCATTCCATCTACGACACTCGAACCGTGACGTACTCAAACGTACCGTATACGCCTGTTGCGTATCTCCCGAGGTCGATCGACGCGCCATCTATCGGTTCACAGAAGGCATAACGAAGGTGGTCGGATAGCGCAAAAATACGACATGTAAACACAAGTATAAAGAAAATGAAACGTTTATTACTCCTATTCAACAAACTGACCTACCTTATAATTTATTGCGGCTTTCAAAATGTTAAGACCAATTTGTTTCGTCCAAAATCTATCGCCAAAGTGTTATGTATTATTATGTATTGTATTTGTAAGAATATACGCGTTGAATGAGAACGAGGTTATGGATAAATTTTGCTAACGTATAAAACGCAATATATTTCATACGGAAAATGCTAAATAAAATTTTAATGTTACATTAACCGTTATTTATGAAAAAAGACCACGTTTTCTATGTCTATGACAATGGTGCTTCGCGGATCATAAAAGGGTAAGTTTTACCTGAAACTAAAATAAATAATCCACCATATGAAATCACAATTGATGTAAGTTTATTAAATTTGTAAATTAATAGACATTTTCTGTAGGTAATTTTGTTAAAAATATTGGAAACAAACGGTAAGTTAAATAAAACTACTGTATATAAATAATATAAATAATTAATTAAATTTGTTAATTAAATATTAATTAATTAATTAATTAAATATCAGCTATGAAAGAATTTATGAATATTTTTCAGTTGCAAAACGATCGTTCGACTTTATACAGTAATTGCGCTTGTAAGGCTGGTCTATCTAATCGAGGGTGTAAACACTTCGCAGCTGTGTGCATTTATGTCAATGAAGAATGTACTACATCCAAAACCGTCCAGCCGCTAATGTGGAATGAGCCTAGTAACTTCCAATCTGCAAAATACAAAAAAGGATTCACTATAGACAGTTCAGTTTCACAAAGAATAGCTGTTTCGGAAAAATGCTCCGCGGTAGATGAAATTGAACACGTACAAGAAGAACTTATGCTGCTAGAGTGTTCATTTGCGAAATACGTACAAACTGAGAAATCAACTGAATCAAAAAAAGCTCTTCTCAGGCAAGAAAAAGAGAAGCATCTGGAAGAATTGCGTTTTGTGTGTGAGGAATTATTAAAATTCCAAACTGGTGCTACATATCACAGTTATGAATGTCTTTCACAAGATAAAGGATTGAAGGTAATTCTAAAAAGAATTGTATGTCCCGAGGAGCTTCAGACCTTGTATAAAAATATTCAAATAACGAAAGAGGAATGGGTTCGAATTTGTATAGAGTCGGGAAGTTAATCGGGGTGCTTTCAATGGTTCAGCGAAAGATTTAAACGAATAACGTGTACGAAGAAAGCACATCGAATCAAAACGAGAGAACAAACTTTTGAAGAACTTGCCGTTCAATTTATAAATGACAAGTTTCACGGAAAAATGACCGCAGATATTGCTTATGGCCTGCAAACTGAGCCTATCGCGAGAAACTGTTTTTGCAATTCTACTGGATTGAAAGTACATACAATCGCACTCGTTATCAAAATGGCTCAGCCATTTTTACCAACAAGTCCTGATGGCATTATTCTGGAAGACAAATCTCTTTTGGAAATTAAGCGTCCTGCTACGTGCAAAAACAGCAAAATTATTAATCGAGAAAATAATACGTCAAACGTTCCTTATCTCTTTTTTAATTCCAAGAGGAAATTATATATCCACATAATAAAAATTTGATTGAAATAATTCTGTACCTTATTTATATATTAAATAATCATACATTAACTTACCTTCTCTTAACGGCTTGAATCCGTCGTTTCTTTCTTTCTAATTCATAACTATTTGATGGAACACCATAGAACTTTAACTCCGGATTTTTAGCTTCAGTATTGAAGCAATCGACAAAGCTGCAATTTCTATTTAAGCGAATAATTTCGCTGCTATTCGAAACCATAATGAACGTTTCGTCAGCTGGTTCACCCTTGTGTTGCCAGATCTTACCGATAGGGCGGCGCTGCAGGAGATACGCAACAGGCGTTATATACGTATCTGTATTTACCGGTACGTGGCCGCCAGCCCCAAACCATAAGGAAAAGGCGATATCTGTATTATTGTTATGTACCTTTTGCTCTATCATTATTGACAAAAGAGATAAGAGGAAATACAATATGGTGTGCAAAAAGCTATACGAGTCCGATAAAGATGGATGGGTTATCTATGAAAATGGAGATAGTAATTATTGGAATCCTTCAAATTATTTTGTATATTTCATATTTTGTTTAAAAACGTAAATACTCGAGATGTGTGACTTAACCTGGAAATGATTTCTTTCAGCCTACAAGTGGATGTACATCAAGGAGAACAATAATAAATGCAAGGAATTTTATGCATCAACAATTAATAGATTTTGCAAACAAGTCTTCCTGCCCCAGGGCTTTCCCGACAGTGTACATTCTGACTATGTACCTTATCAAACATGGGACACCGTGCAGGTAAACCTATTTAATTAATATCAATCTTAATGGTGATATACGAAGGTGTACTCTAATCTCGATTAGGAAATTCTTCAACGAGCTAATTAACATTTATATTAGGCATTTGCCAGTACTATATTGGGAACGCTAACGACTCATTCGATAATGCAAGGAGTTGGCGTAGGTGAATCTACGGCGACACCTCTCGCAGCAGCTATAACATGGATCATGAAGGATGGCACAGGAATGGTAGGACGTATATTGTTTGCTTGGTGGATCGGGTGAGAAACGTAAACCAATTTTTAACTCGTTGTAACGTGTATCGCGAGGAGCATACAGAGTAAAATTTAAATCGAAAAATCCGTCGAAAAATCAGTCGTGTACAGCTATAGCGATTGTTCGTAAACTTTCCTGACTTGCTTAACTGTTTGCAACGCTTCAGACCAGAATTGGATGCACAATGTAAAAAGTGGCGCCTTTTTGCCGACGTACTCAATGACCTGGCTATGGGTATCGAGCTCGCATTGCCGGCTTTATCGTCGTATTCAATCGTAATACTTTGCCTCACGTCGACTATGAAATCTTTGGTAGGCGTAGCCGGAGGAGCTACCAGAGCATCCATTACCCAACATCAGGTTCGATAAAATTTTCGACTTTTTATCGCTTGGTTGCTCCACTGATTTCGTACGATTCATTATTTCTCATTTACTCTTTGTGATAAGGCGTTGGATAACAATTTAGCCGATGTATCAGCCAAAGATGGCAGTCAAGAAACGGCCGTTAATTTGATTGCTTCGCTGGTTGGTGTATATTTACTGTCTTATTTGAACGCGAGGTATAGTAACTATCAATTGTATCTGCCTTTGTGAGGAAAAAAATTGTGTCTGTGCGAATGTGGCCTATTTGCTCATGAACGCATGATCATATAATCAAAATGTTAGTTCTTACTTAGTGTACTACTACGTGGTACTCGTTGCAATCCACATTTACGCCAATTACTCGGCAGTACGATCGTTGTGTTTCGATACATTCAACGAGGATCGTCTCGCCATTGCCATAAGGAATTATTTAACGGAACCGTTGATTCTCAGTCCCAAAGAGGTAAATCAACTAGAGCCGGTGTCGCTTTTCGGTAAAGTATGTAAGTGTCAAATTATTTACAAAAAAGATAAGCCGAAGCTCTTGCACAGAATGTGAAAGATTTTCTCACATAAGCATTTAATTCTGACTTCAGCGGAACAATTATGCGGCTTTAATATCGTGATCGGTGAATCGTTAGAGAAACTCATTGGATCTATGAAGTTGGAATGTGACAAAAACGTCGTGACGCGGCGAACTATGAAACTTTTTCACGAGAACAGGATTTTTGATGATGAAGAAAGTGTAGACAGGATGGCTCTTGATTTGATATTACCGGATATAAAAAATCGAACAATTTACGTTGCGCTTTATGACAATGTAACTTCAAACGATATCTTAAACGCGTACTTCAGAGCTTTCTTACGAGGCATTTATTTAAGTATGAACCTTAATTTACGTCCTGTAAGTATTTTTTCTTTTTAATCACTGAAACGACGTTTATCTACGATAGTTGGAATAAAAAATATGCATTTTCTTCGTAGGATATAATACAAGTGGCTAGAACAACATCGGGTCCTTTGTCAAAGTTGTACAAAGCGAACGAATTACGGGTAAAGCTACCTAAAGATGTCGACATTGTAGATACTATCATTAATTCCGAAGTCTCTAAGTGGACTAAACTACTCAATAACAGTGGTAGGAAATTTAAAAAAACGAACACAAACTTGAATAATTTTGATTTTTTACTCCGTCCGTCAGTTTACTCAATTTTTTTGATATTTCAGAATGGAAGCTAATAACAAATTTGTTATCCGTCGGTCCTTACAGATCACACTCAAAACCAATGAACATGATGTGAGAATATCGACATTAAACACAACTGTTAATTACCATGTAGGATATATTATTTTCCATTATGTTCCAAATGAAATTTAATACACCCGTTTAATTATCCGCATGGGAACACAATTTTATTCAAACAATTTATAAAAATATGCCGTCGCCGACCAAGAACGCACGAACTGTGTAATAAATATAAAAAAAAGAAGACTTTATACAAAGAACTTACAACTAGCATTCTTGATCGGGTTTAGAGCCAGTCTGAGACAAATGTTTCACTATGTCTACCCAATCCCATCCCCGTGGCCTGTCGCCTTTACCATCCGCTTTGTTCCACTGTCGACGTTTCTGCGCTTTCGTCAATTGCTCTTTTTTCAATTTTTTCGTCGATTCCTCCTGTAAGCCAGCGAAAAGAGGAACACAGATTAATTAGAGAACGGTTAGAAATTCGTGATGCCCTATTGGTCAGATTTTTTGTATGTCTTTATGAACAATGTGTTGAGATAAAATGTTTCAGTTTAGCATTGATAGTGTAACATTTTGTTTTTTAAATTCTTGTACAATATACCTGTTGGGCATCATTGGCTATTGTCAATTTATCCGTTTGACAATTGAGTTCGTTGATGGAAGTAGGTTGAGTCTCGATCAATTCTGCAAGATGCTCTTGCACAGATTGAAAGAGCGTATAAGTCATTGCGGAACCGAGCCATTGTTCGGCCTCTGTCTCAACGTGAGTCACCACTTTATCCTTCACAGCTTGTATGCTGAATCGATTAACGATGAATTTTATTCCACACTTTCTTATAACACAATTTCTTAGACGCTCAATTCTAGACGAAAATTAATAGATTCATAGCGCTTACATGTGTTTGTTGTAGAATGTATCCATGCCGATTAATGGCTTTTCTGACGGGTATGTTGGACCCCAAGAGATATCAAGTAAAAATGATTTTGGATCGTTATCTTCGCCATACTACAAATATTGCTTGGTCAGTAATATAATTTAAATAGATTAATTAAAATTACATGCAGTTCAAATAAGCACATTAATGCCTGATTCCGCTAACGTTAATCGAAGCTCAAGCTCGGTTCGGACTATCTCCGAGCTATAAAAAAAAAATTGAACCCCGTTTAAACCGCGCGCGTGGAATCGGTCATGAATTAAGATTCTTTCCAGTACTCGTGCGATAATAATAATAATTACAAAATCGAGTCTCAAAGATTTAGTAATATTTTACGTAATATAATCAAAGGACTGTGAAAAAACCTTGTACTGATATGTCGTTGGCGTAAGTTCTTTGAATGCAGCATCACCGTCGTAAATCGACAACAAGACTTCTCGCTCCTCTTCCTGTAGTTCGGCATCGCACATTTTCGTTTTTTTGCCCTCTTTCCTCCGATTATGCGCTAACGAACAAATAGGAACGGTAACAGATATATACTCCAAAATTACACCTCACGGTCATTCGGCGGATTTTTGAGGTTATTATATTCTTTTACACTGCGATCAAAATAAACGAAACGGCTGCGTTCAGAAACAATATCCGGGTAACTAGGCGTTTAGAACTTTCGCCTCAGCGGCCAGTGCAACATTCTATGGCTGCGTTCCTTAATTCGGCTATTCATCGTTATTCATCATCGTGTTTCTTTTTAATACAATGTGTGCGAAAGAGACAGAATGATGAAAAGCCGACTTATGTCTCTCTTCATTGCTGCGTTGAAGCAAGGCTGTTTTTTTTTCCATTGAATGATTTCGTCATTACCGACCGAACAACGCGCACCACGTGTGCGCGTATTCTGTGTACATCTAGTGCTTGAAAACGTCTATTGAGTTGGAGTTAGTGAAGAGATAAAGCTTGTTAAAAAAATTAACAATAATGCGAGGAAAATTATTACATTCATAATCAAATCTGTTTATATCACTTTTCATTCGCGCTTTATCAGTACAAAGAGGTAAGTTCGATTTTCTTATCATTCACCAAGTAACTTGGAGTCCAAGTTACTATAGCAAGTTGAGGTTATGCGGAGCATGTGTTCAATGCGATGCAGTTTCGCGTAAAAGAATATTGACCACGCGCTCTCTTCAAATAATTGTAGTTAAAAAGGCTTGGTTTTGTCCATTTACCTACAATTTTATGTTAATCATTCCCGAACGTCGCTCCATTTATATCAATAGCTCCGGATGAATAAGTCCTTTTTGTTTATTCAAATGATGCTCATTCCTATCTCCGTACAAAGCTTTGTTTCACGTTTACATATATTTCAGATATCTATCATTAAAATGAAAGGAAAAAACAATAACCAAGAGGGCGAAGGAGCTTCTTCAGGGAAGAAAGTAAAGAAGTCCGTGAGTTTCTCTAACGAAGCTCGAACCACCAAGAGGCCAGCTTCAACATCCAAGGAATCCGCGATATCTGTAAAAAAAGCAAAGAGGAGTAAATTTGAAAAGCCTACGGAGACAAAAAAATTTGATAAATCAACAAAAACAAATTGTATCGATAATACTAAAAAGCCCTTCGCAAAGAAACAACAAAAGGATGAGAAAAAAAAGTTCTCGCCACCGAGCGCCGATGGTGAAAAGCCCAATTGGCTAGAGATGAAGAAAGAAAAGAAAGAACTAAAGGAAAAACGTCGCGCGAAAAGGTTAGCGGCTGTTTACGAGCCGAGCGTGAAAGCCAAGTTAATTGGTGAAAAATTGCGACGTGCCGACTGTAGCACGGACGAACGCGTTAAGTTGACAAAAAAATTGTATCAATTGTTGAAGGGAAGCTTCAGAAAAGCGATATTTTCGCACGACATGTCGAGAGTCGTACAGTGGTTTTTGAAATATTGTGATAGTGACATACGTGAGGCCGTGATGACCGAATTAAAACCTGCCTTCGTACCAATGTTTCAGTCAAAATATGCCAAAAATTGCATTAAAAAAGCCCTCAAGTATGGCACGGAAGACATTCGTCGGGAAATCATAACGTCGTGTTATGGTCATGTTGTTAAACTCGTTAGTCACAGTGTATCCTCGTCACTCGTTGATTACGCTTACACAAATTTCGCTACTGTCCTTAACAAGCTTCATTTTAAGCAAGAATTCTATGGCGACATGTACAAACAGGCGAAAGACGACAAGATCAAGACAATAAGCGACGTTTACGCTTCGGCCAATGATATGAAATCGGCAACTCTATCGGCTGTGAAAATTAATTTACTTCGAAGTCTCAACAAAAAGCTTGTCACTTCGTCAATAGTGCAGGCTGTTCTGATCGATTATTTGACAGTCTGTACACCCGAGGACAGAGCCGAAATAATCGTCATGTTGAGAGGTTCAATTGTCGAATTGTCTCAGAGTGAGAATGGCGCGAAATTAGCGATGATGTGCATATGGCACGGTACAAACAAGGATCGAAAATTATCATTAAAATCATTGAAAGAGCAGATAACGAATATTTGCAAATCCGAGCATGGTCACGTTTTACTTTTGTCAATATTCGATTGCGTCGACGATACTGTTCTCGTGAAGAAATTAATTTTATCCGAGATACTCTCGGATCTCGTCGACGTTGCGTCGGACGATTACGGTAGAAGAATTATTCTCTATCTCGTTGCGCGACGTGACACCGCACATTTTCATCCGGCACTCGTCGAGAATCTCAAACAGGGCGATGACAATGCAACGAGCAAGAAATCAGCCGATAATCGTGAAAAAGAACTCGTTGAGGTGATTATCGAGCCACTACTCGATTCTATCGCCGATAATGTAACGTCGTGGTTGGCCAATAGCTCGATCGCTATGGTGACTCTCGCGATATTGAAACGTGGCCATGGTGACAAATTAAAGAGCGCTTTCGTCGCAATTACTGAATTCATTGCGAATGAAGAATCCCGGATAAAAGAAGAGGATGGAACGGAACGCGTTGCCGTTGAACATTCTGGACTTCATATGATGCTGAAAAAACTAATTCTTACGGACAAGAATTTTGCTGAGAAGAACTTGCCGACGTTTGGTCAAATACTCGAGGAAAAACTTAACAGGGAAACTCTCGAACGATGGATCAATTACAATAGAGGTTGCTTCCTTCTGATATTACTCGTTGAGAATAATGTTGAATCCGTGGTTTGTTCGTTGAAAAAAAAACTCAAATCTTTGTCACAAACGCTTAAAACGAAAAGCGGTCCGGGTGCTTCGATATTATTGAAGAAAATCAAATAAACAAATAACACACTTGTTCACTAGATATCCAAGTTGTATTTCGATACAGCCTTTTTTTTATGAAACATTTCCATACAGTTATAAACCTAATATATATATAATATACTACGGGGGCTCTGCGCGCCAACCTGCCGCTCGTTCGCCTCACCCAGCCTACTCGATCCCGCTCGCTCTCCTCAACTCTTGTACGCGGCGGCGGCGATATATTTAAGTAATATAGAAAGATATATATATATATATTTCATGCCGAATATACCCGCTGTGATTCCTGTACGATCGGGGGGAAAGAGCTGTTATACACCATCCATACTTATTATGCTTCTGATTATGCTTTTGTTTATCCATTGAATAATTAATTAGGCACGATAGACTATCGTTTACTTGATCTACAGTGAGGTACGCCGATATTCCAATTGTCTCGAACACGACGGCTCTGAATAGAAAGAAACAAAGCGAGAAAAAAAAACGTGTACGATGAACTCGTTCGATTATGATCAGTATTTTTGTCTAGTGGAGTGTTCGCCTTTAAACTAGAGCATCGGTAAGTTTACGGTTGAAATATTACTCGAGGATCCGTAGATTCGCCGCAAATAAAGGACATTGGATTCGACGCAATTCCAGATAACATATTTGTTTCCATATTGGGAATTACCACGGAGGTCTGGCCCATTCAATGTGGCCGTCCATTCCCAGTCAGGTAGCACTAGTTAGGACGGGGAAGTTCCCCGTGCTAACTAGTGTTCCCCAGGGGAACAGAAATAAACACTCGATTAGCGTATATTTTTTTGCGAAATGTAATGTTTTTAGTCCGATCTGTTAACAAGGATTATTACCGTTAATGTTTCCACGTGGACAGAACCAACTGTGACCAATGGATACAGTCGGAGAGCTTTATCGCCATAAGGATACGGTGAACCTATATGACGCGCCATATTTAACCTCAAAATGAAAAAAAATTGCCCACCCCTGTACAGCTAAATACATGACTTCAAACAATAAACTATTACTCATAACATCAATCTATCACATGACATAATATTATATTCATAAATTGTTCATTTTTCAGCAATTACTCAATTTCAGTCACGCCTCTTATTGTTTACACGACACGGATAAAACGGTATTTGATTTCGCGCGTAGGCTGAAAATCTCATACCCCGAGGACCGAACATCGTGTATGTTCTCCCGATTTTTATTTGTTATATTGTTGCTGTAGTAAAGGAGTACGTTTTTAATTATGATTTAAACTTGACTCTTTCGCACAGTGACCACTGGGCACCGACTGGGAGGAAGTAGTTTGAAATTTGGCCGAGAGAGGTCAGGTTGCTAAATGGTAATTCCCAATATCTGGCGTTGTTTGAAAAATGTAGATTCAATTACGGAAATTAAAAAAAAACAGCGATCGATTATGTAGAGTGAGGTTGGCATTGAATATTGAGAGTTCCCTTAATATCGATAACCCTCGTTCGCACTTCTGGCTGTTTGTCCTGTGATAATTCCGGCAACATTTCGTTGAAGAATATCGTCAGATCGTCGAGCTGTTTCGTGTTCCCTGTATCTACGAGTTTCTTTGACAACGAAATGATAATATTCAATGCTTCTTTCCTGATTCTTGTGTACTTTGATATACCTAGAGAAAAAAAACGGACAAAACATTACGCGAGAGTTGCAACATTCGAAACTCTACTTTTGTTTTAATGGCGTACTAACGTGATATTTGACATTAGTCCTGAAGTTTATAGCTCAGAGATATCATTGTCTCTCTTAATTCCATTTTTGTTTTCACTTACCTATCGAATGTCTTAATATAGTATTAAGAGTTTGCCAAATTGTCTCTAAAAGCGCTCGATCCTGACCGCTCGTTTCTGTGATGTTTTTCTTCAATAATAAAAGTTTGTCGACAAAGAGATTCAACGTCGTTAAAATTGCTACTTGTATAGGGCGCGTCGTATGTGGCAGTGTCTCGTTACAGTGAGTTACAAACTGTACACAGTACTCGTCTATAAAGAAAATTCGAAAATTGTCACTTCTATAATAAATCCTTCGCTATAGAACATTCGCGTTTTGTTCGACGGTACATTAGGAAGCCATACATGATTATTTCGTAACGTGAATTAAAGTAGCTCACCTTGAGTGTCTTTACTGTCGCTCGACGAGGGCCAAGCTTTTCCGAGAGCTTCGTAAACTGTTTCTTGCAACTTTAATTTATCTTCTCGTCGCTTTATACCTTCACTCGTTGCGCTATGCATATCATCGTCATCGTCGTCGTCGTTCTTTCTCGACAACTGTAATTTTAATTGTATATAAATTATGTCCCTCGTTTCATATCAGGTTATCGGCAATGAAAAACTATTAAAAATCATTTTTATATAAAACAAATACTGGAGAGCACAACAATAATTGTGACGAAATTGAAATTATAAGTTTGCTCGCATGAAAATGGTTTCGAATAATAATTATTTCAACAATTAATATAGCAGCGAATTTGCGTACTTTTATTAATATTTCCTGTGCAATATCGTAGACCTGAGTAAATCGGTCGATTCCTAGTGCGTGAAGAACATCAGCGAAACCTTTCACAGCGTGTCGCCTATACTCCACAGATTCTTTATTACTTTCTTTGTACAAAGCTTCTAAAACAGTAGCCATTAATTCGGTATCTTGTGTCAGTGATTCCCTGAAAATTCAATCAAAGTATTGTTGGTTTAATTATAAATTGAAAATAACATCAGCCGTCAATCGGACAATCTCGGAACACGCGTACTTGCTGTTGCACGCCAAGGTAGCGAGTGCTTGAACGAGACGCTCCTTTCCGTTCCAAGTTCGGCCCTGGAGACCAATCGATAAAACCATTAGCAAGCTTCTACGCGCCTCTTCGTCCAGCGTGCATCCAAGCTTGAGAGCTACGGTAGACACGGCGTTTGCAGCCTGAGCTTTTGTAGTCCAAGATGCCGATTCCAGAGCATTTTTTAAAGTCCTCGTGATACCCGTCAAATGCTGCCTAATTGCATATTCCGTACCGTATGCTATATCACCCCACAGTTCGGTCCACAATTCAATGGTATTCTCGTTACCGGCAATCTTTTCCGCGTGCATCGCGAAGAACGTCAGCGGTATTAGAGTTTCCGCGTACTGTTTGATAACATCATTGTTGTGATTGTTTATCGATTGCAGAGTTTGTCCGATTGCGAGTCTTATCGAGTCATCTGCCGAATTAATTTACATTAAAAAAATGTCAAAATGTTTACTCTGGTACTCGATTGATTCCGCGAGTCGAAAAAACATAGAAATCGCATAGGAAATGAGTACACCAATTATTTTCCATACAAAATATCGTAGTCGTGACATATTAGTATCGATAAAATATGAATTTTACCTTCTCTCTCCATGTACCATGTATTTAGCATATTGAACAATTTGTCCAGACTAGATTGCTTCGCAGATCCTACTATATGCCCGATTGTTAGGGCATTGGTTTTCCTCACCGCAGCGTTACGATCGGTAAGACCATTTGAAAGAGCCCATAAAATTTTACCTGTTTACGCAATATACCGTATTTAAATATTTGTATTTGAGATTGGAAAAAAACGTGGGAATTGAAAGCTTGCATATTGCTTCCTTATTATTTTATCTTGCTCACGAATTCCGCACCGTGATCGAGTTAGTAGAATATTTTGATCAGATGAATTAATGATGAAGCAATGTGCAAGGTTGTAATTTGAAGGTTGTTTTATTATACTGAATTATACCCGAACGATTCTAAGGTACCATGGGTTAGTCAAAAGCTAAAAAATTACGTAAGTTAGAGCGATGAGATATTTTTTTTTATTTCCAAATCCCGTAAAAATTCGAACCGTCAAGTAATTTTTACGAAAATTACAGGGAACAAAGAAACTTTTTGAGCATCTTTCCCTAGCACAGACACGTACATTTTTTCTAAACGTGATTTTTCGACTTATTGGTACATTTTGAGAACATTGGCACTAAAAACACGGGATTGTTTTTCACGAAAACAAAGATTCCACGAGTAAGCAAAACCATTTACAACAATACCGATTTTTTTTCTTCATATTCAAGAAGAATAGTTAATCCACTCGTCACTCACCAGCAAAAGGTTGTAACTCTTGTTTCACATAACTGCATAAGAGTATCAAAAAATGGGATATTGCGACCTTACTACCCAGACCGATACTGGATTTGATCAATTCTATAACTTTGGGCATAAGATCTTTGAGAATCGGACCATCGACATATTGCGAACACTAGAGTGAGAAAAAAAACAAATATGAATTGATAATCAATTAAATATGATTTTTTTTTGTTCTCTTCGCGAAATGACAAATTTCTCGAACCTTAGTTATTGTTTCTGTTGCATAATGACTCTTTGCAGCGCTCGTTCTCACACTATCGATAGCCTCTTGAACCACGGTCTGCCCTCCATAAGCGTTACTCATGTAATTTAGCTTCGGTATTTCCAGATCCGTGGCTGTTAGAAGTCCGGGTATGAGAGTAACGAGATAAGGTTTGAGGATGCTTCCTGCGGTCGTGACGAGCTGTGAAACCGCTTGAAGGGATATCGCTCTGACCGTTGCGACATTGTGGATTATACCGATATCTAAAAGTACCGGTAGAATAGCCCCAAGTACCAGCTCACCCGATTTTCCGTACGATGAATGACACTGACGTACACAAATCTACGCACGATTTTAGAAATTGGGCAACACATAATTTAAAAAAAAACCAATATAATATATATCATTACAGTAACGACTACGATAGACGCGAGGGAAGAAACCAACAATTTATTCATTTGGAGCGTTCCACGTCAAATCGACTTGAGCCACAATTTTTCATGTTGTTGTTACAACCTTAAAAGGGATGTAGTTTTTATCAGTAAATGTTTTAAAATAACCAGAGGTTTTTTTTAGAAAGTTTTCATATTTTTGAATTACAACTATCCTACTGTTTTACGTAAAATAATTATTTCTCAATCTTTACTAAGCAGCGGTTAGAAAAAAACAAAAAGTGTAGGCAAAAAACTGCATATCTTTTAAGATCGTAACAACATGAATGAATTGTAAAACAGTGCGAGTCACAGCCAGGTCGATTTGATGTGAAATCCCATATATACCTTGCTGAGAATTTTAGCAGTCGTAGTAGCCCGCATTCTCGTATCCTCGTGGTGATCATCCATAACGCGGAACAATTGTTTCCAAAGTTTCGGCGAGCGTTTAGCCAAATCTAACGCGGCGCTTGATTTCAATAGATCGGCAAGAGCGAGACAACAGCTGCTCCTGACGCGCCACTCCGCGTGCGTCAGATTACACTCGATATCGTCCAATATCGCCTCGTGGTATTGCTCCAACTGAGAAAACAGAACTGATGGCAATCCTGGATTTGTGTGCGATCGCGATATAATCGTCGTCTATTGACCGTGATAAACGATCGTTCATTCGCTTACAACTTTCTGCGTCGATGGAACAATTTTGTGCCAAATCCTCGACATACTCTGTTGCGTCTTTGGCGTTGGATCAAACTGATATCTGTACAATTTTGGCACAATGTCAGCCAAATTTTTTGTCAAATCATCACCGGACAAATTTGCAATAGCCGTGAATCCTAGTGCCGCTCCTTTTTTCGATGCCCAGACCGCGTTGTGATTAGCCAAATGCATGAACTTATAAACGAGCTCGGGTTTATTTAGATCGGATGCGAGCGCACAGATTTCACGATAAGTCGATATATTGCCGCTGTAATAGATTATATTGTAAGTTATCGGAGGGATATTGATATTCGTTGAAAAATTCTTCGAGATTCCACTGCATCAAGTGTTAAAGATCTATCATTTTCCTTGTTTCGTTTATTCATATTTAAAACTGAATCACGATGATAAAATGTAAAACAAAATGCAAAATTGCAATTCTGGAAAATTCATCTATACTGCTGTTCATTGAAAACTCCTTTCCTTGGAACGTGAAAATACTTCCGGCGATATTCAAGCCGAGCGAGATATTATTCAATACTGCCTCATTCAACTCAACTATCTTGAAGTTCGAAAAAAGTCGATTTGGACTTATTAGTTTCATTCTAGCTTCGAGCATACGTTACAAATTTGAAGTTGCAACTTTTCAAGATGGAAATGCATTGAACTGTGAAAATCACTTACCCCGTTGGGCATGTACCCAATTCACCTTCTTCAAACAGTTCAGTGTCAGGTGTAACTTTGGTGACTGTTCGCTTTCCCTCGGACAGTTGACCCAACAAGTTTGATAGTAGCTGATCCCGACCGTCCACCTCGCTGGTATCGTACACCAGGCCTAGACCCTTCGATGCTACGTCTTGCACTATATCTGCTCGCAATTATGCCAAAGATTAGTTTTATTTATTGAATCGAACGTAGAAATATTCAATGAGCGAGTGAAAGATTTTTTTTTACGACGCTTTAACGTAGCGCGTTTAACTCACCGCTATTTTCCGAAAGTAAATCCATGAATGCACTCTGAATTGGTCGCAGTCTACTTACTATATGTTGTCGTTTGGCATTGTGTTTTACCAATGCCAGCAGCCAGATAGAAACGGCCTGTTTGGAAAATTAAAGAAGAAACAAAAGTTTGGTTGATCTACGACATAATGTACTACGTTATGTAACCACACTTCGGTAATTATCCGTCTTACCTGTCTAGAGTTGGGATGTGGAACGCGAGAGAGTTTCAATAATTCGTCCGTCACGAAGGCCAAAAGTTCATCGCTTTGTTCGGAATACAGGACCTCATGTTCGTTCGGAAGTGATTTCCAGACGTCCCGAGCTTCCGGTGAAGCTGGTCCTTGTACGCACAGTACCAGAGACTCGGCCATTGATAAATGAGTCGACACGTCTTTCGTCTATGAATATTTAGCACTCATTAAAAATTTACAATTCTCACAACGTCGGAACTATCAACGGTATTTGAACGAATAAAGATTACTAAGATAGAGGGCACACAAATTATAACGATACGTTCAACAATCGGTAACAAAAAATTATAACTATTATTTACGTAACAGGAATATTGCCCCTGGGAAATTGTCATTCTAAATTGGTTTCCATTCTTTTGGTTTTTTTTTCTTGTCCTGCTTGTTTACACATATGCTTTAGCTCACTCACTATTTAATACCATCAAAGGCCATTGACGATGGTCCCCGTCCCTCGGAATCCATCCCTCGATCTCGCCGCCATTAATTTTAGGGCAAATTTTCCGGAAGGGCAATTTCCCAGGGGTTAATCCCAAGTTTATTATTCAAGGGGTATATAGTAAAAATTTATTCGGCTGCCTTAATCGATATTCGTTGGTTTATAAAAACGTGCTTATACATAGTTATAATTATCGTAATTTGTCCAAATCTCAATAATGACACAATCTTCTAAATCGTGGAAAGTACTTACCTCTTTCGCCAGTTCGATCAATTTTTCCGCCACCGTTTTCGTGTATGGGAAGTTCTCACCGATGCACAGTTGTCCCAATGAGAGAGTGGCTGTTTCTTTGATCTATAATAGAAAATTCGCGTATGAATGGTGATACGATCGAGTTAAATGTGCGTTGATGATTGAGTATGTCAAGTTTCTATTTCGTCATTAATTGCTTTTGTAAAAAAATTGCATTTGGCCGCAATATACGTTAAATTTCAATTATATTTGATAAACTGCAATTTCAAAATGTACTGCCCTGTTGATTATCAAAATTTTGAATAAATTCGTCGGCAGATCGAATGTTCAGTAACAATCCGTACAATGGGAATAAAAACAACAGTAGTTGGACGATAATAGAAATTTCAGTTGTTAAACGTAATTGGACAGGAGGCGTATTACGGTCCTACCTTTTGATTCATCTTGACGTTGTTGAGAATAGAGAATAGAGTTTCGACGAGAATATTTTTGTTTGGGCCCTCGCCGCTGCCCGCATCGGGTATAGGTAGAGCAAAAGTTTTTCCTAAGATTCCAATTCCTCGAGCGGCCGCCCCAGCCAACAGTTCCGTACTACTTGTGAGCAAAGACCCTGAAATAAACCAACACTTTGAGACGAGAACATTTAGCGCTAATGTCCGATAATGTTGGAAATAAAAAGTCTAAAAACATCTATCAAATTACATTTTAAAAAGTATACATATTTACAACGATAAAAAAATCATTTAAAGTATGATTTTAATTTGATTATTGGAATACACACATAGAGTTTCAACGGAGCTGATGTAAGTTGTCCATTGCAGAAGAATTTCTTTATCGTCGGTTATTCGCCGAATCATCAATGTCCTCTCGAGCATCCAGGAAAGTGCGATTATTGCACCGTGTTGATTTTCCAAAATCCGATGTTTCGAATTATTCAGAAATTCCGTTGCCCTCGTCTCAAACTCCTTTGAATCGCAACCATGAGCGACGATTATCGCGTGAATTTGGGCTGCTAAATTTCTTATATCCACTTTGGATGATGTCAGTAGGGATCTTAGCCAGGGCAATTCTTTGATGTAACGTTCGGTCATGCAGCTCGGTATCGTTCCCACGACTTCCAAGAAAGCGTTCAACGCCACAGGTTCTATAATTCAGATAAATTCGATTATATACACTTGGTGACTATAATTTTGTTATAGCTGCATTGCATTATTTCCTGAAAAAAAAATATCGTTAGAAAAATACTAATGAGCATAACGAGCAACGGAGAAAAATTAATTGTATGTAATTACTGTGGTTTGTTATATTCGTTCTTGTGATTTCTTTTATTTGTAAAAAAAAACTCAACGATCATTTTTTAATAAACCAATTAGCAAATAACTAATATTAATTGATGTTGGAATAAATAAATATCATGGAAATGCGTACCAGCAATTGCGTGGTTGAGCGGCATTATTATGTCCAGATAATTGTGCAAAGCTTTTGGTTGTTCCTGAAACAATTTTTCCAAATATCTTCCGACCAAGGGTGTATTCTCGCAGGGATGTTCAACTGGTTTAGCTAATGATGAAGCCTCAGCGCTTTTTGCAAGACACAGACGAAGATAGTTGACAATCTATCGAAAAATAATAATAATAGGTGTAGTTATGTAGAAGATTATTGTACAATCATATCAAATTTATTGGAAAAAAATGGCAATTTTTTAAACTCAAAAGCAAAATGAAGTAAGTGAAGAAGACGATGAATTCAGATCTTCGGATATTAACCGTAAAAGGTCTTAATTCATCACTTTCTCAGTGTTTTTTTTTTATTCAACCTCGATACATTCACAATATCAAATAAACAGTGAGTAATCAGTACCTCCTTGAACGTGGCGATGTTATAAGGAAGTGACGTATTTCCAACGGTGACTTTTTCACTCGCAGGTCGCTCCATTCTCGTTTTCATTTTTTTATCGATGCAATTCACCAACTGCGGAAATTCCGGGAGAAATAATGTTTTTGTAGCTGTATTATCTCGCTCAATCACATTCGAACTATCGTACAAAGCTTTCATAGCTTCAACTGATATTTCATTTTTCTCGTCGCCGGAGGCCAATAGCAAGAGATATCTTGATGGCGGGTGATCCGGCGGAAATACCGTGGCGGCATAGTGTCCGGCAACGGATCTGTCAAGCATCAAGACCGCGCATTAGGTAAAAACATCCTATCGTCACGAAATATAATAAAAATGATACGAATTTAAACTTGCATATTGTTTCATCATGTCTCACAAATTTTCCTCCACGAGCAAGGGTTTTGGAATTTTGGTTTCAATTTGTACAATTTTTTAAATTCCTTTAACTTGATAGTGTCAGGTTTGCATTAATTTTTAATACTTTTTTCGTAAGATTGAAAATCAATTATTACACATAATAGTTATAGCGATTTTTCCAAAATTCGCTGACAAAGTTCGTTGAGAATTTTTATAAATTTTCCGAACAAAATAATTGAAACAAAAATGATTGAATTCGTCTTCGGTGACCGAGTAACTTACCTGACACTAGACTCTGGCGATTCAATATGCACAGCCAGCAAAGTACTCATCATTTCTATACCATTTTCGTCCTCGCGGCCAAGTACAAACGCCGATGACATACAAATCAGAGCGTCTCTCACGTTTCTGCGCAATTCAGGTTCGCTCTGCAATTAAAACAATTCTGTATAGAACAACTTGATCCCGAAGTAACTTTTTAGCGACTAGGCTTGGACAATATTAAGATCTTTTAGCAGGATGCCCGTACCGTCACGAGAGCCTCGAAGAAACGTTGTAAAAGACTCAAATCTTTATTCACCAAACTTGGAATTCTCTGACCCATTTTACCGATTATCGTATACGCCATTGCCTCATGTTCACGTTCACCCTCGGATATCAATTTGATCATGCCCTCGAGGAGAACTCCGGCTACTCGAACCAACGGTGCAAGACTGCATCTGTGGGGCAAAAACAACAACAAAAATCACGTTTCAATCAATAAATGAACAACGAAAGAGTTGACCAATGTACTCACTGTTGGACCATATTTAACGTGAATTCTAGCGCCAGGGATTTCAATTTACGATTGGGATTGCTACCGTAAAGTGACTCAAACACAACCTGTGGATTGTTTGATGAAAAAAATTTTAATCGTTACTCTCGAATATCGATCAAACTATACGAACTCACGAACTAATGAATAACATCGAAAAAATGTCTTACGTGAATACACGTTGGTATGATAAATCCGGCTTTGGATACGCGACAAAGATAATACATGAGCTTGAGACGTATTCTCGTGTTGGCCGGGACCCTCTTCATTTCTGCTTTGACGTCTTTCCGGGTGCCCAATGCTCCGGTTCCGAGGAATAACGTGTAGAGAGGCATCGCGAGTTGCCTCAACCCCCAATCCAATCCCCTATGCAATAATATTTATCAACATTTTAACTTGCACCCTTTAAAGAGATACAGGTCATTGAACGATGCTGCATCGTTCTCGTGTAAAATTGCAAATTTCATAATATAGTATATTAGATAATCATGAATAAGAAAAATTTTAGACAACATATTGAATCTCAATTGAATCTATTTAGTTCATATCCAACACCGATGAGCCATACCTCACAATCTTCTTCAGTTCCAGATCCGCTGCATTTGCAACACTAAATCTCGTGTCCGCCGCTGCAACGATAAGATGTATGAGAACATCCATATCAGGAAAAACGCCACCGCCGATGAATTTTACGATTCCCAACTTTATTTGTTCGAGTTGTTCGGACGAGGGGGGACTTTCACCGATAACCCTTTTGAAACCGTACTCGCTGAGGCCCGGTGGCACAGGGAATTCTATTGTTTGACCAGGTTCTTGGCTATCCATTTGACCCACGGATCTAGACGTTAAGTGCGTTTTAATAATAGTCTATTTTTGAAAAAATTGAAAATCGTTTTAAACCTTAACGAGTCGTTAAAATTTAATGAAAATTATAGCAAAGGGGGCAAAAAAAAATTTCGGCTCGGTCAGTCGAAATATTAGAAGTTTTGTTCTTGCAGACTCCTCACACACACACATACATCGGGACGTTATTTGAAATTGAAACATTGAGAACTAGAAAACATAATTTTTTTCACAAAAACAAAGCTTCCTCTACTTGCATTAAGTTCTCGGCGGAAACTATATTATCCTGCTGCCATTTAATATTACAGCATAAAGTTTCAGTGCATACATATCGATACTTACCCATAAGGTAGAAGCAGCATGTCCAGTATAAAATTTAATAGATGCTTTGCTACCTGAAGTTTGTCCGGTAAACCTATCAAAGCTGCTCTTTTCTCAGCATTCATGGGAAATACAATTTGTCCCAATGCCGGCATAATGACAAGTAGCAAACTATAAATACATGAAGAAATTATGAGTTTTTTTCTATAAAAACTCCGACTACCATATTGTTTCACACGTTACAATATGTTTAAACATTAATTACCTATCCTGATGAGACAGAGGTTTTCCATCAATGGCATTTAAAACGCTAGGAACAAGCTCTGCCTGCTTTTTCATTTCCATCCGTGGATACCCCAATTTGATATATATTATCGTGAAATTCTATAAAAATTCAACATAAAATTCTTACAGTCATTTATTATGTTACAAGAAGTGGATGTAAAGGGAGATGTACAAATTCTCACAATAACGAACGAACTAGCAGCCGGATCCTGATATTGAAGTAACAGAGCTTCGACCGGTAGTTGAACCTTTGGACGGCTCTTGACTCGCCGATTGATGTGTATCAAAAGGCCCATAACTTTCTTTCTCACGCCCTCCTGGGGGCTCGAAAGTTTCAATAGAACAGGCGGTAGGAACTTGCATACCGACGCTTGAAGCTGTTCGTCAGTGTCTGCGCTTCCCAAACACAGAAACACCCTCTCCAACAAAACTATTCGAGGGAAAAGGACACACGCGCAAACAAAAATTAATCAAGTTTATACATTGACAGATTATCCATTGATATACATATGTTCCGACATTAATAAGAATTTTTATAATAAAATATAACAAAGAAAGTTGTACATTAACAGCAATTGCAATTAGCAAACGCGAAGAATGAAATATGCTATTTGCATTTTGCATTGGGTTACATGGTCGATGACATTGCTAGATAGAAAAATAGAACAAGCAAAAAAAAATCAATATCACAAATATTTAATTACATCGGAAAGAAATTTCTTTGTTGCTCCGAAAAACATTGTTCAATCCTTTTTTCGAAAAAAAATAAAAAATAGAGTAGAAACTTGAAGTTGCCTCTTCATGGCGGCGTGATATTTGACTTTTTTTACTACAAAATCCCAGTATCATCCGAACAATTTAAATTATCGAAATTTCGCGAAATTGTTTCGTCACGCGATACAATTGAGAGAGAGTATGACTATTGTTAATATCGTACGAAAAACACGTTAATATGATAATAAAACACTTTTTTTTATTAATACTCACTCAACTCGTCCGTAGCGGCTGCCATTTTGAAACTGCTTTTTCGCGATTCTCATATGTCTCCTATGGTTTTTCCAAAGAGTCGGGCGCGGCGAGCGGGGTGGGGGATGGCGTAAGAATAATGTCATCGGATGTCGAAGAAGTGGCAATAATGAATGGTCATTTTTTGTTATTAAATCGGTACTTGAATTACACGTAGAACATAGAACACCTTATAACGTAACACAAGCCAAAATGTTACATCGTCATTATCGTAATTTAGTCATATGAATTTTTTTCATCATAAAAATTGATCTTTTTGAAGGTTATGATCGTAGTAAATTGTTTTTTTCCTGTTTTCAAATGAAAATCGAATTCAGTTGCACGGAACGGTGGATAAGAAAATTGGAGAATAGCAATAATATATATAGCCTGAAATCGATACGAATCATGCTGGAGTTTGATTTTCTAGTGTATATGTTGTGCTCCGGCATGGGATCGGGTACCAAAGGATTTTTTCTGACCTCTGGGCAATGAGTCTGCGAACGAACGAGAATAATTGAATCATGAACGAATTCAAAGAGAATTGGATCACGATCGTAATAGTATTTTATTCCATTTTTCCAATAAATTTGGAAGAAAGATTTATTGAAAATACGATTATACGATCGATGATAATGTACGAATTTTTATTTACTTCAATTACAGCATTAATTACTCTGACGACCAATTCCTTCAGCGTCTTGGCAGCTTTTACCCCACAGAGCATCGCCGTCTGTGTGTAATAACAGTCCGATATCACCTTGTATTGACTGAAGAAAATAAAATTGGATCGATCATAATTTTTTTTCAAACTTGAAAATGTTTCAGAGATTTTATTTTTGCATACTTGCACAACTCTTGATCTTCCATGTCTTCCGTCCAATCGGCAGGGCCCGCACAATCTATATATTCGTTGTGAAGTTCTTGGTAACAGGCCATATATTTTTTGAACGCTACAAGAAAAGGAATAATTTTTCCAAAAACATTATTTGTGACTTTACATTTCGTTTAAAAATGCTTGATTCTTTAAATACTTTAATGTTTTAATAGTTTGGTTGTTATTGTTATTGTAAGGGATACGAGAATATAGGGACTACCTAGCTGATAGTCAGAAGGAACGCATAGTTTATTCTTAAGCATTCGAAGTCCCGCCGTCAATTGTATATACAAATTATTCTTTGGCAGTGGATCACAGATCAGCATCCAAGCATCAATAGACTCCAAGGTAGCTCCTACTTTTCTGCAAATTCAAAATATTTTGTTTCATTATGAGAACAAATACATTTTTCCTGTTTTTTTTTTTTTTGCGTTAATATAGATTCTGGTAGAATTTAATGTTAGCACAGTTTACTCAAGTGATAGGATGCTAATTAGGTGAATAATGCCAATAAATTATAAAATAATGGATATAATAATAATATTAAAGGAATCCATAATTAGACAATATATGGGATTCAAAGGTATATTATTAATAATTAACGAATCAATCAATTTGGCAATATTCAAGAAGTTGATCTAAAAAAATTCCATACAATAGAAAGTCTTTATTTGTACAGACCTGCAGACGGGCTCAAAATCCTTGTAGGACGCAATTTGAAGAATTGTTTCGGGATTTATAACTTGTATTTCAGCGAGATAAAGCATTATTTGATCCTCGTTGCATTTATCTCGTTTTTTCGTAACTGACGAGGTAACAATTCCATAAGTGGATGTTCCTTCGCTGAATGGAAAATTCAATTCTCTCTCGTCATCCTCGTCGCCGTTCGTCAATTCATCCACGGACAAATTATCATTATCCGCGTAGGACTCGAGAGCCCCACTTTCCTTGCCGATCGTAATGAGGAAAAGCATAATAACAACGATGGACAGAACGGCTATGCGCTCACCGCTCATTTTCAAAACTCTCATGTATATCGTTAAGTTAATCTTTGATCTCAACGTTGAAAATTAATAATTTTTTGTTATATATCACTTGAAATGAGGTTTCGGAGTTTCCGCCAACTTGATCATTCTGAAGCCTAGCGTTCGATTATTCTGTCGTCCGCTAGGATAATCGAATTTTAATCTATCGTGAAGTTAGCATTGAATCAAGCGTCGTCTGCTATAATAAATATATATAAGCATCTACACAGCTCGATCATGCTTTTGTGTTGTGTTTATTTCTCATTTATTCTATATTTCGTCTCAAGAATCGAATCAACGACTAATAATAGAATCTTTCACAGAAGTATTTTTCAATAATTGCCGTTGCAATGTTATGTTTTTTGAATAATCCTACGAAGTAAGAATCCATTGTCCTCCGCGTTGACGTATGATTATCGTGTTACTCTGAAATTTTCGTGGCTTATTTTTCTCGGGAATAATGTTTTTATGTTCGTGACCTTAACATCGTTGCCTCTTCGAATAGAGGTCAAATTTTGAAAGATTGCGATCAGTTTAGGCAAGACGGAGCGGCGTGAATTAGGAGCCCAAGTTCTCGGAAAAAAGGTAATTCATCCGTTGTTATCGACCCTTTTTTCACTTTTGTTGTCTTTCTTTTTTGTCTGCATCAACGAGAGCTAAATTATTGCATATATAATTCGCGATTAATTACATAAAGTTATTTCAAAACGACTTTGATAGCCTCTTGGTCTTTGCGTGCCTGTAATGAATTCAACATTGCTCTATATACGATCCCACCCCACTCTAGTTTTATGTTTCGAATTAAATTCTTCCAGCGATTGTTGAGCATCCATCGTGTATATAGGGTGAATATATTTCAACTATTTTTTTTGCTTCCTCCTGGAAGAAGCTTTGTTTTTCAGAGAACAATCGACGCTATTCATTTTATTAGTTATTCAATTCGGTTTTGCTCAGCTGTAGTTGGATGAAAAATACAAAATTACATTCGATGTATCAACATCCATATACTCGTCAGTGAAGATTATTCTCATGCGTAAAACAATTTTGCAATTTCTATACACCGTTGATTATTCTATACAAGCAATTATTAGTGATTATTGTAAAAATATATTATTATTGTGTCTACATTTAAAAAATTGATATTTTCATGAGCAATAAAAATATTCAATATCGCACGCTATTTTTCTTTCATTAGATAAATGCATGAATTCTTGCAATTGAATTTATTGGCCTGTATAACACATAAGGGTTGATTTTTCTAAGCTTGTTTATTCTTTCAATATTATTTTCATTATCTTTATAGTTAATTCAATCCTTGGACCAAATATACCATATATCGTGCTATTAACGAACGCAATCGAGATTGAAATAACCAAAGCTTTATCATTCGCTTGAAATATTTATGTAAGAATATACTTATTTTTAAAACATATTTTAATATCTCGAAAATAATGAATTTTATATCTAGTTTCAAAGTATATATCATATTGGAAAAAAAATTTAATATCCACAGTTTTTAGGATTTTCATATCCTTATATATATATTTCTTTACAATATATTTTGTCCTTGCATAATCTTACTTGAATGTTCTTCTAACGCTTTAGATATGTCTGTTATTATAGGTAATGCTTGGTGTTTAATAAATGATTTACCAAAAAAAAATTGATTATCGTTGATAAGAGCACGCCGGATTAGAGCTCAAAGGTGGAAGGGCTTATCACTGCTCAAATGAATATCGCAGATAAACCATATAGCCGCTTCGCTTAGTGAACCCTGTAACGAGAGTATACGGATACGTCGATAGACGTAACGCGATCGACCTACAACATGATGAGGCGATTCTTCAGAAAGCTTAGGAATTTCTTTCAAAGATTGTTCAATGGACGCTTCTTGTGCTCGTTCTGGTTCTACGTAAGTCCGAGAGCAAATGATTTAAAAAAAAAAAATGACGCGTAAATGAGGGTTGTATGGCTTAAAAAAAATTGTGTATATCGTCAACAGAAATTGGCACAATTTGAATAAAAAAATGATTGATTATACTTTTGTAGTAAAATGTATTATACCTTGGCGCAAATAATACCACTGATATTCATTATAAAATTTAAGATTAAGTTGAAAAAACAAAACAACAGTCAATTTCGTGGTTAAAATAACTTTAATAAAAATAGAAATGACATAATGATAAATAATTACTTTGTAATAAAATCATTTTGAATAATTTTTTCCTTTGAATTATGCCCATCCCTTATCAGCGAACGATGCTCTCCGCTGGACTCGTGTTTTTTTCTTCTCAACCAGCCCATAACTTTTTTTTTCAGCTGCATGTAATCCAAACGTATATAGAGTAAGAAAATAGCTTCTGGTTCTGTATGTGTTCGCAAAGCGTAACAAAGTAACGCGATATACCGAATTGCATGGTTAGTACACTGCATTGTGACTAAAACTTATATTAAGCGCTTGCACGCAAAGCTTTTGTTCACTTAGCCCATTGCGTTTGTCACGTAAGTAGAGGAAGAGCCTAGAACGCCAGGAAGATAATTTAATTATCTTTGATCATTAGGTGGACGACAATTTTTAAAGTTAACTCTTAACCGAGTCACAATTTTAAATTGGTTGATTTTTTGTAGAATACGTTCAACGAAATGACTGAGAAAACTTCAAATAACGAGAAAGATGTCGCGGATCATGTGAGGGTACTTACTTTGAATAACGGAGAGCACCAGGATGGCATTCAATACAGAGTGAAAAAGGGTATGTGTTGCAAACTTAATTTATAAGTGTATTCATTAAGAAAAGAAAATATTCCTCTCTTTGTACTCTAAATGTTCACAAATCGGCAGCTTTATTCTGTGCCCATCAGGAATTACAGAATATCGTATTAAATACAATTTAATAACGCGAAGAATTAAGTATGGAATAAAAGTTGAATTTATGGTGAACCAAAAGGTATTCACAACATTTATTTTATAGTCAATCGTTGATGCTTCTAATCTGAATCTACAAAATATATTTTCATACATTTGTCTCGGTACAATTTATCACCGAGTTCATTGTTGTATTTTTTTAAATCTCTTCTCATTTAGGATGGCAGATCGAATTTCGGCTAGGACCTTCATTATTTGGCAAGATCGTAGATGTTTTTACAAATCATCCCCCAACGAGCGATCGACAATTCGAAAGACACACGTACTATCAGCTCCAATGGAACAAGGACGCGGCGACAATGCGACTAACGTCGGCTGGATCGTATCATTATTACGTTACAGATTCAAAGTTAGTTGGATAACAGAAAATTTGTCACTTTCAACTTATTTCAGATATTACGCCGATCAAAACAACGATAGTTAGTTCATGGCGCAATTTTTTTTATCCACTTTTAAATTAGTTCTATTCGTTTTGACTAATTAAAATCAGTTGTGTTTTATCGTCACGCACTAATGTTGTATTGCTTGCAGAAGCGGAAGCGGAGTAAAGGCAATCGCATCGGGCTATCTGTTGGTGGAGCCCGAACTCCAATTACCCGGAAGCGGAGGAATTCTTCCTCTGGATTGCATCCAGTGTCAAACCGTTCTCTCCAAGTGTCTGGGTCCTTTCTCCACTTGGGAGGACAAGCTCGTTGTTGCACGCAATTCCGGATACAATATGATTCATTTTACGCCAATACAGGTCCATAAAATAACGAGATACGTTCTTTTCCGCGTCTCCGAAATATTATCGTTATTACAATATTTTGGTAATCAATTGTCAATTATTATACAAATCAGGAACTTGGAGGTTCCCAATCGGCCTACAGCCTCAGCGATCAATTGAAATTAAATCCGATGTTTAACGATGACACTGACAAACCAACTACGTTTAACGACGTCGAACAGCTCACAAATAAAATGCGAAACAAGTGGAACGTGAGTACTGTCCGAACAATTTTAATCACTTTTTCGTGACGAAGTGCGTTGTTTACTCATTTTATTTTTCACAGGTATTAAGCATTTGCGACATAGTACTGAATCATACGGCTAACGAGAGTCCTTTCTTGGTGTCACATCCGGAATGCACGTACAATTGCTTCAACAGTCCACATCTGCGACCGGCTTACTTATTGGACGCTACGCTCTTCGAACTGACCGTTCAAGTTGCCGGCAATGAATGGGAATCGAAGGGTATACCATCGATCGTCGAAACCGAGGATCACTTGAACGTAAAGATTTACATCTAGCACACACAATTTTATTGATCAACTTGAATTTTTGACAGAACGAGCTCAATTAATATATCGTGAATTGAATAATACATTTTCTAAAATTAGTCAATTTATAACGTCGTGTGGTCCCGCTAATTGTAACAATTGATAAAAACAAATTTTAGTCGATACGTCACGCACTGCACACGTATTTCTTGCCTCTCGCCAAGATCTACGAGCTGTATACCGTTGACGTTGACGAAATAATTGCTGATTTTGCGAATCTCGCGCGTACACGAATACCCGAAGATCCAGCGGCTAATTCTCCAACTTCGGAATTGACAATTTCCATTATACAAGATCCGCAATATCGCAGACTGAAATCGACTATAGATATGCAGCTGGCATTGCGCATATACAATGCGTACAGGTAAACTTTGTTAATGAACAAAAATTCATTATTATATTTATTATTATTATTAATACAACTAGATATTGATTATAATGATTATTGAGTACTTAAAAAATGGTTAACCAGGGCCGACTGCTTTGACGAAGAGACCCGTTTGAAACGGTGCGCCGAAGATCTCCGCGCGAAAATTCAAGACTTGAATAGCGGCATTATTAACGAAATTCAGAATCACTTGAATGCGGCGATAGAAAACACCGTCGCCGGAATCCGATACTTCAGGGTACAGGCTGATGGTCCGAGACTCAAAGAAATCAGTGAACGTAATCCCCTAGTACCGAGGTAACATTTTTTTTTAATACTCAATACGAAACGATCTCATCGATCGTTTCGTATTGAATTGTTCGTTGCTTTTTTTTCTTTCTAATTTCCATTTGGCATACAATTTACAAACTCTCTATCTCCACAAAATTTCGAGATATCGAATACTTTATCAAATATACAGGATTTAAAACCCCTTTTCGCCGTAAGCGTTTGAGCCCTTTGTGGTATTATAAAGCAAAAAGATGAAATATTTATTCGTACGATTGTCGGAGCGTTAATAATCGGATATTTTTGTCAGATATTTCACCGACTACGGAGCTCCGCGATCATTAATGGAAAGAGAAGCTACGATGTACTCGGAAAAGGGTTGTTATCTGATGGCACACAACGGTTGGGTAATGAACAGCGATCCATTGAAGAATTTTGCCGATTCCGACTCGAACATCTATATCAGACGAGAATTGATCGCTTGGGGCGATAGCGTTAAACTGAGATTCGGCGAAAAACCCGAGGATAGTCCTTTTCTTTGGCAACATATGGCCGATTATGTTGAACAAACTGCTAAAATCTTTGACGGTATTCGCTTGGATAATTGTCATTCGACTCCGATACCTGTGGCCGAGGTGTGTGATACTCTATTTCTCCCTAGTGCTTCTCATCTAATTCAACTACCTCGTTTTCTAAATTTCGTTATATATATATTTCTTTTTTCTTAATTCTTTAGTACATGCTTGACGTAGCAAGACGTGTCCGTCCGGATCTATATGTCGTGGCTGAGCTATTCACAAATTCCGATCAGAAAGACAATATCTTCGTAAATCGTTTGGGTATCACTTCCTTGATCAGGGGTACGTAATTCAATGAATTACTTTTTCTTCTTATATTTATAAGAGATACGTGACTATTGTTTAATTTTGAAACAGAGGCGATGTCAGCGTGGGACAGCCACGAAGAGGGCCGTTTGATTTATCGTTATGGTGGTGAACCGGTCGGCGCTTTTTTTCAATCTCGTCAACGTCCATTGGTACCTTGCATCGCCCATGCTCTTTTCATGGATCAAACACACGACAATCCGAGTCCAATTGAGAAACGCTCTGTTTTTGATCTGTTGCCGAGCACCGCTCTAGTTTCTATGGCTTGTTGCGCCAGCGGTAGCAATCGAGGATACGACGAGTTGGTCCCTCATCACGTACGATTTTTTTTTTTTTATAATTCACTATTCATAGAAAAAATGGATGCTTTATAATTCGACTCTTGTGGCTTCGTTAATATTGAATTAAGCTTTATTTTTTAAACAATTGATCACTTCTTGCAGATTCACGTTGTAGACGAAAATAGGCAATATACAGCGTGGACCGACGATCAGGAACACTTAAAGGAAAATCCTCGCTTAGTTAGCGCGAAATCGGGCATCATCGCTGCTAAACGAGCATTAAACGATCTTCATTGCAGTCTTGGCCTGCAAAAATTTTCTCAAGTATTCGTCGATCAGATGGATCCTGATATTGTCGCTGTAACCAGACACTCACCGTTGAGCCACGAAAGTGTCGTTCTCGTTGCTTTCACGGCTTTCAAACATCCCGACTCAAACGCCAAAGATCTTAGAAGACACGTTAGACCTCTGCGCGTCGAGGGCGTTGTCGAGGAAATCATTCTGGAAGCCTCCTTTTTCTACGAAACACACGAGTATATTTTCCTATATTGCAATAGTAAATTTTGTATATTTCAAATAAATGGAAATGTTCGATGTACAATTTGATTAATTGTTTTTGTTTTCAGGAAAGATTCATCACCCTTTCACTATCCCGACAAGCACGTCAGAGACGAAAATGTCATCAATGGCTTGTCGGATTACGCTCTGAGTCTAAAGGAGCATATTCAAATTTGCGATTCCACGATATTGGAGAAGGTCGACTCCGGTGATTCGAAAATCACACAATTGAACTTTGTTAACTTTCAACCTGGTTCGGTAGTGGCGATTCGGTTAGTTTAGCGACTTACGAAATATAAATAATATAACTTTGATTGAAATTTCATGTAAATGTATCCATCTATTCTTTAGAAAAATTAACTAATCGATACAATTTAATGATTATTTTTTAAAATTTTGTTCTTTCAGAGTCTCTCTGCACGCCAATATAAAACCAGCTCTTGCTAAATTAAACTCGACCATCGAAACGATCACGTCTTCGAAGAGTTCGGAGCTACGAGCTATCGTGTCGCGTATGGATTTGGGCGGCATGAATAAGGCATTGTTCCGCTGTGATCAGGAGGAACGCGATGAGACTGGAAATCGTTTTGGCGTTTACGACATACCGTCTCACGGACCTCTGGTTTACGCAGGCTTTCAAGGTAAAATAACAACGTTTGTAATTAAATGAGTTCCAAACTCTGTCATCGTAATACGGAGAAAATCGATTAACAAGAGGAAGAAAAAAAATAATTTTCGCAGGAGTAATATCTCTACTGGCTGACATTCGTCCGAACAACGATCTCGGACATCCGCTGTGCGTAAATCTTCGTGAAGGAAATTGGCTGATAGATTATGTATGGCAACGTTTAAAAGAGGACGAGTCGACGTCCGATCTTGGCAAATGGTTTGAGGAAGCTGCTGAACCATTTAAACTGATACCGCGTTATCTCGTACCGAGTTACTTCGACGTTATCGCGGTAAATGTTTACGTGATTCTTTTGGAACAATGCTACGCACTAATGTCGAGGTAAATACTACAATCGCAACTTAAATTAAAATTTTTATGAAAGTGTTAGCTAAGTTTTTCTTTTGATTTTTATTTTCTTTTTTCAGCTTTGTCAAAGAAGGTTCCACTTTCGTAAAATTGCTTTCACTCGTTTCCGTTCAAGTGGGGGGTATCGTGCGATCTTCGCAGCTTCCCGATCTATCGCCGAATTTGGATCCACCGAAGCCTAAGATTAAAGCAACGAATAACGTCGAGGAACAAATGTGTCTGACAATTTCAGCGGGACTACCACACTTCACAACGGGATACATGAGAAACTGGGGACGCGATACTTTCATCGCTCTCCGGGGAATGCTCCTATTGACTGGTCGTCAAGAAGAGGCTAGATTCATTATTCTTGGATACGCTGCCACTCTCCGCCACGGTCTTATACCAAATTTACTCGATAAAGGAAAGAATGCAAGGTTCGTATTCGTCACGAGGCGTTCGATTAATTATTAATTCAATATTTTAGTATGCCAAAATATCTATAGAATAATTAGTGTGAAATAAATAAAAATTGAAGTTTTTTTTTGGCATAATAAAAAATAATTTACGTACAATTATTAATCTTTATTCATATCTAATACTTCTTAACGAATCTCCAGATTCAACTGTCGCGATGCAGTTTGGTGGTGGCTGTACACTATTCAGAACTACATTCAACACGTGCCGGACGGTTTGAAAATTCTCTCAGACAAAGTGTCCAGACTCTTTCCCACCGACGATTCGCCAGCGCTACCAGCTGGACAAGTGGTAACATTATTTTTAATCTATAACAAAAAATACTGTTTTGATTTTGGGCGCATTGTGTTATTTACTAGATGCTCATATAAATGTTATTCCATTAACTCTTTTTAAATCCGAGATTAACCATTACATGTTAAACTTTACCGACAGTATTCAAATTCATTCGTGTTCTCATCTTCGATTCGGATCAAATACTAAAAATAAGTGTTGAAACGGCTATATTATTGATCCTTCTTCACGCTACATATTTGTTTTAATTTTTTTTTTTATGTAACAAAATCACACCTTACTGTTCAAGGAGCAACCTCTTTATGACGTTATACAAGAGGCACTTACCATTCACTTCCAAGGGCTCTGTTTCCGGGAGCGAAACGCCGGCACGCAGATCGATGAGCAAATGACCGATCGTGGCTTTAACAATCAGATCGGTGTTGATCCCGTCACCGGTTTTGTTTTTGGCGGCAATGATGCAAATTGCGGCACATGGATGGACAAAATGGGATCTTCAGAGAAAGCGGGTAACAAAGGAAAACCAGCCACGCCGCGCGACGGTTCGGCAGTTGAAATTGTCGGATTGAGCAAAAGTACACTCGGATTCCTTGCCGAACTCTATAAACAAAATGTCTTCCCATACGGGAGCGTTCAACGAAGAAATCGCGATGGTTTGTTCTAGTTCTTTTTTCAAATAACAACAATTAAATTCAGCCTTTATAATTTTGTTATCTTATTCCATTTTCATTTTTACGTTCTTCAGGCACATTTTTCTTTCGTTACAATATGCAATGTTGTCGTTACTGGTTGTTTTCGGAAGTAAAATTTTTTTCGTAGGGACTCTCGTCACTTGGAGTTACAAAGAGTGGTCCGAAAGAATCGCTGCGAATTTCGAAAAATACTTCTACGTGAATGATTTACCGAAGGAGGGCGAATTGGACCCGGAACTGATTCATCGTCGTGGTATAATCAAAGACAGTCATAAAGCTACTCAGGCCTGGGCTAATTATCAACTTCGACCTAATTTCCCGGTGGCTATGGTGGCAGTAAGTAAACGCAACGAACTTTCGGTACTTTAGATTACGATAAAAAAGAAAGGTGCAAATTGACAATTGCACATTGGTTTCTCCAAATATTTACCCATACACGAATCTCCCTCTATGAGCAAGGGGTTTTTTCAATTTTCACTTCTTCTTAGAGGAAGGAGTCTATGTGCGAAAATTATGAGGAATCAATGTACAACTTTTTTTCTTTTTTCTTAATAATGTGAGATTTGCTTGATTTTTATTGTCCGACCATTTCTTTCGACAAATTGTAAATTCGATCAATTTGAAACGTCTATATTGGTTTTTAGCGAACAGTATTTGGTGACTGTCTACTTGTGTAGAAAGATTTAACCCAAAAGCGCGAAAATCGCACAAGTGTTTTAATTGATATTTTTGAACACATTCAAAATCGTGTAGAATAGGGTCGAGGTGTTCAATCTTCACAAAAATGATATTCGACGAAGAGGAGTAGCCGCTCTACTGGAGTGCAAGACCCGTTACATTTATTTCCGCTAGAACAAAGCTTTTTCTATAAAGAAAGAAAAGTCCAAACTTTGTCTATTTTTTTTACCGAGAACGTTTCATGTTAATGGAAAATATCCGTTTGGGTGGTAATTTAAAAAATTGTCAAAAGACAGGCTTTTTTTCATTTTGTATCCACTTTTTAATAGTGAACATTATATATGCACATAATTTTCAGTATTCGGAGCAATTTAAAGCGAGGTGAAAGCACTGTTTATTTCAAATTCGGTGATAAACTTCTTGTGTCAACTTATTTCTTATTACTTATTTATAATCCCAGGCACCGGACCTGTTTGATCCTCATCACGCATGGACAGCATTGAAAAAGGCGGAGGAGGTATTGCTGGGTCCGTTGGGTATGAAGACTCTTGATCCGGCTGATTGGGCATACAATGGCTATTACGACAATTCAAATGATACGAGTGACACGAAATTGGCCCATGGATGGAACTATCATCAAGGACCGGTAGATAATGACATTCATTTTCAAAATTTAATAATAATAATAATATATCTTGTCTATGATATAAATTACAGGAGTGGTTATGGCCATTGGGATTCTTCCTTCGAGCTCGTTTACACTTTGCCCCGTTGGTCGGTGGTGCGGATGAGCTTGAACGTACGATCGTTTCGACCGAAGCTATAATATCGCGACACTTGGTCGAGGCATCGACAAATCATTGGCGAGGCCTTCCCGAACTGACAAACAAGGATGGTGAATATTGTCGCGACAGTTGTCGCACACAGGCCTGGAGCGCCTCGGCAATTCTCGAAGTTCTCTACGATCTCGAGACGATCAAACGACAATTGCGAACGAACGAGATCAGCGAGAACGTAAACTGATACAATTTTGCGTGTGTTCACCATCGTTACTTGCACGTAGATTATGGAAATTTAATAGGTAAAAACGAGCACAGCGTGATAAACGATGATAAACGGGATATTCAGGGTCGACGCTGCAAGGAACAAAGAGCACGGGGTACGCAGACTCATGAAACCCAGACGGAGACACACGCATATGTAAATCGTCGCGTCGAGTCTGAAAACAAGACGCCGTTATGCACCAGCAGCAGTGTAATACTAGATGTAGTTTCGTCTTACGTTAATAATCCCGATCGAGTTTCCACAATCTCGTTGACAACACCGGAAATCCCGATAAATCATATCAGCGTCGATAAGACAATCGAAGGAACAAATGTTACTATCGATCACGTTTACGAAGAAGTTGGCTCGTTCGACGAGAGGGAAAAAATATACGATATACTGAATTATCGGGAAACTGACAACGACGAGAAAACCAACGAGTCGCTTATCGACACGCTTACCTACAAAATATGCTCGCAATGCGTGAATGGTGTTTGCGGTAGTCCAGTGATTTATAGCGATCGTTTGATACACGGAAAACGCAAGATCTACGCGAAAGAAGCAACATTTCATCAGTCAGAGATGTCATCGTCATCGCAACTTTACTTCGCATATCGTCCATCATCTTTCACTCACGTTGATAATTTATTTCGTCAATTTCACTTCGAGAAACACGAAGATTACATGCCCGTCGTGAATTTGACAAAGACTTATCTTTCGGGAGTACTACCTTATTCACCATCGGTTCCCAAAGATGTGTTCGATCTAGAAATAAGCTTGGGACCTGATATATCTTTACTCGGAAGTAACGATGATAAAATTGCCGAAACTAATACACAGATTTATCATCGTTCTGCCAATAATTGTTATTCGAGAATATCGGAAATTCATGCTCGGCCGCCCATGATTTTCCCACAAATGAAATCAAGACGAATGTTCTCGACCGTTAAAAGTACCGGTTACGACGAGGATACGATATATTGGATGAATTATGATGACGATTTAAAGAAACATCATGTTACGAAAGAAGAACGAGACGAGCAACAAATATCATTGTCGATAAACGATACTCACAATAATAACAGATCGAGCTTGTTGCTTCTCGAACCATTACTACTGATGCCCGAACTCGCGAGTCCGCGACAAAATATTGCGAAAAATCGTATTACACACTCCGAGCACGTGAAAATAGTGAGAATGGTGATTGCGTACACCCTATCGTTCTTTCTTTTAGCTATAATCACGTTTTACATAGTATATTTTACGTAGATGGCCTCGGTTAAACAATTGTTACCTTAACGCACATATTACTTTTCACATTGTCGTATGGGGATGAAAGTAAATCTTTATTTTTTTTCCAGATACTTTTTGCAAATGACAAGATTACGATTTTTCGGAAATTTGGCAAAATGATAAATTTAGAATTTCCATCACCCTTGAATGTTAAAAAAAAATTGACGAATATACAATTTGTCATTGGAAAGAATAAGTCAACGCAATTATCAATGAGCCCATTGATCATTTTTCGAAGATCTCGACGATCAGTGGCTAATTATTGAATTTCGTGATTTATCCCGTCCTCGCAACATAATATTGATTTTTGTTTTGTCACTCTTAACGATATTATTAACACTCAAACGATACTCTCCTATACGCTTGAAGGCTATTGAGCTTTTATGCATAATACTCAAAAGTGCCAAGTGGCCAACATACCTACGTACAATTATAATACTCAAAAAAAAGCGCAATACAGTGATGTTAGGGATTACCTTTTTCTTCTAAAATGTACAACGAACTTGTGTTTTCATTGTTGGAAAAAAAAAAATCTATCGTACTTTTTTCTGGTTCAAAGGAAAAATGTAATTGTATTTTTATACGTCTTTCATGATTGGTACGAATTTTAAGATGAACGAAAAAAAACATTTTTTTTTTGTTTTTTGTTAAATCATACATGCCTTGCGCAATTATACGATCGTTATCGATAAACTTTCCGGTTCATCGAATTAGATGAGACTTTTATTTCTTTAGCCGTTATTCGAGAACGTTTTATCGTTACAATATTAGAATTTGGTGTTTGGAGTTTTTGTGTTATAAAATTGTACGAGAATGTCTGTTTCGTAAAAATGTTATCTAAAATTGGAAATTATATATATAACGCCAGATTCGATGAATAATGCAGATATTTGACATAATCAGCTTTGCTTTTCAGCTATTTAGTGTCGCGTATAGCTTTAAAATTTTTCAAGTACAAATTCGATGCGGGAGTGGGATACAAAAAAAAATCGCGTTGAAACTAGAGACAGTAGTTTACAGTATCGTATGACATCCAAATAAATTTCGATTATCAAAACTGCCATTTTTATTGCTCGTCGAACGAAGAATCTCTTATTTCAATTAGCGCTTATAATAGGTGAAGTTTTGGAGCATAATTTTTCACGAAAATTCGTATAATACAATAAAGCGGATCTATCGGTAAAAATGGTTGAAGTCATTTTCATTTTCATTGCTACCATTTAGTACGTGAAATTTAGAGATTCAGCGAGACATTTTATTAAGTAAAAAGGATATTTATTCTTTTCAATTTTCGATCAATATATGTGTACAACCGTTTGTTGAGATCATTTCACGATCGACACGCGCGCGTTCACCTATGACCCGGTCCGCAATGATCGATTGCAGCGACTAATGAAAAATAAAAATAAAATTACCAAAGTAACGATAAAGTTTCTATTTTATGGACTAAAATTGTAACAATTCGTTAAAATAAATATAAAGCAACCGCACAGATGAATCGTCATTATTATTTTATGCTGCCTGTAATCATAATTATCGTATACAATATTAATATGCCACTTGTACAAAAAAAAACTACTGCATGTAATTAAGATTTGTCGCACAATCGAAGACACCAAATTAACGTTGATTCATGTATTCATCATTATTATTTTTTCAGTGTTACGGTTACATTTGTTATTACAGCTGTATAAATTGGTGTTTGATTCTCGAAACGTTCGAAATAATTTCTTTTATTTAATATCAATACTCCATTGACGCTATCTACGTTCTGAAAGGTATATTTCGCGACGATTAACAGTGTAAAAAATCTAATGCGCTGGGCAATCACTGTAAAATGTTTATACCATTTTTTTCACGAGTACGATTTTTTTTGGTTTTAAACTAGTTATCGTTAAGCTGAGCTGTAAAAAAAATCTCATATTGTCTGGTATGCACAATCTATATGGATTTATCGACACACGATTGATACCTTTATATTGCACTGACGCGGAATGAGATTTTCGTGAAAAGCATATGCCGTCGAATGAAAAATCTACACTAACCCTTGGAACGGACTACAATAATCTCGTTCGATACATGTAAAAGTAATCGCGATACGAGTAATCACGAATTGACTTTAGAAAGTAACACTTGTACTTCCTGTCAATTTTCTTTTTCCCCCAAGCACAAACGTTCACTATCCTCACGATAATCTACCGATCTGCAAACCTTTCAAATAACGAGTTATTCAAAATAACGAATGTCCCAACGAGCTTTCACGGGATATCGTTTCTCGTTGATTCATATGTCGTCGAATATACGTCGAGGTGGTGACCTCGTGCGACTAGTATCCGTTGCTGTTGCGGCATTTCCCGAATCGTTCGTATTCAATTCGTAGAAATTGCCTGTTTGGTAAGCACTTCTCTCGTACATATCGTTGGCACCGTATGTACCGTTGGTTCCGAACGCCGTTCCGACATAATAATCCGTAGGATCGAAGTCTCGCAAGAGGCCGGCTCTCGCCGATTCGATCGAATCATCTCGTTTCAGAGGTCGCACTGTGGAAGAAAACCATACAATAATCTCATGTTCTTAACGTTTCTTGCCTTAATCTATGATTTTTATATTCACCAGTATCTGTACTCTGTCTTGTTGTCCTGTACCGTGACATTATTGCGCCAGGATTGCTAGATCTCTCCTGAAATTCACGTCTGCGATTCATCGAATCCTCGACGCGCTGTCGCTTGCGTCGCTCTGTAACAAAATAACAAGAAAATTAATAAATTTACCGGATCAAATGTTTAATTTTTCCTTTACCTACAATTATTGGACATTTTTAATTATTTTATCATACAATTACTTGACAACGAATTTATGTAAAACAACAATTGAATATAAATTCGAAAAAAATACAATACACGTTCAATTCACTTTATTTGTATTTTACGAATAAATTCTGATAAGTAATTTTCAAGTTTCAATTAGCAGTTTGTTTTCGTTTGCGTCGTTACTTTGGTAAAATATGTGCGTTATGTTTTAGTGAACCAAAGTCCGAATAACAATATTAACCTCGCTGTATTAATTCTTTTCCCTCGTCGACGAGATCCGTAGTGAGCTCGTCATCGCCCAGAAATTGTTGAAATCCAAGCATCGAGAGCAATCTACTGCCGAGACTGAAATACGTCGCTAAGCAGAAGGCGAGTATCGCCATTGGGAAATATACGTTAAAACCGTCGGATATAATCGATATTACGTCCATGTGTCCCATCACTTGGGTATAATGCGTCTCCAGTATGTGCGTTTTTATTATGTGCGAATCCATCTGTATCAGACTCAAGAAATTGAGACACATTGGTGGTGTCAAACGGCATAGCATCATACCGCTGAATATCAAACTATACTCGTTTGTCTGATGATGCGGCGCGAGATAGTAAAGATTCAACAGGCGTATCTTTAAAACGGTCGAATAAGCGCAGTAACATAAATATGCTATGATCATCGTCGATAGAATCTTGAAAAGAAAAAATTTATAAAACATTTTACAAAGGTATAGAAAAGTCGTTTCACATTACTGAAAATATTTTGTGAATACATTTGTAAAAAAATCAGATTTTATCCATCTCTGTTATCAATGTTACAGGAACGTTTATTGAATTTCAGTACCCAAGTAGAATCTAAAAAATAAACGTTACCTCGATCGTCAGGTAATCATATTCGACTTTAGCGAGATTGAGAAACTGAGCGAACAACGACAGAACCGGAGCCTTGTTGAAGAAAGTTACTTCCGACCATACAACCGCCACCGACAGACAACCAGCAGCGACCGCGGCAATCTTTCGAACGTATCCCTTAACGACGCATTCCCAGTACCATTCTGAAATAAAGTGAATGCCGCGATCAATATAAATTAACATAAAAACTTTGAATAAGATATTATGTCATGAATTTCATTTACCAATTGTAGGATTGTAAATGAGACGTAGCGAAACTGGCCGATTATATGGAAATGACGGTTTGAACCGTCTGTCGTGACTAACTTGATTTTTCGCGACGTCCTCCAAATAAAAGATCTTTTCAACCAAAAGTCCCCACTGTGTCTCGGTACGTTGAAGCGTTTGCAAAGCCTTGATTGTCTGAAAAATAAACGTAAAAAGTGTTCAATATCTCAACATTAATTTTGCATCTTTCCAATTAAACGAGTATTAATAATTATTCCAAAAGGATAATAAAAAAAATTATTATTCGAATTAATTAACGACATACCTGTCTATGCAAACGAATAAGAGATTTTTCCGTTCTCGTATCACCCGATGCATCGTCCGCCAATTGTCGCCTGTTCATACGATCCTTTAATTCGGCTGGAACTTTTTGAAATATAGTCTCCAAGTTTCGGTGAAATGGATGGCCACTATTGATGCCCGCGGATGCTGCTTGAAGCGACTAAGAAGCCGATATAAAATCGGAGAGAAACATCAAATTGTCTGTTCTTAAATTCGAGTATTAATACATTTCTCTTTCGGCTTGATTTACCTCTAGAATGTCATCAACGGTTTCTTCCGCTTCGCATTTGTCCAAACTGAGCTTGGCTGCCTTGAAATAACTGTAATGCAACGTGTAGCCCGGTTTACTGGCGTTCCATAAACCACGAGGAACCTCGACCAGTGCGTAACCGAGAAGTAAAACCAGTAGAAACAAACCCCAGGTATTCGAAGCTGACGATGCAATAGCTTTAAGTTTTTGACTGTGAAAACAAAAAACAAGTTTAAGGTTATTGTTTATTTGAGTTATTAAACCATTTTTTACATATATTAGTGTTACACATAAAAAAGAGCGTGAAAGTTGTAAACTTTTACATTGCCTCCTCATTATTTTCTCCTCGTTCGCACATCCCCATCTATGAGCAAGTTAGTTTTTCAATTTTGGCTCCTTCACAGAAGACACTTTTTCAACAAGATAAAATAATGGGTGAGCAATATGCAAGTTCCTAAGTTGCACGCTTTTTTTCTTAGTTCGATTTCAACACAAAGTTTTTTTTTTAAGAATTAAAAAATATACAAGTTTCATAAAATCTTAACCTTTTCTTAAGTAATTTTTTTACTATTTCAACAATGATATAATCATTGATTTTATTTGGGACAATAGTTTTTCTATTTTCCTGCGACAACTTACCCGTCGAGATCCAAGCCGGGTTTAAGAGCGATGTATATCAATAAAATTCCGCATATGAACAGATAACTTCCGTAATATATCGCGTTGTCTATCAGCGCAGATTTTAATTTACCGCGTACAGTGAAATCGCCGGCTTTTATGTAAGACTGCATGAGGGGAAGTATGAGCCACGTGAGACATTGCGAGGTCCAATAAACGATCCTCCAGAGGTTTGGAAAAACATTTTCGGGTACGCTTGACCAGGGCTCTTTGCACATGTGAGAAGGTCCGACCGTTGTATTTGGAATGCCTAACCCGCTCTGCGTGCTCACATTGTGAATATTCTTATCCACGCAATTTCGGAATACCGTCTGATATGGAGGAGAAAGACAAATCGTTTAGTGTCGTTCAATGATCGGGCAATACTATTTGCATCATCCCGAAAACCAATAGATGCAATTGGGTGGAAATTTTGTTTTTTTCGTTTAAATTATCAATTATTTTATATCATAAGACTATCAAAATATCGATAAATCTCCTTGAATCCAGATATTTGTAGTGAAACACAATAATCTTGATTGAATAGTAGAATTTCTTATGCATATTTAATGATATTTTATTGACGATTAAAAAAAGACAAAATCGAGCCATTCATATAAATGGATATGTATTATATGCATATTTAAATATGTATTATTTAAATGCCTTAATCTTTGAAACAAAGTTTACATACCGATGAGACATCCAATGGCAGCACGAATATAATTAATAACGAAAAGTACCATGCTACCAGTACCGAGATTGTTACGATAATGTGATGACGAAAGACGTTGCCGTATTTGTACAAAAGACTAGCGGCAAGGCAAAAAGCCACCACAACTTCGGTCAACAACGGTCCAAGGCTCATTTTTCTTTTCGTTTTTCCCCTCGCTGTGTTTTAGTGAAATTTTTTGGAAACACAATAAACTATCTTTGTCACCGCGAATCTATGTTAATAATTGTTTTATTTTTCTCTGCTGCCTTCGTCCAGACTGTTATCTCGGGCAGCTCTCATTTTTGCATCCGCATCCTTTTGCATCTTTTCCAATTTCTCCAGACTGATAGATTTCAGAGGCAGGAGCTTGGGCTTGCAAAGTATATAATCCAAAGTTTCTTTTTCATAAAGCAGACCTTGACTCGGTAATATTACATCGATTTCATCTTCCGACGGGTCTCTAGCTTCAGACATTTTATCCCAGCTGCGATACAACCTGCGACAAAATATATAATTCACAACATTTTCATAGCAGTTAGCGAATTACATTAAAATAGAAGCAATTGAAATCAGATTGATCGATAGGTGAAAGCAAACGGTGGTAATTTCTCTTGTCTAACGGTGGACAGAGGCTAACGAGGCTACAAAAAAATTAGAGTCTTTGAAAGTTTAAAAAATCTTGGATTCAATGATATTCACATTCCTATGACCTTCTATTTTAAATCGTTATGATTTTATGCTTATTAGCATAGGTAACTTAATAAAATATGCAAATACCCAATATACACTATTTTGGAGTAAAATAATACTTTGGAGTATGACATAGAACTTTGACACAGTCCCGGTAGAAGAGTTCCTTTTTCTTAATTATTCGAAATCGAGATATTATAATACCGCTAATACGCACTACCGTATCTGATTTGGGCAAGGGTACAGGGAAACTGTGGAAAAGCTGTCCGATGAAAACTGCCCCCCGCTAGTAGTTAACGCAACGCACAGCATACCAGTCACCCACCCAACTATTGATCACAGCTAATACCGCTGAATAGGGGGAAACCACCGAAAGAGTGCACTGGCCGGGCGTCCACTACTTTTCGTACTGTCCAATTGATGTGTATACCAAATATTGGAATTGGAGCACAAAAATATACTTTCTATAATGCTTCTGATCATTTACATAACAATTTCTCATCTTACAACAATAATTATTGGTAATCTGTACACAGCTGACCTTTCTAAATAAGTAGTACAGGACATTAATTACCAAAAGATTTATATAACTACAATAATGCTATGAAACAAAAGAATTCATATCAGGTTAGCGCTCCTGAATGGTGATCACGAATGATAAAAAGTGTAAGTAGTTGGGGCTACAAGGCCAGAACTACAAGGGAATTGAGTCATCAAATCTAATAGGAAATAATTAAAAAATCAGCAAAGTCACGGGTTCCGGTTTAAAATCTTTCCAGATGAGTTCAATAATTTTTCGACTGCAACATATGACAGCGCACGAAAGATTATTCAATATGAATAATCAAAATGAACGCCAAGCTGATCAAATTGTATCGAAAATGAATCTTTTCACGATATTAATATGATGGACTAACTTGTCTTCATGAATAAGAAAAATTAAACTTTACCATAGTCGTTATTATCGAGCGTGCGGTAATGTTTTTATAATAATGAACCTGTTCAATTATAATGGATTGTTCGCTTGAAACAGCTCGAACGTCATTACACTATCGCGAGAATTATCGACTAATCCTGAATACTGCGTCAAAACAGCTGCTGCAAATTTTGTATTTACAATATTGACATACTAGGGGGTGTGTTAGAGGCATAACCGATAGCCGGTAATAACGTTTCTTCGGTAAAAAACACGAGCTCGAGAAAGTGCAGGATTCGCCATCTGTCGTGTAGGTTCAAAAATTTGTCAAACGATCACTTCCCGTTCCGGATGTTGCACGTAGTCTTCACTGTCCACTAACCTAAAAGACGCTGAGCAGCGAGCAGGTCAATCATTTTTAAATTCGCCCCTTTTCGATAACTCATCAATCAAATCTTTGATAATTATTTTACACGCCATTTATACACTTTATTCAAGCAAATAACCCTCCACCAGCGATGATTTGAGAAACACGCGAGAATTCCGACGTCGGAGGTGAGATAAAATCTTTATTCATTTTCCAATCGTTTTGGAGGAACACGTGCTTATATTCATGTGCAAATTTTTCTATCCCATCTACAAAATCTCGAGTTAACACTTATTTCAACATTTCCATTATTCATAAACTCTTTTTTCGCTACAGTAATACAGGCGAATTTTAATGAATCCTGATTGATTCGTAAGATATAAAAATAACATATTGCAAAAGTGTCGTCAGATTTTTTTATTCATCGACGCGTTTCCGCATGAGGTCACTAGAATTTTTAATATTATGGTTATTGTGCCAACTTGTGAATATAAGAGTGTGCATTCCTAATATTTTTCAAAAATTATTTAGTACTATAAATGTAGATGTTTATCTTCTTTGCTTGTCGTCAAGACACCGGCGTGTCTCTTGATATTCGAGAAACTAAGAGGATGTATCGAACATATGGTACATCAATTTCTCATGTCTCGATAAAGAAAAGGTCTATTTTGCCCTGTATCAGTGTTTGCCTAACCGATGCAGTTTCCAAAATGACAACAGAACCTTTTTTTTACCCAATCTGTAACCCATAAACAATACTATCCACGCTCAGTTTTAAGACCCATTTTGAGTATTGAGGTCTTACTAGCGGCGTGGTAGATCAAAGCATAGTAGTTATTTGTATCCTTCGTTGAGAGAAGAGGGAAACTGCTGATACTATCGATACTAAGAGTTTTGTAAAATGAATATATTTTTCGTTTCAATATTCGCTAAATTGTTAAACGAACTAATGTTATTCTCTATACACAGAATGAACTCCGTTTGCACGAATACGCCAATGATGCGATCACGAGGGTTTCGTGCGAGGTTAGTAATCGCTCTAATATTCGTACATTTTTTGTGAGTCGCAGGATTCGGATATTATTCAATTTAATGATGTGTTCGCCTATCGCGACTCGCAAAGCAAACTGGTCACTTTTGCCCTGTACCAGTGTATACCTTAACTGGGGCAGTTTCCAAAATGACGACAGAAACTTCAAATATTTTCTGAAGCCCATATTCTATTCTTAGTACACGTATATGTGCAGTGTTTCGTTTATGTTGACGTTAAGATCGCATTGTCTAAGAAAAACATTTTTTTGATTTATAGATATTAAAAGTTTGTTTTGTTCCTGTAGACGATGCAGCCCGAGGACAAGACGGAAGATATTTCAGCAGGAAAATTCAAGTTCACCTTAATGTTCGCAACGTGATTTAGTTGATATTTTTGAAATTTTGCACCAATACCAAATAAATGAAAATAAAAACAATGATTTGACTTCTATTGATGTGTTTCCTTTCAGAGTGTATTTTTGCGATTCATTAATCGAGTATCTACGAACAAATTCACAAATATAACAATATTTTATATTTCCTTAAGGTAGAAATATGAGAAAATTTTTGTCGAGAGGCAATGATTACGAAACAATTATATTTATTACAATATAAAAGCAATTATAATTTACATTGTACGACACGGCGATGCTTAAATGATTAGAAAAAGACAAACATAAATACATATGTAAATTACGACGATAAATGTACTCTTCGGCCCTAAAAAAAATTGTGCATGGATCAAATTGGTAGGAGGTGACATGATAGATTGGAGGACACAAAGTTGATCGTGCTTTAACTTTGCAGGGAAAAGAAGAAATACTTTGACTAGAAAAGACCTATACAGGCCACATATCGTCGAAACTTGAAAGTTCCATGGTACAGAACGTTCTGTCGCGAAAATACGTTTCAATTACAACATTGTGCATACATTTTTTTTAAATGAATGAAAATGTTCAAATCTCGTCGAAGTAGATTATTTTTTCATATCGCTTCACAGGACGAAGACCGGTAACCTGAGAAAACGCGTCACCTACGGTCATTGAACGTTTTGAACAAAAAACTCAATAACCCTTTCCCATTTGTGTGCTCACGTTTCGGGATTTTAAACGCAATCGCTCTCGTCCGTGGTGGTTTTGGCGGTGCGATCGGTGTACGGATTACTCTTCTCGTGTAATGGTGCTGTCACAGCGGTTGTCGTCGTTCTCGATGCCGAACTGTGGTAGGCGCTTCTCGTTGAATTTCGCGATTGAAATCTACTGTTCTGGCAGCCGAGACGCTTCAGTAACAATCTCTTTGTTTTGTCCTTCCAGACAAATATTATGAAAATAATAACGCCCTGAAGTGTATTCGCAAGATCCGTTATGTACCAGACGCTCTGTGGTAAGTCCTTGAAGAGCCAGCTGATTATCTCCATCGACCAGTTTATTCCCATCACGATGAAGAGCTTCAGATACAGATTGAACCTATAGGTAAGAAAAAAATGTAATAATTTATATTGCATTAATAAATTGAAAGTTCCATATTGCTTCCTCATAATTTTTCGCGCATACACAGAATTTTCTCAATGAGCAAAAAGTTTTTTCACTTCTGCCTTCCTCATCTATAGAGGAAGCTTTATTCATGGGCAAAAATGATGAGCAAGCAATGTGCAAAGGAGCTGCTGACAGATCCAATTCCGTGACTTTTTTTGACGATCGATTATTCGCTCGGAATAACGCAACGTTGCAATTAAAAAAAAAACACCATGACTAACAAAAAAACGAAAATTATTATTGAAGATTTCATAATAACGTGTCGTAAAAGTGAAAAATAGAGCGTAATAATTCAACTTGAAGCATGAGCTGACGTGCAGTCTCAATCTCGCGTTTATACCTTCTCACGGCGGAATTGTAAATAAGAAAACAAACCACCGTATGGGAAGTGTCTCTAAAGCTTGGCTGAAACAAGCACAACAGATCTGAAAATAATTTCTGTGCAATATGATATAATACATGTATAACGTAATATGTATTCCAAACTCTGAGGATATTTTTCTATCTAATAACTTTTCGTATGCATATGGGTTGTTTTGAAGGAACATTTTAATAACTGTTGTGTCTACAAATAGTTTTAAATCGTATCAAGAGATGCGTTAGTGTCTTGACCCCAAGTAATAAAAATAGAGTTTTTGACTTTTTAGGCCTACCATATACATACACACGTGCGTCTAGATATTTTTTCTAAATGTGATTTTCTTATGGAGAAATTAAAAAAAGTATGCGATATGAAAATCGCGAAAAAATGTTTTTCTCATGAAAAAACAGTTTTACTGCAATACATTTCTACAAGCCTTTAATTTCTTAGTTACAGCCATGAATTTTGAACGTACGAATGTAAATTCATTAGTGCGGGCATCTGGCCTCGAGCATAAAATTTTATGATAATATCGAGCTACTGTTTGATTACAGAGAAGCGTGCCGAGGTTTATTAAAAAAAAAATTACAGAGAGAGAGAGAGAGAAATATTCGAACAAACCACTGCTTGTTATCGTCGTGACGTCGACTGTCCATTCCTTTGAGATGATGAGCCGTGTCCTTCTTGTGCTGAATTATCTTTACGGTCGTCGATATAAAAAGACATATGTTGCATATGACCGTTACGGCTATAGGACCATAGAAATATAAGGCCTTTGCCGGTTCACCTGAAAAAGAAATGATTTCTAAAACTATTGGAATTCAAGAACAAAAAAAGTAACAATTTAAGTTCACGTCGATCCGGTCAATGATCCACAGGAAAACAGAAAAGTTTTTTCTCTTGAAAAGAAAAAAATCATGAATTATATTTCAATACTCACTGGTGAACCAACAGCTTCGATTGCCAAATTCCGGCCTTATAAAACTTTTCGGTATACCAGGAACAAAGTCCATGATAAGGCACACCCCGGTCAATAGACTAGCGCTTCCCCACGCGTAAATCGAGTATAAGATGAATTTTTTTTTCTCCCGCTGTTTCATGCTACCTTGCATCGATCTGAACCCCCTGAAAAAAGCAATTTAAAATTCATACGCGAGGCTGGAGGAGATATTTTGTTTTTGTTTATTTTCTAGGATATATATTTGTCGAGGGATTTTCGAGCAGGATTTTTATTTTCTACCTACACCCAATAAATACAGGAACAAAGAAAGGTGTTTCTTGTGATTTCTATGGATTGATGATACGGGACACAAGGCACAACGTCTGCGTGAATTTTTGCAAATAACAAAAACTACGAACACGTACCAAAATACAATAGTCAAAACGGTTCTAACAAATTTCTCATCTACGTGGTTCAAAGTGGTGCAATATGTATTTTAAAAAAAAGTTTACAATTTTGTTGTTACAGAGTACCCACCCACTCACCCTTGGTATAGTTCAACTATCTTTCCAGGCTTCGAGCTTGCAAGCACAGATATACATAGATTTTTAACAAAAAATATATTAACCACACGTTATTGTCGTTGCTCGTGTTATTACTATTAGATCTCTATATATTTCCAATATTGCAATTCTATTGTTGAAAAGATGCGAATGAGAGGCTTGAAAAAGAAGTATCATTTTCCGCAATTTATCTTTTTCATTAAAAATTATAATGAAACATTTCATGGAACGGAAACAATTTTTTGAATTAATTAAGTCCAAACTCTTCAATTATTTATTGTTGAAAAATTAAGAAAGGCGCACTTTCTGCGACTGTTTTGAATGCATTGACTCATATTTTCCCTTGAAACTTTGCAAGTCCAACGTACAAAGACTCTTTTGGATGGGAAAAAATTATTAAAGTTAAAAGTTGCAAGTTGCTTCTTCGAAATTTTACACAATGCTCAAAGACCCCTCTATAAAGTACTATTATTTATTATTATTATTAGTGTCTCCATTGTATATAATTTTCAGGTTTTTACGTCTCTTCCCCTTTGTTCCCATTTACATTCTATTTCTTAAGATATAGAATGCCCCTCCGTCGCCGCTCTTTCCTAAATGCACTACTCTATCGCGTTTGCACGAGGGCACAGGAAAGCTGCGGAAAACTTGGCCGATACAAGCGGCTATATTTTACTGAATTTTAGTTTCATTATCATCAGCAACTCAGAAACTACCTTCCCGGTTAGTAATCAGCATGTATTGTGAATCTTAAATTTTTTGAATTTCCATAAAATTGCAATCGTTTCATCGATTCACGTGGAAAATCGACAAAATCCGGCACAAATTGCACGACGTAGTCTTAAACACCTAGTTGGACCAAATATTAGCCCGAAGGCTCAAGTATATTTGAGTTACAGCGGTGTTTCAATTTTCTACCCCTATCATGTACTTTCTTCTGGTCTCATTAAAGCCATAACTTCTGAACGACTCTGTACACGGCAATGCGACAATTTTTGGCGAAAGGCGCACGATGCTGTCTATCATTCGAGCTATATATGGAACAAAATATTTTTATAGTTCAACCTAACGACAGTAATCTCCGAAAAGCTTTGCGTCGTAATGACATTTTCGTTAGAGCAGACCGAGTGACCGTTGTCTGGCAACTTTTACGACCCTATACGCCCTGTCTCTCGGGAAATTAGCTTCAAAGTCTCGTCGAGTTCGGTTTTTTTTCTTGTTCGTCATTTATTTTTTTGTAACGTCAAAACGACAATCAACGAATTTTCAACATATTTGTTCGTGCATTAGCAGGCTATCGCTAGATCGAGTGTTTGGTGTCTGTGCAATTTTACGAAATCGACAAAAACGTTAATTTTTACAGAAAAAAAAACATTTAATTTCAATAAACCTTTAATTCAAAGCAAACTGAATTATTGGGAGGAAGAAATGAACGTCCGACAAGGAAAGTACCCGAGGTGTCCCCCTCAGATTTTGTTGAAACTCGTGTATGTTATAGAGCATTAAGAACTACGCGACACGTATTTTTTTTTGTCGGTGGAAAAACGGTTGTCAAGAGGTGAAACCACCCCCTAAAGTTGCACAGGTCAAGGGGCGATTTTGCAGTTTCACATACAGGCAGTGCATCGATTTTGATGAAACAAAAATTAAAATGTTTCTTATGCGAAGGTATGAAGAACCCACCAGATGATGAAAAAATATATATATTTTAAGGGGTCGAAACACCTTTGAACATCTACTCCTTGTACCCTACATTGAGAAGCTGCGAATCGATCGGAATGAAAATTATGTTGTTTTATAGCGAAAATAAAATTGAAGTTGACGTATTTTTTTATTTGTGCAACAAAACAGTTTTAAGGGAGCAAGCTACCCCTATTTGAGTGTTTACATTCCAGTTGTCTCCTTGTCATTCGAAATGTGTTTGCTGATACGCACTCTTCTCATTGAGCTGAAATTAATGATTTACCGTCTTTTTTTATTTTAAGGAGTTGAATGACCCTTGAACATCTACTTCTTGCAACTTCTTGCACAGAGCGGGGTTCCAAAAAGTGATTTTTTTCGAATTTGCGTTTTTCACATTGATATTTTGAGATTTCGACTGAAATTCGGTGTTATTTGTAATCAGCGGAAAATTTCCGATCGAATAGGGTATCGAAACGTTGAAATAAAAATAATAAAAAAATTTCAATTTTTTGCCCACCTTTTCGGAAAAAAATGTCAAAATTTCAAATGGTCATAACTTGGATCCCGTTTGATCGATTTTGAATTTTGAGGGGGGTTTTGTAAACGTCTCGAGTAGACTTACAGAATGCACTTTGAATCATCCTAATATCTCAATTATTGTAGCCGTGAGACCGGGTTGAAAGTCGGCGAAAAAAATGAGAAGGGGTATGTATGGAAAAATTCGCAAAAATCGATGGTTCGACTTTAAAAATCTGTGAAAAATCGAAAAATAATGATAGCACAATGATTCAAGCGCCATTTTGAAGGGTTTTCGATCACGAAAAGAATGAGCACAGAGTGGGGTTCCAACTCCATCGGGAAGCAACGTTACAGCGATTTTGGTGGAGCCACTTCTTTATGGCCGAAATGCAAAAAAATTTGGAATTCTTCAAACTTTCTTTTAGAACGCTATATCGATGTATTTTGACTCGCTGATTACTAATTCAGTAGCCATTTCCTTGAAAAACTCGAAATTTCATTGAAAATCGTCCAAAAAGTGATTTCATTCGTTTTTCGCCTTTTTGCCATTGATATTTTGAGATTTCGACTAAATCTCGGTGTTATTCGTAATCAGCGCAAAATTTCCGATCAAATAGAGTGTCGAAACATTGAAAAAAAAGAAAAAAGTTTTTTTGTAATTTTTTGCCCACCTTTTCGAAAACCGAAAAATCTCGATATTTCAAATGATCATAACTTGGCTCCCGTTTCATCGATTTTGGGTTTTGACGAGCGTTTTCAAAACGTCTCGAGCAGACTTAGAGAATGCATTTTGGATCATCCCGATATCTCAATTATTGTAGCCGTGAGAGCGGATTAAAAATCGGCGAAAAAAATGAGAAGGGGTTTGTATGGGGAAATTCGCAAAAATCGATGGTTCGACTTTAAAAATCTGTGAAAAATCGAAAAATAATGATAGCACAATGATTCAAGCGTCATTTTAAAGGGTTTTCGATCACGAAAAGAATGAGCACGGAGTGGGGTTCCAACGCCATCGGGAAGCAACGTTACAGCGATTTTAGTGAAGCCACTTCTTTTTGGCCGAAATGTAAAAAAATTTCGAATTCTTTAAATCTTCTTTTAGGACGCTACATCGATGTATTTTGACTCGCTGATTCCCAATTCAGTAGCCGTTTTCTTGAGAAACTCAAAATTCCGTCGAAAATCGTCCAAAAAGTGATTTTTTTCGATTTTCGCGTTTTTCACCTTGATAGTTTGAGATTTCGACTAAAAATCGGTGTTATTTGAAATTAATTTTATATTATTTCACCTTAATGAGAAGAGTGCGTATCGGCAAACACATTCGGAATGACAAGGAGACAACTGGAATGTAAACACTCAAATAGGGGTAGCTTGCTCCCTTAAAACTGTTTTGTTGCACAAACAAAAAAATACGTCAACTTCAATTTTATTTCCGCTATAAAACAACATAATTTTCATTCCGATCGATTCGCAGCTTCTCAATGTAGGGTACAAGGAGTAGATGTTCAAAGGTGTTTCGACCCCTTAAAATATATATATTTTTTCATCATCTGGTGGGTTCTTCATACCTTCGCATAAGAAACATTTAAATTTTTGTTTCATCAAAATCGATGCACTGCTTGTACGGGAAACTGCAAAATCGCCCTTTGACCTGTGCAACTTTAGGGAGTGGTTTCACCCCTTGAAACCGTTTTTCCGCCGATAAAAAAAAATACGTGTCGCTTAATTTTTAATGCTCTATGACATACGTGAGTTTCAACAAAATCGGAGGGGGACAACTCGGGTACTTTCCTTGTGAGAATGATGGAACGATGACGGAAATTCCACTCGACTGTCTTATATATCGAGTCTAATATACATGTGACGCGTGAATGTAATTCCCAGGAGAGAGTAGTCACGCCTCGACCTACGCCACACTAATTATCCTTATTGTCGCGTGAATGAGCTCCATGCGCTACCAAAATTGAGCTCGAGAGAGTATATATATGTATATTTTGTTTCTCTTTTATAATCACGCATCTCCATTTCTCACTCGTTTCACCCAGCGAAACTCATATTAATTTAAAAACAAAATAATATAAAAAGATTAAATATATTTGTGTATTAACATTTTTATCATACTTTTAATTTTCAGTGTTGAACAAATTCAACAAAAAACCTCTTCAACAAAGTACATTTTTTTGTAAAGATGCTTTTCCAATGTTTCGACACATTTTTAACGGATTGTCATTAAGAATTGAAAAACAAATATCTTGTTCACGGAAACGTAGCTTCCTGTATGAGGAGGTAAAGGTCGTAAATGTGTGTCGAATTATGAAATAAATTATAGTCCAAAAGTCTTAGGGTAATAATTTATCTTGTCCGGTTGTAGAGAATTTTTTAAATATATTGGATACTTTGCGCAATATATCAAATTGGGCAGAAATTCTAATGAATAATTGACGCTATCATCGATCTCTCAATGACTTCGTATTTCGAGTATCTTATATATAAATGGCCCTCCCGCACGATCTTGTGTATATTCGTCAAAAGAAGAATAACATCTACGAGTTGTCCCCTCTAATAAGATATCCATTAGGAGGTCATCCAGGTTGTCAACGATAGCCGCAGCGACGATAAATACGAAAATTTACCGAGGCCATCGATCCTAGATACACATGGGGGAGGATATGTCTCGGGGATGTTCGCTAATTGATCACGGACATTAATACGGTATATTCAGATATGTCCATACAATGATAAACATCCCTGTGTACAGAAATGATAGCTATAGAAAGAATGAAAGTGTTCTTCTCCGCAATATATACCGTACAAGGTCGAGGGATAACGAGCTAAACAAAGTAAAGAGATGGGCTTGGCTCGAGTACCGGTGTATCCAATTACCACAAACGAGACTCCCCAAAGTCATGGTTCCAAAAAAAACTCTGCAATGACACATTGGGGATCTCAAATTCCTTTGAACAACCATAATGACAAACCCGAGGTCGCTCGTAATAGTTTAAACGAGAGAGAAATGATCTAGATCCAAGAAGATAGTCAACCGAGAAACTAATTAATTCAAATTCGCTTCCAGAAGACGCGTTCCAAGTGGGTGTATCCGGAGTTCTCGGATTTGCAGCCATCGCATTTACCTCTTCCTATTACGGCACCCGAAGGCTTAACTTCCCAAGATAGAGAGAGAGAGAGAGAGAGAGTTTAATTCATTCGGAATTACCCTAGCAATGTCATTTGCTCTATATTCCCATAGAGTGGCTTTTCCTTCGAGCCCTCCAATCTCTCTATAAAGATTGCACTCGGATCGAAGAGAGGTTTTATCTTATAACCCACTGTTTTGTGTGCTCGTAAGCGTCAATCAATCTTCACCACGTGGTCCGGTCGCTTCCCACCAGGCGGTTCGCCTTTTTTTTTTGTTTCTTCTGTATTTGTTTTCCAATGCATTCTTCACTCCGACTGTATATGCAAATCCGAATGAATATATCGGCTGTCTGGCGTAGAGAGGACATTGAAAGAGAGTGATTCACGACGAGAGCTCGATGTTTCGCTCCATCTTCTTTATTATATATATCTGTATACGTCCAGTTATCTCGGATGCAGAAAAAAACATACAAGGCCTTAACCAACGTGGTTTAAGAGGTAAACATTATGAGGTTGACAGCCTTTTGTTCGTTGGCAATTGACAATGAAATCGCTGCGGTAATCGTGAACAATCCTATTAACCTCGTACACATCGAGAATGAAGTAATCCGTGGATTCTAGGTCGACGATAGATGGGTTATATTATACTCTCTTCTCTGTGTTTTGTCTCTCTCGCGTTGACCTAAACTTACGGACACGCACGAATGGATTAATCCGCGTTACAGAGATTCACGGTGGGAGTTTTAAGGTAGTAGTCTGGTAACTTAACCCGATTTTCATGTCTCTTTTGGAGGGCGTATTTTTGTAGGAAAATAAAAATGAATCGTTTTGGATATTTAGGATGTTTTGATTTACATATTAAAGATTAAAAAAAAAAAATGTTTGAAAAATTTCTCTAAAGATCCTACATAACTAACCTACATCCCAAATAGAGATACAAAAAAAAATTTGTTTGAAAAATTTTTTTTTTGTATCTTTAATATGTAAATAAAAACATCCTAAATATCCAAAACGATTCATTTTCATTTTCCTACAAAAAAACGACCTCCAAAAAAGACTTGAAAATCGGCTTAAGTTACCAGACTACAACCTTAAATCGCCAAGAGACACTTCATTCATGAACGGTTTTTCGTGTGTATCACGAAGAAAGGAGGATTTTCGGTTGGAAATTGGAACGGCATATTACGAACAAGATTTTTCGTCTTCCGTTTCCTCGTATATATGAAAATGAAATATATTTATTCTCCGTTCGTAATGCTGACGAACCGAAGAGAGAATAAGACAGTTTATCACGTACGCAGGTTGTTTCTCGTTATAAATGGAACAGGGAAAAAGTTATTTCATCTCTCGAAGCTTCCTCCGTAAGACCGCCAAAATTGAACAACTAACTTGCTGGTAGAAAGGGATTTGTGAACGAGATAAAAAAAAATGATAAACCAAAGTGGAAAGTTTCTAACTTTCACATTTTTTTTAATCATAATCGATAACCTATGAGAATTTATTCTTTTCACTCCCGATCTTTGCGCGAAATTATTATAAAAGCATTCCTCTAGTATCAATAATAAAGACCAGAGAGCTATTTTCTGTATTGACACTCCGAGTCACACGTTGAGTAGGAATAATAACGATCCGGAGCACGTACCAGCCACTAATGATTCACTCTCTCATTGGACACGTAACTAATTATAGAAATTACTTTGAAACTCTAACGATATGTTCTCTATAGACGCGTCAAATCGTACGCAACGATAAATTCATACGAAATTCTTGGTGTTTTTTATTCTTTAATTCTTTAACAACGACGAGCACAACGAATTTCGGTCAACGCGAATATCGCGTTAGGGAATTGAGAATTTGAATGTGTACGGGGGACTAATTGAACTTTTTTGTACGCATATATTTCATTCCATGAGAGTCCAACTTTACGAGCATTGAGCTATATATAAACGGTTGTACACGGTACGGACCATGAATAGCCTGCTCCACGAACAAATGATAGCTCAGCCACGAGAAATTTAATTGTTCTCCCCACATCCCTGTAATTGAGTTATTTAGTTGAAACTTCAATTATTTTAGCAATATTTTTTAAATCAAGGGCAGAAACATCATAATCTCGGATTTAAAACTCGATAAAATAATGAATAATTATTTTTCTTAGTTCATTTTATTTGTGATTTAAGGTAGTAGTCTGGTAACTTAAAGGTCGTTTTTTCTTAGGAAAATAAAAATGAATCGTTTTGGATATTTAGGATGTTTTTATTTACATATTGAAGAGACAAAAAAAAAATTTGAACAAATTTAATAGTTTATTATTATTATTATTATTGATCGAAGTTGGCACCTCGAAAATAAAGCGCGTGGGTGACCCCGGTGATTTTGGCTCTTGATGTTATTTGAAATAAAAAATTCTTAATAATTCTTAATCTATAGACATGTCATTCTGGTCGGAACTACTGAAGTTAAATTTCATGGATAAATAACAAAATGGCGGACTTTGTAAAAGGACTTTTTTTTCCAAAGTCCGCCATTTTGTTATTTATCCATGAAATTTAACTTCAGTAGTTCCGACCAGAATGACATGTCTATAGATTAAGAATTATCAAGAATTTTTTATTTCAGATAACATCAAGAGCCAAAATCACCGGAGCCACCTACGCGCTTTTTTTCGAGGTGCCAACTTCGATCAATAAAAATAATAGTGATAATAATAAAATATGAAATTCTTTCAAACAAATTTTTTTTTTGTATCTTTAACATGTAAATAAAAACATCCTAAATATCCAAAACGATTGATTTTTATTTTCCTACAAAAAAACGCCCTCCAAAAAAGACATGAAAATCGGCTTAAGTTACCAGACTACTACCTTGAAGAATATAATGTGGATAAGTAATGAAATTTTCGAATTTCTTCGAGTAACATAATTGATTTAAAACAGTGTCTTTCAATCAGGCAAGGCGCGTTCATGATATTTTACTGGATTTGCAAAACGTAAGATTGCCATTGACAAGATGATTAAAATCTGTCAGTTATCCGCGGTTAAAGAGTTTTCGATAAAAATTCACGAGTTCAAGAACACGAAAGCGTTTAGAAATAATAAACGCGAGAATGTTTTGAGGCGCAAGAACCCATGTGCGCGACAGCTCTCGAGTGTCGTTGATGGATAAGCGATTCGAAAAAAAAAAAAATACGACACGCATACCAGTAAATTCCAATCCAGTATCGGTATATCACGACGGGGAATCAAAAACAACATTTTGTAAATGGTGAAAAATTCCGTGAAGTTTCGAGGACCAATTTGTAAGTTTCAACTTGCAGCGTTTCATTTGAATCCACTTGGAATCGAGCAACGCGTGTTGAAATATGTAGTGATGAGTAAATGTTTGGATTGAGCTAAGTCGTTTGCCTTCCACCTGTTGTGTTTTATATAGAATGAAAATGCGATGAATTTTCCGTACCACTGGGAGATACGGCAAAATTGGTTCGTGCACTCTCTCGAGTTTCAAAATTAAATCTTTTTAACGTTAAGAAATCTTTAGTTGAATTTTAAAATAACATGCAAATCAAACTCTTCCGCATAGAATAATGATGATTTAAGGTATCCTTATTGTTTTATGTGTTTTTCATTATGTTATAACAACGATTTATCACCCATTACCGATTTATACTCATTATTTTATGTATTTTTCATTAAAACAGCGAGGGACCAAGGTACAGGTGTCTAATTTGCACATTTTTTTAAATTGGATTCGACCTGAACAATTCTAAGGTATCACGGCCAACCAAGTTTTATGATTCTTCATTATCAATTTGCAAAATTTACTAAGTTAGAAAAAGCTAATTTTGCGCAATATCAAAGGTTCAAACTTTCAACATTTTATACAATCTCGGAGCTCTATATCAATTGTTTTCAAACTCAGTACCCAGCATGGTTATCTCCTAATCTATTTTTATGGAAAGTGCCACTTCTATTGGTGTAAATTTAAGCAAACACAAATCGCAAATCGTTTTCGAGATATAGGAAGTTGTATTTTTCAACCTTACTGCACACACACACGCACGGACGGACGGGTATTTTGACTAAATATGATATTCCAATGTTTTCGTACATTTCAAACCAATTGGCATAAAAAATGAAATTTTTTTTTAACGACAACAAAACTTTAAGTATGAGAAAGAAAACGTTTTTAGTTACTTTTGTATTGTTTATTTTTTGGTAAATATGGAGCAAAGGGTCACTTTCGATGACCTTTGGAACAGGCCCATTTGACGCATTTTTGCACGAGAAACAACTTTTTCCTCTGACAAAATTGGGGGTCGTTATTTATTTAAAAGTTATTAACAAATAAAGCTAATAATTCATATAGTTGTTTTCCCTATACCAGTCAATCCTAATCATCTTGCCCTTCGCATGTGCTGTTAAGAATACCCCCATGAGTAACATACAAAAAGCTTTATCCGTCGCTCATTGTTTGTTAAAAAATTATTACTAAAAATTATTGTTAAAAATGTACTGTTCGCCACTGGTAAAAGTATTTCATGTTCGATTTATGAAACTTCTCTTGTTAATAATTTTTTAACAAACAATGAGCGACGGATAAAACTTTTTGGATGTTACTTAGGCGGTTGTTCTTAACAACGTATGTGGGGGACAAGATACTTGGGACTGACATATAAGGAAAATAGCTTTATGAATTATTAACTTTATTTGTTAATAATTTTTAAATAAATAACAGCCCCCAATTTTGTCAGAGGAAAAAGTTGTTCAGGAAGACTCCCTTGATATCATATATGAAGGATAAGGTCATGGGAAGTGGGTCCCCTTTGCTCCATATTTACCTATTTTTTTATTATTATGTTTTCCAACGTATACCCTTTTGGGTTTTTACGTATGACCCTTCCCTACTCCAGTAGTTACTTTTGTATTTCATTTTTTTCAAATCTGATAAGTATAAAAAAATCGTAAAATAGCTTCATGAATTATGAACTTTATTTGTTAATAACTTTTAAATAAATAACGGCCCCCAATTTTGTCAGAGGAAAAAGTTGTTCAGGAAGACTCCCTTGATATTATATATGAAGGGCAAGGTCATCGGAAGTGGGTCCCCTTTGTTCCATATTTACCTATTTTTTTATTATTATGTTTTCCCACGTATACCCTTTTGGGTTTTTACGTATGACCCTTCCCTATTCCAGTAGTTACTTTTGTATTCCATTTTTTTCAAATCTGATAAGTATAAAAAAATCGTAAAATATCATTGAGAAAAAATTTTCTTCGTGCATGACTTTTGCTGGAAACGTCAGCAACGGAAATATCCTGATTTCCGATGTATCATAGACACCGAGCACTCAATACCCTTAGAGAAGTATTGTATTGATTTTATCTAATAAGGTCAGTCTGGTGTACCTTTCGCAGTCCAGGATATCAGAGAGTCTTCTCTCGCGTGTACGCGCGAGATGATAAAATAAAAAGGAGATGATGAAAAAATCCGATTATCGTGCATAACGACGAAGGACAAATTGAGGAAATAATGTCATACAGCAATTTACTCGTGTCATATCTGACGTTAACCGAGAGAGACATTCGCGCACACAGAAGGCTCATTATCATAATCGACGGCATATCGGGGCTGAATGGTACTTTTCTCGAGTATCTTATCGTCGTTAACGCGGTCGAGGGGCAAAGGATGAGGTAAAGTTAATGAAAAATTTACAGGAAGGCATATGGGACGCCTTTATCTATTGGTCAGATTTTTTTTTGCTTCCACACGGACTAACAATGTTTTGGCGAACATTTTTTATTTCATGCCAATTTGTTGAAAATTTGTCAAAACGGTCGTAAACACACATTTACAAAAAAATGTCCGGATGCATTTTGATCAATCTGCTCAAATCATACTTTTATAACGTCAAAGCGAACTTTCGCGCGTAAGTAGAGATGACGCTCCTTCCCTCATCCCTTATCCCCGTGAGAAGGTGAAGATTGAAAATGTTCCTTGCTCGCGGAGAAAAATTTGTGTATCGTTTAAAATGATGAGGAAGACATGTGGAACTTGAAATTTGCAGCTTTTTTTTAACGACGCTCCGAACAACGATTTAACGTAAATTATCGTTAAATTTATATTTGACTTTTTTTTCTTACGAAACTAATAGAATCGCGTTGGACCAATAAGGATCGATGAACGGGAAAAATGTATTTCCGGCATCGCGCCAACTTAACGACTGTTCATGACGAAACTATTGGGCAATTATTAATGCCACACGGGTCGATCGTTGAAATTGATGAGGGAGCGAGACGACGACAGCTGATGTAGAACAACTTCCAAGAATAATTCTTTATCCAAAGCTGGAGGAAGAGGATGTGGTGAGAGTTCGAGGCTCTTCCACCGCTATATGCGCGCTTTAATTTCATCCAAAGTTTCACAAAACTCCGCGGGGAATGTGGTAGAGAAGAAATTAAGTGAAAAAAGAAAAGGAGAAAATAATATGCGCGGGACAAAATTGTTGGCTTGGAATTCGTGAACCGAGAGATTCGAATATTAAATTTGGAGAATTTTTTAATTTCCTAAAAAAGTATTTTTTCATTTTTACTCTTTCCATGGTATACCTTTTCACGTTTTTACGTCCCTTCCTCCGTGCTCCCATTTCTATTCTTCGACAACCCCCCTCCGAGTGTTATCTATAAACACTCTTGCCCTAATGCACTGTATCATATTTTAACGAGGGCATAGGGAAATAGCGGAAAACCTGAACATTACAAGCTGCTGAATTTTACCGAATTTTAGTTGTATTATAATTGGAAACTCAGAAAAACTGCCTACCACCCGGTAGTCATCCCAGTATTAAACGCGGTCAATACCGCTTAATTTTGTTTTCTTAGTGTACATCGCCAGTGATTATCCGTACAGTAGAAGGTAAATATCCCAATGCGATAAAGTTTTCGGCTGACCGGAAAACGGTATTTCTACTTAACTAGCTTACTCGCGCGCGATAAGGCGTCACTCAGGTTGTCGCTTGCGATCTAAAACGCACGTAAAACCTAAAGTGCGCGTCCTGATCGTATCGTTAAGTTGCTAAATTTTCATTTTGTTCGTAATAAATTTATATAAAATATCTTGACTACTCACCCAAATGTCCACCAGATATCGAAACACATGACGTTCAGCCAGAAGAAACTCGACAGGAACGAGAAGTGAATGATAAAGGCTGGCCGTGGTATATGGAAAAAAAAGAGAAGAGAATTATTATTTTTATTTTATTTGGGGAGGAAATAGTGTTAGACGGTTCAAAAAATCGATTTTTTTTTAATTTCATAAATTGTTAGTCAAACTATTGAAAAATATGTTTCCAAAATTTTAAATGAAAATTCCGACTCGTTCTATTGTTATAAGCCATTAAGGGGGGAAACAGGGTTAGGACAGCGTTTTCTCAATGATTTTCATGAATTTTTTTATAGTATAAAAAATGAATATAATTTATTGAAACTTTGGGAATATTTTATACATATATTTAAAGATATACTATAAAATATTGGCGACCCCATATTGCTTGTTTTTCTTGGTACTATTTATTCAAACGCGTTTTTCTGAAAACGACTTTTTTTTTAACTTGCGTACACGCTAGTTTGAAAAGTTTTCAACCAATCGTTTTGAAAATTGGCAGTTACTTTCTTCATAGTATTGCGCTCTATGTGAACCTAAAATCGGAATATTCTCATTATTTAAAATAATTTTTTTTTGCAAATAAAGTTGTAAAAAATGGCAAAAAATCATGCTTTTTTGTTTTGACCCCTGTAAAAAATTCAATTTTCTATTTTTTTGATAGCATTTAGGTTCATATAGAAGAGAGACATATAATAAAAGTAAATTCCAACCTCGTTTGATTTCAGATGAAAATTGCGGCTTCCAGAGTGTACGCAAAATGCTGAGTCTAATTGTGACCTGCAATATGGGGTCGCTAATATCTTCGGTGTTTTTCAAGGAAATTCGTCAAAAATTTTATAGTATATACTTAAATATATGTATAAAATATTCTCAAAGTTTCAATAAATTATATTAATTTTTTATACTATAAAAAAATTCATGAAAATAATTGAGAAAACGCTGTCCTAACCCTATTTCCCCCCTTAATGCAGGTCTTCGTCACTATATTATGTGAAAGGGAAATGACAAAATGTCCACAATATTTAATTCTGTCCTTGAAGCCTTAAATTTTTCTGTCTTAAGATTCAGAGAATCTCTTAAATTCTCAAGATGTAAGAACAGTTTATTTTTTATATTTACCGATAACGTCGTAAAGTGAGGGTCGAAATTGCGAATTGAAATTTACAACCTCCTTTCGGCCTAAATTTATTGAATAAATGCCGGTTGAAGGAAATTTGAAAAAAATTAGGTTTTAGGGCGGGGGTGCCGGGAACGCACAGTGCCCGAGTCGTACAAACGCCTACTACGAATGTATATATATGTACATATATATGTATACCCATTAATATGCACACGCTATCGCTGATTTGTTGCTGTGGCGTTATCTGGACGCAAGCGAGAACGATATAAGCGACAATCAGTGGACCAATGTATCCACGAAGTGTCGAACCATGCATATTTCTCAGTTCCGGGAGAACGGTGTAAACGACGAACGTAAGGAGAAGAAACGGCACCGAGAGAATCATTCCAACTGGTAATGCAAAAGTACGAGTGGCATCACTCTCCGCCGCTTCTACATCATAATCCGGCGCATCGTCGAAGCATAGAATGACGCTGTAAGTTCTATTGTCGATCGTAGCGAAGCAAAAATTCCTAAAGTCAACGAGACTAGCGAGATTGGTCAGTAAAATCGAGCCATTCGACAAAAACTTGAATTCATCATCGTCGGTAACTGCCGGCTGGAGATTGTATTTTTCACCACCGTGACAAGGATCAAACGTGAAAACATGAAAATCTTCAATACGAATTTCGTCGGATATTAATTCCAGGCTCACGGAATCGTGAATCATTGGAAATTTCACCGCTGTCGAATTCATCAAGGATAAACACTTGTTTTCACCGGCAAAACGCGTCCCAATTGGACAGCACATCGGTAAGCAACCTCTCGTCAGACACGGACACTCCAAACTTCTGTTTGCAATATCGTTCTCGATTTTCATCAATTCTTCCGTCTCGTTACGATTCAACATGCTGGAATTTATAAGTGCTTCAACGGGACAATTTTTCTCTATCAACGTGAGATATCCTTCGAACAACGACATCACGATAAAAGAGCAGAAATAGAGAATTGGAATTTTACGAAACATTTTCATTCCCGAGACTACGTCGACGTTCCCGAGACTCGACAACGAACGAACTGATTACAAAACTCCACTGGCCGATGTGATCCGACTCTTCCCTATCTCTAGCTGCTGCGAGATCCCGAATGAAACTGTTTCATTCGTATTTGTACGCCGGCGGAGCATATCGTACCAACAAAGGAAGGGCTTATATGTATCATCGGCTCTATATATATATATACAGACAACCTGGCGGATGGAGTTTTGCGGTTCGTTCTCCTTTTTTTATCAGCCAAGCTCCTGCATGAAGAGTTTGAAAGCCACGTAACTTTTTAAATCCACGTTGTTTCTCCGTATTTTTCGCGCGATCAAAGAAATAAAAATGACTCGTTACGAGGATAAGTAAAGAACAAAAAGAGGACTTTTCTTCGACGATTTTAATAACGATAAGTTTCAAGTAACATATTTTAATACATATCGAGAGAGGCCACGGCGTCTTGACGCCGAGTAATTTATAAAACAAAGAGTTTCCAAGTGTGCACATTTAGATACCGATGAGTCGTTACATAATTAAACGTTCGAGTCGCGAATATTATATTTAAAAGCTAACTAAAATGAATTTAGTGCTCACCGAGGCTAAACAGACTACGCGCTCGTACACCTTGACCCAACTTCTAGCTCGAATATCTCGGCAGTCACGTGGGACAAAAAAATTCCTTTTAAATTCATTTTAAAAGGAATTTAAAATGAATTTTCAATCCACGCTCAATACATTCCTTTGGAACATCGCGGAATTTTACCGAAAGCGGATAATGACCTACCTAACGGACGTATCCTTAAGGGGGGAAATAGGGTTAGACGGTTCAAAAAATCGATTTTTTTTTTAATAAAAAATTGTTAGTAAAACTATTGAAAAATATGTTTGCAAAATTTTAAATGAAAATTCCGACTCGTCCTATTGTTATAAGCCATTAAGGGGGGGAAATAGGGTTAGGACAGCGTTTTCTCAATGATTTTCATGAATTTTTTTTTTCATTGTTTATACTATAAATAGTATAAACAATGAATATAATTTATTGAAACTTTGAGAATATTTTATACATATATTTAAGTATATACTATAAAATTTTTGAAGAATTTCCGTGAAAAACACCGAAGAAAATTTATGACTGCCTTGACATTGTTTTTGGTATTATTTTTTCAAACGCGTTTTTCTGAAAACGACTTTTTTTGAACTTGCGTACACGCTAGTTTGAAAAGTTTTCAAACAATCGTTTTGAAAATTGGCGATTACTTTCTTCATAGTGTTGCGCTCTGTATGAACCTAAAATCGGAATATTATCATTATTTAAAATAATTTTTTTTTGCAAACAAAGTTGTAAAAATGGCAAAAAATCATGCTTTTTTGTTTTGGCCCCTGTAAAAAATTCAATTTTCTATTTTTTTGATAGAATTTAGGTTCATATAGAAGAGAGACATATAATAAAAGTAAATTCCAACCTCGTTCGATTTCGGATGAAAATTGCGGCTTTCAGAATGTACGCAAAATGCTGAGTCTGATTGTGACCTGCAATATGGGGTCGCTAATATCCCCGGTGTTTTTCAAGAAAATTCTTCAAAAATTTTATAGTATATACTCAAATATATGTATAAAATATTCTCAAAGTTTCAATAAATTATATTCATTTTTTATACTATAAAAAAATTCATGAAAATCATTGAGAAAACCCTAACCCTATTTCCCCCCTTAAGAACGGCTGTCGAATTCTCCGTGCGTCAAGTTTGCACAATAATCATAATATTAAAACTTCTAACGAACCTTGGGTTGATACGTCACGAAAGTAACGTTATATCATAAATCTGACGATATATTTCTAGTATAATGTTATTGTTAATATACTCGAACCACCGTCGGTTTCCGTTCAATCGATAAAACATCAATGTATTATATTTATTCGGATACGACTATTATCCTTTCTCAGTGTGAGGAATGTGGGACGTGAAAACGTGATTTCAAGATGACGGAAAGGAACGTCGTTCCACACATAGTCGGCTAACTCTTTACGTACACAGCGTAAAACACGTATATACAAATAGTAAGGCGACTCGGCTCGCGCGGCAAACATCAGAGATTCCCGCCTTTACACGGAAATCTAGTATTTTCTGGATATGGGGAATACCGTGCCAACTCGTACACGACTGACCGTCGTGATTTTTAATTTTATGAAATATCAACTAAATAATAAACGAAAAAATCCGACATTTTTCGAAAAAAAGTGTATATCACGATTTGGTTGTACTACTTAAAATGAAGCTACGTCACAGCCCGGTCGAGTCTCCGTGGAATGTCCCATAGAGAGATTCACACGAGGCACAAACATGTTACGGGCAAAAAAGGGGCGAGATCTCTGTGAGAATCTGTCGGGGAATTTGCTAGGATATTTATTTTCGTACGAAGCCAGCGAGAAGATTCGTGAGATTTGAAAAAATTTATTATTTCAAGAGATTATGGCTATAAAGGCTGTATCGTTACGATTTTACTCTCGTGCACGAACACGCGTATTTCCTTATTTCTGGCGCGTCAACCGATAGCGTAAAAATAATCTCTATACACGCCCGTTCCTTTATACGCATCATCAAATTGCGTTTGTGGACACTATTTTTTTTTCCTCTCGGCTCGACGACTCGCAACAGATGTCTGCTTCGCGAAACCGCCCCCATTTTTATGTTTCACGGGCGTTAACAATATCGACCGAGAGGTTTCCCGTTAAAACTCGTATTGAAACACGAGTGATGAGAATCGATAACGAGGACTGACTGATTGACGTTTCACGTCGGAACGCGCGTGCGGTCGTGGGCGCGTGCAAATTTACTATCAACAAGCTTCGGATAACGGAGAATTTTCGTAAGCTCGTTGATGGGATCGCGGCAGTAGCCATCCTGACATCGCATCACGAGAAGAAACATTCTATTAAGGAGGGAAATAGGGTTAGACGGTTCAAAAAATCGATTTTTTTTTAATTTCATAAATTGTTAGTAAAACCATTGAAAAATATGTTCCCAAAATTTTAAATGAAAATTCCGACTCGTTCTATTGTTATAGGCCGAGCATAACCGAGCGGTCACTATTTTTTCAGAAGCGTTTTTCTGAAAACGACTTTTTTTGAACTTGCGTACACGCTAGTTTAAAAATTTTTTAACCAATCGTTTTGAAAATTAGCAGTTACTTTCTTCATAGTATTGCGCTCTATATGAACCTAAAATCGGAATTTTATCATTATTTACAATATTTTTTTTTTGCAAATAGAGTTGTAAAAAATGCCAAAAAATCATCCTTTTTTATTTTGACCGCTGTGAAAAATTCAATTCACTATTTTTTTGATAGCATTTAGGTTCATATAGAAGAGAGACATATAATAAAAGTAAATTCCAACCTCGTTTGATTTCGGATGAAAATTGCGGATTTCAGAATGTACGCAAAATGCTGATTGTGACCTGCAATATGGGGTCGCTAATATCCCCGGTGTTTTTCAAGAAAATTCTTCAAAAATTGTATAGTATATACTTAAATATATGTATAAAATATTCTCAAAGTTTCAAGTTTATATTCATTTTTTATACTATACAAAAATTCATGAAAATCATTGAGAAAACGCTATCCTAACCCTATTTCCCCCCCCCCTAAAGGAATAAATTGACGATGAAAAAAAAATGCATACACTCCCGAGCGCTGAAAAATGTCGACTCGTAAAAAACGTGACGATAAAAGAGATGTCGAAAAAAAAACCATAAAGAAAAATCGAACTAATGTATGTGAAAAGAATGGCAATTTTTTTCTCCACCATTGTGTTAATATAAAGCTTATAAATAATTAATTTCTTTACTGTGCCACGTAGCATCCAGATAACACCGGTATAAATAAATTACCATCCGCGTCTGGGTATTGACGCGACAATAGATGCCAACAAACTATATCCAAGAAGGCAGAGTTCATCATTTATGAAAACCGGATTTTCGCAAAATGGGTCGAGACATTTGCGGCCGATTCGGCGAAATTTGGCGATAGTAAAATACCCGCCCGGCGAAATTGTCCGGATCACAGTGAAACATATGGCGCGCTCGGGGCCTGAAGGAGAGCTACTCACTTTAAGAGAGAACACCACTGTGTGACCCCCTGTTTTTTTTTACATTTTTCAAGAATTTTTTTTTGTGGGAAAAAAAAGAGATATTCGAAAAAATTTTTTGGGTTTTGTTCCTTGTTTATTACTGTATCAAAAAACATTTTTGACGAACATCAACGCGCGTGTGACGAACATCAACGCGCACCGGGAATCTCCCTATGACGGTAACTCGTGAGATAGTTTCGTTGAATGGAACATTATACGAAAGAGGAAGGGGAATAACAATAATTTTGAACGAATGAACAGAGAAACTCGTATGGGTAAGGGATAAACGGTTAATAAACAATAAAGGACTTTTGTGCCCCGACACGAACAAAGTACGGGAACAGCTGCAAGTTGAAACTTCGAAATCGTTCGACTCTCCTTCGTCCTGTTGAAATTTGTGGTCTTGAAAATTATACTACAATTATATAGGTGTAAAATTTTACCCATTATCTTGCAGATAGAGGGACGATCATCGACCATCCGCTCGGCGCCCATCAACTGTATCGACGAGAGTAGCACGTAGCTGACGATTAGACAAGCCACGTAACAGCGTAGAGTAAATCCGTGCATGGTTTTGAGCTCCGGTACAATCGTGTAGACGAGAAAAGTCAATGCGAGTAACGCCGTGGAGAATAACATCGCTATCGGATATAATATATGCTGTACAGATCTATCAACTTCGGGAAAAAACTGTCGCCAGCACACGGTGACAAGATGCTCCGTTCCGTTTTCCGTTATTTGCGTAGCCAGACAATAACCGTCCGATTCCAGCAACGAATAATCCGGATCATTCTCAACGACAATCGTTCCGTCCTCGAGCATATAAAAAACATCGTTAATCGGTGCTTCGGTGGTCAACGCGAAACTTCCATTCTCGCAGGGATTTCCGTAACGCCATTCAAAGTCGTTGGGCTTTTTGCTCGAAATCCTCAAACTCCGATCGTAAATCATTGGAAATACCATCTCTTCGGCTGGCTGTGTTTCGTTTTTGTAACAATAACCCGATGGTCCGTAATACAGACCAGGCTCGCAACATATCGCAATTACAGGCTCATCGCTCCGTGTAGAATTTATCTTCGACGCTATCTTCCGCTGCGTATTACATAGATACTTCATTTAGAACATTAAATTTATCGTTAAAAGTGCGTTAAACGGGAATTCTCACTTCAACGACGCACTCAAGCGCTTAACACCTTAACGATTGGTGATTTTTTTCAAAAATTGGTCCACGTACGGACGAGACGGGCAAGAGGGATGTTTTGAGGAAATTGGAAAAATATGATGTAGTGACTCGAAGTTATCGACGTATGAAAATTGAGTACAGATTATATAGTACCGCTGAGACATTAAGGTAGTAACTTAAGCCGATTTTCATGTCTTTTTTGGAGGGCGGACTTTGGAAAAAAAAGTTTTTTCCCAAAGTCCGCCATTTTGTTATTTATCCATGAAATTTAACTTCAGTAGTTCCGACCAGAATGACATGTCTATAGATTAAGAATTATCAAGAATTTTCGATTTCAGATAACATCAAGAGCCAAAATCATCGGGGCCATCCACTTTTTTTGGAGGTGCCAACTTCGATCAATAATAATAATAAACTATTAAATTTTTTTCAACCAAATTTTTTTTTGTATCTTTAATATGTAAATAAAAACATCCTAAATATCCAAAACGATTCATTTTTATTTTCCGACAAAAAAACGCCCTCCAAAGAAGACATGAAAATCGGCTTAAGTTACCAGACTACTACCTTAATGAAAGTGAAATGAATTCTTTAAAAAACTTTTGTTCGATTACTATACGGCCATGTCAATGATCATCGATGTTCTACATTTGTTGTAATACTTTTTTTTAAATTTAATCACGAATTGAGGAAATTATATAATAAAAACCGAGGGCATAGAGAGGCTAATTGATCGATCCGGATATACAAATTACTCTCATTTTGCTCTCTCATGTAGGAAGCTTGGTGATGGTAAGAACATTTTTTTTTTTCAATGCCAACCTGTACCGAAACGTCGGAAAATCGTATTTGGACGTGTGCGTCTAATGGCTCTACAGAATTCAACCGTCTATATCTCGTTGCCCCCCGGAAAAAGATACGTTAACCATTTTAGGTATTTTTGAACTTTTACAAGGTGACCCTCGCGAGAACGTGTACGCCCATTTGTGAAACCGGTTTTCATCATTTCACGAACATACATATACATTAGGGCGATTTTTTTTTTCGACTATTTTTTTTTTCAGTCCCCACCCGAAATTTTGTTGGATATTTCGAAAAAGAAATTCCCCGAAAGTTACAGCCCTTAATATTGATTCTAAGTACTTTCCCAAAGCGTGAGAAGATTTGCCATCTAAAATACACGTAAATCGAATTTTTTTTTTTTCAAATTTCTATAATTCGGCCGCATTTTATGCTATCATATTGTTCTTGGTTTCGATTTACTCGGAATAAAACAATCTAAAAAAGTACTTTTTCCGGCGAAAGTGTAAATCGTACTGGGGAGTTGGTCACTGAAGTTGATTATTACCCAAAATTCTCGTTTTTTTGCTGTTATCTCCGAAACAATTAACTTTACGAAAAAAATGTAAATGAAAAATTTGTTGAAAATTTAATTTCCTACAAAAAAGGTCCTATCGACCCAATTGCTTAGATTAATATTTCTTGAGATATTGAACTTTAACTTATGAGTAGTATAAAACTTATAAAATATGAAATATTAAATAATAAAAAAAATAAAAATTAACAAAAGTTCAATATCTCAAGAAATATTAATCTAAGCAATTGGGTCGATAGGACCTTTTTTATAGGAAATTAAATTTCCAACAAATTTTTCGTCTACATTTTGTTCGTAAAGTTAATTGTTTCGGAGATAACAGCAAAAAAACGAGAATTTTGGGTAAAAATCAACTTCAGTGACCCGTACCAACTCACCAGTACAATATACACTTTCGCCGCAAAAGGCACTTTTTTAGATTGTTTTATTCTAAGTAAATCGAAACCAAGAACAATATGATAGCATAAAATGCGGCTGAGTTATAAAAATTAAAAAAAAAAAAAAAAATTTGATATACGTGTATTTTAGATGGAAAATCTTCTCACGCTTTAATATTAATTAGTACTTAGAATTAATATTACGGGCTGTAACTTTCAGGGAATTTCTTTTTTGACATATCCGACAAAATTTCGGGTGGGGACTGAAAAAAAAACAAAAATCGCCCTAATATATATACACAACTTCGGAAAATCGTATTGACAAAATGTCCGTGTGTCTCAAGGCTTAAAAAAATAAAAATTGCTTTATCTCGAGAGCGACTCGACCGATTTGCCGCAGACTTTGCATGAATTTTGAAATTTTTGTAAAACGTCTGGGATCGCTGTAACTTTCGGAAATTTTTGACTATCGAGTGAAAACTTTCTATATAAACGGATTAGGGTACAAGGAATTGAATTTGACGAAATTTCGTATGTTTCGCAAAAATTACCGAGTTTCCACTAACGTTACTTAATTTTGCAAAATGATAATGAAAAATGAGCACTCCGCAATCGGTGGTAGAATCGTTTAGATCGAGTTCAAGAAAATAAGCGCACATAGCTTCCTTAATATTTTATCCCGCTCACAAAGCTTCCTCCGTGAGTAAGTCCCAATTGAAGAACTATCTCGCCGAAGCTTGGGGGGTGATTTGTGAGCTAGGTAAAATAATCGGGAACCAATGTGCGAATCTCTAATTTTCACGTTTCTATTGTTGTTGTTTGTTTTCAATAAAATCGATTTATCCGTGAGGTATTGAAAATCTTTGAAAATGTCACCTCTTCGATTTTCGAAGCGTTCATCGTCCCGAACGTTCTTTCGGAGACATGTTTTTCTCGATCAGCGTAATAAGCCGTGTTCCATTGTTCGGTGGCGTTGTACGACGTTACATCAATCGTAGGTACGATTGTGGGATAAATGTTCGTGGTTGTTTCGGACGAAGTCCACGTGGTTAGGCCCGCAAAGATTAACAGCAACGACGAGAGCATGTTCGCGAGTTCGCGACCGGCACGATACTGAACCTCGAACACAGACAACGGACAGTCCGAGAATCCGTTAACTCGTATATAATAAACAAAAAAAAACAGGCGCTCACACATAGACACACAGCCAGTGAAGTTTCTCGAAGCGGTCTCCGCACCTTTGGGACGTTATATACGCAAACATAACGATTAGCGAGAAGTGGGAGAGAAAAAAAAAACGGAGTCTGACCGATCTGGCCAACTTTCTACTCTATTCCTATTGCTCGTATCGAGGGACGTAAGAGGATGACGACGCGACGCGAACAAGTTCTCGCCTCTGCTGTAACACGAGAAATTACGAGGATGACGATGGTAAATAAAGTGGAGAGGTCCCCTCGCGAACATTAATGCGATCGGTCATCGCGAGTGAGAGATGGGCAAAGGGCCATGTCTCGTCGTCTCGGACGATTATTGGTCGGAGCACTCTTCATCACTTTTATTGACACACTTCCGAGAATGATAATGAAGAAGAAGCAAAGAAGAAAGGGCAACGAGAGAAGTTTATGTACGAGGCATTCCGGGCTAAATTAAGGGTATCGCGATTCGTGTATAGGGGCCAGGGAGGGATCGTCGATTTGACGAACCTGCTTATCAAGAAAAAATGGTTGGAGTGGATGAACCATTGAAACGACATTAAATACCGAATTGGCATAAAAAAATATTAAACAGCAAGGTTTCTAGCCGAGTCGCATTTAAATGGAATAACCTCACGTATCGTTAGTGCGTGTACCACGAAGTAGATTTTTATTGCGCATCTATCGCCGTACCACAACTCCGCCCCCAAATAGATCGACATTAATAACTCATCGGTCTCTCTCTCTCTCTCTCGGAAGAAATGAAAACTGGCACTCCGCCGGTGTTCCCTTGACCGTGAGAAATCAAGAAAAATAATATATCGCAAAAATGTTCGTTGCGCCGGAAACGAATGTATCGGATACTCGTTAACGCGTTACGCTATCGTGTCGTTCATAAAAAATCAATTGCAAAAATAACTTTATCGAAATGGACCGAGGTTCGGACATCGTTAACCGGATATATTGGGTTTATAAAACGAATTTCAAAGGGTTCACCCCCAAAAAACACACGCAAACTTGGCTCTTTGCCCTCTCGAATTGAAGAAGAAGAAAAAAACGAACGACACATTTTAATATGAAAACTAATTCAACCGCTCCTTACGACGAATGCAGGGCGACGTATAGACTACGAGGTCTGTTCAAAAAGTATCGCGAATTTTTTATTTCCGCTGGCTACGTATATTCGATTTTCGATTTTTTTCTGGCGTTATTTTGGTACTCGTGTTCCTCACTTATGCTGAAAAAATCGGGCATTTTGAATGTTTAGTTAATCGTTGACAGCTGATTTGGTTAGACGTGTTTTGGCTCGTCTTCGATTTTTGCTTATTTCAAAAAATCGATCAAAGAATCTGTATGAAATTTTGTTTGAAAAACAAAATTAAGTGCGCGGACGCATTCCGAATGTTGACTGTGGCATATGGTGAAGCTTGGACCAAAGCAACGTTTATCGGCGGTACAAAATGTTCTCAGAGGGCCGAGAAGACGCGAACAACGAAATGCGTTCCGGACGCCCGAGCACATCAACAAAGGGACGAAAACGTTGATGCAGCAAAGAAAATAATATTAGCCAATCGTCGAATCACCGTTAGAGAAGTTGCCGAGGAACTAAACGTATCGATTGCCTCGTGCTATTCGATTTTTACCAATGATTTGGGCATGAGACAAGTCGCCGCGAAATTCGTGCCAAAATTGCTTAATTTCGAAGAAAAACAGTGTCGCGTTAACGTTGCTAAGGAGCCGTTGAACTCGGTCCGCGACGACCCAAATTTGCTCCAAACGGTCACAACTGGTGACGAGTCATGGGTTTATGGTTGTGACGTGGAAACCAAAGCTCAATCATCGCAACGGAAGCTGCCGGAACAGGGAAAAATCGAAGACAAGCCAAAACACGTCTAACCAAAACAGCTGACAACAATTAACTAAACATTCAAAATGGTCGATTTTTTCAGCATTTTTTCAGGGACACGAGTACCGAACTAACGCCACAAAAAAATCGAAAATCGAATATACGTAGCCCGCGGAAATTCAAAATTCTCGACACTTTTTGAACATACCTCGTATATATCAAACAAAGAACGAACACCATGCTCCGAGTCTAAATCCGTTCATCGCTTAAACGCTACGCCGAATAGCGAGAAAAAGAAAACGACGTTTGATTCCGAGTGGGCAATTGATAAAAATATTTTTTTCCTTCTCGTCCACTCCCGCCTCTCTCCGTAACCTTTCACGATCACACGCGCAGTTTATCTCTCCCACTAAAATTCGACTAGCGAAATTCTTCGAGCAGCGCGTGTCGCTCCCACAGCACGGAAAATATTGCCGAGAAAAAAATAAAAACTTGAATTTTTATCCGGCAATGTCGATAAATGATCCACTCGCGAAAGAAGAAATACTATTATTATTAGGTTTTTTATCGGCGTCTTCGAACTCGTCGTCGGATACGATCTTTAGCAATGACCATAAAACTTATAAATGATATGTCATAAACAGTATCAATACGATAGAGGGGAAAAAAAAATGTTCAGATAGAAGGTGGGGAGTATGGCGGAGCTGTGTTTTATCTTCCTCCCGAGATTTCTTATCTGCCAATGATATCGTCCGTTTGCTCAAATTCAATGAACGAAGAGATAATGCTCTTTTTAACGTATTTTTTTCACGAATGTTATTGTACATACAGTATCGAAGAATACTAAAACCGATTCGTAGTAATGATTAGAAAACTTGTTTCCCTTTCGTTTATGTACGCGCAAACGACCGGAAAGAGAAGACTCAGAAATTGAACGACCACAAACCAATTAATAAATTATTCGTATTAACGTAATTAATAAGTGGCCATTATCTTACTACAATAACAAAGCTGGAGAGTTTGTTTGGTTGTTCGTCCGTTTATTCGAACCCGATAATCTCAGGAAATACTTATCCGATTTTTTAAATTCTTTTTGCATCGGACAGTACGTTTATTCGGATAGGGTTTACGTCATATAACTTAATGCTATGACGGAAATTTAACGCGGGCGAAACCGCGGGTCACAGCTGCTATGAGATATATGACGTTTACTTGTACGTAAAGGGTTACTCAAATTTTCGTGAATTTATAACAATTTTTCGATGTTTCTCCTTTCTATAACGAAAACTGACGAGAGGTTATAACACAAGTGAGTCTGTAAATGGGAGTAAAAAAAACAATAAGGCACTAAAAGCCAATTGATGCCCAATGAATAAGTACTACAGTCTTGTTTAACGGTGACGCAAAACGAAGTTTTGATTGCCTCGAAAATTTTTCGTCGCGACCTCGTATCACTTTTGATTCAACGTTATTTATCGTCGCGCGTGCTCCACTCGCGCGCTCAGATTACGAGGTCTGTTAAAAAAGTATCGCGAATTTTGAATTTCCGCGGGCTACGTATATCAGGGTGGTTCTTAATTTGGTGATGTTGGAAATTCTTTGGTATTGTTCCTTGAAAGTAATCAACATATCCAGAAAAAAAATTGGGCGCAAGCGGAACTTTGTCCAATAATTCTAACCCACCCCACCGAGCTGTCGAATTTTTATGTGAAAAAATGCATGCATTCAACATTTTGTTAAGAAAATTGTTTATTTCAAAACTATTCATGATAAAAAAATGTTATATCGTGTTTTTATAGGAAATTGAATGCCCTACAAAAAAGGTATCTTGTAAAATTCTTGTGAATCTAATATTTATCACGTTATTAGCAAAAAAAAACTGTCATCATTTATTCCAAAAGTCCATCATTATGGCCAAAACAGGAGTTTGACGGCGAAAAACTGCAATGTATTCTTCATATGCAATTAGAAATATGAAGAGATACGTAGTGCACTCGATAACGGTATGTGAACGATATTTAAATTTTCAATTTTATCAATTTTATTATCATTCATGATAAATTTTTCTTCTTTGATCGATAAGGACATTGATTTCTTTATCAGTTCCAAATCGATGGCTTTTCTCGAATGATTTGAAATCAACTCCACATTTTTTTATATCGACGCGAGCGAGTGGATTTCTAATGAAAATTATTTACAAGGCTTAAAAATAGTTAAAGGAATTAAAGTGGTTAACGATGTTGCGGAAAGAGGAGTGAAACTTATTATAAGATTATTACAGTATTATTATTAATTTTCTTTTTCACACAGAATTTCATACAGATTCTTTGATCAATTTTTTGGAATAGGCAAAAATCGAAGACAAGCCAAAACACGTCTAACCAAATCAGCTGTCGACAATCAACTAAACATTCAAAATGGCCGATTTTTTCAGAATGAGTGCGGGACACGAGTATCAACCTGACGCCACAAAAAAATCGAATATCGAATATACGTAGCCCGCGGAAATTCAAAATTCGCGATACTTTTTGAACAGATCTCGCACATGTGTTTTACAAGTTTTCGTTTTTCGTATTAATTCCGAAACCTACGGACGACGCGAAAACGAAAAACATGCAACGCAACTCGTCGATGTAAAAAGGTGTAAATTTTGTGAAATTATATATAGTGGGACGAGGGAGATAAAGAGATTTTTGTATCGATTTCTATGTCGATAAAAATAAATTCGAGGCAAATGGGACACCACGAAAGATCCAAAAGTTGGACAATTTTGGCTGTTAATCAGAGCCCTACAGCAGTGGCGCGAGTACGCCGGGTTTAAAACGAGACCAAAGAGGGAATTAGTAAGGATCTTCGTCCATTTATATTCCGTAGGATAAACGCGTTACGACGTTATATATGGATCGTGAAAAAGCATCAATTATGCCGCTGTTAAAGCGAGCCGATTTGCTGAGCAGTGAGTGTGTACTCTGTGCACAACTAATGCAGGGTGAACACGCTACTTTACGAGCAAAGTGTACAAATACATAGATTATATACGAGAAGTATGCGTGTAAAAAAAAAAGGTGGGAAGGAAGCACGGTCGACAACGATCCAAGTTCCAGGAAGCTACGTGAGACCTTTCGACAACCACGTCAAGAGTACCGGGTGTACTCTCGAGCTATTTACCTTGAAAATATATTCATTCGCTAATATTTGTCCCAACTACGGAAATATTCGTGACTATACCTCATCGACAAAGAATTCGTTATGTTTCTTTCTTCTTTTTGCCGATAATACTTCACATACCCAATGGATTTATCAATGGCCTCTCATTTACAAAGATAAATTACACCTTTATCTTCTTTTTCCCTCCCGTATACAACGCGCTCGTACCGCGTTTAAGTGCCTTCCAACTGCGGAGGATATATCGATCCTGGAATCGCGGTCGACGCGTTTTACCACAGAAGCACACGATACTCGGAGCAACTTGTCCCACAGAGTCCTCGTGTATTGTACTATTGCGTGACTGCGTTCCGCGACGTTTAACGACCGTCTACCGTATTACACGCGCACCCCGCTTCGTTGTTGGTATGTACGCGTGGGTTTACCGTCGCGCGGAAAGGCGACAGAATTATTTCGTTCGAAACGGGATATATGCGAGAGAGAGAGACAGAGAATTCTCCTTTATGTAAAAAAGAGACTGGGTACCCCAGCAAATTGGGCAACCGTACCGCAATCGAAAAAACAATCGCTGTTCCGTGGAAAAAAACCAAGCTTGCAGCGACCGCGGAACGAGCGTTGTTTGGCGGCTGTTTCGACAAAAGCGTCCGATTGTTTGGTCGCGACAACCAAACCAACAAACGACTGCTCCGGAAAACTAAGAAAAAATCGATCGAGGCGTTTTGAATTTACGAGGAATTTATCACTTTTCGAAAATCCAGGTGTAAGGCTCGCGCAGTTTTTGGGTGATTGAGCGAATTTGTGTGGGATTTAAATTTTTTTCGAGAAATCGACAAATTTTCTAGATTTTCGGCTAAAATTTTTCACATAGAAAACATAATTGAGGTCGAATTTTGCGAAAATCGATGGAAACATTTGCGATTTAATGCAATTTCCAATAGTCCGAATATTTTGAGTATTCTACAATGGACATAGTCATAGAATCTTTCAAAGTTTCCTCCGCGAGAAACGCCAAAATTGCGAGAATATGTTATTCCTAATAGAGGCCTTGTGTGAATTATCGAGATTGTAAGTTTGAGCGCGATAGCTTTTTTTGACGGTGGATCATCGAAGGATGAATACGATTGAGAATTTTTCACGACAAAACGTTCATCTATCGAAGTATCGTCGTGTATACGAGGTTTGTTTAAGGTAGCAGTCTGGTAACTTGAGCCAATTTTCATGTCTTTTTTGGAGGGCGTTTTTTTGTAGGAAAATGAAAATGAATCGTTTTGGATATTTAGAATGTTTTTATTTACATATTAAAGATACAATAAAAAAAATTTTTGAAAAAATGTAATAGTTTATTATTATTATTATTATTGATCGAAGTTGGCACCTCGAAAAAAAAGCGCGTGGGTGGCCCCGGTGTTTTTGACTCTTGATGTTATCTGAAATAAAAAATTCTTGATAATTCTTAATCTATAGACATGTCATTCTGGTCGGAACTACTTATTTATCCATGAAATTTAACTTCGGTAGTTCCGACCAAAATGACATGTCTATAGATTAAGAATTATCAAGAATTTTTGATTTCAGATAACATCAAGAGCCAAAATCACCGGGGCCACCCACGCGCTTTTTTCCGAGGTTCCAACTTCGATCAATAATAATAATAACAATAAACTATTAAATTTGTTCAAAAATTTTTTTTTTTTGTATCCTTAATATGTAAAAAAAACATACTAAATATCCAAAACGATTCATTTTTATTTTCCTACAAAAAAACGCCCTTCAAAAAAGACATGAAAATCGGCTCAAGTTACCAGACTACTATCTTAAAAAGTATCGCGAATTTTGAATTTCCGCAGGCTACGGTTATTCGATTTTCGATTATTTTGTGGCGTTAGGTTGGTACTCGTGTCCCTCACTTATGCTGAAAAAATCGGCCATTTTGAATGTTTAGTTGATTGTTGAGAGCTGTTTTGGTTAGACGTGTTTTGGCTTGTCTTCGATTTTTGCCTATTCCAAAAAATCGATCAAAGAATCTGTATCAAATTTTGTGTGAAAAACAAAATTAAGGCAGTCGTCTGGTCTAGCGCGAGATTTTTGACGTAATTTCTAATGTGCAATAACGTTCAAACCGTTGAAGTTGTCTTGATGAAAATTTACACGCGCATTTATTGATCCTTAGAGAATACTTGTACTTAAAAAAAAAAAAATTATTTTAAATATTTTCATGTAGTTTTTTGCCTTGTTGCAACATGGTGCGCCGAAATCGGCGCCCACTCTGGACGATGTTGTATGCATCTGAAAAAAAAAAATGTATATATATTCTCAATCTGTATGAGTATTCTGAGCACTGGTAGCAGAATTGGTACTTAAAAAAAATTTTTGACAAAATGGCGGCCTGTTGAACTTTCATTAATGATATTTCATACATACATTTCATACATTTTCGTATTCGACGAGTTATAAAATGTCGGCAAAATTATTGTTCGACTCAATTCTGCTACCAGTGCTCAGAATACTCATACAGATTGAGAATATAAATTTTTTTTTTTTTCAGACGCATACAACATCGTCCAGAGTGGGCCCCGATTTCGGCGCACCATGTTGCAACAAAGCAAAAAACTACATGAAAATATTTAACAAAATTTTTTTTTTTGTAATGTACAAGTACTGTAATGTAAAATGTCTCTAACGATCAATAAATGCACGTGTAAATTTTCATCAAGACAATTTCAACGGTTTAAACGTTATTGCACTTTAGAAATAACGTCAAAAATCTCGCTCTAGAACAGACGACTGCCTTAAGTGCGCGGACGCATTCCGAATGTTGACTGTGGCATATGGTGAAGCTACCTTGGACCAAAGCAACGTTTATCGTTGGTACAAAATGTTCTCAGAGGGCCGAGAAGATGCGAACAGAGAAATGCGTTCCGGACGCCCGAGCACATCAACAACGGGCGAAAACATTGATGAAGCGAAGAAAATAATATTGGCCAAACGTCGAATCACCGTTAGAGAAGTTGCTGAGGAACCAAACGTATCGATTGGCTCGTGCTATTTGATTCTCACCAATGATTCGGGCATGAGACGGGTCGCCGCGAAATTCGTGCCAAAATTGCTCAATTTCGAACAAAAACGGTGTCGCGTTAACGTTGCTAAGAAGCAATGTTGGACTCGGTCCGCGAAGACTCAAATTTGCTCCAGAGGGTCATAACTGGTGACGAATTCATGGGTTTATGGTTGTGACGTGGAAACCAAAGCTCAATCATCGCAATGTAAGCTGCTTTTTTGGAACAGGCAAAAATCGAAGACAAGCCAAAACACGTCGAACCAGAACAGCTTTCAAAAATTAACTAAACATTGAAAACGGCCGATTTTTTCAGCATAAATGAGGGACACGAGTACCAACCTAACGCCACAAAAAAATCGAAAATCGAATATACGTTAGCCCCCGGAAATTCAAAATTCGCGATACTTTTTGAACAGACCTCGCAGACTGCACATAAATAAATAAATGATGATTATAGATAGACGAGAAGTTATACTCACCGATCGCCGCGCAAAGGGGACTACCGTGATAAACGAAGCTTTCGTTAGCGAGAAAAGCGTACGCCACGACGAGACAACCGACGTAACACATTAGCGTCATTCCATAAAGATTCTTCAATTCCGGAATAATGGCGTAAACGATGAGCGTTGCGAGAAGAAACGGCACCGATATCGCAATACCGAACGGATAAATGATCGCTCTAACTTCGACGGTTTCCGGTACTGTCGGATCGGCACAAACGAGTACCGTGACGCCAGCGAGATCCCCGTGAACATCCATACAATATTTCCACCGTGGAAAATCTTTGTCAACGGTCGATAGCGTGCCGTTCGATTGTAAAACAAATTGATCCTCGGGAAATATTTCGGGCACCAGTTGGTACGTACCGTTCGGACATCGATGACCATTTTTAACGAGAACAAAATGATCCTTTAACCCGGTTATATTACGTATTTCCGTGGCAAGTTGACTATGCTCCGGCGTTATATCGGGAATCGTCGTATTAGCCGGAACCTTGACGCATTCGAGGACCTCCTTTCCCACCAATACTTCGTCATTTAAGCAACACTTTCGCACGCAATTCGGCACGATCTCGCAAACACAACCGTACGTAACGTTATCCTCGTGCCAATACCATTCGCGAGGATAAGAAATGCCATCGTGAAGCAAAGTACCATTTCCATCGCGTTCCTCCGTCTCGTCGTTACGAAGTATGGTGGCGAGTGACTTGAAGCATGGTATTTCGTGTTTACCCCCGTTAATCAGCGCCGTTACCCTCGATCTCGTGCAAACGACAATTATCAGAAATCGTAGAGCGTCCTTTGTGTCGAACTTCATTGTAACTTATTCGCACCTGTTTTACCTTTGGTTCTTTTCCGTTATACCGTTTATTTTTACAATTCGATATTTTCCCAATGATTCTCATTTGGAAATGCCGAATATCTATATGCTCGTTATATATGTTCCTTAGCGTACGAACAGAATTGATATGTGGTTTCGAATTTCAACGCTTCTAACGGGTTGTACGTGTGTAAAACTCATTATTATAATCCTGAATCATCCGTCATCTGTCGCTCCCGAGAGCCCGCCGTTGACTGACCCAGAGAACTCCCCCCTTTTTCGAACGCGAATCTTCTTCCTTCCTATCCTTCCTTCCCGCCAAAGTACACCGACGCGACTTCACCGCGCGCGCGACGGTACACAGCGAGAGGAATCAACGCGATTCCGCACGGACTTTATCGCTTCTGTGGATTTTCCTCCACCCGCGCCGGGTTTTACAAAAGCCCGGCAGCCCTCGGTATATACCCTTCTATACTATCCGCTCTGCGACATCTCTCTCTCCCCGTTGATAAGATTGTTATCGATTTAGCACCATCGGGATTCACGGATGCAGCACCGTCTCGCGGGACATTTTGCGTTCTTCAACTCTCGGAGGGCTAGCGGCGTGGTTTACCCCGCTGGGAATCGAGTCCTACACGCGAGACGGTCGGTAAAAACCTAAAAACCGCAACAATCGTGATGTTTAATAGTCCAACAGTGAGTAATACAAATTTTGCGAGCGCTTTTTTCTTAACAATTAACAGCGTGACCTTTTCCGATTAATTGGTCAAAGAAAATGAATCGAGATAGAGGGATAAGAAATTTTATTTTACTTTAAGAGATAAATCGGCGACGTATTCGATCGATCCATAAAACGCGATGCTACATTTACAAATCTGGATTTAAAATAATGAGATATACACGCGTTTTCTTTCTATATATATATACACAGCTTACGGATAGGAACGGAAGAGATTATTATTTATAAAGTAATCAAGGGAGCATCGGCGTTTCTTTTTGTGCGCTTCCATTCGTTTGAATCTGCGAGTATTCGTCGACCGTAAGACGTATGAAGCTCTCTGAACGTTACCCTTGTTCTTGGCATATTTTCCGTTCTTCCCGGTGCCGATCTGACGCTCTGCGAGCGCTGATGAGACTCCGGTCTGTTGAAGGGATTGTGCCTGGTTCTGGGCGGCGGTTTGGGCGATTCCGGAGGTGGAGTCACAGCCGCCGTTTCTTCCTCGGCCGCGTCCAATTGACGTTGAAGCTCGGCGACCATGAGTTTCATGTAATCGTAGCTGGCGCACGCGAGTGCTTTCATCCATTGTTCCATGGACTCCTTGAAAAGTGAATAAACACAACATTACTTGACAATTTCCCGATACAAGCTATAGGCATTAAACTCTCGACTGATATTTAACCTGGGTTTCCGCGCCGAGGGAGTAACTTCTGTTGTTGGCGCCGTGAAATACAATTTTGAACGCAAAGTGTTCCTCGTCCTCGGCGAGCTCGATCGTACATCCCTCGAGTACGATCATCCCGACGGGTTCCTTGTCACCTCGACGATCGAAGTAAAATAATATATTTCCCTTGAGAACGAACCATCGTCTCTGATATCCGCGATTAACCTCACCGCGCTTGTTCAGCCAACCCTCGCGATCAACCGGGGTCGGCGATGTGGCAAACGCCACCATATTCTTCTCGTTTATTTTCATTTCATTTGATTAACAAATTTATGCTAAATGCGATTATAATTGAAAACAATCGTATGCACCCCCGAGGTACAATATATTTACGAGAGCTCGTTGTTTTTCTTTTCAGCGAATTGATGTTCGTTACGAAATTGAGAAAACGTCAGAATTCACGGTCACCGCCGAACTGTCAAATTGCGTTCTGTTTGTCCTACAATCACGTGGTAAGGTTAGGTACCCCACGTAACCTCAAAATATTCTTGCAAACGCAGTGATTATCTTTTCAACAAATTATTCAATACTGGAATATTGGCGTCGTTACTGAAATGCGGCGGGGGTGAGGAGAATATCAAACTGCTTTTGAGAATTGTCATCGAGCTCTCCCGAGAGAAAACCAATTTGTTTTTTGAAAACGGTAAACATTATTTTTCCATAAATGTACAGGTTTTATAATAATAATGATTAAGATTAATTACTTGATTAGCTATACCGACAATTTGCCCCTTTAACGCCTGCCTTAAAATTCTATATTTTGTAGTTTGGCACTGAAGGAATATTTGGTATAATAATCACACATCTCTCGTTAATGAATCATCGGTCGGTATATTTTATTTGTGTGTAAATCAAAGTACGATAACATTTGTATTCTTCCGACAACAAAAATCGACATCGATGAGAAATATTTCTCGTTTTAGCCTAATTGTCTCTTTCAACATTGGCGCAGCATAGAAATCTTAATCGTTCGTAATAAGTTTCAGGCGAATAATATTGGAAAATAAGTATTGTTGTTTATATGGGAATAATCTTGAAGTGCAGTCCGATAAGCGAAAATACTAGACACTTGAGGTCCTGAACGAGATAGTAGAAGCACCTAAGTCCTTCGGGATCGCGCGACTGATTGACGTCGAGGAGAGAACCAGTTTTGGATGTTGTGAATGATATGTGCTCGTCACCGATGACTATCTCGAGTTCCTGACGTCCCACACGATCTGGTTGCGGCCAGAGTGAATCGTCCTCCTGCATTATCTCGGAATCCTGTATTATCCTCTTCAATTCCTCCATAACGCATTGATGCACGTACGCCTCTTTCCGGATCATTGTGTCATTTTTGTAATTGGAATTATTGGCGTAGCGCAATTTTCCATCGGGCCTAAACTCGAACTCGAGAAACTCGTGACCAAACTTTCCCTTGTGTCCCACGTAGTATCTTATATAGAAGTCCGTCGACATTTTTATTACTCTTAATTTCGGGTACTCCCTTTTGTTATTATTTCGATGAGAAAAATAACCGTTTTTGATACTCGATCAGATTTCTTTGGTTAGGAACGACCAGGCACGACGCCATAAATACCATTAAGAGTAAACGGAAGTTTCTGTTTGACGCTTCTCGTTTTTAGAGGCTATATATAGATGCGCGCGCATTGAGACACTCAGTCCCCGTGACGTACTTCCGGTAATACATTCGCGATGTTCGAATTTTCAAAAAAGAAATCATAACCAATTCGGTGCATGACTGGATGTACAATTTATTGGAAACAATAAATAACATCACGCTTGGAACCTCTCGTTGCTGAGGAGTAAGAATTATATTTGATTTTGTTTTGTTTATCATATACTATTGAAAGTATACTGTACAAACTACAAAAAAATGAAAGATATATTGTACAAACATTGAGGTTGCGTTTGTTTTGCAAAAATCCGTAAAATTTTATTTTTTAATTACATGCGATAACGCAAATTTTAGTTTTTCTCATTTCTTTTTTAATTGACATTCCACGCTATTGCATTGTTATACTCGATATTCTACCAACGAATTGATAAAAACAAAACAATTAACAATGTATTAACATTACACATGGAATAGGCGGTTTCTCAAATTACAATGAAAAATTCGGTTTTTCACATTTTTTATACCGGGACGGACGAATATCGAATGACGTTCGAGGAAAACATGAGAGGGATACGACGTTGCGTGCTGATGCGAAACAAGATGACGGAACGATTCGATATATTGTTATTTTCAAAAATTTGTTATTTCCGTTAACGATGGTGTAAAGTCCTATTTGCCCTATTATACGACGCAATGAACGCAGGCAGTCTTATTTAAATAACCTATTCCTAGAGAGATCAGATATATGCGAGCTCTGCACTAAATAACGAGTTCAGAAATATACTGATCTATAATAATGAAATCTGTACAATAGCCGAGCATTTAATAATTTGATCCTCGAGATTATTCGATCTATCTTCTGCCCGTCATTAATACTAAAATAGAAAATTAAATTTACCGCAACGTTCCCATAATTCTGTAAAAGCCTCGTAGCCAGAAACGTTATATTCGCTATTATTAACAGATCGAAAAAACCGTAGACGCAAAAATACCCGATTAAATCCGAGCGTTAGAATTATTAATGCATTATTGTTTATCGAACTATCGTACAATCACCGCTTTATCGGAGCCTATTATAAAAATATATATAATGTATTTATAAATATTCCACAGCACTCAACAGATAGAGAATTATCTGTTTTATTCCAGACAGATGAGTCGCAGCTTCGACGAAACGTCTCTCTTCGATGTAACGTCGATTTCTCCTTTTGTTTTTCTTCAAACAATCTGAATGATCAGAGTCACGTCGCTATATATTTCGTCGAAAAAACGTCAGATATAAGTCTTGCGGCCACATTATCCCATCGACCTCAATATTCCTAATGATTGTTCGATTGCCAAGAATCAACTGAAAATGTTTCATGATTTTTCGTTTTTCATCAGTCATGGCTTGACGGCAGAATCTTGCGATTCGGACTCGGCTTCTTCATCGGGGATCAGCGACGTGTCGGACTCGTTAGCGTCTGGAAAAAAATATTAAAAATGACACGTGAATGACCGTAACGATCGTGAATCGTTACCGAGTCCTGTGAGCTCGCTACGATTCCTATGCGCACTCAGGACCGCGTTTCTATTTCTTTTTCTCCTCCCGCCCCACGAACGGATAACAAAAAAATAAATAAACGTATTATCACTACAGAGGATTTTGAATGTCGCGTAGTGATTAAATACGTAGAGAAACAGAGATATAGATACTGGTAGAGATGCGAAGGTTAAGTATAGCGGTATTTCCCTTTTGCCCAAATCGTCGAGTGCACAGAGATTTTCTCGTAAGTTAATCTGAGTTAAAAAGTTTAAGTATAAAAAAAAATTAAAGTAAAACGTCGACACGCAATGAGGATGGTAAAAGGCAGATTAATTACGATAATGGGCAAACCTCTTAAAATTGATGTCCTCGTTAGTTAGAATAGAACGATATTTAACGCTATTAACATATCACCATATTAATTTCAATAGCATTCACAATGTCGGCAAAGTTGACGGTTACTATTACAATTTCTTTTTCCTACAATAATAAGTAAAGGCGTTCAAAAATCGAAGTCCCAGAGATTCAATTAGCATTATAAATCAAGCGTGACTAGCATCAGCAGATAAAACGGAAAAAGAAGTAAAATACACAATGATAACGATAATGGTGTGTGCGTGCATTGTGTGTGCGGTTTCGTCATGTGTTTGACACAATGAAATCATGAAAATAAAATTTAAATGAAAAGTACCAGTTATACAGCACACTATCAGGTGACCCTCATTGATGATCTATAAACGGGTTGATTCTGCTTGCCCATTATTCTTAGTATCTAGATATTGGTCTGCAAGAAAGACATTCGTAAATTATAAATAAATATCTACGTGCAATAATCAGATACTAGTTAATAAGAAGTATATACCGCCGCCACATGAATGTCTAGAGCACATTTCGTCGCGATCTATTCATTCTAAAATAAATCTTTTCGATTAAACATAACTGATAAATATTTTTTTTAAATAGTGCGAATGCTATCGAGGTTGCCGTTTCAAAACGCCACTACCACAAGCTGTTATTGCATTACGACCATGCTTGACGTGAGCAAAATAAACGGTAAAAAAAAAATTTCAACGATACGCTTTTGTGCAAGCCTCTGTGCAAGCGATGTTCGAGACAAGTGTTTTTGTGTGCTCGATGATCGAACGTGTTAAATGGAGTTAAAAAATTATTACTAACGAGAATCATACTGCTGTACGAAATGTGCAAGATTCGTGAAGAACGGCGTGGTGTATATATATATATATATATAGCGAAATAATTATTAAGATTAGGGGATTTGTTAACACGTTAAGCACCATTCTCTTGGTGTCAATGAGAACCAAACGTGATTGGATGGGGAGGGTAACGGATTTGTCATTTCATCATTAATACATCGTTCGAACGAATAATAATCGCAGTCGCTGGAACATAAAATAAAGTTTCAATGTTGCGGAAATTGTGAATGAAAATATTGTGCGCTTATTCGCGTGGAATTTTTCTTTTTTAACAAGTTAAGCGCCATCATTTTACTCTGAAAAGATAAATAAATAAAATGAGAAAAGCTTTAGAGCGGCTCGCGGCAATGATTACTGCAATTAATTTATCGATAATTTATACGGTGCACGAATTGCTCGAATATAAATACACGGACATGACTGAATGGCGCTTAACGCGTTAATCCTCAAGGAAATTGGTTTTCGAGGGTACGCTACCTTACATCGGCTCCCAATATCTGTGGTTCTAACTCCAAACTCGATAGCAACTCATGCACTGTGCAGAGAAATACAATCTTTATAACAGCGGCAAATATATTTTTTTTTTTCATCTCTATTTTCCGTAGATCTCGTTAGTTATCGTTTATTTGATATTCCAACGCTTCGGCAAACAAATACTCGAACGGGGGGAGGGTTAAAATGTCGATCGTTAAACTCGCGATAGCGTAGAGCAAACGAATCGGGATAAGAAATAATAAATCATATCAAGCCGATTCGTTGGGGCTGTGGCCTTGTTTTTTTTCTTTTGTACAACTACAACTTACCCGCTATGGTGAGATCGACCATCGCCTTGTCTTTTTGTATATGTAAGGCGGTAAGAAAGAAAAATAACGCTCCAAGCACCTCCACAAATATCGTGAGGAATAGAGCATATTGTAACGAACGAAACTCGATCAAGGGATCCTCGACAGTAACATTCGCGATACTGGCAGCTCCAATTGTCGACGAAGAATTCGATAGAGTCAACTTCAGAGCTTCTGAAAGCTGATCAAAAGAATTCGTTAAATCAATCGAGATGTCGCGAATATTTAGTTTCAAATTTATTATTTTCACTGTGCAGGGTGGCCTCTAAAACGGACAAAAATCCACCAGTTTTTATTTCTTTGACACGTCCTTGATTCGCCTTGACCAATTTGAAATTCCCTGACATTGCTCGGTTTTCCCTGACCGCAGTTACCCATGGTTATATCGCACAGTTATTAACAATGTCACCTTACCAACGAATTTATTTAAAAAAAAAGAAGCTATTCCACGTCCAGTAGGAAAAATTTCGCGTTCTACAATTTGTCGAATATAATTGAAAAATAACGTATGAAAAAAAATGTTCGTCGTATACTCACCACGCCTATGAGATAAGGACTACCGGCGTCACCGAACGCATGAGCGACTAGTATTTGAAAAGCCTCAGCAGTGGACCGTCTCGTGGGAATAACTACATACTGGAAAAAGAAAATTGAAAAATTGACATTAATCGTATCGGAGAGAACGATTTAATTTAAATTCGTCATAATATTAGAAATGGGCAAAATATGATTTTTCAATTACAATTACAAAAATTGACGATTCAATTGTTATCATCGAATTACTGTTTACACATTTTGTTCTTAAATTCACTAATCCATTCCGCAGGAAAATAAAAATGACCATGTTTAAACATATTGGACGAATATCAATTTTGCACACATCTCAAAATATTTTGGTCAGATTCTCACCAGCAGCATATCAGCGACTATCGACCAATTGAGGTTCAATGCCAATTGACCAAAGAATATAAGAGTGTAACAGGCAACGGAATGACTGCTAGCGACGACAATAGCAAAGAATATGAGAGGCGCACTTATGAGAAGACCGACGGCACATATGAGCGGGTCAGCTTGATGCCAATGAACGCGAAGCTTCTGTCCCATTATCGAGCCGAGAGGTACACCGATCAGACCCGCGAGCATCGCTATCAAACCAAATTTGTAAGAAACACTGAAAGAGAAGAGAAATATTATGAATTTGTCGCATAGATGTTTTTTTTTTGTTATTAAAATTACGATTGTTAAAGAACGCGTACACGTTTATGTCGACATTTTGGCCATTGGACTGAATCTTCAATCCAAGTTGCAAGAATTTCGGTCCCCACAATGCCATCGCCCCGGCCACAAAAGCTACGCATGTGAATCCGACTGTGGAGAGCATAAAGCTCGGGCTGTAATTCATTTAAATATAATTATCGATTTTTGCGAAAATCTCAAAGTCATCGTGGCCCATTTTTATGCATCTCTCTATAAGATACTTGAAGGTAAAAAACATAGTGAGGGTCACAGCCAGATTGCGTTCGCATGGAATGCCCCATATACTACTTACTTTTTAATTAGTGCCTTTATATCGTCCGTCCACGTTGTAACGGCTATATGAGAACCTCCCTCTTTCTCCCCTCTTACCGGATCTTTCACGACAAAAAGAATAAGAAAAATCGCGAGTACACCGAGAGCTGGCGTTATCCTCAGTCCCCATTGCCAGGCTCCCATTATACGGGCCATTTCACCACCCGTTATGTATCCGAGACCACTGCAAAAGTATAGTAATGACGGAATGAACGTTCGCTCGGAGATAAAATTGCGGGCGAAATTTAATCGATAATTCATGAAATAAGTGGTGATAAAAACCTTCCCACTGGTATAGCGAAATAAAACAGTGCCAGCATCTTTGATCTTGTATCTTTAACGAATAAATCGCTAATTATCGTCGGTGCTATCGTCGAATAACTAGCTTCGCCGACTCCAACAAACGTTCGAAACGTCAGGAACCATCCAAACGACTGAAAGAATGTTCGTTATTTCGGATTAAAAAAAAATTGGATCGGAAAAGAAACGATTAAGGTATAACTTTGTGATTTAATACATGTATGATTTAACAATTTTGCAAAAATTGTTATATCATTTTTCATTCGCTGGATTACAGTTTTTATTTTTCCAAAATTTTCATTATTATGATTACTACTAATAATAATTGTAACTGCTGGATTAATACAAGTACTCTAAGTAAAAAGGAAAAAAGAAATCATGTACAGAGTTCTTACCTTCATGTAAGAGCCTATCAAGGTAGTCAAGCACCAGAGAAATACTCCGCAACTCATAATTATCTTTCTGTTATAACGATCGCCAAGATATCCGAATAACGGAGCAAATATCATGTAACTGACTATGAAGGCAGTTTGAAGAAGACCACCACTGTCGTCGTGAATTCCAAAGTCTGTCTGTATGTTTGTGAGAATTCCTGAAAATACAAATTTTTCATTTACTCTCCTAGGTAAGCTCGCACGATTTCAAAAATCGTGAGAGCCAATTAATAGCAAATCAGGATGCTGCGATAAATTACGAAGCCGGAGAGATAGAAAATCACTTAATTGCAACTGAAAAAAATTAAGTATTTATTTAATAGTAGACTAAATTCTTTGACAACTAATAATGTAATTTATTTACTAACCAGCGATCGTGGTACGGTCCATGTAATTTATGAGATTTACGAAGCAGAGTACAAGAACAGTGGCCCATTCTCTCGCATTGATTACTCTCTCAGCCGAGGTTGTTCGTTTTATTTGTGGTTCATTTGTTGAGGTCTCCTGGTCATCGTTAACCACGAGATACTGGTGGGATTCTCGGTTCGGTGGAATGTTCGATGGAATTCTCGGTTCGTCCATTGCTTTTGCCTGACGTGAAGGGTTTAGTTTATAAATATCCTCTCACAGGCCTCGATCTCGAGGTTTGTAAGAAGAAAAAAATCTTCCCTTTTTATTCTTTATTACCAGATCAGAATTTCATCTGTCAAAATTATCGATGATAGTAATGCACGAAGTAACATAACCGTGTTCGCGGATAACTGTAATATCGTGTGAGATTACAATCACGCCACTTTTTTCCGACGAACCAGCGATCGCGGGCTCCGACGCTCCGACACCCGTGTGAATCTCAAGCTCTAGAGTAGGCTAAAAGTCTTCTTCTTTTACTTCTGGCTGTCGTCCACCAGGGACATATGCCACGCCAACTCGGATCGAGAGCTCTACAATCTCGCCTTACCGACCGAACGCACGACCTGCGTCAAAAAAAAAAACGTCGGAAGAAGGAAAGAAATAGATTATCATTATCATGAATTATCAAAAAATACGCTTCGCTAATATTGTATTGAGTAATAAATATCATTGTGTTTAGAAAACTATTTGTGCGGTTGCCTGAGAAGATTTGTACAATCCATTTTAGACTTCTTTGGGACAAAAGCTAAAGTCTACTGAAATCAACTGAGTTGAACCGAGTGAGATGCAGCTCCAGTAACTTGGCGAACCTATTTTAACTTTTTGAAATTTTGTTTAGTTTAAACGTTTGTTGGTCATTTGTAGGTGTTTGTTAGTTTAATAAAAACGTTTGTTGGTCGATAGTTTTTACGGGAAAGCACACATAAAATATGGTGTGAACTTGGCAGGAAAATATTTATTCAGACCGCACTAAGGTTTTATAGGGGCCTAATCGATGGGTAATCGTTTGCAGGTTCCAAATGAACTAAGTAGAACGTTTGTTGGTTCGTCGGTTCTCGAAAAAAGCTAAAAAAACCTATCGGGAACATGTCACTGATTTTACCAGACCCGGTCATATGACCGCAGGAACTTGACCGCACGATAATTATTTTTAAAGCGTTTTTGTGTCCCAATAAAATTCTTCTTCGACGAGCATTCGGAAAGGTACCTCCTCGACAGCCGTGAAGTTGCGGACTATCGGTAATGAAGAAATGTTGCTTATTGTGTGTGAGGGTCAATCACCGGAAGATGACGCCCACAACTTCACAGCAGTCTGTCGTCATCATCATCACCATGATTATAAAAGTGGTTCTATATTTTATGTAAATTATAAATATACAGAAATTTAATAACAATAAATTTTTGTTGTTGAAAAGGGTAAAAGTTATGAGACAATATAAATAGTAATTTGATGTTTAGCTTATTATTTTTATAGCTGCCGCGGTGCGCCGAACTCGACGAACTAGAAATCATTAAAGAGAAGATTAAAAAAATCGTCTGCTCAATCGCGCGCACGATGTTGCTCCGATAATGTCATTAATCAAAATTTACAAGGTGTTAACATCTTTATATTCTAATTACGGGCGTCAATCGTGCAAACGCGTACGCGTTATTCACTGAATTTGCTTTAAAACGCGTTACCGTCGCTAATACGATTCGTCGTGAGTAAATTTCGACAAATTTTTCGCGATACGATACTCGCTTGAATACTCAACAAAAATTTTGACATTTGGGTTAGAAACAAACAAAGAAGCAAAACAAGAAGGCGACCTCTCAAAGGTGATCACGACTATAAAATGAATAAATCTCGCAACGTCATAGATAAGAGAGTATCGCAGTTGCCCAATTGGCTTTGGTCCAACTCCAACGTTTTGCCCTCAATGTACAGACGTATATGGGAAGCTGTGAGGGAGGAAAGACCTCGTTTTGGGGCTAATCAGGGTGAACCTCTTGTCGATACAAAGAAGGTATTTCCATTGTTGCTGACTAGCCAATTGCCCACCGAAGTATTGGGTTACATATGGGGCTTGGCGAATCAGAAGTATGCAGGAAAATTAACCGAACAAGAGCTTTATGTCGTATTGGTGCTGGTAGCCGTAGCTCAGACGTCTCATCCCTTTACAAATTTGGAAGTACTTCATCTGCTGCCTGGACCTCCCGAGCCCAGACTCAATTTGACGCTGATCCATCCCAATGTGTCACAAATTTCTTCTCAACAAGATGCCTCCGTTCGGAGCGATGATTTTGGAGTAAAACACGAAATTCAAGGAAGATTGTCTCAAAAAACAAGCTCCTCGGCATCGGCAATTGCTATACCCGGCCTTATACCGAATCATTCTCATATTGGAGAAACAAAAATTGATTCCAAGGTACAAATCATCACAGGATCTCTCACCCGATGGAGCGGCGACTCTACTTCGGAATCCCGAGGGACAAGTGTAACGCAAACTGATGCGAAAACATCCGTTGCTTATTCCTCGTCATCCACTGCGGATGTGAGCGATGATTTCTCGGACTTTCAGAGCGCTCCTTTGCCGCAAACAACGCAGAGCGTTCCAATATGGGACACGAAACAGGGTTCCGCGATTGGGAGTCGACTTGCCAATCACAATCTTGGTGTTAAGAAAACGAGCGATAAACAGAAGAAAATTACGTCGAGCGGCGGGTCTGGTAATAAGATTCACGGAGTAACGAAAAGCGTTTTGTCAACGACTGAGCAAACTGCGAGTCCTGTAGCGACAATTGGTGCCAATAAAGAATTGCTTCCATCCGTCGAACGATCGGTCGAAATATTTCCAAAATGTGCCCTTAAGAATCAGGGTAAGACAGTGATTCTGAAAGACACGGTAATCCGGAACAACGATCCACCAAAGTCAATAAGTGTGGGAAAAGATTCGACTAGCGGCACCGCTAGAGATAAAATTGAAATTGCACCACCCACTAAACATATTTCTGATAAATTCGTCACGACAATTTCCACGAAGAATCCTGACAATTCACTACAGGATCTAATGAATCTTCAGCAAGTCGAGGACAAATATAGTGCTCTGAGAGTTCTCGTTGAGGAGCCAAATACCGTGGAGTCAACGTCGGTAGTTGAGACGATCGCCGCTACGAGCGGTTTATCGCAATCCGACGATTTTGGTGATTTTGTATCCGCCGAACAACCAGACTCATTTCTGATATCAACTTCCACGATAATTCCTGCTTCTTCGTCGTTCAGTACCGATAGTACGAACGACTTGTTCAGCGATTTCGAACGATTCAAATCGACGCCGAACACGGCCAAAAAGTCACTTGATGTTTCAGTGAATTTGGAAACTACCGGCGAAGTTTTTGGTCATCTTGAGACTGGAACGAGTCCGGATGGTCAATCTTTGGACGAGAAGTACGACGTGATAGTCGAAACAGGTGGGATTTTTGGTTTGTAAATCGAATACAATCGATATTGACAAAAAATTATTGTTAATCGGTGCATGTCCACTACTAATTCGTAATTGTGATGACCCCGCAGAGAAAGTAGTCCCGAAGGAGGATGCGATATCAGTGAACAGCATAGAGCTCGGAAACGGTACAATGGGCGTTATAACGAGATCAAACTCTGTACCGAGTCTTGATCTCAAATCTTTTTTGTCCCCGAACGCGGACGACGAGCAACAAGTGGAAAATGTGCATCAGGTTTTCTTTCAAAAATATACTGGATTCATAGTCAATTATTTAAATGAATTTTATCGTTGATTTTCTATTCGTCATAGCTCATCTATTGGGAATGGAAACAGTATATGGAGAGTTGCGTTTTTCTCCTTCAAACTGCGGCTAATGTATTCGGCGGTATAACTTCTGACGTTGTACTCCAGGAAGTAATGGCCTCGGCTCAGGGTTATAATTTTCTCTGCAGTGAGTACAACCACAAGTTTCAAGCCAATTGACAAAATCAAATTTTATTTTTTAAATAACAAAAAAAAGTCGTTACACAGATTTAGCAGAGGTGGCAGCTGTCTGTAGGAGGGTCAACTTTTCTCATAAAGAAATGGATATCAATATAATGGGTTTCGACGATCTCTTGATGGACATAGACAGGATTTGGGCTGAGATGGAACCTTTTTACGCAAATATTCCAGTATGTAGTACCGACCCAGCACTTTTTTTTCACATTTTCTTAATTATGTCAAATTTTATTTAGATCGTCACCGAGCTACCGGTTTGGCCGCTTCACCAAAGTGAGAGTTCCGCCTGCTGTGCCCTGTGTCTTACGGTCGTAACGAGCGGAAGAATCGTTTACAATGACAATAATTATCATGTTACTTGTGCCAATTTGTGGCTCAATTGTGTAAATCACAATCTACCGACGTTACGTTATCCTCTTTCGCCATTCCTCGCCCATTCAACAGCAATTACCTCAACGGGTAACAGTTAGATCTGATCGTGAAACAAAGTAGAACAGTCATTAATTCTCGTAGCACAAAATTTGTCATCTCTTTTGTATATTTTGTTCATCTTGTTGATTTTAGCGTAACTTCGTTCTCTCACGGAAGAACGCCCATCATTCGTTCTATTGTGAGCCACGATTTCGCATCATTTGCATTTTTATTATTATTAATATTATTATCGTTATCGTTATTATAAGTGAACATGATAAAGTTCGTAAATCTTTACAGTATAAGACGGGAAAAGGAAAAATATCTTTCCCCTCATTTATCGCTGACTGGTATCTCGTGGCCTGTACACGATCCCTCTACTCTTCATTTCTCTGATAACTCCTGCGGGTAAACGGCCAGAGACCGATATGGCGTAGACACCTTTGCAGAAACGATCTGAAATGGAGGGGCAGAAAAAAAATCTCAGTATTTATCGACGACTTATCAAATCCTTCTCTCTTTCTAACCCTGTCACATATTCTCGAGTCTAATAAAAGTTATTCCAATTGGAGATTTTCATGAACTTACTTATCCTCTGCCATTTGCATACCCAACTGTCTTCGGGACTCATAACGGCGATCATACTGAAATAGATTGTAAATAGAATTTTCTGAGAATTTCATTTTGTATTACTCATTAATAAACATTGTTACTAATGAAATAATCAGTAATGTAAAGTCTGATTATAAACATTTTATTAATCAGTTACTTAACAATAGAAATCTCGTTGCGTCAATATTTACCCGTCAAAGTTTGAGCTAGTACAATCGAATACATTATCCTTGTTATTCTTCATTCGAAGGAATTCGTCACAATTGTCACAGCCATCAAATTCAAACTGATCAAAAGTCTGCAAAGACAGAATTATGTTCTTTACACATTATTTATTAATTTGTAAGAAGGGGCAACCTTGTCAACCCAATGACAAAAATGTTTGCTACAGGACGTATCGTTGTTGAGATGAGCTTAAAGAACGGAATCCGATACATTTTTTAACCCTTTAGACACCGGCAGTCGTATTAATAATTTTCAGTAGACACGAGAGAGGTGTCTCACAATAATTTCATGAATCTTTACCATCGAAAATAGAAGTCAGAGATACATGCCAAGTAGGATCAATTTATTTGAAACTCTGTGTCCTTATAGAGATTATTAATTGTTTATTACCTTTATTAAGGAACACACTAAGCACGCTCGCAAACTACGCAAATCTTTCGGAATCGTTTCCATCCTGGATATCGATCGATAATTAATTTCACTCAATTAACTAAGAATTAAGTCTATTAAAGTTTATTTCAAATCTGTTTTCTTTTCGGAGGAAGATCTTTTTTTGACAATCTTTCAGGTTATGTTACCTCCGCGCCATCTGTGGGACCAATTTCATAGCTCATCACCTTTTTTTAATTTCTGCTCCTCTCGATGATCGATGAAACAGAATTGACAATGCCCCCCCCCGCCTCCAGTCTGTTTGAATCCGCGAGCTCACCGCGTGTGCACGTATTCAACAAACAAAAATTAATTATAATCTTTTTATCCCTTTGTTCGTGATTCGTTTTGTCGTTAATAGTTAATAATGGCGGGCAGAAGCGCCGACAGTGATGCACCACAGATACAAATTCGTTTCGTAACAAAACAACAGCAGTGAGTACATTTGAAAATATAATCAATATTTAGGTTATATCATTTGTGTACTAAAAGCCCTTTTTTTTTGTCTTCATATATTCTTGAAATTATGCAATTATCGACATTTTTTAGTTACGCCGTACCAGACTTTCCTCTCTCCGTTCCGGCAGCGATAGTTCCCACTGAATTGAATTCGCTGGTACACGAATTGCTCAAAGGTAATCTCACGTTTCTCCAATAAACATAATTTCATTTGTCAAATTTAATTTTTCATTATTTACAAAATTTCTTTTCAGAGTTCGAGAGCGTCACTCGAGAGATAGAGTTTGATTTTCTCGTTTGTAGAGAATTTTTGAGAACCTCTTTATCGGAACACATAAGCGAACGAGGACTTTCCACTGAGGAAGTTGTGGATGTAGAATATCTGGAAAAACATCCTCCTCCCGAGCCACAGGATTGTCTCATACACGACGACTGGGTGTCCGCAGTTGCAGTTTGCGAAAAATGGTTAGATTATATATAATACTATGGAAACATTTATGAAAAGTCTGCCATATTTGTTAATTTGTCTTGTACCGCAATTTGCTAGAAAAAAGCATTTTATTCAAAGCAAAATTGCCCTCTTATAAGCACAAGCATTATTTCATTACAAATATTAGTAGTGTTCTTTTGTTGTCAATGTAGCATGCACATTTAACCCAACTGCATTTAGGATGAATTTAAGAACGTGCCAACATACATTTGGATTAACGAAATGTATAGATTTTCTTTAAAATAAAACATGGTAAAAAAATTGTGCAAATTGTAATTAGCACATTGCTTCCATTATTTTTGGGTATTCGCAAATTTTCCTCTATGAGCAAGAAGCTTTGTGAATTTTGGCTTCCTCATAGAGTGAAATATACAAGTATCAATTTGCACCATTTTTGTCTCTCCATTAATTTTATAGTGTGCAGTTTGCTGGATTTTCAGTGCATTATTTGAAAAATTGAAAGTACCATAAATTTAGAACGCTTCAATCAATTTTCTCCAAATCCAACAACAAATATCCTCTGTTACTCAATTCATGTGGGAAATTTGATCCGACAGTAAGAATAAAATGTACGAGCTAAAGCTCAACAAACACCCGTACCGATTTTTCAAAGAATTAAAAATTCTATAAATTTGGAACGGTTCGCACAATTATTTCCAAATTCATTGCCATTGAAAACTCGAAAAAAAATCCACGAAAGCGAAGCTTTATGAGGGAACCAAAAATCAAAGATATGCCATCGATAAATCTTTTTGAATTGAAATTTTTATTAATTATTCGTATAGGATTTTGACAGGTTGTTACGACAATACTCTGCACATCTGGTCCTCAAGAGGGAAGCATCATCTCACCATACCCGGTCATACTTCGCCTATAAAAGCTGTAGCTTGGATATCACTGGATCTCGAGACCGGGACGTTTGTCAGTGCGTCGCAGGATCAAACGGCAATTATATGGAATTGGAATATAGCTAATAATTCAGTAGATTGTATACACGTATGTAAAGGACACTCCCAGAGTTTGGAAGCCGTTGGAGTTAGTTCCGACAGTTCGACGATGGCAACGGGATCTTGGGACACTATGATCAAGATTTGGTCTACTTGTGAGTAAAAATAAGATTCTAGCCAAACGGCTAAAAAACAAAAAATAAACAATTATAAATTTATTACGATGAACTCGCAATAATTTTGTTTTACAGTGACTTACGACGAGAACAATGACGGTGAATCAGCTTCAAAGAGATCAAAGACGGAGAATGGAAAGACACGGGTGAGCTGTCCGTTTTACGAAACGCCATTATTCAATCGATCGAATTTAAAGATGTGCAAACATAAAACGTTTCACTTACGTTGGAGATATTGCGATCTCAAATTGACGATTATTGAATTGTCAAAGTAAAAAACACTTCTAGGAAGAATTAATTAAATTAAATGTACGTTTGCGGAAGCACAGACACCGAAGAGAACGATGAAAGGTCACAAGGAGGCTATTAGCGGCGTTGTGTGGTCGGATAACGCGGAAATAATAACATCATCGTGGGATCACACTCTGAAGATCTGGGACTCGGAATTGGGTGGTATGAAAAACGAGGTACCGGGAAACAAGAGTTTTTTCGACATTGATTACTCGCGTTTGTCACGCGCCGTTATTACCGCATCGGCTGATCGTCACGTCAGGCTTTACGATCCAAGATCGATGGGTATGAGAAAATTTACCATTCAAAATGAACGAAACAAATTTTTCTGCTTGTCGTGTATTAACGGTGGTCGATCGAATGAAAATTTTGAACAGAGGGTTCCGTTGTAAAAGCGATGTTTACCTCCCACACTCAATGGGTGCAAACGGTACGATGGTCAACGACCGACGAGCATCTTTTTATATCCGGCGCTTACGACAATAATCTAAAACTCTGGGACACGCGGAGGTAAATCTCAGGAATTGGAAAATAAAAAAAATTCTGTCCGAATGCCGAAAAACTTACACGATCGTCAATTTGTTTCAGTTCAAAAGCTCCGCTGTACGATCTAACCGGCCACGAGGACAAAGTACTCAGTAGCAATTGGTCAAATCCGAAGCTGATGGTTTCCGGAGGAGCGGACAATACCGTCAGAATATTCAAGTCGAAGCACGCGTTGCGCTGAAACGATACTTCGGTTCTTAGATACTGTAATTTCAGATATATTTTTTAATAATATATAAGCTTTGACCAATTATTTTCTCTGTAGAACGATGTGTCTCCCAATGCGAAAATCTTAGTCCAAAAAAAACCCGCGTCCTCGTATCTTCTGTGCTTCGAGGAAAGCAAAGATGGCAATCGACGATATCACGAACGTGTTTAACAACAAGAATTATCCCCAAAAAACAGATCGTTTATTTGATCGAAAATAACGGATGATGATAATTAGGAATTTGATTCTTTCATTTTTAATTATACCAAACCATAGTCGTAAGTAACTCTAAGACTGTTTCTTCTTCTTTTTTTTCTTCGTTTTCTCGGTCCATGCTCTGGTACAAAAAGCTTAGATCGCGTTACGTACAGAGCTGCTGCACTCGCAGTGTACAGTTTTACATTACAGTGTATTTTTCTCTCATGCTCTCTCTTTCTCTCTCTCTCTCCCTCTCTTGCTCTCTTTTATTTTCATTCTCTCTTGATGCGCTCATGTGTTTCTCGTTTAATGTTCGTTAGGCAGATTAGCAGCGAATCTTTGGCATAAATCGTCCACTCGTAAGACGGTTTCGGGCCAGCTCGCTGGTATCACCTTCGTGTTATCAAGGTATATGTATGCCTGTTTGTGTTTGACGTGTTTTTTTTTAATTTCTCTTCTTTTTTGCGTATGTCTGTTTTTAAAAACACCCTATCTAAATTCCGACGTATTTCGCGCGCGCCTACAATCTCATCTTCAAACAAGAAAATTATTTCACACAAAAATGCTAGCTTCGTTTTTTTTTCTTTTTCTTACTTGATTCTTCAAAACGATTCAAAATAAACTAAGGGCACTTTTTTTTAGTGGCTTATGCCCTGTCCTTATTCGAATTTCATGAAAAATCTAATTCTGACCGTTGTTTTTAAACTTTGTTGTTTGCAGCTTGTCTTATGTAATTTTTCTCCTCTCTATCTCTTCTCAATCGTCCTCGTCGTCATTGTATTCAAATTTGTTTACTTTTCTTCAATAGTTTTCATTACAGCACCTATTGACTTCTAAGAGTCCCTATCTTAACTACGACATATTTGTCTTACACTCTACAGTTTCATTATTTCCTCTTCTATAATCGCCATCTTGTTTCTTTTTTTAATTTTTCTTACGTTTCGTTTTTACCGTTTTTTTTTCTTCTTTTCGTCATATTCAAAGCTATACTAAATCTAGAAAATCCGGTCTATGTTCTCGTCGTGTCTATACGTGTCTCTTCGTCCTCTGTGCTCTGCATGTAAAACTATTATTTCTAAGATCATTTGTTCTCTTTACCCTTCTCGTGTAATTGTAACCACTGCGTATTTATTTATTTATAATTATTCATTTTTGTTTTACGTTCGTTTTGGGCTTATTATTCATTTGGTCTCAACACGATGCAAGGACAGCATGACGAAGGAAGTAATTACAAGTTCGAAATCGAAAAAATAAAGGATAATCGTGAAGGAGGGTTTTAGTTTGTTTTTCATTTGGAAGGTAAAAGGTAAATGGTTCGAAGAAAAAGAAAAATAGAAATCATCGAGATTATCAAACCGTTCTCGTGTTTTTTTTTGCTAATGAATAAAATCTAATACGCTCGTTCTTGTTCTTCCTCTCCATTCTCTCTCTCTCTCTCTCTCTCTCACATACACACAAACGTACGCATACTTTCTCGTTCAACAAAGTAAAACAATGACATATAGAACCTTGCCGACCGCAAGGACTGTACAAGTCGGAGTTTGCCGACGGCGAATCTCTGAATCATCTTCTTCAACATTTTGTTTTCTTCTTCTACTTCGTTCCCTCGTCGTGTTCCATTGAGAAGCGTTGACGAACGAATTGTTAGGAGTTCGCCGCGTTTTTAAGCCGATAATTCATCATCATTAACTCACTCGTCTTTTATCTCACACGCATCTCTCTCTGTCACTGCGCTCTTAAAAGCTACTTCTTAAAAACACCCTACGTTTGCTTCCTTATTTCCTTAATCCACGTTACTTTTTTCGTCTTCTTCTTCTTCTGATTCTTAGTCGTTTATCTTATCATCAAAAAAACTACAAGATTATCCTATGGACTATTCTCTTCGACGTCTAAGAACTACGAAAATGTGTGGCTACAACTTCTAGATCTCGCGCACAAACTCTCTCTCTCTCAAACTCTCTTCATCATCGCTCATACCTTTGGGAAAACATTTTCTTTTTCCTACAGACACTCGTTTTTTCTTCTTCTTTAGCTCTACGAAGCTTGGGCAACTTTTATTCTCGTTTTCTCGTTTTTTTTTACAGTTTTTTTCTTCTCGCGTTTTAACCGTTACTAGTCCGTTGGAAAAGCGCCGGCACGCTTTGTCGGAATCACGAGGGTTTTTTTTCTTTTTGTTTTCTCGTCATTCTTCGTTATAAACTTGTTTGAACCAACGACCGTGACTTTTTTTTTTCTTCGGATTACCTCTCTGTGTATATGTTGTGTTTGTTGTGAAACCTATTAATTTCCCGGCCAGCCTAAGCACACCCGACCCGCGGTGCGCCGCGAGCAAACTTTGGCTAACTATTTTATATTACATTTGAGTTATAATATTACGTTATGTTTGCTGTTCGATTTTTTTTCTATTTTGTACACGTATATAAATGAAATCTCAAGGTTTACAATATAAATGACTGGAGACGCGTCGATGGTGAATTGATCGATTGGGGGGGTTTTTTTTTTTCTTTCTAATACGTAAAGTCATTTATATATGTGTACAAACTGTCAATCATTACAATAGCCAGTCAGTCTTGACGGGTGCGAGGTGCGTAGACTGAACGGTTATTGTGTGTGACAACCCGCGTCCTCGCTTCGGAACGTGGTCGGGATGAGAAGGTTTTGAAAATTTTTTCCTGTGTGTTTTATGTATTTTTTTTCTCGGGGAGGCAGTCGTATACTAACTAACACGCCCTAATGTCTATCTACCTAAATTCAACCTTAAATCGTAATTCTTAATCGACTTTTTTTTCTTTCTTTTCTTTCATTAAACGCTAAACCGAACGTACTCGCTATATTCTTATATCTTAAGTTCAACTCTACCTAGCTACGCAAATGTCTCTTCCAAGTTGTTTTTTTTTTAATTTTCTCTCTTGCGCGCTCATTTTTTGTTTATTTTCATCATTCTCTTAAATATAACGCTTTTTTTCTGCCGCTCTTCATCCCCGCGCTCGCATTATACAGGTTTCTCCTCCGTGTTACTCTCGTTTCTCACGATACCACCTGTGTACAATAATTTCTATAGCCTTCGTTCTCGACACTTTAAGTCTCGCTCGTATTTGTTGGTTTTTTCTATTCTCAACGATATTTTTTCCCTCGTCGTTATGATTCTCCTTCATTTCGTTTCCCCTTTCCGACAATAGCCTCGAAAATTCGCGCTTACTTGCCGCCACGTGTTTGGTCGTCACAGTAATATTATTTTTATTTTATTTTTTTTAAGCTTAGTACAAGTCTATTTAGTAAAATCTGAAAAATTCACTATCAATCACATGTGATTTATTTTTCTTTTCCACAGCGTATCTCTCTCTCTCTCTCTCATTTTTGTCCTCGTCTTTGATCGCTATCGAATACGTTTGCGTTTCAGACAATAAGATTATTACGCTACCTTGCGGTCGTTCTTTTTTTTCTTCCTTTTGTTTCTCGTAACTAGGGCTTCTCTTCGCTTTAGTTAACGGTACAATTTCATCACCGAGGGTCCAAGTATATAGCATGGACTTAAAAAAAATAGTTCGTCCCACCGGTCTACTTAATCATCATTTTTTTTCCCCCCATTTCCGTATTTAGTATCTTTTCCTCGCTAACTGTCTTTGTCACGCGACTCCAATTCCCGACTTTTAATCATTCTCTTTCCCTCTCTCGCTCACTTTCTCTGTTGTCATCAAATTGTGATATACCAAAATAAACTAAATATATTATTTACTTCAAGTTTCAACAGTGTAAAAATCTTTCATACTTTAGATGACGCTTTCAATAATAGTAATTGTTAATTATAATAATACAGTATATTATTATTGTAATATTATAATAATAGCTACAAGTCGCCGTTTTTTTCTTCTTCGTTCTAGACTCTACCTAACTACCTGTCCGCCGCGCACTCGTGTCGACCGAGCTCCTTTCTTCACATGTCCCTCGTCGTTTAGTGGAGCTGGCATTTATTTGGTAGAAAGCTTTTGTTTTTTTTTTTTTTTTTCACAATCACAATCACTGCAAAAATCTTTTCGACTTATCCCATCTTTCTCTCTCCATAAATCCATTGGTTATTTTCTTTCTTTCGGTTAATGCTCGACTCTCGTTTGTCCTTTATTTTTCTCAATCATTTTCCGAATTGGGGCTACGCAGTTATACGGAATGGGAATAATGTAGGCGAAGGAGGATGGAAGAGACGGTGAAGTTTTGTTCGTGCCGTTTTTTTTCTTCTGTTTTTCGTTTCTTTAATAATAATACGGACTGCTCTGACAAGAGGCCTTTGACCACAACGTCTGTGTATAACCCGTGACTCAATCTCCATTATCTGCAACGATCTTGGTAAGCGTTTTTACAAATATATTAATTTATAGTCTAGCTATTATCGCATTACCGAATTAGCTCTCTGCTCTTCTTCATTGACGAAACTCGATCTGTATCGTGTGTATCATTCAAAATGTATGATGTGCTATCGTGAAATTTTCGTGATTTTTGTAATTTTCCTGACCGTGACGTGGAAATCGCGTTTAATATCTTCTTTTTTTTCTTTTCTTTCTATGCACTCCTCTGATTCTTAGGATTCCTCATTAAATCGCCATTTAACACACAAACACACCCAAAGTTTCGTCGGAAAAAAAAAACAATTGCAAAAAAAACTTGTATTTCCCAAACAAGAACCATCATCGGTCGCACCGTTTCGAAACTATTACTTATCCCGCACAATCCCATTAGTGGCAACTATACATACAAAATCTAGAGAAATTCATATGTATATATATATATATATATATATATATATATATATATATAAAACCGAATTTAAAACAAAATCGTACATGTGTTCGTTACGAACGGCTACAAAGAGAACGACAAAAACAATTGAATTTCTTTTATTCTTTTTTTTTCTCTTAAACCCAACCGCCCAACCCCTATCCCGTTTCAACTAGAAGATCAAATTTGGCTCAAGTTTCACGCAGTTTACACGCCGACCGTAAAAATATATTACAATTACGTTTAATTCTTTTGTTACTTTTTTTGTTTGTTGTTTATTTTATTTCGTATTTCTTTTTTTTTCTCCCTCTTATCTCCCAGCACATCCAATTGTCTGGCGGATCTGTCGGAAAAGGCACAATTCTAAAAAAAATATCTGTATTCACTGTACAATTAAAACTGATATCTGGATTCGTGTTCGCAGTATAACCGTACTCATAAATATATAATTAATGCTCTAGAGAGTACTGTTTTCTTCTTCTTTTTTTTAACTCCGTGATTTTTTGTTTTCCCACTTTTTACCTCGTGTTATTTTTTTTGTCATCGTTCCGTGTTTCCGTACAATAATTATTCGATATACATTTATTTATAAGTATCTCGTGAAAGATTTTTTTTGTTTGTCGCGAAATAAAGGTTTCCGTTTCGTTTTCTTCTTTTTTTTCCGTTTTTGTTTTCATATATAATAAAATACATCATTTCCACGACACTACGTTCTTTTTTTTCCTCCACTCTTCGTTCTCTCACATCTTGCGTTTGTCCGTCATCTATTAGTTCTTTTTTCTTTGTAATATTCATAAAAAGTGAACGAAAGAAGAGCTAACGTTTAATAATTATTGTGGATTATAAATCGTCGCGGAATAGGTAAATGGATCTCGCGGATTCGCCCCCGTGTTTATTTGGAATGTCTGAATAGAAACAATGATCAATAACAATGTGTGTCTGTGTGAAAATTCAATAGGTTTCTCGTTTCCCCCGGGTACATACACGTTTGTTGGTTTTTTTTACAATACTTATACCGTTCTTTTATTTTCTCTCTTTTCCATCTCTTTCCCATTGAGACTCAATTCTTAACTCTGACGAAACAGCGTCAAAAATCATTCGAGTTTATCATCTATTGTATCATTAAATTCCCTTCCCTTCGCTATATAGTCTCGTCCCCCAGCCCCTTCCGATCATCCTAAATCCATTAATCATAATAATTACGACGAGGCAGACGACGACGACGACGACGACAACGACAACGACAACGAAGACAACGACGAGGAAGAGGATGTGGCGTTCCGGCGCTCGTTTTAAGCTAAATCCACCCACCCCGATGCCCGATTATGCTCCATATCCCCGTCGAGGTCTCTCGTCTCAATACCTCATCTACAACGTCTCTTGGGAAGAATTCTTTTCTTTGTATGCATGTATAATTCTGAGCAGAGCAAAGTTTGCTTTCATCTTTAATAATTTGTTTTATTTTCTCTTTTCCTTTAATAGGTTCATTATCTTTCTCTCTTTTAATCGTTTCGTTCTCTCTGTTAAAATATTTATTCACACTTTTAAGCGTTCAGCTTCGACGCATTTACCTTAGTCGCGTCATCTTAGTAAGTGTAATACCTAAATTTATCCTGGAAGCCTATCATCGTTGGCTCCCGCGAGGCCAAGCCTCGCGAACGTCGCGTACTCGAGAAAATGCTTCTTTTTCATTACTTTCCCTCCTCTAGCCCTTCAATAGAAATATCGCAGAGCGAATCACGAATTTTCTCTAAACGTTCTCCCTTTTTTTTTGTGTTTTTCATTTTCATTTTCATTTTCCTTTTTCATCTATCGCGAGTTCGCAAACGTTCGCACAGCTCGCGCGCTCTCCCGCGAGCCTCCCTATAAAACACGTCGCATTCACGTCGAAGATCATTATCTACTCGTTGCAAAATATTCAACTACTTTCACCCTATCTTATCTGGGAGGATAAAATGTATAAAAGATGGCTGGCAAGTCAATAATTTCGTTTGTTCGTTTTCTTTTTTCGTTTTATAAATTCCATTGTCCGTTTCTCGACTTGTAGTTTGTTTTTCTCTCCAAGCCCTTGATTTTTTTTTTCACATCTCTCATAGTCACGCGAGGAAGAATTCTAAACGTTCTCTCTTTATTCCTAATGTTCCGCCCTTTCTCTCTTTCTCTTTCTTTCTCGCTCGTTCGTTCTCCAAATTTCGCACTATCTTCCATTTTATCATTAATCATTCCTCGTCTTTATCGTCTTTTCGTCAATGCGTAAACACCCCTTCGTAACGACGGGTATGCCTCTCCTAACTTATGTAACCCTCGGCATAGTCGTACCTGAAACAAAATTGTAAAAAGTCCTTGTTTCAGTAAAGTAATGTATGATTTTTATCACGATTTATTTCGTTTTCGTTTATCTCGTTACCCTCTCGTTCTATCCCAAATAAATTCAATACTTTTCAACATTAATTCTCTCGATTAATCACATTATTTTTTAGATTACTTTCCCTAAAAAAAAAAAAATTGCAACCCATCCCGCTCGTTATCTAATAAACTATACTCGATCTAACCTATAGAACTGTGGCCTACTTGGGCTGCTGTGCCTGGTACTGTTGATAAGAGTCGTCCGGTGATGCTGCGTTACTCGTCTGGTCCGAATCTCCGAGCGGCAGGGTGTGAATGATTCCCGGTGCTGGATACGTCGTGTAGGGATACGGATGCGGGCTTGCCGCAATATACTGAACATCGCGTGAAAAAAAAAACAGATTTTCATTCTCAAATTCTTTTTGTCTTATGATTATTGTAGTTTTCATACTATTTGAGATTTTTTCGGATAAACTCACGGAACCAGTGCCAAGATGTAGAGTCGACATCTGAGTTGTGATTTGAGGAATCATACTGTACTGTGCATTGCTAGGATCGGCCGTTGGCATCATCTGAATAGCGAAATATTAGGAAAAATGAAACCATTTATTTTTATTTCGCCATATGATCGGTACAGTCCTTATCCTACAACGCATTGAAAATGGCTATTTAGCACCTATCATTGCTAAATCTTCGAAGCTTAATATTCAATATGGAGCGGAAGAACGTTCTTATTTTGTGAAATGAACATTTCAAAAAATCCGATCACTTGTAATTAAAGCGACAAAAAAAACTCACGTCAACCTGTTGCATGTGCGGCGGCCCGGTCTGCACGAGATACGGAGTGACCCAAGGTGCTCCTGGTACGCTGTAACCGGGCACTGCTTGGCCATAATGACGACTGTACTGAGCAAGAGTAGCAGCTGGGAGCATGTGAGCCGTCGGTACACCGTTCTGTCCTGCACCACTTGGGTCATAATTCAGGGTCATGTTCTGGAAAGAAAAAAAACGTCTCAAACGCATCAAGTATTTTTTACATTTGTCGTAACAAAATAACGTCGAACAAAAAATTGATCAACTCACATCGCCAGTTTCTCTCCATATTGTACTCTTGTAGAGTGACTTTTTCTTGTTTCCGCCGTCGGCGAATTTAACGAGAAGAGCATCCTTCGCTCCCTGTAGCGCTTTGCCGTTAAACATCTGAATGATCTGTTCGCACTTTTCCTTGGATTCCATTCTACAATTTAGAAATAAATAAAAAATTATGTTGCCATTATCTCTGACGATTTAACGTAATTTTTTTACTATTATCTTTCGATCAAAGCTCTCGTTAGAATTTGCTTTACCTGGCGAATCCGACGCCTTTACTCTGTCCCATTGTGTCACGGAGTATTCGCGTCGAGACGACTTGACCGTGCTGCGCTAGAAGGCCCTCGACGTCGTTCTCCTTGAAGTTTACCGGCAAATTTGCGATGTACAAGTTGGTCGGATCCTGCTCCTGTTGCTGAGGGAACGATTAAGAATACTATGCAATCACATTGTTACAATCGTTCCTACTAAGATTTATAATTTATGTATATATATATATATAAAGTAGAGAGATCGCGATCTTTACTTTTTTTTTTCTCTGGTGTCTGGTGTTTTGCCGTGACCCAACCGGTTTTTTTTTGTCAATTTCATGCTTTTTTAGCAATGAACATTTTTTAAAATATCATCAATTGCCTTCTTTTTACCAATTCATTTCTTAGGTTTTATGATATCTGAATATTTCCTCGTATGTTTTCGGGAGAAAAGAAAAACGATCGGGTTGAATCACACGCCTCTTTGAATGTGGAATATCGATAGAGCGAGAAAAAAAAAGTGAGAGTGGAACAGGTAGAGAGAAAGAGAGAAATAGAGACAGAATGAGAAAGGTAGAGAGACAGAGATAGAGAAAGTAAAAGGTCTCTCAAATAAGCGACATTTAGTCACACTCTATATATTTGTTAAAACATTATTAAAACAAAACTTATTTGTTCAACTAAAAACAAAAAAAAAGGTCAGAATAGTCAGCAGTAATGACAATAGTGCCATTCCCTTAGAGCACATCTAAACACGATATAAATTTATGATTTGACCAACGAATAGAGAATTTGGTATATAGGCGGATTTAACGAATCAATTGTCATTAAACTACAAACGATGATGCTACAAAAATATATTTCAACAATCAACTTCAATGATATATATTTTTGTATTTTATTTTTCGACGTATACGTAATACGCAAATGGTTGTTTAATAATTAATGAAATTAATAATAAAAAAGCTAATTTCAAAATATAAAATATATAAAATATGAACGAGATGAAGAGAGACGGCGAGAGAGAGAGAGAGAGGGAGAGAGAGAGAGAAAGAGAGAGAGAGAGAGAGAGAGAGAGAGAGAGAGAGAGAGAGAGAGAGAGAGAGAGAGAGAGAGAGAGAGAGAGAGAGAGAGAGAGATGGAGAGACAGAGAGAGAAAGACAGCGGATAGAGGCTTCTTTAGATTTTTTTGTGTTTCGTTTGGCTTTGTCAAATTTCCAATGTTTCGGATAGACTTTCGCATGCTTCATGGCATTATTACGGTTACCACATTCTCGAATGGTGGCTCTCAAAATTTGCACGTTAGACGATAAACAATATATTCTACTATTTGCTCATTCAGTTGTCTTAAATTAATCATTATATCGCGAATATGGAAAAAAAAATCCGGTGTACGCTCTGCACGCACTTATCGTGCTCGTTATTTATTTATTTTTCTATTCGTCCAGTTTTTTTTTCGTTAACGTAAAATCAGAAGATTCGCTAGTATATATATTCTGTCCATTATGAGGATCTGTTTTTGTGATCATTGCAGGCTGAAAAAACAAAGCTGCACACTCGAATTATACAGCACGGGACAACAAGCACAGTACAAAGCTTTCATATTGCCACGCAGAAACAATACGATATTTTTTTTAATGTATGAGGCACGAATAATAAGAGACACTAAAAAAAAAAAGAATTAGGTATATATAGTATACCGATGACGAAACGCGATTCGTGAAGTATAACGATGAGCAAATACACACAATCATGTACTGCGAATAACAGCGATATAGAAAGAGATAGAAAGACAGATAGAG